>CM076571.1:677828732-678489382 GCA_034641835.2 Pinus albicaulis | reverse complement strand
TGCGAGACGTGGACGACGGGAGACCCGCGCGAAGGAGGCTGCAGCGTCAGAACTTGGTTGTAACTTCTATTCGTTTACCACTTTAATAGATGACTATGATTATGGTTCCACTCCTTCCTCCATTATATTAATCTGCCGAGTAATATCTTTTCTGACCGATGTTTAGTTACGTATGCTGGTTCCTATGCATGTATCTGTTCGTTTCTTCTGTGTGGAGGTGTTCATCCACGGAGATCGTGGAAGGATTGTGATCTGCCAGGGCTGAAGGACGGGGACATCTTCTTCTTCAGATCTAGCGTTGGAATTCAGGTAGGTTCTTATCCCAAATCTTTCATTCGTAACTAGGAGCCTGCGTCATAGCATTATTTGTTTGTTGCTAGACCCCTGCTGGGCTAGTAGGGATCGCCTCTGTCCGCAGAGGGGATTTACCTTCTCAACAAATTGGCGACTCCACTGGGGAGATCGTCCGGTTTTCCTTGTCTCGTTTATGATTGGTTCGCTTTGATTGTTTCTCCTTGCTTGATGAACCTTCTGGGTTGGGTTCTTTCATTATTTTAGCCTTGTGGTTTGCTTAGCTTGTGTTGGTCTTTTTCTCAGGTTAGCTTGTTTTTAGTTTTCATTGAAGAATTCGACTGGCGCGGGTTTTTACCTGACAGTCGCGCCACTTGGCGCGTGTTGCATTTGTCTGTCTCGCGCCACTCGGCCTCTGGCGCTAGTTTCAAGGCCACGGTCGCGCCACCCCTGTGACTTTTTTGAATTTCTTCAATTTTTGGCTTTCTGAGCTTGACCAGTACTTTTCTTCTTGATTTCCTGATTGTTTGAGTGTATTGGAGCCTGGTTTGACTGGAATTCACCGCTATCCTTTGGTTGTTTGCCTCTATCTATCGGTTTCACGATTTGAGCCCTAGGGCATCTAGTGGCATAGTGTATCGAGCCCTCCTTGGGAGCTTTGGTGTCTTGATTGTCCTGTCGACTTGTTGCTTAACCCTCCATGCCCTCTTAGCAGTCTTTGATTGTTTTGTTGCGTCTTTTGAGTGATTGTTCGTTCTTTCATTCAGGATTCGTTTGCCCTTGCTTTGGACCCAGATCACACGGTCCATTGGGGTGTTTTTGAGTCTTTCTTCGATTTGAGAGACTCTGGGTCGATTTAGAGATTTGGTTGCTTGCTTGGTGAGTGAATGTTGTTTGCTTTGCTCTCTTAGTTATCATTTCTCTAATTGTTCCTTTTGTTTTCAGTGCACATTAGCCATTAGACATTGAAAATTTTAAAAAAAAAATATAATCTCTTTTGTTTTTTTAATTAGTGCAAATTGTCATCTTTTCCGTATCACTAGTGATTAGTGTTTGAATGAAAATGTGCAATTGCATTAGTTGCATTAGAGACATTCTTGTTTGTATTCCGTTCATTTCGTTTGTATTAAAGCTCTCAACTCTCATTTAACTAGTTTTCATCGCACGAAATGTTGCATCGTGGCATATAGCTTGCATTTAGGAGACACTACATACGATAAGGCCTGGAAATTGAAACTTAATTGAAGATCAACTGTAAAATTCATTCAATTAACCTAAGGCAACATTGGAACTTAACGCAGCATATTTAGAAGGTCTAGGCTAGAGACGTGTTCCGGCGTCGTTAAACCTAGCAGCTGTCGTTCGCCTATTGGCTTTAGACAGCGCTAGTACGGACTTGCGCTCCCCGTACCGTCGCGTATATAAAGGGAGACCCCTATAGGTTTTCAATCCTTTATCCACAGGAAGCCGAGTCTGCCGCCTTTTACCCGTGATACACCGAACACAGCATTCGGGGAGACTACCTGCACGTACGGAAAGTCCTTGGTCGATTTCTGTTTCATTATTTGAAACCAAGGTGTATATTGCAGTTCACGGATATTTGGTACACCTTTTGTGCCTAGTTTTTCCTGAGCAGTCATTTGGTCTTTTCTGACTCCCTAAACTTGAAAAGGCCGTCAAGCGCTTGTCCTTTCACGCTTGTGTCAAATCTGAAAGAGATAGAGTCACCTTTTTATCGTTTCTCGACTCTTAAAATATGAAACGGTAGAGTTTTGTTTCAATGTCATAAAAATTAACTGCCCACGGAATATTCCCGGTTAAAGTTAGTTTCCTTAGGGTGTTGTTCTGAAGTTCGTTTCTGATGGCAACTTTTCCGGAGTTCACCAACCAAGGAATCCCCTCCGAAAGGAATCCTGGTCATTTTCCTCCTTTTGGAAATGTTGGTGCTCCTTACATGGCGACGTTGTCCCTTCCTGGGTTAACTGTTGGGTTGCCTGTTTGGTTGTTCTCGACCTCTGTTGTCCCGAATGTCTCCGTTACTGGTCAATCAGTTCCTCCACACGAACCACATCATGTTGATTCTAAGGTGGACCTCTCCCCTTCTTCGCCTATTTCTGAGTCCTCCGCCTCTTCGCCTGGTGAAAGTCTGGATTCGAGTAACCAGGTGGCTAAGAAGAAGAAGAAGAAGACAAAGAAGAAGAAGTCTGATAAGCGAGAGGCTAAATGTGCAGCTACTGCCTCCGAGATATCTCCTCTTGATAAACCTTCCAACCCTCCACGGAAAGTCAAGTTCCCTTGCTTGTTGTGCACGGGAGACCATCTTCTTCGAGACTGCCCTGGCATTCCCAAGGTACTCGAAGTATGGTCCAACGGTCGCCCACCATTGTCTTTGGCTTCCGGGAGTCAGGTTCGGGGCACTGGTAAGGCTCCTAAGAAGCAGGGTAAGATCACTAATCCCTGTAAGTTGTGTGAAGGGCACCATGCTATTCACCTTTGTCCTTATATGGATGAAGCCAAGTGAGTCTTGGACAACCTGACTGTTTCTACACCACGCCTCCCGGCTGGTTATAAACAGCTTTCTTTGAGTCTTCCACCGGCTGATGCCGTGATTGGTCAAGGGTCATCCTTGGTCGATCCCACTCCTCCAGAAATTCAGATTCAGGAATCCGTTCCCGACCAACCATTGGTCGTGGGATCGGTCGAGCTAGCCCCGTCCGCGGTGCACCAGGTCTTTTCTGTCGAGAGTGGATCTCACACCCCTCATGTCCTTCTGGTCTCTTCAGATTCTTCAGACTTGGAGAAAGATTCTCCTGTCCCTGTGCTTCAAAAAGCCGCTCCTCCGCCTCCCATGATCGAGGCTCCGGAGGATACCCCTCCCACCTTCGAGATGGAGGTTATGGAGGATGCTTCTTCTACCGTAACATCAAGGGAAGACCTTCGCTTGTCGATGGTAGCCCCTCCGAGTAGTTTGGTCGCTTCCTTTGACTGGAATCGATTTGCAGGATTTCGCCTTCCGTCTTATGTGCCTTTCGAGATCACAGTACAGGCTCTTGGTCTGGTTGTACCTAGCACCATTATAGACGAAGGCGCCTCTGTTAGTATTCTGTCATCAACTACCTGGCAAGCTTTCGGTTCGCCGCCGCTTGCGCCTGTTACGCAGAATCTGCTCACTTTTAACAGAAGGACGAGTCAACCATTGGGGATCCTTCCAAGGTTACCTGTTACTTTGGGAGGCAAAACCGTCCATATGGACGTGATGGTCGTTCCAGGCCCCTTGGATTTCAATCTGCTTTTGGGGCACGATTACACCTATGCCATGGGAGCGCTCGTCTCCTCCCTCTTTCGTGTGGCCTGTTTTCCACATGAAGGAAGGATCGTGACCATTGATCAGCTGTCATTCTTTGGTCCTAATGTGGCAACTGGTCCGCCATCACCCCCTCCTAGTTTTTATCCACCTGTTGTATCTGCCCCACCGCAGGTCAACTATGTGGCTACCTACCCCGTGCCTGTGCTCAGTGATGATGCCGTTGTGCATAATGTGCTGGGGGCATTGGGCCCTGACTTCCAGGATGTTTTCCTTCCATCGGGAGTGGAACTCTTGGAAGCGCTGACTTCTTGTTCATTATGATGAAGTCGGTCGGAGCACAGTTCCTTGTCTTGTGTCAAGCTCCTTAAAAAATGAAACAAGGTTGTCGGAGCAGAGTTCCTTGTCTTGTGTCAAGCTCCTTAAAAAATGAAACAAGGTTTGTCGAAGCACAGTTCCTGGTCTTGTGTCAAGCTCCCTAAACCATGAAACAAGGTGTTTGAGGATAGTTCTTTTAATGTGTCAACCTCGTTAAAATAATGAAACACGTTCCCATTCAATTCGAGTCTTTGTTTAGATCTCGTAAAATCCCAATCGAGTCTTTCTCTTGATCTCGTAATTTGAACCTTCACTCCATTTGCCTTTCATATGGAATGAAGCTTGGGGGGCATGTACCTCGAATTGAGTCACCATGCTGGGGGCATGCTTACTTTTTCAAGCATAGTTTGTTTCCGTTTCAAGCTTGTGTAAAAATGAAACCGATTTCAAGCATAGTTTATCTTTGTTTCAAGCTTGTGTAAAAATGAAACCAACTTCAAGCAGAGTTTCCTGATTTCAAGCTTGTGTAAAAATGAAACCTTTCCCATTTTACCCCTTGTGATTGTCATTTTATCAGCCTGTTTTTACCAGATGAGCCTTGGTTTTCTCACTCCATTGTCACTATCTGCTTGGCCGATCATATGCCTTCACTTGGTTGTTTTACCCGTTCCTGAGGAACCGCTGCTATGAGTGGTCTTGTTAGCCAGCCTCTCGACCTTTACTTGTTCAGAGTAGTTCCACCATTACCGGAACCAGTTGCTACCCTTTATACCACTCGTTCCTCCAGGAGGAGTCATCTTTCAGCTCTTTTCTGACTCTCTAAACATGAAAAGATTGCCGAGGCCCGTGTCGTTTCGATCTCGTTAAAATGGACACGAATCGACATTCACCCAGTATAAGTTTAACCCTTTTTCGGGCTGGGATGGATTGATTACGAAAAAGGAATACCCTAGCCTATCGCGACTAGGAGGTTTTTCCGGATATTGTTTTCTACCTTTTCGGATCTGGGGAACTATTTACGAAAAGGGACCTGTGGAGTTTTCTTTTCCGCTGTCTTTTCAAACTCTCTAAACATGAAAAGACGCCGAGTTCTTCCTTTGCCAGACTCGTTAAACCCTGATGACATTGGATTCCGTCGCAATGACGTTCTCCGAGTTTCTCCTTCCTAGGACTCGTTAAATGCACTAGGATGGATTCGCCCGAAGGGCGGACTTATATTACAAGCATATGCTATCCCCTTCAAGCTAGTCATCAAAAATAATTGGGGTACTCGCCAGAAATGGTGGGGGAAAAATGGAACCATCGTCGTTATCGTCGGCAGTATGTCGCTCTTGAACATGGCACTTGTCTGCATTCGTGTCGGGTTAGGGACATCTCATCTCGTTGTTTCACTTTGCTTCCATGGGTTTGGGTAATCTCTTTTGACCTCTCATCTGTTCACTGCCTCGTCGCCATGACCTTTGATCTGTTGATGTCAAATACTGCCAAGTCCATTGCCGTGCCGTTTATATGTTCAAGAGAAGTTGGCCTCTGCGAATATCAACCTTCCTCTGTTTCTCGTATGATCCTGATTCACAACAAAACATTATGTTCCTCTGTCTCGTGTCGATGATGTGGGAATCATTATGGCCCACCTTCGATCAAGATCACTTCCTGTCGACTTCAACTCATTATCCAGGAAGTTGGTCTAGAGACTCTTGATGGTACCTTGGAGCCTGCATGCCTTAATGGCAGGTTCGTCGCATTCGACGAGAGGTTTTCATTATTGACCTCCGATCGGATGATTCTGCGGGTGTTCGACGTCAGCTCATTTATTCACACGCCGTGGATTGTACCTGTAGTACCTTGAGGACCATTGTCATTATTAGTGGTTCCTCTCGCGTCTGTTAACGGCTTTCATCATTGGCTGGTAATCAGGCGATGTTCTTGCATGTTCGACATCAGCTCACATATTCGCGTGCTAGAACTTGTACTTATTTGGGTCGAGATGGAGCGCAAGACCCTGGATTGTGTCTGTTGTAATCCAGGCTGCGAGTGTGGATTATTGTCATTATGTACATGACTCAATGATTGGATGGCTGCGACCATACCCGAGTCTATTTGTTTGATCTTAGTTGGATGGCTGCGCCCATACCCTGGATCCGGATTATAGCATACTCTGTTCGGATGGCTGCGTCCATACCATATATATACATCGTGTACTTAAGATATCAGTTGTATCTGTCTGTGCAGGTTTTCCGACGGCGGGCCTTCAGTTGGACATGTTCTCGTAAAGCATTTCACCCCTCTCTCTCTCGGGCCTCATGCTTTAGGGGGCATCTATTACACAGTAATTTGTCACCGTCCCTACCATTCCCCGTCCCGCACAATGGAGGACCCATAATGTGACCTGTGAACACTGTCATGCACTGAAAACATCATCATTGCATCCCTCTGAGTATGAGCTTCATTTCCCCTTGAGACATCTCCTTGCAAAATCCTTGAAAAACAGCTCTTTGTGGCAGGCGACGATTCGGTGCTCGCGCCACTCGAGGGAAATCACAACAAGAGGTCGCCATGGCTCTCATAGACGACAATCGCCACCCATTTTAGGGGCCTTTTTCATATGGATGGCTGAAGTTGAGTTCAAACAAACTCACAACCACGCCCTTCTTGAGTTGGGAGGTTTGGCTGCGGGAGTTCTATGGAAGGGAAGTAGTTTTGCCACCTTCTATGGAACCTTCCTTGTTGATAGGGCCAATCCCATAATAATAGGGATCCCAACTCCCTCCTTCCCCATCTATAAAAGCTTGCTCGGATCCATGGCAAGCTAGTCTTGAAGTGCTGAAGCTTTGCATCTCCCTATTCCCAAGTGCCTTTGTGCTGTAAAGAATCCCTTCTTTCCCTTAAGGCCCATTCAAGCGAGGAGACCATTGTTACGAGACTCTGGAGAGGTTTCCCTTTCCCCCGGCGAGCCTTGCGAGACGTGGACGACCGGAGACCCGCGCGAAGGAGGCTGCAGCGTCAGAACTTGGTTGTAACTTCTATTCGTTTACCACTTTAATAGATGACTATGATTATGGTTCCACTCCCTTTTCCATTATGTTAATGCGAGTAATGTCTTTTCTGACCGATGTTTAGTTACGTATGCTGGTTCCTATGCTTGTATCTGTTTGTTCTTTCTGTGTGCAGGTGTTCATCCACGGAGATCGTGGAAGGATTGTGATCTGCCAGGACTGAAGGACGGGGACATCTCTTTTTTAGATCGAGCGTTGGAATCCAGGTAGGTTCTTATCCCAAATCTTTCATTCGTAACTAGGAGCCTGCGTCATAGCATTGTTTGTTTGGTGTGACCCTGTCTTTTGGGCTAATGTTGAGATCACGGCTCCCTCTGTCCATGAGAGGGGATTTACCTTCTCAACACGAACTCAACTATGCATCCCACTCTCATGATCCCTTGAATGGGTAGGCAGCGATTCTTACTCTATAATGAGGCGCCCAGTGGCGCAGGCTCCTCTTTACGAGGATTTCCACTGATGGCGCGAAAGTCTTGAAGCTGTCTACCCGCATGATAAAGAAGCCTGTTTTGCCTGTGGATTTTGCGGAGATGTCTCAAGGGAAATAAAACTCATACTCTCAGGAAGGATGTGATGATGATGTTTTTGATGCATGACGGTGTTCACAGGTCACGTTATGGGTGCTCCATTGTGCGGGACGGGGAATGGTAAGGGACAGAGTGACAAATTCTTTGACATAAAACAAATAGGTCTTAAGTGACCTAGAAGCATGGGCTCTTCTGAAGGCCATAAGTTCTAGGGGGGAGGGGATTACTCTCAATAAGCTTCCTCGAGATGGGATTAAGAGAGGGATCATACTTAATGGCAAGGGAAATCTCCTTAGAGATATAATTAAGGGGATTCTTCTTAAGCTTAACATAACTACCACTAAGGGAAAGATGGTCAACCATCTTGCTGACAAAGTATGACTTATCCATAATAACAACAACATCGCCCTTATCAGCCTTAAGGATGACAATATCAGGGTTGCTTCTAAGGGATTTAAGGGCAAGAAACTCTTACTTGCTCAAATTACTTCCTGGAGGCTTGGCCTTCATAAGAATAATGGAGCATTCTTTCCTAATAGTTTCCCTAATATTTTATGGGAGATCCTTGATACCATACTCTATGTTGCAGATAATGTCATCAACAGGGATCTTCCCAGGGGCCATGGAAAAATTAAGCCCTTTATTGAGAAGACGAAAAACAAAAGAATCAAAGCTCAAAGAGGAAATTTTAATGACATTTTCAGAAAAATAACGATTAGTATTGATAACTATGGAATTATTATTATTAACATTAATTTGGTTATTATTATCTATAATATTATTATTATTAATTTGGTTAATTTGGTTATTATTATCTAAAATATTATTATTATTGTTCCCTATAGTATTACTAGTTTGGTTAGCAAGATGGTTGACCATATTTCCCTTAGTGGTAGTTATGTTAAACTTAGGAAGAATCCCCTTAATTATATCTCTAAGGAGATTTCCCTTGCCATTAAGTCTTTTCCCTCTCTTAATCCCATCTCGAGGAAGCTTATTGAGATTAATCCCCTGCCCCTAGGATTTATGGCCTTCTAAAGATTCATAAGCCTGGGGTCCCTTTAAGACCTATCGTTAACACAATAGGTGGTCCTTCTTATCATCTGGCTAAATTCTTAGCCCGTAATCTTAAACCCCTGGTGGGGCTTACTGATTCTTTTGTGAAGGACTCTGCTTCTTTTATTAGGGAATTGAAATACATCAGGCTTGATCTTGCGGATTTGTTAGCTAATTTTGATGTTGTCTCCTTATTTACCAAAATCCCCATCCCAGAAGCTATTGAGGTCATTAAGTGAGTCTCGGATGATGACACTTCTAAGTTGGTTGGCCTCTGTCTCACCTCGACTTTTTTTCAGTTTCCAAGGTGAGTTCTATGAGCAAAACTACTGAGTGGCCATGGGTTCTCCTCTTTCCCCTATTGTCATGAACTTATTTATGGAGAATTTTGAAATGAAGGCTTTAGCCTCAGCTCAATTTCTCCCAAAGAAGTGGAATAGGTCCGTGGATGATACATGTGTCATTTGGCCCCATGATCGTGAGAAGTTATATTTGTTTCTTGAGCACCTGAATTCCTAGTCTGATTACATCAAATTCACGATGGAAGTAGAGGTGGATGGCTGCCTTCCCTTCTTAGATATTCTTCTCTCTAGAAGGGATGATGGTTCTATCTCTTACCAATTTTTCAGAAGAAGACTCACACTGAACAATATCTTTATGCTGATTCTCATCACTTTCCTCCTCAGAAATTTGGTGTTCTCTACACTTTGGCTACCCGGGCTCTTATATTTGATGATGCCCATTTGGAATCAAAAAAATCCCATCTTTTGGGTATAGCAGATAACAAGGTCTGAAGGCTTTTCAAAAAGCCGTTAAAGGCCTAAGAGACAAATCTTCTCGGTTGGATCATATCTCCAAGGTGAATCTCCCATTTATCCAAGGGACCTTGGATAGAATTGTCCATGTCCTTAAGAGAAATAATGTCGCCTCTCCTTTTAGACCTATCTATTCTTTTAGGAATTCTCTCGGATCGGTTAAGGACCCTATAGACCGAAATGACATGAAAGGCGTTTATTTAGTCCATTTCTCCTGCAGTACTCCTTATATTGGGGCAACTAGTCGATCCATTAGGCAGAGAATCCGTGAGCATGCTATAGACATTAGGCACAGTCGATCCCACACTTCTGCTCTTGCGAAGCATGTTGGGAAATCGTGCCACCATGTTTGCATTGAGGATTCCAAAGTCCTTTCCTGGGTGGATCATTTCCATCATAGAAAGCTGAGGGAGGCTATTGAAATTGAGAGACATCCTAAAAATCTCAACAGAGATGATGGGTGGAAATTAAGTAGGAGTTGGATTGTAGCGCTCTCGAGGTGATTCAGACCCCGGGTGTTGTTTTCCTTCGTCTCTGATTTTTCCTCCTCCCTTTGTTTTGATTGTTCTCCTCTTTTGTTTGTTTCCTTTTCTTTGGTTTATGTTTTTATGCTATCTCATCTTGTCCCCTTCTTATATATATATATATATATATATAATTTTTTCCATATATATATATATATAACTTTTTCCCAGGCCCCTCTTTTTCTTTTCTTTTTTTTATCTATTATTACTTTTATTTTATTTAATTTTTCATTTTTCATTTTTATTTTTTATTTTCTACCCCTTTCCCTTATTTTTGTTCCATTTATTATTATTATTTCTATAATTTAATTAATTTACAAAATTATTATATTCTTTGGTGACCCTTCTAAATAATAATAACTTTCAATTCTCTAACTAATTAACTAAATAAAGGCTAGTCCATTCCCCTTATGTTAATATTATTTCCTTTATTATTATTAATTTTATAATTTAATGAATTTTTTAAATTATTATATTATTTGTTGACTTTTCTAAATAATATATTTTTAAATAATTAAATCTTTTTAATTATTATTTAGGCAATTAACTAAAAAACGACTAGTTTTTAATGACTAATTTTAACAACTATCATCGGGCAATGATGCATCTTTACTATTTATTCAATGAGATCGATTTCCTTCTTCACCTTGTCCTGAGCATAAACCACATTAAATGGTTATAAACATAGACCAAACCTAATGATATGATTAATCTGAAAAACATTTATCTACATTATGGATTACAAAAGTCTTAAATCTAACATTAATTTTTCTTTTTCTTTTTTTAAATATTCTACATAAATACCATATTATTATTATTATTATTATTATTTTATAAAATCATTTTTATTTCTATTATTATTTTATTTTATAAAATTAATTTATTTTTATTATTAATTTATTTTATTTTAATAAAATTAAAGAATTTGAACTTACATTATATTAACATTATATTTGATATTTCTGTTTTTATAAAAAATTTCACTTGAAAAATGTTAAACATTCCTTTACATCTCTAGTATGATTGAAAAAAGCTACTCTTCTAAAATTTTATTTAAATAATGAAATAAGTAAAAACATAGTAATTAGTTATCCGAGTACGCGGCGATAAGCATCTCTCTCACGGGATACGGCGTTGGGAAAACGCCTTGACAGGCCGTGAGGAGTGCCAACTTAACTCAACTCTGACTCTCTCTCCTAGTCCGAGTCCAAGTGCCAACTTAATCTTTCTTGGAAATGTTACCTCGCTCTGTGTGAATTCTGTACCACCCACTACAAATAATGCATCCCACGCAATGAATATACGTATTCGTAATGAGATTTGTGTTGAAATTTGATGAAAAAATTTAAAGCAAAATCTTGATTTTCTTTATTTAAATTGGTTTTTTAATTATATATGGATTTAGTATTTTAAAAAAATTTTAAAGCATTTAGACTGTGCAAGGTTATCTATCAAACTTCTGTTTTAAATGAATTTCTATCAAATTTTAAAAAAATTAAATCCAAAAATATCACCCTAAAAACCTTCAAAAACTCAGAATAAAGACTATTCGATTTCCTTAATTATCTGGGCCAAAGATGGAGAAAATTCTAACAAAAATGGGAAAATTCTGGCATTTAAATTCATGGCTTTCCGTGATTTGAGCGCAGCTATTGCGCCCTCTCATTGGCGTTTTACTAATGGACATGCATTGTACTTGTGGAGCATAGGTAGAAGATATAAGAGCCATAGGGTAGAAGATATAAGAGCCATAGGGTACAAACCATAGTTACAAAATTTGGAATTTCATTTGATACCGAAATAAAAAAATCTTCTTTTATGTAAAATTTAATATTTAAAAAAATTCACAATATATTATTTTTTATTTACAACATTTTTAAAATTTTAAAGAAAATTTATGTTTTATTGTGTTGAGAGGCTCATTTTACACTCCAGTACAATGTGTAATTATGTCTGTCTTGTCATTAAAATTGAAATTTTGTTCATCTTGATTAAAATAACTTTTTTTAAGAAAATCTAAAATAAAAAAATTAAATAAACATTTAAATAATATCTACTCATAAAATTTTTGATTGAGCTGAGAGATTTATTCTACAAGACAGTATGATGCGTAACCTTGCCTGTTGGTCATCAAAATTGAAATTTTGCTCATGTCAATCAAAATAAAAATTAAAAGAAATCTAAAAATAACAAATATTAGATAGCTATACAAAACATTTAAATAATGTCCCCTCATAATTGGATTCTTTCTGAGCTAATGTTAGATAGGTATTTAAGATGGATCTATGTTGGTTATATCTTTTACCTATAAGATACTCTTTATATATTTTTCTCTTATAAAGATCCAAAACTAATTAAAGACAAAATGCATCAAATTTATTAAAATTGCAGAGTGAAAAATAAAATAAAATCTTCAACCATAAATAAAAAAATTGAAAATCTGAAATTTAACTTAAAGAATAAGATACTAGATATTAAAAGTAAATTTGAAGCAATCTCCATATACTACTAAATTTATATCCTAATCACTTTTTCAATCATATCAAAATTTATTTAACAATAAATATGTTCATATTATCTTTAATATGGACAAAAGAAAAGAAATCCCTTTCCTAACATATCCAAATTTATTGAACAATACATCTATGTAAATTATCCTAATTTATTTAAAAATACATCTATGTAAATTATGCCGTATGTAGATTGGAAAAAAAAAACCTCTAATTAAATTCCAAACAACTAATTCCCTTTTTCTAATAACTATGATAAATGCTATTATCAAAAAAAATTCAAAAAACTAATCCTTCTCGAAAAGATTGTATTTTTCAATAAGAAACTTACCATTAAATGTAGTTTTTAAAATATCGAATTTCTATAAAATCCACACGATAGAAACTATTGCTTTTAATTTTCTTTTAATTAAAAACTTACCTTCCTTTTAACTATATTTTTTTAATATATAAATTCTATAATCTTTTTAACATATCAATTACTAATTTTTTTCAACGTAAAATTTCCATCAACTTTTTAATATAGAAACATTATATTTCCTTTTTTCTTTTTTTTCTTTTCAGTTCACTGTATTTTTTCTATAATTTAGTAACTATGTTAAAGTACAAATTGTAGATTTGATCATTTCTGTTTAAATTTATTTTCATTTTAAAAGAAAATTGCATCTTATTTCTTGTATCTCAATAGATTTGATTTCTACTAGAACTTTATAGATGTTAAATTAAAATAGATCTAGACTGAAAAATATGTGATAAAATATAATATTACAATCTTATATGTTACATAATATTTACTACCACCACCATCAAATAAAAAGTAACCAAAAGTAGTGTACATACTAATCAAAATGCAATATATATTACATTTTAGATAATATTTAGTTTCACTCCCCATCCTAATTATTATATTTTACTTAATATTTCTCCTCAGACTTACAAATGTACAAATGTCCAATGTGAACGTATCTAAACCTAATTTTACATTTGAATCAAAAATCAAATAAACATGGGTATAGGCTTGATTTTCCCTTCAATAAGTTATATTCCACATGAATACAATGGGTCAATGGTCAGTTTTATTTTTTTATTATTCAATTTTTATAAGATCATTTTTATTTTGTTGTTTTTTATTTATTTTCACTCAATTAAACTATTTAAATCATATTACCTTATATTAAGGTACAAATCTCTACCATATTTTGATTTTGATTTTAATTTTATTTTAAGTGAGTTAAAATGTGTCATTACTTTAAGTTACTTTACACATATATAACATACTAACCTAAAGAGCACCTTTCCACCTAATAAAAAAAAACAGTTTTATTAAAAAAATATTATATTAATTCTTAAAATAAAAATATTAATTGAAAATTTAAAATCGAAAAAATACTCATAATAAATTAACTTAATTATTAATTTATCTTATTTTATTTGTATGTAATTTTATTGAGTCAAAATATTAAACATAATAATAATAATATTATATTTGAAATTTAAAATCCAAAAAAATACTAATAATAAATTAACTTAATTATTAATTTATTTTATTTTATTGTATGTAATTTCATCAAGTCAAAATGTTAAACATAATAAAAAAACATATTTTTAGATATAGTTATATTATTTTGTTTGTTTATTTTTACTTTTATCTAATATCACTTAAAATAAAAGCCTTAGTTTAACTAGACTCTTTTTTCGCCCAAAAATCATGAAAATTCCAGTAATATTTTAAGAAAATTAGACCCAAAAAAAAAAAAAAATTAACCCAAACTCCAACCAATTTTAACCATCCGAACAATTGTTCATCTCATTAGACAACTCCGAAATAAAATATTAAACATTATTTATAACATCTCTACCCTACTAACCTCGGTAGTCCCAATAAAGTAAGCTACTATTTTAAAACATTTATTTAAAAATAGTAGTAATTAGTTACACGAGTACGCGCCGTTAAGCATATCTCTCCCATGATACCGCGTTGGAACAAAGCCTTGACAGGCTGTGAGAAGAGCCAGTACGAACTCAACTCCGACTCTTTCTCTCCTACTCCGAGTCAACTCTCGGACTTTAGCAAGCTGCATGTTAATCCCTCCGGGAATTATTAGGTTGCTCTCTGTGTGAAGTCTGTACCACCAACTACAAATAATGCAGCCCACGCAGTGAATATCTGTATTTGTAACTTTCTCCCCTTGTTTCCTTCTTTGTTTCGGCCAAAGATGGGGAGAATTCTGGCAGTTAAATTCTTGATTTTGTTCGTGATCTTGAGCGCAGTTATTGCGCCCTCTCATTCTACGCAAGGCGACGCACTGCGCTTGTGGAGAAGAAGAAGAAGACACAATAGCAATAGCTCACAAACTGCAGAGTGGGAGTTTGATAGCCCCCTGTTAAACTTTAGGAATGATTCCGATTATTTGACAGAGTCAGAAGATGGCCACCTGCAAGAAGCTGATTATCTCCCCCATGGCCTCCCCGGACAGCCAGCGGGAATCAAGTTTAAACAATACTCGGGGTACGTAACAGTTAACGCCCATGCAGGCAGAGCGCTTTTCTATTATTTCGCGGAGGCCGTTCGAGACCCCTCAAAGCAGCCGCTGGTTCTCTGGCTTAATGGCGGTAAATTCACTTTAATATTTGTTTTTTTTTTTCTTCTTCTGCTTCCAATATGAACTCTATTGGGCACTTTTCCTCGTCCTCACAAACAGCTATGCGCGCAGGGCCTGGATGCTCGTCATTCGGAATTGGAGCACTGGTGGAACTCGGACCTTTTCGCGTTAACCCAGATGGAAAAACTCTCTACTTCAATCCCTACGGATGGAACCAAGGTTAGCATTGCGCTGCTTGGGGTCAATCCCTATGTTTATGTGGGGTTAGTTTTTATCTTATTTTATATATGTTTACGTGGGGTCAGTTTTTATCATATCACTAGACTTATCTTTATTTATTTATGTATGTCTGGGGCTATTTTTTATTAGGTTTTATATTTAAATTGTACGGTAGGAATTAAGTGTGGAATTTAGTGGTTTGGAGTTTGCGATTTAAACTTTATGAATAGGGTTTGAGGACGAGAGTACTCCAGGATTGAGGATGCAAGTTGGAATATATAAATTTAAGTTATGACATTGTTTTTAACTATTAAGTTTAATTAAATAATTAATAGATTATAATTAAATAATTTATAGTTTTTAATTAAATTAATTTATTGTCAATAATTTAATTAGGATAATTGAAAAAAAGAATTATTATGATATTTTTATTTTTTATAAGATATATATATTTTAACTTTATTTATTAAATATAAATGAGATAAATTATTTTTTTATAACATATATGTATTTTAACTTTATTTATTAAATATAATTGAGATAAATTATTTTTTCATAACATATATGTATTTTAACTTTATTTGTTAAATAAAGTCAGATAAATTA
Organism: Pinus albicaulis; assembly: GCA_034641835.2. NCBI lineage: Eukaryota > Viridiplantae > Streptophyta > Pinopsida > Pinales > Pinaceae > Pinus > Pinus albicaulis. The sequence goes on along the minus strand of CM076571.1, from coordinate 678,473,553 downwards.
AATTTATTTAGATTAAATTTTTATATTATTTAAAATATTTATCATTATAAAAATTAGATTTTTAAAAATGTGAATAAATTTTTTTAAATATAATTTTTTTTTTAATTTGATTTTTATAAATTTAAATTCTGTATAAATTTATTTTAAAATAAATTTAAAATTAATATGAATTTTTTTTTGGTTCATTATATTGTTTTTTTTAATTAAAAGATTTCCATTACTTCAAGAGATTACATTGTTTTATGGCTTTTTTTTTTTTAAACTTGTTCGGGCAACATTTAGTAAATTTATTGGCTTTTTTTAATAAACTTGTTGGCGTCACATTTAGTAAATTTATTGGCTTTTTTTTTATAAATTTGTTGGTGTCACATTTAGTAAATTTATTGGCTTCTTTTTGAATTTATTGTTAATGTCATCAGATTACAGTATATATCGAACTGACGCCTCACGAATTAATACATGTGATCCACTTGCCCAGAGAACCATTTTTCGATGTTACAAATTTCTTGGGCCCTCTTATCTTATTTAGTAAAACTGTAAAAATTTCTAGACAGATTTTAAATTGGACAACAAGGTTTTGTAGGTGTATGTTTTAAAAAATGAATTCAAAAAATAAAATTTGCATGTCATATTATAATTATACTAAGATTTTTTTACTTTTTGTCTTTTAAAGAGAATCTCTTCACTTCAAATTGAATAATAAAATAGTTTCTCAAAATAATGACAAAAGTTATTTGATTTTCTTTCACTAACTAAATCCTCTTTAAGCTTGGTTGTTTTTCATATATTCTAAGCCTATAAATACTTTGCAACTTTTTCTTCCAAACCATAAAAATCATGTGTCTCCAATCACCTTTATCTAAATTATTAATTAACTATACTTAATTAAATTATATATCTTAATTATTATTAAACTTACTATATCTTACCTAATAATATAATAATATTTTCATTGATAAAATTTTAAGGATAGAAGGTTATTTTAAAGTTTAAAAACTTTGGCTAATCTTATTAGTCCCGAGTATATTGTAAAAATTTTTATGATATTTTTTAAAAATATTTAGGTTTATAGATATTTTATATTAATATATATAATTTTGACAATTTTTAAGGTAAAATAATTTTATAGTATAAAATGTGAGCAAATCAATTTTAGCCCATAAAATTTTCTATATTCAAAGAGATTTAGATTTTATTTATTGCTTAGTTCGTAAATGGATGAAAAATATTGAAGCATGTATACATTACATATCGTTTGGTTCCTAATTCCACTGCCAAGTGATGATAAAGATTAAACACACATATGGAGACATCTAAATATATGGCACAGTTCAACAAATCTTGAATAAGACCTCCACGATATGAAGGTACATCTTGCTGAAAATTTATTCCGGATTATGATTTTGTGTCTCATTTATTACCATGCGTTCTTTCGACAGTGGCCAATCTGTTATTTCTGGAGTCCCCAGCAGGCGTTGGATTTTCTTACTCAAACAAGACCTCTGATTATAACTATATTGGTGATAGACAAACAGGTAACTTGTGAAGCGTTTGTTTCCATAGTACCATATATAATAAACTGGAAACATTCGACATTTACTAGAAGTCTAAACATGTTTTTAATTTTTGGTTACCAGCTATAGACGCGTATGCATTTTTGGTTAACTGGTTTAAGAGGTTTCCACATTACAAATTCCGAGATTTCTACATAGCTGGGGAAAGTTATGCAGGTAATATCCCTTACATTACCTTGTATTTCCAGTAATATTTGGATTATAGATTAGAATGTATATTGTTATATTATTTATGTTTTACGGGGTTCTGTATGATTTATAATATCATAGAGAAGGTTTTAAAAAATTAGGTTCACAGTTTAATTCCAAAACAATTCAAATTATGTGGGTTTCAGAATAGCATCTCTAGTGCAAACTGGAACGTAGGTCGCTAGTCTCAGTCATTCTGTTATAAAAACTTTGTCCTGAAATTTATCTGCAAACTGTGATGCTATAAAACAAAAACTAAAAAAATAAACAATCGCGGTTCGATGCAGAGAGAAACACTGATATTTGTATGAGGCTGTTGACGATAATTATCGAAACATGATTGTAGGAAATTACATTCCAGAGTTGGCTGCAAAAATTTTACGGCACCAAAGGTTATCACAAGCTTCTTTCATTAATTTCAAAGGAATACTGGTGAGTTTTAGAAATGTTTATGTGGAATGCACTTAAAAATATGTTTCTGTTTGATTGTGTTAATTATTCTTGGTTGGCTAGCAGTTTCTAGTAAAGTTTAAATGTGCAAGATAAAATTAATTATCCTTCAACTATATGGGATTTTCAATTTTTGTTTTCTATGAATTTTTGGGGTTTATTTATTTTAGTATTTTCAAAACAATTCAAGAAATGAGAATTTGAGTTAGAGAGATACAATTTTTTTTTAATGTGGAGTATTTTTTATGAGTATTTGGTATTGAAGTCTTGAGCTAGGTTAGATTTGTGAATTGATCTCAAAAGAGAATATTAAACTATAGCCTAAGAATCTGAGACTAACCACCTAGTAAGTGTTTAAAAGTTTAGAGGTCTAAAATTTTTGGTGCAGTAATAAGCCTTATCAAATTTTTTTTTTTGACCCACCAATGGTGCATCTTATAAGTCAAATATATCCAAATATACTAGATCAAATTTAGCAAGAGCTAAGACTCACAGAAAGGTTAGACTAATCTATAAGGGAGGTCCCAAGATCAATCTTGGTGGCTGCCTTATAACACCAAGGGTACATCCTACAAGCCATATATACCACATCTTATGATTTAGAAAGAGAAGGAAGAGGGCAGGTCTACTTCTTGAACTAAGATCATAGGAGGCCGTATACTCAATAGGATTTGAACCGCAGTCGGGGGGAGGTCTACTCCTTGAGCAGAGATCATAACAGGCCATATACTCAATAAGATTTGAACCGCAGTCTTGTTGGTTTCACTCAGCCGAAAGTATCGTTAAACCACATATCACTGTATACCTTATCAATTTTTATAAGCCAAAATATTAATTCCCAAAAACAACCAAACATCTATAATAAGAACCACTAAAATAAAACATCCCAACCCTTTTGAGAGTCATTATCTTAATTAAATGATTTTTACCTTTAAAATTTAGTAATACAAATATTGATTGAAGTTGTGATTTCTTATTATTTACTTTTTTGAAAGCCGTTATTTTAATAAAATGATTTTTATCTTTAAAATTTAATAATATAAATATTGATTGAGGTTGTGATTTTTTATTATTTAAATTATATTTATTAATATATGCATAAGATTAACATTCTGAAAAATAAAATTGCATTAAAATTAAAATTAAATAAATTTATATTTTAGAGATTCTAAGAAATCAAGTAATTTAATTTATCATTCATTAAAAAAACTCTATTAGATTCTCAACAAAATGTAACAGAAAAATGAGCGTACACCACCAACCCAAAAAAATAAAAAAATTATTATCTAAACCATTTCCGGTCTTCTTTCCTTAATTAGACCAGGCTTGTTACATTCAGAAATTTTGAATCCATTTTAGGTATTCTTATTCAATTTATGCAGGTGGGGAATGGCGTAATGAATAGTGATACAGATGATATTGGAGGATATACGTACTCGTGGACACATGCATTGATCTCGGATCAAACTTATGAGGCATGGATCAAGAACTGTATCAAATCAGATGCGAATGATAAGCTGTGCAGTGATTTAGAAGATGCAATGGGTGCAGAGACGGGAAATATCAATCCCTACAACATCTATGCTCCCCTATGCTCATCCGATTCATCCAAATTGGCCAAGGTATGTTGATACCATTACAAGTCAATACAGTAAAATGTTTGTAAATACGAAGCATCTGGATAGAGGGCATTCAAAACGCCTCAGCAAAGAGTTATTTGGGTTCCATTGTTGACAGATTATTTGGAATATGAGTAAAGAAGAGGGTAGGGGAGTTTACTTTTTTATTTTTATTATGAGTTTTATTATAAAAGGAAAAAGATGATTAGTTAGATTTGAAAACTCATAGAAAGGTAACATCTCATTATTTGAGAGTGTAAATTTTTGTGATTCAAATTTTTAATTATATTTTTGGAAAGTCGTAGAAGAGTCTATGGGATATAATTGATCATTCAAGAGAATGAATCTCACTTATCAATTGCTTATTCTTCCCACAAAACCACTTTTTCTTTAAAAAAAAAAAAAAAAATCAGATAGTAAAACTACAATGATTTGAAAACCATTTGTCAAACTCGACTATGATTTCCCTATTTTTTTGTGAAATTGTCAATCTGAAGGCTTGCTCTCAAAAATTGTATTACTTTAAATATAATTGCTATGTTAAAAGAAGAAAGTAGTAATTTTCAATCTGAACGCTTGTTATCAATAATTTTCTTACTATAAATATATTTTCCATGTTAAAAGGATCAAGTAGCAGAAATTCCCGGATATGATCCTTGCATTGATGACTACGTAGACGCGTATCTTAACAGGCCGGAAGTTCAGAAAGCCATACATGCAAACGTCACAAACTTACGTTATAAGTGGAGCGAATGCAGGTAACATTCCTAGACCAAGTTACTATAATAGTCATCAATCTGATCCAATGCAGGTAACATCCCTGGATGAAGTTACTATAATAGTTCTCAATTTGACCTCGAACTAATGCCGCAAATTTATTTCACCCGTCGACTTATTTGTTAAATGTGTTATGTTACGCCTATGTACTAGTGATGTTCTCAATTGGACCGATTCTGCCACGACTATGTTACCAACCTATCGTCATCTAATCGCGGCAGGGTTGCGAATACTTATCTATAGGTATGAAATTTAATTTGATTTTTGTATTCTATTGATCGTAGATTTTTAAAATATTTTGAAATTAGATAGACAAGAGTATCAATCAGTTAGATTTGGAAATAAAGAATTTTCAAAGTATAACTAACTGGTAGACTTGGCTTATGTCCCTCAAAATTCAAAATTATTCTTAAATACGTAATCGATGCTAAATTTCTATTCACGGCATTTTCTTTTTTATCTTCAGCGGAGACACAGATTCCGTAGTGCCCGTGACCGGTACGAAACTTTCCATCAATGTGCTTAAACTCCCAATTGAGACTTCATGGTACCCCTGGCTTAACGATGACGAGGTAATTACATCAGTTTCAATAATTTGATTTATAAAGCTCCGATGATATTAATTTTATGTCCATAAATATTTTGATTCCATGCATGCTCGCTCGTCAAAAATTGTGCAGGTGGGAGGATATACTGTAATTTACAAGGGCCTGACATTTGCCACCGTTAGGGGGGCGGGGCATGAAGTTCCGGAATATCAACCGTCCAGGGCTTTAACGTTGGTCAAAACCTTCTTGGCAGGAAAGCCCTTGCCACGTTAATTTGATGGTGTGGAAATTGCAAAGCCTCCACGTATAACCGTTCGTCAGCAACCATTTTTTCTAATCCGGTCTTCATACATCACCGTTCTTCCTCACTTGAGTTGCATGCTCAAGAATTGTTCTTCCCCATTATCCCTTGAAAATAAATCTATTTATTCTTTTTTTCTAGGCCATTTAGACATTGATAGACCATCTGTTTTTCATGGATTGCTAGGAAATTTAGGATTCAACATTTATTCTATATTTACATTTATTAAGATCCATTCTTTTGGGCGGAAATTTAACAGTCCTGGTGTGTTTCTTCTCTATTAAATCTTATTGTATGTTGTGAACTTCAAAGAAATGGATAAATATGATTAAATGGTCCAATCAGACGGTTAAGTTTTAATGCTTGTACTATACGTTTTTCTATCTACTAAAACGGATATTACAGCTATGATTGTCAATTCACTTGGATAAAAGGATTATATACGCATGAGGCTAAACTTGGACATAATCATTTTGTAAGCACCAATAATTAACTGTAAATATAAGTGAATTGTACAGTATGTGAGATATGAATTATTATTTATTGTGAGGATAAGTCCATGAGATATGAATTATTATATAATATAATATAACTTTAAATTTATTATAATAAAATATCAGTTATAAATAGTTATTTAATTTTAATTATAAATTTAAAGATAATGTTTATTTTAAAAAAATTGTTTTAATTTCATTTTTTAATTTGGTATATTATTAAAATTTATATGTGCATAATTGTTAATGTTTTTTTTTTTGGTAAATTAGGCTACTCTATATTAATTCTAAAAGAAACATTACATATGTTACAAGTGGGGTTGGTATGCTTTGCTCAACCAATCTCAACCTTATTTTCTTAGTTTTGGGGCCACCTCAGTGGAGGAAACCAACACGGAAAATAATTGAGACAAGAAATAACAAAATGCTCAGCAATGCTGATGTATCCAAATATTACAAAATGTGCATAAGCATAAGTCTAGATTGAGATTCCATGGTAGTAGCATGCATGACAAAAACTAAGGAAGAACTGAGCATCTTCATAGTCCTTAGTCTTCAGCTTCATCATTACTGTTGGGTACTTCCTCCTCTATGAGGCAGGTGTACACCTGCGCAACCGCTTCCTCTGAATCTGCTACTGGACACATAGGTTTGGGGACCGGTGTGTAGAGGATGGGGGACACTAGATACTCAGCGTCAGGGACGCACGTCCAAGTACCTTCTGAATCCATAATCCATACATCTGTTTCATCGTCTTCATCCTCCTGAGCCAACAGAGGATCAGTCTTGCGAGGCGGGGAATGCGCCTGGTGCGTGATGGTAGACTTCTGGAGACCGCATCTACCTCTTTGTGCAACTTGCATAGGGGCTTCTTCCTCCTACTCAAGATCGAGGCTCTGTCTAGCATAGTTTCCGAAGGAGGAGCCTTCAACAGACTCCAAACAGTTGGCTGTTCCACAGTGGTAACATCTAAGGAGAGCCCCTCTCTGTCCACTCTGGATGGTTCTTTGGCGCAATATCGAAGCCATTGCCCATTGATGCAAAGGAATGGCTTCAATCAAAGGATGCGCAGCAGGAGGACAAAAAATCTCGGAGAATAGAGGAGCATAAGGGGCGTGGATATGATGCGCAGGATGGATAGCCATAGCCCATAGGGTTTTGCACAGTGCAGCTCTAGGAAGAGGGTTGCGTGGCTGACTAGTGGCGAAGGAGGGAAAAAACATAATCAAAAGGAAAGACTGAAGCAACTTACTGTGATTCTCTTTGGGATGAGGGTCCAATATTTTATAAGGTATGGGACACATGCAAGGGGGAAGGTCATGAGTGAGCCTCACACAAAGATGTGTGCCATATCCAATTTCCTGAGCAGGCTTGAGGGAAGAGTAATCATTAATTATCATATCAATCACATTAATAATTTATGATGATTGTTGCAAAGGGGTACCCTGGAGGGGGTAACGCTGACCAAATTGCCTTTTCATCATGCCTTATTACATTCATCTCGTGCAGATGGTTAACGGTTTGAGGATCTGCATCGGGTGAGGCCCTGTGCGGTAGATCTTTGCCCTCAAGGGTGTGGGAGAGATGATTGTCATTCGTGCCACTTCTGTCACCCACATCCAAGGGGAGAAGATCTTTTTGAATGAGAGTATGGCATTATTTTCTTAAGGAATCATCCTCTACCTAGGTAAGGTTGGAATGATACAAATTTTTGTGGCTTTACACCCCTTTGTTTGCAAGGAGGCCCACAACAAAGTTTACTTTCCTTTGCACATGACAAAAAGTGATAGCTCTATGATTGTGTATCAGCTGTTCCAGAAGCTTAAGCCTATGTGCTAGCCTCTAGTTGGTGGATACCTTTGAGGTTATCATTCCATCGAGAATTCTTGTGGTCACCATAGTGATGATTTGTGAGTCTCCCTCCATTTCTAGGGGGAAATAGTGAAATTAAATTGCAATTTGAATTATCTAGATAAGCCCCTCTAGCTCCACAGAATTGTTGCTATCCCATCCCATATTATCATAGTAAATTCAGAGTGGCTTGCCTTGAGAGTTCCTGAGAATGCTTTCGAATATTTCCTTTCTGGGGTTGCCTTTGGCTGCACCATCGAAGTTTCATTTGAAGAGCCATTTGGGGGGGGCTTCCATTGTTCAGGGGCAAGGATTCTACCAACACTTTTAGGATTGATATCCAGGGGGGTATTTATACTCATGTGCTAGTTATTCCATATGTGGCACTCCACATTAGAGGTGGGGAGGTCCTCTTGGCTCCATGCATCTAGGGCCATTGTTTACGAGAGGTTGGCGTGTATCCAATCCCAAAGCTGCTATGATGTGGAGGTTTTTCCTTTAAAGGCTTGGCTATTCCTTTCCTTCCATATGTTCCAAATAAGAATACTGGGAATTATTTGCCAGAGTCTATTTAGAAGAGTGCTAGTGTAAGGATTGTTCATCCAACTACTGATGGTGTTGATGATGTTTCCCTTTACTCAGTTGGTACGTCTACATAAAACATCAATTCTGTCCTACAAGTCATTAGTGGTAGGAAATTGGTCCATTAGGTGGTCAATGGTTTCCCAGTTTTCCTAGCATAGGGGGAATCTGGAGGGTCCTACAAACCCTCTCTTCAAAATATAGTCCCATGTGAGGATGCATTTTTTACTGAGAAGCCATAGAAAGGTTGCTAATTTAGGCCAGAGATTGGCCGACCATATATTTTTCTAGATGAGATTTGTTGGACCTGGATTCTGTTGATGAAGGAGGCTGTAAGCTTCCTTGGTGGAGTAGTTTGCACTTAGCATGTGACCCCAATGAAGAATGTTAGGTCCTGGTTGTACTCTAATTTTTCTTTTACTGCTTACCTCCTCCCAAATGTATGTGTGGTTCTCGTTGTTATAGTCATCTTTCCATCTCTCCCTGTGTAGAAATTTCCTATATCCTTGGGTTGTGTCATCAGTCCATAAATCTTGTACATTCTTCCCTTGCCTATCTTATAGATTTGTACTCCATATAGGTCTAGGAAAGATATAAGATAGTCTCATCATTTTCTTCCAGGAGTCCTCCCAAAATCTTGCTTGAGTGCCACTACACAGCTTCTAGAATTTGTGGCTTTATATCATCCGCTTTTAGCTACTTGCTGCTTTACAGATTTAGGATCCCCCGGGCTCAACGTTGAATTAGATAAGGTCCTCCTTTGGCCATGAATGGGCATACTTGGCTGCCCATAGATTATCCCATGTAGTATAGGGGTTAGAGACCCATTTCCACCAAATACTAGCTCCCATGATGTTGTTTCTATGCTCAAGGTCGCACAACCCTAGCCCCCCATGACTTTTTGGAGTACACACTTACTTCCAGTTGACTAAGGCCAAATTTATTTTTCTCTTTGGTGCAACCCCATAGGAAATATCTTTGTAATTTTCACATGGCCTTGAGGACCCATTTGGGGGCTGCCAGTACGGAGAAGAGGTAAATTGGGAGGGACTACAGAACAAATTTGATGAGAACCAAATGACTTGCTATATTGAGAGTGCAATGGGTCCAGTTGAATAGTCTGGTTTCCATTTTGTCCAGCAAAGCTCGCTAGGATGAGTGATTAATGGTAGTGTCAGTGAGAGGGGCTTCGAGGTATCTGGAAGGCAAGGATGCGATGGAGAAGCCTAGGATGTGGGCAATGTTGCATTGAGAGAGAGGGGGGTATGGAGGAAAAATATTTGAGATTTATCAGGGTTGGCCTTAGTATCGGAGGCTTCAAAGAAGGAATATAGAAGAGATTTGAGGGTTCGGTCTTCCTGGACCGAGGGGTAACCCATGATGATGTTGTCATCCATAAATTGTTGATGGGAGGAGGGGGCAAGTTGTGGAGGGGTAAACCATGTAGAGCACCTGACTAGATGTAGCTTTTGAGAAGGCAACCCAGTCCTTCAACCATAATGATGAAGATTAAGGGTGAGAAAGGGTCCCCTTGTCTGATTCCTCTTGAGGAATTGAAGGTAGCAGAGGGGATACCACTAACCAAAATGGAAAGAAAGGGAGAGGTAATGAGACTCATGATCCAGCATACCCAAGTGTGGCTAAAGTCAAAGGCTATGCGAACATTTTTGATATAATCCAAATTGAGTTTGTCAACAACCTTGGATAGATCGATTTTGAGAAGAATGCGAGGTTTTTTGGAGGTTTTGAGAGAGTGAATGACCTCGTGAGTTAGGATGATGCCATCAAGAATTTTCATGCCTTCAACATATCCTATTTGCTCCGGGGAGATGATCATGCGGAGGAGATGCTTCAGCCTATTAGAAATAACTTTGGAGATTATTTTGTAAATGAAATTGCAAAGAGCTATAGGCCTTTACTTACTTGGAGAGGCTGTGTTGTCTTATTTTGGCACCAGAGTAATGAAGGTGACATTAAGCATTGGAAGAAGCCAATGAGCGGTGCACAATTCCTCCACTACATCCCAGACTTTGTCTCAGATGGTGTCCCAGAAGAAGAGGAAGAAGTTGGTTGTGAATCCATCAAGGCCTTCAGATTTCGTGGCTTTCAGTTGAAAGAATTCTTGTTCCACCTCATCTAGAGTGGTAGCTTTGACCAACATCCAGTTGTGTTCATTCCTTATCATTGTGAGAATGTGTTGAGTGATTTTCCCAATGGCCTCATGCCTCTGATGACTGGGTTCTTGTGGAATTTTCCTGGAGTGGTTGCGCAACTCCTCCGTAATGTCCTCTTGCTTTTCCAACTGCTCTCCAGCTTGGTTTTCGAGGATAGTGATTTTTTTATCCATCCTATGCTGAATAATGGATCGGTGATAGAATTTTTTGTTTCGTTCTCCCTCTTTAAGCCAACATATTCTTGATTTTTTTCTCCATAGGATTTCTTCATGGTTCCTTTTTTATTCTATGTGAGTAGATAATATCTTCTCCTGGCACTCTGACTCAACTAAGTGTCCTTCCTTGATGATAGTTTGTTGCAACTTCTTCATTTTTTCCTCCAACTCTTTTTGGTCTTTGAAGATATTTCCAAAGGTTTATTTATTCTGGATCTTCATATTGCATCTGAGCATTTTCAGCTTTTTCTAGTACTGGAGCGTTTTAGTACCTTGTGGAGGTATTGGGGGGGACCACTAAGCAAAGACCATTTCCTTAAACCCTTGGTGTCTGAGCCAACAATGTTCAAAGAGAAATGGTTTGAGAGCGTGCTTACCTGGTCTTAACCATTGAAGTTGTATTGGCCAGTGGTCAAAGCCTACAGCAGGGATGATGGTAGCATCTATATCACCCCCTAGACTGATGAAATATTTTGTGATGAGGAATATGTCCAGTCTAGAAGCTATCTCGTGGGTGCCTCCTCTTCTATTATTCCAGGTGAAGGTTCCATTGGAGGTTTGAAGATCAATGAGGTGGTTTTCTTGAATGAATTTTGTGAATCCATTACTGTCCAAGTCCAGGTCCGTCCTTCCTCCTTTATTTTCCTTTAGATTTTTTATCATATTGAAGTCTCCTCCAAGGAGCTAGACAGGAAGGGCTCTATGTTTATTGAGTTCAACCATGTTGTCTGGAAGCTTTGTTTTCTGATGGAGATTTTGGGGAAGGTAGAAATTCATGAATAGGCCATGGATGTCTGTGCCAATCATGTGAAATTTGGTCTGGATAAAGTTCCTATTGGCATGATAGTTCTATAGGGAGATTATTTGGGGGTTCTAGATGATTGTAAAGCCTCTAGACTCACCATTGGCACTGTAGCTATTGTATTGCAACCTTTCAATATATTTTTGAATACTTTTTCCAGAGTGGAGCTGGAACATTTGGTTTCTTGCATGTAGAATATTGCAAGGCATTCCTCAGTAATTCTTTTCTTTATCATCCTATCCTTAGTGGGGCAATTGAGCCCTCTTATATTCCATGTGATGATCTTCTTTGGGGGGGGATTCATGGTGTAGGCATAGAATCTTGTTAACTTGGGGAATCTCCCAGAATCCATCATTTCTTTGCCTATTTCTATTGTTCTTTGCAACATTATTTTTATACCCCTTTTATGGGGCTCTTTCATGAAGTATTTTGCATTTGTGAGCGTACCCCCCTGAATACCCAGAGAGGGGAGCTACTGCGCTCGGGTAAGGATTTCTTCCATATTTTGGACCTGCTACTCAGGTATTGATCTGAAATCCTTCTTATTGCAAGAATCCTCTAACCCTATGAGATCCAAGCCCTCAAGGTCAATGCTCTCTAGCTCTTCCTCTATAGCTTCTGGGATCATCTCTGTCACCTATTCTTTTCCCTTCGACACAATGTTTTCCCTTGCGAAGATAGCGGTTTGAGGTTTCAAGAAGGTCTTAGGTAGGAAATTTTTCTGTTGTGCTTTGGAGGACTGGGGCTGATCCGTAGTGGTGCACCTGACTTCATTTTCTAGTTCATTTTGGTTCTCATTCAGCTGATTTAAAGTGGCGAAGCTATTGCTAGTCATAGGTCCTTTTTTATTATGGTTATAGGAAGTTCCCTTATTGTGCCTTTTCTTAATTTCTACCTTCATGAATCCTTCTCATGCCTGAACATTGGATTCATTTTCAGCCACCACTTTTTTGTTTAGGGGACAACCTATAAAGAGATGCCCATGTTGGTGATATTATCCTGCATTTGAAGGGAATATGCTCATAATCTACAATTGGTTTCCATTTAAAATCTTCATGCAGTAGACTTACCTCGCCTGGTAGCAGCTCCGCCAAGTTCACGTAGACACAGATTCAAGCATATGCTATGTAGAGTTAGATCTTTGTCTCCTCTACTATCTTGAAGAATTCCCCTAGGGAATTGCCTATATCTCTAAGGGTCAGCTCATCCTAGTAGTCCTGGGGAAGGGAGTAGAGCCATATCCAAACCAGAGCCCATGTAAGATCTTGTTTTTCAGGGTTAAACTGCTCCATCTAGGGTCAGAGGTATAGACTTGCAGAGTTTATAAAATAGGGTCCTCCATCCATGATCTTATCTTTGTCTTCACTACACGTAAATAACACATTGAAGAATCCCTTAGCACACAAATGTAGGCCAATGTGGCCTTTGGGTTTCCACTTCGAAGTGATCCATACTCGAAGAGCTTTTTTAGTGGGCCAAAAACCCATGAACTTGCTTATCAGGACGTGATCCTTCATGAACTTGATTCTTCCATTAATAGGATGCACTGGGAGCTCGATCACTGTTCGTTTGGGGTTCTTCAGAAGGCATGTTGCTGAATTGATGTTCGATTCTTCTCCTGCGCTGTGGGAGTCACCCCTAAGATGTCATGAGATGGGCCAGAGTTTTGTTGATTGACAGTCTCAGCCTTTTCCACCGCCCCTATTGGATGTTGGCATGTAATGGGGGGAGCAGTAGTCCCCCCACTGGTTTCAGTCATCGGTGAGCCTCAAGTCTTCCCAGGAGAGTGATCATGACCTAATAGTCTTGGGAGGGAGGTCTGCTTGGGGTAGCCTACGTGGAAACCTCCAAACCTTAGGTCATGGAATTTTTTTGAATATTTTTTATTGGAATTTTAAAATTAGGGAATAATTTTAATTTTTTTTTAATTATTTATGTTTAGTAGTTAAGAGTATATTTCCTTTTAAAAGATTATAGGTTTAAATTTAGAAGGTGTAGTGTATATCCAAGAAACAATGGACTATCCTACACCAATATTATGTTTAACTTGATTGTAAACTTAGATTATTATTATTATTATTATTATTCAAATTTATATGTGGAATGCTATACTTTGTTACTAAACCATTGATATCTATCTCTCTATCTATCTATATAAAATATGCTAGTTTGTTTATGGAAATAGTAGTTTGTGCTCTAAAAAGTCATGAACTAAGGGCATCTAAGCTCAAAATCATGTAGGAATCACAACCAATATGAGCCACAAGAATTCCTAACATGGATGGATGTTTTTTGGTGTCTCCTCTCTACTATTGTGTGGGCTTTGATTCACTTTAGTTTGCATGAGTTATGAAATCGTTACTATACTCTTCTTTAGAGAAAAAACATGTTTTGATTACCAAATCAAGATATCCCCAAATATTTCAATATAAAAATAATCATCTAACCTTCCAATAATTACAAATCCTCACTTTTCACCATTAAATCGAACTCTTTTAAAATTTTACTATTTTATTTATTTATTTTATATATTATTCAATTTCATCTATAATCATCAATATCACATAAATAAATAAAAATTACATTAATATTAATAATTAATACATAACCCCCGGATGCGGGTGTTCCAATGCATTTTTAATGCGATGGGTTGGAGGGCTGCAACTCTCTGCTGCCATCTGCCCTCAAGGTACGACGTGTTAAATGGCTTGATGCCCAGCGGAAAGCTCCATTTATCTTCCCCTCATTCCAAAGCTGTTAGCTCTACAAATTTTGGTTCTCGCTCGACTCCGTCTGTCATGAGCCATTCCTCCGCATGCTTGGGCGGGATTCACACCATGAAAGCAGTTAAGTTCTCTGATCTGATTCGCATGGGAAGGACGGCTTGGGAGCATGTTGAGGTATGGCGCGCTGTGGGTGGGATTCACTCGCAACATGTTATTAATCACCTGCTCTCGGCTCCCACTCAAAATCATTCTGATGTCAGAGATAGCAGTGTCTATAGGTGGGAGAGAGTCGACCAGCGCTTGATGCGTTTAATGAGAAGGGAGGCTGGTGGTTTGTCAAGCGCCTGGTGGAGTGTCGAGCAGCTGTTGCGACCCCATTTGTTTTCTCTTCCGGGCAACCCTGCGCGGGTTTTATCTGTGGTTTGGGAGGTTTTCAGGAATCCGCTTCATCTCAGCATGCCCAGGGTCCTTCTCCAGACTCATCCTCCTTTGGGGAAGGCTCGAGCCATTACCCCAGAACTCGTTCTGGTCGGGGGCGCTCACATGATTATCGATTTTTTTGGGGTCCTCACTCGCACCGTCCTCCTGCTTCCTCTGCCCCAACTATTGGCACGGCTCGGTTCACTTTCAATAGTAGTCTCAACCGCCCTCGCATTACTGCCATTCTCTCGGTGGTCTTCCTTGAAGATAGCGTTCCTGGGGATGTCAGCTCACTTACGACTGCTCCTGCGGCAACTGTTAATGCTCCGGACACCCAATTTTCGGCTTTCAATCTTGGTGGTCACAATTTCCAGGAGCAGCCTCTGCCTCGCCCTACTGAACCGGTTCTGGATGAGGATATGCTTTCTGCTGATCATGTAGCCCTGGCTTCTCAAGACGAACCTGCTTCTGACATGCACGCCACCGGCTGGTGCAGGATTGAGGAGGAGCCCCCGGAAGACTAATGGGTTCGTTGCCTGGTCTCTTTTCTGTCTCTGTCTCTCAAACCCCTGGGTTTTTTCTGTTATGGAAGCTTTGCTGTTTTTCTGGCCCTCTATCTTTGGGGTCCAAGTATCCCTCAGAAAACTATGGTTCTGCACCCCTGCGTGGGCATCGACAGTTTACAACACTGTTTTTTCTGAATTTTCTGCCTCCATGGCAGCAGTAACTGACTACGGTCTTGATGTAATTTTACCCACTTGTTAATAGATAATTTTACTTAGAAAAAAAAAAAATTAATACATAACAATAATTCCCCAATAGGGAAAATTTTAAGGATGGAAATTTATCTTAAAGATTATAAACCTTGGCGAATATTACTAATTCATAATATGCAAACTATAAAATGCTAGGTGATATTTTAGCAAAAATAATCGAATTTCTAATGATTTTATATAGTTCTTATAATTTTTTGGTGATTTTTAAGGTAAAATATTTTTTTCCTATAAAATTTGGGCGAATCATTTTAAAAAAAAATGGGAATTGGCGAATATTATTTTTGGAAAACTCATAGAAATTAGCCCATCTACAAATATTAGCCCCTAAAATTTTCCCTATAAAAATATATATATATATTAAAAATAAAAAAATTACAAAACATTAAAAAAATTCCTACCCATTATACCAGGATATTTTAAAATATGAAAAAAATTGTTGCTCATCCTTTATGATTTAATATCATCCAGAATGTAGATGTTGCTATGAAAACATGAAAAAATTATTTATATCTCGTCGTTTGATGATTTGTAGTATGTGAGTGGGAGCCAATGGTACTTAGTAGTCATTTCTTATGTACACATAAATCTTATCAAAAATACATATACATATATATATCATGTATACAAATCTCTATTCACCATGTTTAACATTGTGTTAATTCTTTATAAATTCTAAATATTAAATATATACAGTTCTATATTGGAGAAAATAATAACGTGCTCCATTTCATTTGAAAAATATAGTCTATAATATATATATATATATATATACAAACTTTTTAATATATATATGGTAAATATACAACTTTATTTATTATATTTATTATTATATGAAATATCAAATTTCGCTATAAAATTAGACCTAAAATATATAATAATATTCCATATAAACTAGACAATATACACCATATCTATAATAATATTTTATAGACTAGAAAATATACATCACATATATGGTTATTACTTATTATAGACTATAAGATACACACAAAGTACACAAATAATATATATTCTTTATATTGTACAAATTTAACATATATATATAGAAAATTGTCTACACAGTTTCCAATTCCAATTAATAAATAATATATTCGTGGCACACAACAAAGGATAAACAATATAATCTCCCACCTCATTTGTGATATTTTTAATTCTGTTAAACTAAATGAAATTTCATATTGTGTTGATTCATATCAAATGATGGCATATTATAAAATTTAAAATTTCATTTAAAATTGTTTATATATGATTTCACCTGGCCCATATCATATTGACAGTGGGGGTCTGAATGACTTATTTATGTATTGGCAATAATATTATTGCATATAGAGTACAAGATATCCACCACCACTATCTTATAAAGAAAATAAAACATGTAATATTTGGCCATACAAATTAAACAACTTTCATCCAGCATGAATTTTATTTAAAAATATGAAACAAAGTGTGAATGGATTATATGGCACTAAAATTAGCTTTAAGAATAAACAAGAAGGGATGCAGATACAATTCTGGATGCAGCAGTTCCATATGAGATTTTGTAATATCCACCAGCAGTTCTAGACGCGACAGAGACAGTTCCAGATGTAGCAGTGGCATATTCAATTTAACTGCGTACTTGAAATCAATGTAGAAAAAAATGTGTTCCCAACTTACCTAAATTTATTGTCTAACAAAAAAAAAAAAAAAAATTGGATTTTAGTTCTAGACTGACTTGAATTTATAGTCCAACCAAAATAATTAAGAATGTTTGGCATAGATTTCCTCTTATTACAAAAATAAAGATGTTTATCTTAAACTGCATCTAAATTAAGGGTGATTCTGAAGCACACCTACAATTTGTAAAGTAGGTGGAGTATCATAAGACCCACAGGGGACATTTACCTGTCAATAAATCATTCAAAAGTTGATATAGGTTATAAAATTGCTACTAGAAAGGCTTAGATGAAATCTTAACAAGCCATGCGGTCTCAAACAAAATAGTGACGGAAAACTGAGTGCCTACATCGGAAAAGAGAGGAATTAACCAAAGTGGTTATATAATGACGAGATAGAATATTAAGTTCACCATAAGAAAAATTCATTCATGAGACAGAAAAATTCATTAAAATGCTTACAATGGGAGGTCTTAAAGCCATAAATATGAAAAAAATAATTAAAATAAAAACTAAATATTATAAACCAATATATGATATAAAATATATGCTACGTGCCCTCTCTAAGCTGGCTTGCATGAAAGTACGTGCACTTGTTAGCTCTTACCAGCTACTATTATACAAATCCTAGGCTAGGCTTGTCTGTGGAGGAAGAAGGCGAATGAGGTTAAAAAATACCCGCCTCTACCTAGTTCACGAGTATGACTGTCAACAAACGACACGTGCTGCATGTCCCCAATTTCCAGTAATTCCCAATTGCTAGTAATTTATGGGATGGGCTATAATAACACGACGATATTAGTGTTCATCGAAGATTATCGGAGTAGCCTGGTAAGTAATGTCATTCACATTTCTAGTTGATGAACCTATTAGAATCCCACAAATTTGTCATATATATCTTCTGCAACTTTGTCATATATGTCCTATTGCTACTGATGACGACCAAAAGGACAGTATGAATACCCTGACTGTGGTGCCATCACTGTTTTGAAATTTTATTCATTTCTCAACAGCCCCTTAACCATAGCATCCACTTCCTCAGTTTAAGTGGCATCCTTCTTCCTCAAGTTGATCGCTAGAGGTGTCTACAACATCTTACAATGATGCATGCATAAATTCTAAAGTATATTGTTGGCATACTTTCCTTGAGAGAACAATAGTTCCCCTTCTCCTTTGGATACTTCCAAATTGAGGAAATAGTGCATGATACACATGTCTTTCATTTGAAACTATCTTGCAAGCTACTCCTTGCAATATCTGTTTAGCTTTTCACCACCAGTTAAAATAAAATCATCATCATATAAGACAATAATCAACAATTTACATTATAACAAAATATGGTAGAATTTTTGTCCACTTTTCTTTTGGTGAAGCTGAAACAGGTAAGGTAACTATCAATCCAAGCGTACCAAGCACATGGTGCCTTCTTAAATCCAAACAATGATCTCTTGAGTCTACACACATTCGACTCTCTGTCAAAGGTCTCAAAACCTTCTAGCTGCTCGATGTACACATCCTTCTCAATAAATCCATTGAGGAATTTTTTATTCACATAAAACTGGTGGATCTTCCACCCCATCTGTGCATCGAATGCTAGAACTGATTTGATGGACGAATACCTTGCTACTGGAGAAAATGTCTCCTCATTATCAATTACTACAACGTGAGAGAACCCCTTGGCCACAAATATGGCCTTGTGTTTCTCTATCCTTTCGTCTGCTGTATGCTTCATTTTGTAAATCCATCTCAAACCCATCACTGATTTATCCTCTAGTCTTGGGACCACTTCCCAAACACAGTTTTTAATAATGGAATCACATTCCTTTACAATAGCATCAACTCATATAGGATTCTATATTTCTTTCTTAAATGAGGATGGCTCTATCTCTACTAGCTAAGTCATTAGAGCCATGTATTGAGTGTACCGATCTAGTGACCTCCTTGTCTTGCGTTATGAAGTGGGTGCTCCTACATTCTCTCTAGCATCCTACAATAATTTGTAAGCTTCAGCGGTTCGTTTCCTTCCTTCTCTAGATGACTCTTCTTGAGTGGATGTCTCCACTCTCTACTCCTCAGCTTGTGGCTACTCCAAAACTTCTTGCGGTTCTTCCTGTGAAGCCAAAATATCATAATCTGAATGCAACTGAAGCTCCATCTCAAGAGAACGCCTCATTTCCTTCTCCTCCAAAAAATTCACATCCCTTTGAAAAATTTTCATTCTGAGGAAGGGAAATTACATATGATAGTTGTGAGGTGTTTCTAGGTATCCCAAAAATATCCCAAACTCTCCTGTTGGCTCTATATTTTATCTTGATTCCTTAGATACATGGAAATATACTAATGCTCCAAATATCCTCAAGTGTGACATATATGGTTTCTTCCCTGAAAAATCTTCTTCTAGTGTACTCATCCCAAGAATTTGATGAGGACTCTTGTTCTAAAAATATACTATTGTGTTTCATGCTTCAACCCACAAGTGCAGTGGTAGGCCTTGGTCATGCAAAATCTCCCTTGTTGCTCCCACAATACTTATGTTCTTCCTCTCATCCACCCCATTTGTTTGTGGGTTGTGGAGTGCTTTCAACTTGTGTAGAATTACTTCCTTTGCACATAAGTTTTTAAAATCATTAGATACATACTCACCTCTTTTATCGCTCCTAAGATCCTTCACTTTCTTTCCAGTTTCTTTCTCAACAAGTTATTTAAATTCAAAAAACTTGGAGAATCTCTAGTATTTATTCTGCATGAAGAATATCTAGCACTTCCATGAGAAATAATATACAAATATAACATAATACTTTTTAAGGTAGTGGAGGCTATTGAGAAAGGTCTAGAGAAATTAAACTAGATCCTTTCAAGGACTGCATGCACCTTGATGTCTCGATCATTGAAGGTTGATTTTTTGTACTTCCCCAAGGTGCACCCTTTGCATATATACCACTTCTCTAGCGCTCCTTTAGGGAGGCCTATGGTGATATATTGCATGATATTAATAGTTCCATGATGCAAAAGGCCAAGTATTCTACGCAATAATTCGTTGGCATTGTTGGAATCACAATTGTCGTTAGACCAAAAATGGTAGGCGTTAGTATCTACTACAATCGCCATAGTTAGGATCCACGAGAGGCGGTTAACCCATGTCACGAAACACACAGGGAGAATTGAACCCAATGTCCGACAATCTACCCCCAGTGTGAGCAAGGTGAGTTTCGAACTCGAGACCTGTCGCTCTAAAACCAAGTGTGGGAATCACAATTTCCGTTAGATCAAAACCCACACGTGTTAGTCTCTACTACAATCGCTAGAGTTAGGATCAATGAGAGGTAGTTAGCCCATGTCCCAAAACACACGAGGAGTGTTGAACCCAATCTCCAACATGCATCTCGACTTTTCTCCTTCTCCTTTTTTGTGCTCAATAAAGATAGTCTTCCACATCTAGCTTGTAGAGATTCTTCACTTGAACTAAAATGTCATTAACTTGTCCCACAATGTTGTGTCTTAAGAATTCCTTCCCTTTGATGAATATTGCATGGTCGCCATAGTTTTCGAACACCATGATGGAAATCAAATTCTTCTTTACACCCACTACAAACATCGCACCTTGAGCCTGAGAGGGGATCCTAACTCCCTATGAAACGTCAATGTGTCAATCACAGTTGCATTGTATCTTCCATCATCTCCCATATTTATGTGCATCTGGATATCTTTCTCCTTGAAGTCACTGAAATTTTTTTTGTTCCTCGTCATGTGGAATGAGCCACAACTATCTAGATATCACACACTTACCATCATTTTTATTTTCATGCATGCAATGAGGGTGCATTCAAGCTCAAATTTTGAAGCCAAAGATTCACCTACCATTCCTCTTGAGGTCTTCTTTATTTAATTTTTGTGTGGGCACTTCCTAGCATAGTTGAAATTGAAGGCACCTGATTCTGGACAAGTCTTTATTCTTGCCTCCTTGATTGGGTTCTTGTTTGGATTTGAATTTTTTTCCTTTTAACATTCTCTTCCTTTCCATCCAACACACAATTTTCTTCATCAACACCATTGTATGAAGTTCCATCTCTAGTATTCCACATTATTTCCTCATATAACAAATCAGACCATAAGTGTTCCCTATTTGGTAGCTTCTCCCTCCATTCATCGAATCTTGGTAGCAGTGCCAACTCTTGGGAAGACCTGCAAGGGCTTGGCTCACCAAATCATCATCTAGGAGTGTGACATCATCTCCTTCAAGTTCATCACAACATTGTGTGAATAGGATTATATACTACTTAATTTGGTCATTCTTCTGCATCTTGATACTTCAAAGTTTATCCT
This sequence comes from Pinus albicaulis, assembly GCA_034641835.2. Lineage (NCBI taxonomy): Eukaryota > Viridiplantae > Streptophyta > Pinopsida > Pinales > Pinaceae > Pinus > Pinus albicaulis. The sequence goes on along the minus strand of CM076571.1, from coordinate 678,452,077 downwards.
TGAGCGCCAGTTTCTTGTGGTCACTGCTCTTCTGGAACAAATTTTTCAATACTTGCCACATTCCATACAAAATATATTTCCAATGGATATTTGATACAATATGGTCTCATACTCCCTCCAATATGATTCTGCTCACCCTGGCTACACACTTCTTCCATTTTTCTAGATTCTGAGTATCAACTGTTGTTAGTTTTGTGATATCTGTATCAATTCATTCTTTAAATCCATTACTTTCCAGCATTTCCTCCATGTGGTCCTTCCAAGAACATAATTTGATATTCCCTCCAGGGAATACTCGAGTCTTTATCCATATAAATCCATCCTTAAATTATGAATCCATATCTAATACCATGTAGAAATGAATGTTTATATTCTAAAATACTCATGAAATTCTTTTAAATCATAATAATATAAGCTACTCTATTGATATGTGGAAGCTAATTCACGATCGAGAACACATAACATTAACATGAAAGAATAAAAATCACACATGCACATATATTTATCTAGGGGAAATAAAATTCTCAAAACCCCTTACTCTATGTATTATATTAATCAAAGAATATAGATGAAATACAATGATTTCTCAAGTCTGAACACAACCTGTAAGTCTATAGTATATCTCTTTGCCTGACTCACTAAACCTGACCTAATTCTTAGCCAATTTTTCAAGACTCTAAGCTCTTATTTCCTTGTGTTGTTCCTTGATAAATTAGCCCATATTTTTAAGGGACATTCCTCAATTGGATTGCGCAACAATTATTTTTGGTTGATTGATTAGTTAACTAGATTACCACTGAGTTTGATTGAAGTTACACTGCACAACTTGGCCTTCCACTAGTTTCTCCAATAGTTGGAAGTAGTTTAATCTAACATATCTCAAATTTATAAAATAGATTACTACAATTTAGAAGTTAATAATAATTATGTGAACTAATGCTTCCCCAACTCGAATTAACTAATTTAACTAAGTGACAAGCACCATGTTACCTTAGTTAACTACCTCCAAGATTCTGTTGATGTGAAAATTTGAATTTTCCCTAGTTTGGCCAAGGAAAGGTCAATATAAGATTTTCTTGCTGCATTTTCAACATATAGAACATCATTCACCCTCTCCTACTATCACTCAACTAAAAAATTTGGCACCTTAACAAACAGATGAAAGAATATAAAAAGGACCACATTTCAGTTGTGACAACAAGTACAATAAGGGGCATAAATATGGGCATCCCAAATTAACGACATAGCATACCTAATTTGAAGAAAGATTAGAAAAGGTGGTAGAAATCCAATGGCCATTTCACAAAGAGTTTAAAGTATAGACCTGATTCGAATCCCATAATGTGCAAAGGCCTCTAGATGCACCTTTGGCACTAATTGAGACAATGTTGCTACTTTTCCACAACTAGTGTTGGTGAGCTCTGATATCTTGTTTCTCCAATTCGATATCCTGTAGTAGAGAAAAGGAGGGTATTTATTTTCTGACCGGAGATTTAACATCAAATATTCTTTTTTTCAGACCCCAACCCCCTACAATTTAAGGAGAGGAAATAATTATTTATTTTTTAGATGGGGCTGCCCCTTGGGTGGGATAGTGCTAGAAATTCTTTTATTTCCCTTGCGACCCATATTTCGCATTTAGATGTTTTTGAGTGTGTATTAATGGTGAAGTTCTTTCTCCTCCTTTGTTTTCTCTCTTCTCATTTCTTCGCTTGAAATCCTACTTGAGAGATGAGTTCGGTGATCCTTCTCTATAATATTTTATGCTTCAAATTTCTCATCAACTCAACTTGCAAATATGAATCTAGCGATACCTTCTAAAGGAAAAAGGAAATATTCTTATTCTTCTAAGGAATCATCTTGCAAGGCTTCAGGTTCATCACTCAAATTTCTTTTAATCACCAAATTTGTAAGAACTTTGGGAACCAAAGGATTAGAGAGTTGATTTGTGAAAATAGAGCCTTGATATGGAATCTCCCTTTCTTCCACTTCATTGTCTAAGGAATTAAATCTATTACTACTTTCACCAAGGTTGGAGGATTTGCTTGTCCCTTCTAAATAGATACTAGATTTTTTTGGGGGGATCTGGGCCCAGATCACTTTTGGTGAGTTTTCTCGATCTGCTGATTTGTAGGAGTAGCTACTTGTGAGATCCTTTCTTCCTTTTTTCTTGCTACCACAAATCTCCAGGTTCCCCTTCCTTTTCTTGATCTTCTATTACTTTGGGATAATTTCTAGTGAAAATTCCATAGTCATGATAATTTTTTCATTTGAACAAGAATTCATCATAATTCATGTCATGGATATGAGACCAACTATCTAGGAAGAGGTTTATTGCAACAGCTAACCATTTTTTCCAGATCTACCTCGATGCATATTCGAGGACAAGAGAAAAGACAATCTTGAGTTTCATCATAATCAACATATTTATGAAGAACATTACCAATCCTCATTAAGGTAGCATCATTCCAAGAATGCAAGGAAAGGATAGGAAACTTCACCCAAATGGGAATTGTGGAGGTGAAATCATAGTCAGGGTTGAAATTAAGGCTCCAACGATCTAAGTATAACCCTTGTACAACCATGAAAAATGGGCCACTCCAAAAGGTTATATCACAATCATATTTATTATCAAAGAATTATGTGAAGAAGCCCTTGGTGCAAAAGAAGAGGTAAATTCGCCCTTGATCAAAGGTTTGAAGTTATTGACCACCCATTGGTGAAAAATTTTAGGGGATGTCCATAGACCCATATATTCTCCCACTAAACCCCAATCTTGTAGTTGAAGAGCACATAGCTTGGCTTAAAGGGAACAAACCTATTCCTTCAGGATTTTTATCCAAATTCTTGATGAACCAAGAAGAGGAGGATTTCTAGAATTTGGGGCCATTAGAAGCTAGAGAGTTCAAGGCTGCAATATTTCGATCAAGCCAAGAAAGGGAGTCTTTGCTAGCCACGATTGAACATCTGGCCTGAGGAAGGCACCATCGAGTAGAGAATCATAGGCCTGCAAAGACAAGAATGAAACGCGTAATCAAGGAGATCTTGTAGAAGTTGAAAACAAAGAAAGCGAGATAAAAAAAAGTTAACAGAGAGTAGTGCATAGGGTCGCTAAGCCCCATCGAACACAATAGCAAGTTAATTAGGAATTCCATATCAACGTAGAAAAAAATTATATGCTAAGAAATATTTGAACTTGAATTGTCCTCATTTTAAATAATGAATCAAAACTTAATTGAACATTGTAAATGTTTTCTATTTGTTAAAATAACATTAAATATTCAAATTTTAAGGGAACATTGTAAATGTTTTCTATTTGTTAAAATAACATTAAATATTCAAATTTTAAGGGAGCATTCATGGTACTATGTGTTAAAATAACTTTAAATATTCAAAATTTATGGGAGCGTTCAAGGTAGAACTCAAGTATAGGGAATAAATAATTACACCATAGAATGTGTTAGCTCAATTTTAAGAGAAAGAATTAAGGGTGAGAATTGTTTGTCATTTTAAGACGAAGAATTAAGCGCGGAAATCATTTATGAGAAAAAAAATTATTGTACGAGTTAATATATCACACATGAACATATAGATAGACCATCTTTCGATTCAATATTATAAATTTCTCAACCTAAAGGGAGAAGAAATAAAATATATTTATATTTTAAAACAATATTTACAATAACATAAAGTGGAAATCAATTAATTGTGAAAATAAACGAAGTAATGTATCATACTTGAAGGGATCGATAAATCATCTTTGCGTTCAATATTAGAATTTTCCGTGACATATGCAACCTAATCGGAGGAAAACAAAAATATTGAATATTTATATTTTAAAACAATATTTAAAATGACATGCGACAGTTTCTATTTTGAAGACAGTGACCACATTTACTATGAAAATAATCACCAACGAAGTTACTTTCTTAGCATTTTTTAAAGATTTTCCGATGAAGGACCGTTTCTTTTTTAGATTTTCCAATGAAGCTATTAAAATTTGGGAAAATTATAATTATAATTTATTTATCATAAATATAATTGAAACATACAAATGTTTTAGAAAATGTTATATATATATAATTAAAATTATGATGGTTGTGACAAATTATTTGTTCCAATTCAAAAAAGTCAAAGGTCATTTTTTTAGACAACACGTGACAATAATGAATGTTATATTAGTTTACATTTATCTTAGCTTCACATTTATTAAGAAGAAGTTTGAAATTCGCACATGATAATAATGTATATTATATTAATTTAGATTTATCTTAATTCTATATTTATCAAACACAAAAAAAAATGAAATTTAATCTATTTCATCTTTAGTAAATATGAAATTAAAATAAATCTAAATTTACCTAATTTAATTTTTCTTATATAGATAAATGTTTTTTGGATTAATCACATCATAAGGATTTTTTGACGTTTCGAACCATCTAATGTGGTTCATCCTCAGGACAAGGTAAAGAAGGAAATCGATCTCATTGAATAAATAGTAAAGATGCATCATTGCCCGATGATAGCTGTTAAAATTAGCCGTTAAAAACCAGCTGTTTTTTTAGTTAATTAGTTAGATAATAATTACAAATATTTAATTATTTAAAAATATATTATTTAGAAAGGTCAACCAATAACATAATAATTTAGTAAATTTATTAAATTATAAAATTAATAATAATAAAAGAAATAATATTAACATAAGGGAAAGGGACTACTTGTTATTTAGTTAATTAGTTAGAGAATTTAAAGTTATTATTATTTAGAAGGGTCACCAAAGAATATAATAATTTTGTAAATTAATTAAATTATAAAAATAATAATAATAAATGGAAGAAAATTAAGGGGAAGGGGTAAAAATAATAATAATAATAATAATAATAATAAATAAATAAATAAAGAGGAGGTGTGTGGGGAAAAAATTATATATATATATATATATATAACCAAAATAATAAAAAGGGGAAATATCTAAAGAAGGTGAGATAGCGTAAAAACATAAACCAAAGAAAAGGAATCAAACAAAAGAGGACAAAAATCAAAACGAAGGGAGGAGGAAAAATCAAAGACAAAAGACAACAACACCCAGGGTCTGAATCACCTCGACAGAGATGGAATCTAGCTCCTACTTAATTTCCACTCATCATCTCTATTGAGATTTTTAGGATGTCTCTCAATTTCAATAGCCTCCCTCAACTTTCCATGATGGAAATGATCCACCCTGGCAAGGACTTTGGAATCCTTAATGCAAACATGGTGACACAATTTCCCAGCATGCTCCACAAGAGAAGAAGTGTGGGATTGACTATGCATAATGTTTGCAGCATGCTCACGAATTCTCTGCCTAATGGATCGACCAGTTTCCCCAATATAAGGAGTACCACACGAGCAAGGGAATAAACAAATTCCTTTCAAGTCCTTTGGGTCTATAGGGTCCTTAACTGATCCGAGAGAATTCTTGATAGAATAGATAGGTCTAAAAGAAGAGGCGACATTATTTCTCTTAAGGACATGGGAAATTCTATCCGAGGTCCCTCGGATAAACGGGAGATTCGCCTTGGAGATAGGATCCAACCGAGAAGATTTGTCTGTTGGGCCTTTAAGGGATTTTTGAAAGGCCTTCAGACCTTGAGATCTGCTATACCCATTAGACTCAAACACATCCAGAAGATGGGATTTTTCAGATTCCAAATGGTCATCATCAAATATTCTAAGAGCTCGGGTAGCCAGAGTGCAAAGAACACCAAATTTCTGAGCAGGAAAGTGATGAGAATCAGCATGAAGATACTGCTCAGTGTGAGTCTTCTTATGGAAAACTTGGTGAGAGATAGAACCATCATCCCTTAGAGAGAGAAGAATATCTAAGAAGGGAAGGCAACCGTCCACCTCTACTTCCATCGTGAATTTGATGTAATCAGACTAGGAATTCAGGGATCAAGAAACAAATGTAACTTCTCATGACCATGAGGCCAAATGAAACAAGTATCATCCACGAACCTATTCCACTTCTTTGGGTGAAATTGAGCTAAGGCCAAAGCCTTCATTTCAAAATCCTCCATAAATAAGTTCGCGACAACAAGGGAAACAGGAGAACCCATGGCCACTCTACAGATTTGCTCATAGAACTCACCTTGGGAACTGAAAAAAGTTGAGGTGAGACACATGCCAACCAACTTAGAAGTGTGATCATCCGAGACTCGCTTAATGACCTCAATAGCTTCCGGGATGGGGATTTTGGTAAATAAGGAGACAAAATCGAAACTAACTAAAAAATCCCCAAGATCAAGCCTGATGTCTTTCCATTCCCTGATAAAAGAAGCAGAATCCTTCACAAAAGAATCAGTAAGCCCTGCCAAGGGTTTAAGCTTACGAGCTAATAATTTAGCCAAATGATAAGAAGGACCACCTATCGTGTTAACAATAGGTCTTAAAGCGACCCTAGGCTTATGAATCTTTTGAAGGCCATAAGTTCTAGGGGGGAGGGGATTACTCTCAATAAGCTTCCTCGAGATGGGATTAAGAGAGGGATTAGACTTAATGGCAAGGGCTATCTCCTTAGAGATATAATTAAGGGGATTCTCCTTAAGCTTAACATAACTACCACTAAGGGAAAGATGGTCAACCATCTTGCTGACAAAGTCTGACTTATCCATAATAACAACAACATCGCCCTTATCAACCTTAAGGATGACAATATCAGGGTTGCTTCTAAGGGATTTAAGGGCAAGAAACTCTTACTTGCTCAAATTACTTCCTAGAGGCTTGGCCTTCCTAAGAATAATGGAGCAGTCTTGCCTAACAGTTTCCCTAATATTTTACAGGAGATCCTTGATACCATACTCTATGTTGCAGATAATGTCATCAACGGGGATCTTCCTAGGGGTCATGGAAAAATTAAGCCCTTTATTGAGAAGACGAAAAACAAAAGAATCAAAGCTCAAAGAGGACAAGTTAATGAAATTTTCAGAAAAAGAACGATTAGTATTGATAACTACGGAATTATTATTATTAACGTTAATTTGGTTATTATTATCTATAATATTATTATTATTAATTTGGTTAATTTGGTTATTATTATCTATAATATTATTATTATTGTTCCCTATAGTATTACTAGTTTGGTCAGCAAGATGATTGACCATCTTTCCATTAGTGGTAGTTATGTTAAGCTTAGGAAGAATCCCCTTAATTATATCTCTAAGGAGATTTCCCTTGCCATTAAGTTTTTTCCCTCTCTTAATCCCATCTCAAGGAAGCTTATTGAGAGTAATTCCCTGCCCCCAGGATTTATGGCCTTCTGAAGATTCATAAGCCTGGGGTCCCTTTAAGACCTATCGTTAACACAATAGGTGGTCCTTCTGATCATCTAGCTAAATTCTTAGCCCGTAATCTTAAACCCCTGGTGGGGCTTACTGATTCTTTTGTGAAGGAATTTTCTTCTTTTATTAGGGAATTGAAAGACATCAGGCTTGATCTTGGGAATTTGTTAGCTAATTTCGAGGTTGTCTCCTTATTTACCAAAATCCCCATCTCGGAAGCTATTGAGGTCATTAAGAGAGTCTCGGATGATGACACTTCTAAGTTGGTTGGCCTCTGTCTCACCTCGACTTTTTTTCAGTTTCCAAGGTGAGTTCTATGAGCAAACCTGCGGGGTGGCCATGGGTTCTCCTCTTTCCCCTATCGTTGTGAACTTATTTATGGAGGATTTTGAAATGAAGGCTTTGGCCTCAGCTCAATTTCACCCAAAGAAGTAGAATAGGTCTGTGGATGATACATGTGTCATCTGGCCCCATGGTCGTGAGAAGTTAGATTTGTTTCTTGATCACCTGAATTCCTAGTCTGATTACATCAAATTCACGATGGAAGTAGAGGTGGATGGCTACCTTCCCTTCTTAGATATTCTTCTCTCTAGAAGGGATGATGGTTCTATCTCTTACCGAGTTTTCCATAAGAAGACTCACACTGAGCAGTATCTTCATGCTGATTCTCATCACTTTCCTCCTCATAAATTTGGTGTTCTCTACACTCTGGCTACTCGGGCTCTTATATTTGATGATGCCCATTTGGAATCGGAAAAATCCCATCTTCTGGATGTATTTGAGTCTAATGGGTATAGCAGATATCAAGGTCTGAAGGCCTTTCAAAAAGCCGTTAAAGGCCTAAGAGACAAATCTTCTCGGTTGGATCATATCTCCAAGGTGAATCTCCTATTTATCCAAGGGACCTTGGATAGAATTGTCCATGTCCTTAAGAGAAATAATGTCGCCTCTTCTTTTAGAGCTATCTATTCTATCAAGAATTCTCTCGAATCGGTTAAGGACCCTATAGACCGAAAGGACATGAAAGGTGTTTATTTAGTCCATTGCTCCTGCAGTACTCCTTATATTGGGGAAACTAGACGATCCATTAGGCAGAGAATCCGTGAGCATGCTATAGACATTAGGCACAGTCGATCCCGCACTTCTGCTCTTGCGAAGCATGTTGGGAAATCGTGCCACCATGTTTGCATTGAGGATTCCAAACTCCTTGCCTAGGTGGATCATTTCCATCATACAAAGCTGAGGGAGGCTATTGAAATTGAGAGACATCCTAAAAATCTCAACAGAGATGATGGGTGGAAATTAAGTAGGAGTTGGATTCTAGCCCTCTCGAGGTGATTCAGATCCCGGGTGTTGTTTTCCTTTGTCTCTGATTTTTCCTCCTCCCTTTGTTTTGATTTTTCTCCTCTTTTGTTTGTTCCTTTTCTTTTGTTTATGTTTTTATGCTATCTCATCTTGTTTAGATATTTCCTTTTCTTATTATATATATATATATATATATATATATATATATATATATATATATATATATAACTTTTTCCCACGCCCCCTTTTTATTTATTTATTTATTATTATTTTTATTTTATTTTATTTTTTATTTTTATTTTCTACCTCTTTCCCTTATTTTTGTTCCATTTATTATTATTATTTTTATAATTTAATTAATTTACAAAATTATTATATTCTTTGGTGACCCTTCTAAATAATAATAACTCTCAATTATCTAACTAATTAACTAAATAAAGGCTAGTCCCTTCCCCTTATGTTAATATTATTTCCTTTATTATTATTAATTTTATAATTTAATAAATTTACTAAATTATTATATTATTTGTTGACTTTTCTAAATAATATATTTTTAAATAATTAAATCTTTTTAATTATTATCTAGCTAATTAACTAAAAAATGACTAGTTTTTAACGACTAATTTTAACAACTATCATCGGACATTGATGCATCTTTACTATTTATTCAATGAGATCGATTTCCTTCTTCACCTTCTCGTGAGCATAAACCACATTAGATGGTTCGAAACATAGACCAAACCTAGTGATGTGATTAATTCGAAAAACATTTATCTACATTATGGATTACAGAAGTCTTAAATCTAACATTAATTTTTCTTTTTAAAAAAAAAATATTCTACATAAATACCATATTATTATTATTATTAATATTTTATAAAATAATTATTATTTCTATTATTATTTTATTTTATAAAATTAATTTATTTTTACTATTATTTTATTTTATTTTAATAAAATTAAAGAATTTGAACTTACATTATATTAATATTTACATTATATTTGATATTTTTGTTTTTATAAATTTTTTCAGTTGAAAAATGTTAAACATTCCTTTACATCTCTAGTATGATTGAAAAAAGCTACTCTTCTAAAATTTTATTTAAATAATAAAATAAGTAAAGACATAGTAATTAGTTATCCGAGTACGTGGCGATAATCATCTCTCTCACGGGATACGGTGTTTGTTGAAATATTAAAGTCACCTGCCGTGCCTTTGAGCAGAAGAAAGAGTATAGCAGTAGCAGCAGCAACAGAGATTGAGTGTACTGCAATACACATTCAAGAGGAATGGAGAACTGTAAGGAGAAGAATTAAATGTTGTTGGGCCACAGCAAAGTATTGCAGAAGAGAATTAATTTTGATATGGGCAAAGTCATTTTGGCAGAGGAATGGAGATTTCCCATAGATCTGAACTACGGAGGAGCAGTTTTATTAAAAACAGTCATTTCGGGCATTAAAGCCCTCAACAACCAAAATGAATGAAATTGCTTTAAAATAGGTGAAGGACTTAAAATATTGAAAAGGCAGGACAAGTGGTCCCCACCACTTAAGCACATATCGCAAATCGCAATTGTCGCATGTTATATGTATAAACCACCAGTTGAAAGTTGCGATGTGCGATCATCATGCCATCGCACATCGCACATCACACATTTGTCACATCGCGTATTTGTTATTCCACCGTTGATTGTTTGCGATACGATCGCGTGACTGTGCCATCGCACATCGCAATATCGCACCATCGCACCATCACATTTTGTTTGATCAACCAATATCCCACATCGCAAAATGGCCGACTACGATGTGGTCCCCACTCGTACGTCACGCCTATATTAAATTTTATGTTCCGCAAAGGTTTTCCTTTGTAAATTGTTTATTTCTTTGTTGTTTTATGTTTTGTTCCCGTCGCACCTTATATAAAGTGAAAAATACCATGAGGCTTGTATTTTTTTTTGTTGCATTGTAAATGTAATGTAGTGTTATTGTAATCACTGTGTGAGCCCACAGGTAAGAAAAGCACAATAAGAAGAACAGAGCATTGTTTTGTGCGTTATTGAGAGACAGAGAGAAGTTTTATTTTCGAGCACTGCGTGTGTAGCAGTCTTGATAGTACTTGTGAATCCCTCTATATTGAGGAAGACATTTCTGTAATAGTTTTTAAGTTCTGTTAATGAAATAAAAAGTATTTTCATGCCATCTCTGTCCGCAAGAAAAAAAAAATTGTTTTAACTTCTCTGTGTTGTAGAGGGGAGTTTATTCTCTCCATTTCTATTGTTTGGAATTTCCAAAATTCCAACATGGTATCAGAGCTAGTTCAGGCTCTTTGAAGGTTTCAAAGAAGCTGAAGAAGAAGACTTGTTGAAGCATTTTCTCCAACAGTGTGAAAGCTCAACAGAGGTCAAAATTTCAGGTATATCTCAAAGACAACAGAGCTGTTGTTTTTGTTTTAAAAGATTCTGTTCTTTCAGAGAAAAGGAAAGATAGTTTTTTTAAGTTCAGAGTTCAGTTTAAGAGCAATGGCTGGACCAAGCACTGGTATGAACATTGGAAATGTTTAGCTTCCACAATTTAATGGAAAGAACTATGATTATTGGGCCATTACCATGAGAGCCCTGTTTGTCTCACAAGACTTATGGGAGTTTGTAGAAGATGGTTTTGTTGAACCAACAGATGAGCAGGCTTGTAATGCCTTAACTCAAGCAGAGAAGGATTTATTGAAGAACAATAGAAAGAAGGATGCTAAGGCCCTCTTCTATTTGTATCAGGCAATAAATGAGAGTGTGTTTCCAAGGATAGCAGCAGCTAAGAGATCCAAGGAGGCATGGGAAACTCTGAAAGTAGCCTATCAAGGTATGGAGAAAGTTAAGACAACAAAAATTCAGTTGCTGAGAAGAGATTTTGAAACTCTTTGCATGAAAGAGTCAGATAGTGTAGACACAATTTTTACACATGTGATTGGGATTGTAAATCAGATAAGATCCCATGGAGAAAATCTTGAAGAAATAAGGATTGTGGAGAAACTTTTGAGATGCTTACCCTCAAAGTTTGATGTTATTGTAACCACCATAGAAGAGACCAAAGATCTCTCACAGTTCACAGTAGATGAACTACATGCCTCATTGATAACTCATGAACAGAGATTGAGAAAAGATGAAAACTCATCTCTAGAGCACGCCTTCAAGACCCAGATGCATTCAAGAAGAGGAAGAGGTCAAGGAAAAGGAAGAGGAAGAGGCATAAACTAGAACAGAAGTGGAAGGAACAACCCTTCACATTCACATGGAAGGAGCAACAGCCAAAGTCAAAGCCACAACCAATGCAACAGCCAGCAAGGTGGACATCAACACCAACATGCTCATGGATAGAGGTATGAAAAATCCAATGTCCAATGTCATTACTGCAAAAAATATGGGCATTATGACAATGAATGTAGAAAGAAGCAAAATGACATGAAAAATAAGCAGAATGCTAATGTCGCAAAAGAAGAAAAGAACCCAAGTAATGTGTTGTTAGCTTGTAATGTAGCACAAGATAGAGAGGATGATGTTTGGTTTTTAGATTCAGGATGTAGTAATCATATGACTGGAAATAGAGCAATGTTTGCCAATCTAGATGAAGAAGTAAAATTTGAGGAGACCACAGGGACTGATACTAAGATCTCTGTCAAAGGAAAAGGCAAAGTTAGTATTCGAGCAAGGAATGGGGAGCAAAAATTTGTTCCTAATGTGTATTATGTTCCAGGTCTGAAATGTAATCTTTTGAGCGTTGGGCAGCTCGTAAACAAAGGTTACAATGTAATATTTAAGGATGATGTGTGCACAATAAAAGATATACCTCCAAGAAAGAAAATCATTGCTGAAATACAAATGACCAGCAATAGAATGTTTCCGCTCAAGCTCAATATTGACTTGAAAGGAAAAGGAAAGAGCATAGCAGCTGTAACACAAGAAGCCTTTTAGAAGGAAGAGGAAGATGAAAATTAGTTATGGCACCTGAGATTTGGACATCTCAATTTTGGAGGATTAAATTTGCTGCACAGAAAAGGAATGGTAAGAGGTTTGCCATTGATTGAGAAGCCTGATAGCCTATGTGAAGGCTGCATCTTGGGAAAGCAACACAGAGAAAATTTTCCATCAGGGAAAAGCATAAGGGCGAAAGCAGCTTTGGAGATAATTCACTCAGATTTATGTGGGCTGATGCAGATAGCATCAGTTTCAGGCAACAACTATATGCTGAACTTCATAGATGATTTCACAAGAAAAGTGTGGGTTTATTTTCTGAAATATAAGAGTGAATTTTTTCAGAAATTTTGCCACTTTAAAGCTCTTGTAGAGAAACAGAGTGGGCAGCATATAAAAGTTCTCAGAACCGATAAAGGAGGAGAATATATATCAAAGGAATTTCTACGTTTTTGCAGAGAGAATGACATATACAAATAGTTTACAACAAGGTACACACCGCAACAGAATGGAGTTGCTGAAAGGAAGAATCGAACCATAATGGAAATGGTGAGAAGTATGCTAAAGGAAAAACACTTGCCGAATCAATATTGGGAAAAAGCAGCAAACTGTGATGTGTATATTTTAAATAGATGCTCTACAAAAGCTGTGATGAAAAAAGTTCCAGAAGAAGCGTGGAGTAGCAGAAAATAGGGAGTCACCCACATGAGAGTTTTTGGATGTGTTGCATATGCACACATTCCTGACAAGTTGAGAAAGAAGTTGGATAGTAATGGGGAGAAGTGAATTTTCCTTGGATATTGTGAGGATTCCAAAGGATACAGATTGTATAACCCATCCACAAAGAAGTTTGTGATAAGCAGAGATGTGCAATGTATTGAAGATGAAGCATGGGATAGAAGCATTGAGAAAACAGTCAATGTTAAAAACTATTTTTCTCATGATGAAGATGAAGGAGATGTGGTTGAAATTAAAAACCCATCCATTGCACAACCTCCACCAACACAAGGACAGCAAGGGACACCTCAAGAAGCAGAGAGAACACCCTTGAGAAGAAATGGGAGTGCATCACCGTGCACACCACATGGAGCAGAATTGAGTGCTTCATCAAGCACGTCTACACCAAGTGAAAGTGGAACAAAGTTCAGAAGCATTAGAGAAATATATGAGCAAGGAGTAGCAAATGAATGTATGAATTCCTTATTTTCTTTGTATTGTCATGTTGATGATCCTATTCATTTTGAAGATGCTATTAAAGATAGAAAATGGATAGAAGCTATGGATGATGAAATTAAAGCCATAGAGAAGAACAAAACATGGGAGTTGGTTGATCTCCCAGAAGGTAAAGAAGTCATTGGAGTTAAATGGGTCTATAAGACCAAGAGCAATGCTGAAGGAAAAATAGAGAGACACAAGGCCAGACTTGTTGTCAAGGGATACAAGCAGAAGCAAGGGATTGATTATGAAGAAAATTTTCCACCAGTTGCAAGAATGGAGACAGTAAGAGCAGTGCTGTCAATAGGAGCACAAAACAAATGGAAAGTATACCAGATGGATGTAAAATCTGGATTTTTAAATGGAGTTTTAATGGAAGAGGTACATGTGGAAAAACCTCTCGGATATGAGAAGAAAGGCCAAGAGCATAAGGTCTGCAAACTGAAGAAATCTCTTTATGGGCTGAAGCAAGCTCCAAGAGCGTGGTATAGTAGAATAGACTCCTATCTACTGGAAAATGGATTTGAAAAGTGTGAGGGAGAACCCACCCTCTACATCAAAGAAAAGGATTGTAAGATGTTGATTGTTGTTTTATTTGTTGATGATCTAATATTTACATGTAATGATGCTTGCCTTGTTGAAAATTTTAAAACAATCATGAAAGATGAATTTGAAATGACTGACATGGGTTTGTTGAGATACATCTTAGGAATAGAAGTAGAAAAAAATGAAAAATGAATTTTTATATCTCAAGAAAAGTATGTGAATCAAGTTTTAGAAAGATTTAATATGCATGAGTGCAAAGCTGTAATTACTCCCACAGTAATGGGATTGAAATTGAGTAAAGATGACAACAACAAGGATTTTGATCCAAGTTTGTATAAAAGCATAGTTGGCAACCTCATGTACTTGACTGCAACTAGGCTGAATATTATGCATGTTGTTAGTTTAATTTCCAGATTTATGGAGAAGCCAAAAGAAGTACATTGGCAAGCAGCAAAGATAATTCTGAGGTATGTTAAAGGAACTAAAAGGTATGGTATTTTATATACTGCTTCAGAAAATTCAGAATTAGTTGGATACACTAACAGTGATTGGGTTGGAAGTGTAGATGATTGGAATAACACTTCCGGTTATGTTTTTCATATGGGTTCAGGAGCCATTTCATGGGCTTCTAAGAAATAACCAGTTGTAGCATTATCTACAACAGAGGTAGAGTATGTGGCAGCTACAGCAGCAGTGTGTCAAGCAATTTGGATGAGAAGAATGTTGAGAAGTTTATGTCAACAGCAGGTAAAAGGGACAGTGATTTATTGTGACAATAGCTCAGCTATTGCATTATCAAAGAATTATGTGTTTCACAAGAGAATGAAACACATAGATACAAAGTTTCACTATATCAGAGAATTGGTGAACAATGGAGAAATTGTTTTACAGCATTGTAAAACAGAGGAGCAATATGCAGATATTTTAACAAATCCATTGGGACAGAAGACATTTGAATTTTTAAGAAAATGTTTGGGTATGATGGATAACCTAGCAGTTGACTTTAAGGGGGAGTGTTGAAATATTAAAGTTACCTGCCGTGCCTTTGAGCAGAAGAAAGAGTACAGCAGCAGCAGCAGCAGCAACAGAGATTGAGTGTACTACAATACGCATTCAAGAGGAATGGAGAACTGTAAGGAGAAGAATTAAATGTTGTTGGGCCGCAGCCAAGTATTGTAGAACAGAATTAATTTTGATATGGGCGAAGTCATTTTTGCAGAGGAATGGAGATTTCCCGTAGATCTGAACTACGGAAGAGCAGTTTTATTAAAAACATTCATTTCAAGCTTTAAAGCCCTCAACAACCAAAATGAATGAAATTTCTTTAAAACAGCTGGAGCACTTCAAATATTGAAAAGGCAGGACAAGTGGTCCCCACCACTTGAGCGCATATCGCAAATCGCAATTGTCGCATGTTATATGTATAAACCGCCGGTTGAAAGTTGCGATGTGCGATCGCTGTGCCATCGCACATCGCACATCTCACATTTTTCACATCACATATTTGTTATTCCGCCGTTGATTGTTTGCGATGCGATCGTGCGACCGCGCCATCGCACATTGCAATATCGCACCATCGCACCATCACATTTTGTTTGATCCGCCAATATCGCACATCGCAAAATGGCCGACTGCGATGTGGTCCCCACTCGTACGTCGCGCCTATATTAAATTTTATGTTCCGCAAAGGTTTTTCCTTTGTAAATTGTTTATTTCTTTGTTGTTTTATGTTTTGTTCCCGCCGCGCCTTATATAAAGTGAAAAAGCCCGTGAGGCTTGTATTTTTTTTTGTTGCATTGTAAATGTAATGTAGTGTTGTTGTAATCACTGTGTGAGCCCGCAGGGAAGAAAAGCACAGTAAGAAGAACAGAGCACTGTTTTGTGTGTTCTTGAGAGACAGAGAGAAGTTTTATTTTGGAGCATTGCGTGTGTAGCAGTCTTGATAGTATTTGTGAATCCCTCTGTATTGAGGAAGACATTTCTGTAATATTTTTAAAGTTTTTTTAATGAAATAAAAAGTATTTTCATGCCATCTCTGTCTGCAAGCAAAAAAAATTTGTTTTAACTTCTCTGTGTTGTAGAGGGGAGTTTATTCTCTCCATTTCTATTGTTTGGAATTTCCAAAATTCCAACAGTGTTGGGAAAACACCTTGATAGGCCATGAGGAGTGCCAACTTAACTCAACTCTGACTCTCTCTCCTAGTCCGAGTCCAAGTGCCAACTTAATCTTTCTTGGAAATTTTACCTCGCTCTGTGTGAAGTCTGTACCACCCACTATAGATAATGCATCCCACGCAATGAATATACATATTCGTAAAGCCTTCACTTGTTTTTTTAGAAGTTGAGTTGTTTTTAATGAGATTTGTGTTGAAATTTGGTGAAAAAATTGAAGGTAAAATCTTGATTTTTGTTATTTAAATTGGTTTTTTGATTGTATATATGGATTTAGTATCTTAAAAAACTTTTAGAGCACTTAGATTATGCAAGGTTACCCATCAAAATTTTGTTTTCAATAAATTTCTATCAAATTTTTAAAAAATTAAACCCAAAAATATCACCCTAAAAACATTCAAAAACTCAGAATAAAGACTATTCGATTTCCTTAGTTATCTGGGCCAAAGATGGAGAAAATTCTAGCAAAAATGGGGAAAATTCTGGCATTTAAATTCATGGCTTTCCATGATTTGAGCGCAGCTATTGCGCCCTCTCATCGGCGTTTTACTAAAGGAAATGCATTGTACTTGTGGAGCAGAGGTAGAAGATATAAGAGCCATAGGGTACAAACCATAGTTACAAAATTTCGAATTTCATTTGATACTGAAATAAAAAAAATCTTCTTTTATGTAAAATTTAATATTTCAAAAAATTCACAATATATTATTTTTTTATTTTCAACATTTTTAAAATTTTAAAGAAAATTTATATTTTATTGTGTTGAGAGGTTCATTTTACAGTCCAGTACAATGTGTAATTATGTCTATCTTGTCATTAAAATTGATTTTTTTTTCATATTCATCAAAATATTTTTTTTTTAAGAAAATCTAAAATAAAAAAATAAAATAACTATACAGAACATTTAAATAATATCTACTCATAAATTTTTTTATTGAGCTGAGAGATTTATTCTACAAGATAGTATGATGCCTAACCTTGCCTGTTGGTCATCAAAATTGAAATTTTGCTCATGTCAACCAAAATAAAAATGAAAAGAAATCTAAAAATAATAAATATTAGATAGCTATACAAAACATTTAAATAATGTCCCCTCATAATTGGATTCTCTCTGAGCTAATGTTAGATACGTATTTAAGATGAATCTATGCTGGTTATATCTTTTACTTATAAGATACTCTTTATATATTTTTCTCTTATAAAGATCCAAAACTAATTAAAGACAAAATGCATCAAATTTATTAAAATTGCAAATAAAATCTTTAAATATAAATTAAAAAATTGCAAATCTGAAATTTAATGTAAAGAATAAGATACTAGATATTAGAAGTAAATTTGAAGCAATCTCCATATACTACTAAATTTATATCTTAATCACTTTTTCAATCATATCCAAATTTATTTAACAATAAATATGTATAGATTATCTTTAGTATGGACAAAAGAAAAGAAACCCCTTTCCTAACATATCCAAACTTATTTAACAATACCTCTATGTAAATTATCCTAATTTATTTAACAATACATCTATGTAGATTATCCTTTATATAGGTAGGAAAAAAAAAAACCTCTAATTAAAGTCCAAACAACTAATTCCCTTTTTCTAATAACTATTGTAAATGCTATTATCAAAAAAAACTTCGAAAAACTAATCCTTCTTGAAAAGATTGTATTTTTCAATAAAAAACTTACCATTAAATGTAGTTTTTAAAATATATAATTTCTATAAAATTCACAGGATAGAAACTATTTTTTTTTTTAATTAAAAACTTACCTTTCTTTTAACTGTATTTTTTTAATATATAAATTCTATAATCTTTTTAACATATCAATTACTAATTTTTTTTAACGTAAAATTTCCATCAGCTTTTTAATATAAAAACATTACATTTCCTTTTTCTTAAAATAACATTTATCATAAACTAGTATCGTTTCAAGTTCCGTTTCAAGTTCGCTGTATTTTTTTCATGAATCAAATTTAGTAACTATGTTAGAGTACAAATTGTAGATTTCATAATTTTTGTTTAAATTTATTTTCATTTTAAAAGAAAATTGCATCTTATTTCTTGCATCTCAATAGATTTAATCTCTACCAGAACTTGGTAGGTGTTGAATTAAAATAGATCTAAGCTGAAAAATATGTGATAAAATATAATATTACAATATTATATGTTACATAATATTTACTACCACCACCATCAAATAAAAAGTAGCCAAAAGTAGGTGTTGAATTAAAATAGATCTAGGCTGAAAAATATGTGATAAAATATAATATTACAATATTATATGTTACATAATATTTACTACCACCACCATCAAATAAAAAGTAGCCAAAAGTAGTGTACATACTAATCAAAATGTAATATATATTACATTTTACATAATATTTAGTTTCACTCCCCATCCTAATTATTACATTTTACTTAATATTTCTCCTCAGACTTACAAATGTACAAATGTCCAATGTGAACATATCTAAACCTAATTTTATATTTGAATCAAAAATCAAATAAACATGGGTATAGGCTTGATTTCCCCTAAGTTATATTCCACATGAATACAATGGGTCAATGGTCAGTTTTATTTTTTTATTATTCAATTTTTATAAGATCATTTTTATTTTGTCGTTTTTTATTTATTTTCACTGAATTAAACTATTTAAATTATATTAGCTGATATTAAGGTACAGATCTCTAGCATAAAAACAATTTTATTAAAAAAATATTATATTAATTCTTAAAATAAAAATATTATATTGAACATTTAAAATCCAAAAAATACTCATAATAAATTAACTTAATTATTAATTTATCTTATTTTATTTGTATGTAATTTTATTGAGTAAAAATATTAAACATAAACATAATAATAATAATATTATATTTGAAATTTAAAATCCAAAAAAATACTAATAATAAATTAACTTAATTATAAATTAGTTTTATTATTAACTTAATTATTAATTTATTTTATTTTATTTTATGTAATTTCTTTGAGTCAAAATGCTAAACCTAATAAAAACACTTATTTCAATTTTAACCCAAACTCTAATCAATTTTAACCATCCGAACAATTGTTCATCTCAGTAGAGAACTCCGAAATAAAATATTAACCATTATTTATAACATCTCTTCCTTACTAACCTCGGTAGTCCCAATAAAATAAGCTCGGTAGTCCCAATAAAATAAGGTACTATTTTAAAACATTTATTTAAATAGTAATTAGTTATACGAGTACGCGCCGTTAAGCATATCTCTCCCATGATACCGCATTGGAACAAAGCCTTGACAGGCTGTACGAACTCAACTCCGACTCTTTCTCTCCTACTCCGAGTCCAACTCTCGGACTTCAGCCAGCTGCATGTTAATCCCTCCTGGAATTATT
The DNA here is from genome assembly GCA_034641835.2 of Pinus albicaulis. NCBI lineage: Eukaryota > Viridiplantae > Streptophyta > Pinopsida > Pinales > Pinaceae > Pinus > Pinus albicaulis. The sequence continues at coordinate 678,432,174 of CM076571.1, read as the reverse complement.
AGGTTGCTCTATGTATGAAGTCTGTACCACCAACTACAAATAATCCAGCCCACGCAGCGAATATCTGTATTTGTAACTTTCTCCCCTTGTTTCCTTCTTTGTTTCCGCCAAAGATGGGCAGAATTCTGGCAGTTAAATTCTTGATTTTGTTCGTGATCTTGAGCGCAGCTATTGCGCCCTCTCATTCTACGCAAGGCGACGCACTGCGCTTGTGGAGAAGAAGTAGAAGACACAATAGCCATAGCTCACAAACTCCAGAGTGGGAGTTTGATAGCCCCCTGTTAAACTTTAGGAATGATTCCGATTTTTTGACAGAGTCAGAAGATGGCCACCTACAAGAAGCCGATTATCTCCCCCATGGCCTCCCCGGACAGCCAGAGGGAAACAAGTTTAAACAATACTCGGGGTACGTAACAGTTAACGCCCATGCAGGCAGAGCGCTTTTCTATTATTTCGCGGAGGCCGTTCGAGACCCCTCAAAGCAGCCGTTGGTTCTCTGGCTTAATGGCGGTAAATTCACTTTAATATTTGTTTTTTTTTTTTTTTCCTTCTGCTTCCAATATCAACTCTATTGGGCACTTTTCCTCGTCCTCACAAACAGCTATGCGCGCAGGGCCTGGATGTTCGTCATTCGGAATTGGAGCACTGGAGGAACTCGGACCTTTTCGCGTTAACCCAGATGGAAAAACTCTCTACTTCAATCCCTACGGATGGAACCAAGGTTAGCATTGCGCTGCTTGGGGTCAATCCCTATGTTTATGTGGGGTTAGTTTTTATCTTATTTTATATATGTTTACGTGGAGTCAGTTTTTATCATATCACTAGACTTATCTTTATTTATGTATGTCTGGGGCTATTTTTTATTAGTTTTTATATTTAAATTGTACGGTAGGAATTAAGTGTGGAATTTAGTGGTTTGGAGTTTGCGATTTAAAATTTATGAATAGGGTTTGAGGATGAGAGTACTTCACGATCGAGGATGCAAGTTGGAATATATAAATTTAAGTGATCACATTGTTTTTAACTATTAAGTTTAATTAAATAATAAATAGATTATAATTAAATAATTTATAGTTTTTAATTTAATTAATTTATTGTCAATAATTTAATTAGGATAATTGAAAGAAAAAAGATTATTATGATATTTTTATTTTTTATAAGATATATATATTTTAACTTTATTTATTAAATATAAGTGAGATAAATTATTTATTTATAACCTATATGTATTTTAACTTTATTTATTAAATATATGTGAGATAAATTATTTTTTCATAACATATATGTATTTTAACTTTATTTACTAAATAAAGTGACATAAAATAAATTTATTTAGATTAAATTTTTATATTATTTAAAATATTTATCTTTATAGAAATTAGATTTTAAAAAAGTGAATAAATTTATCTAAATATAAAGTTTTCTTTGTATAAATTCATTTAAAAATAAATTTAAAATTAATATGAAATTATTATTTTTGTTCATTATATTGTTTTTTCTTTAATTAAAAGATTTCCATTACTTCAAGAGATTACATTGTTTTATGGCTTTTCTTTATAAACTTGTTAGCGTCACATTTAGTAAATTTATTGACTTCTTCTTGAATTTATTGTTAATGTCATCACATTACAGTACATATCGAAGTGACGCCTTGCGAATTAATGCATGTGATGCACTTGCCGAGCGAACCATTTTTCGATGTTACAAATTTCTTGGGCCCTCTTATCTTATTTAGTAAAACTGTAAAAATTTCTAGACAGATTTTAAATTGGGCAACAAGGTTTTGTAGGTGTATGTTTTAAAAAACGAATTCAAAAAATAAAATTTGCATGTGATATTATAATTACACTAAGATTTTTTTACTGTTTTGTCTTTTAAAGAGAATCTCTCCACTTCAAATTGAATAATAAAATAGTTTCTCAAAATAATGAGAAAAGTTATTTGATTTTCTTTTAGTAACTAAATCTTCTTTAAGCTTGGTTGTTTTTCATATATTCTAAGCCTATAAATACTTTGCAACTTTTTCTTCCAAACCGTAAAAATCATGTGTCTCAAATCACCTTTATCTAAATTATTAATTAACTATATTTAATTAAATTATATATCTTAATTATTATTAAACTTACTATATCTTACTTAATAATATAATAACATTTTCATTGATGAAATTTTAAGGTTAGAAGTTTACTTTAAAGTTTAAAAACTTTGGCGAATCTTATTGGTCCCCAGTATATTGTAAAAAATTTTATGATATTTTTTAAAAATATTTAGGTTTATAGTTATTTTATATTAGTATATATAATTTTTGCAATTTTTAAGGTAAAATAATTTTATATTATAAAATGTGAGCAAATCAATTTTAGCCCATAATATTTTCCATATTAGAAGAGATTTAGATTTTATTTATTGCCTAGTTAGTAAATGGATGAAAAATATTGAAGCATGTATACATTACATATCGTTTGGTTCCTAATTCCACTGCCAAGTGATGATAAAGATTAAACACATGTATAGAGACATCTAAATATATGGCACAGTTCAACAAATCTTGAATAAGACCTCCACGATATGAAGGTACATCTTGCTGAAAATTTATTCCGGATTATGATTTTGTGTCTCATTTATTACCATGCGTTCTTTCGACAGTGGCCAATCTGTTATTTCTGGAGTCCCCAGCAGGCGTTGGATTTTCTTACTCAAACAAGACCTCTGATTATAACTATATTGGTGATAGACAAACAGGTAACTTGTGAAGTGTTTGTTTCCATAGTACCATATATAATAAACTGGAAACATTAGACATATACTAGAAGTCTAAACATGTTTTTAATTTTTGGTTACTAGCTATAGACGCGTATGCATTTTTGGTTAACTGGTTTAAGAGGTTTCCACATTACAAATTCCGAGATTTCTACATAGCTGGGGAAAGTTATGCAGGTAATATCCCTTACATTACCTTTTATTTCCAGTAAAATTTGGATTATAGAATAGAATGTATATTGTTATATTATTTATGTTTTACGCGGTACTGTATGATTTATAATACCATAGAGAAGGTTTTAAAAATTAGGTTCACAGTTTAATTCTAAAACAATTCAAATTATGTGGGTTTCAGAATAGCATCTCTGGTGCAAACTGGAACGTAGGTCGCTAGTCTAAGTCATTCTGTTAAAAAACTTTGTCCTGAAATTTATCTGCAAACTGTGATGCTATAAAACAAAAACATAAAAATAAACAATCGCGGTTCTATGCAGAGAGAAACACTGATATTTGTACGAGGCTGTTGACGATAATTATCGAAACATGATTGTAGGAAATTACATTCCAGAGTTGGCTGCAAAAATTTTACGGCACAAAAGGTTATCGCAGGCTTCTTTCATTAATTTCAAAGGAATAATGGTGAGTTTTAGAAATGTTTATGTGGAATGCACTTAAAAATATGTTTCTGTTTGATTGTGTTAATTATTCTTGGTTAGTTAGCGGTTTCTAGTAAAGTTTAAATGTGCAAGATAAAATTAATTATCCTTCAACTATATGGGATTTTCAATTTTTGTTTTCTATGAATTTTTGGGGTTTATTTATTTTAGTATTTTCAAAACAATTCAATAAATGAGAATTTGAGTTAGAGAGATACAATTTGAGTTAGAGAGATACAATTTTTTTTTAATGTGGAGTATTTTTATGAGTATTTGGTATTGAAGTCTTGAGCTAGGTTAGATTTGTGAATTGATCTCAAAAGAGAATATTAAACTATAGCCTAAGAATCTGAGACTAACCACTAGTAAGTGTTTAAAAGTTTCGAGGTCTAAAATTTTTAGTGCAGTAATAAGCTTTATCAATTTTTATTTTTTTTGACCCACCAAGGGTGCATCTTATAAGTCAAATATATCCAAATATACCAGATCTTATAATTTAGCAAGAGTTGAGAGTCACAGAAGAGTTAGACTAATCTATAAGGGAGGTCCCAAAATCAATCCTGGTGGCTGCCTTATAACACAAAGGGTACATCCTGCAAGCCATATATACCACATCTTATGATTTAGAAAGAGAAGGAAGAGGGAAGCTCTACTCCTTGAGCTAAGATCCTAAGATCATAGGAGGCCGTATACTCAGTAGGATGTGAACCCTGGCCTGGGGGGAGGGGGGAGGTCTACTCCTTGAGTGGAGATCATAATAGGCCATATACTCAATAGGATTTGAACCGGGATCTTGTTGGTTTCACTCAGCCGAAAGTATACACCTTATCAACTTTTATAAGCCAAAATATTAATTCCCAAAAACAACCAAACATCTATAATAAGAACCACTAAAATAAAACATCCCAACTCTTTTGAGAGTCATTATCTTAATTAAATGTTTTTTATCTTTAAAATTTAGTAATACAAATATTGATTGAAGTTGTGATTTCTTATTATTTATTTTTTTGAAAGCCATTATTTTAATAAAATGATTTTTATTTTTAAAATTTAATAATATAAATATTGATTAAGGTTGTGATTTTTTATTATTTGAATTATATTTATGAATATATGCATAAGATTAACATTTTGAAAAATAAAATTACATTAAAATTAAAATTAAATAAATTTATATTTTAGAGATTCTAAGAAATCAAGTAATTTAATTTATCATTCATTAAAAAAACTCTATTAGATTCTCAAAAAAATGTAACAGAAAAATGAGCGTACACCACCCCAAAAAAAAATAAAAATTATTATCTAAACCATTTCCGGTCTTCTTTCCTTAATTAGACCAGGCTTGTTACATTCAGAAATTTTGAATCCATTTCAGGTATTCTTATTCAATTTATGCAGGTGGGGAATGGCGTAATGAATAGTGATACGGATGATATTGGAGGATATACGTACCCGTGGACACATGCATTGATCTCGGATCAAACTTATGAGGCATGGATCAAGAACTGTATCAAATCAGATGCGAATGATAAGCTGTGCAGTGATTTAGAAGATGCAATGGATGCAGAGATGGGAAATATCAATCACTACAACATCTATGCTCCCCTATGCTCATCCGATTCATCCAAATTGGCCAAGGTATGTTGATACCATTACAAGTCTATACAGTAAAATGTTTTTAAATATGAAGCATCTGGATAGAGGGCATTCAAAACGCCTCAGCAAAGAGTTATTTGGGTTCAATCCATTGTTGACAGATTATTTGGAATATGAGTAAAGAAGAGGGTAAGGGAGTTTACTTTTTGATTTTTATTATGAGTTTTATTATAAAAGGAAAAAGATGATTAGTTAGATTTGTAAACTCATAGAAAGGTAACATCTCATTATTTGAGAGTGTAGTGTAAATTTTTGTGATTCAAATTTTTAATTATATTTTCGGAAAAATCACATTATATATCATAGAGTCTATGGGATATAATTGATCATTCGTTGATCATTCAAGAGAATGAATCTCACTTATCAATTACTTATTCTTCCCACAAATCCACTTTTTCTTTTAAAAAAAAAACAAAAGTTCAGATGGTAAAACTACAATGATTTGAAAACCATTTGTCAAACTCGACTATGATTTCCCTATTTTTTTTTGTGAAATTGTCAATCTGAAAGCTTGCTCTCAAAAATTGTATTATTTTAAATATAATTGCTATGTTAAAAGAAGAAAGTAGTAAATTTCAATCTAAACGCTTGTTATCAATAATTTTCTTACTATAAATATATTTTCCATGTTAAAAGGATCAAGTAGCAGAAATTCCCGGATATGATCCTTGCATTGGTGACTACGTAGACGCGTATCTTAACAGGCCGGAAGTTCAGAAAGCCATACATGCAAACGTCACAAACGTACGTTATAGATGGAGCGAATGCAGGTAACATTCCCAGACCAAGTTACTATAATAGTCATCAATCTGATCCAATGCAGGTAACATCCCTGGATGAAGTTACTATAATAGTTCTCAATTTGACCTCGAACTAATGCTGCAAATTTATTTCACCCGTTGACTTATTTGTTAAATGTGTTATGTTACGCCTATGTACTAGTGATGTTCTCAATTGGACCGATTCTGCCACGACTATGTTACCAACCTATCGTCATCTAATCGCGGCAGGGTTGCGAATACTTCTCTATAGGTATGAAATTTAATTTGATTTTCGTATTCTATTGATCGTAGATTTTTAAAATATTTTGAAATTAGATAGACAAGAGTATCAATCAGTTAGATTTGGAAATAAAGAATTTTCAAAGTATAACTAACTAGTAGACTTGGCTTATGTCCCTCAAAATTCAAAATTATTCTTAAATACGTAATCGATGCTAAATTTCTATTCACGGCATTTTCTTTTTTATCTTCAGCGGAGACACAGATTCCGTAGTGCCCGTGACCGGTACGAAACATTCCATCAATGTGCTTAAACTCCCAATTGAGACTTCATGGTACCCCTGGCTTAACGATGACGAGGTAATTACATCAGTTTCAATAATTTGATTTATAAAGCTCCGATGATATTAATTTTATGTCCATAAATATTTTGATTCCATGCATGCTCGCTCGTCAAAAATTGTGCAGGTGGGAGGATATACTGTAATTTACAAGGGTCTGACATTTTCCACCGTTAGGGGGGCGGGACATGAAGTTCCGGAATATCAACCACCCAGGGCTTTAACGTTGTTCAAAACCTTCTTGGCAGGAAAGCCCTTGCCACGTTAATTTGATGGTGTGGAAATTGCAGAGCCTCCACGTATAACCGTTCGTCACCAGCCATTTTTTCTAATCCGGTCTTCATACATCACCGTTCTTCCTCACTTGAGTTTGCATGCTCAAGAATTGTTCTTCCCCATTATCCCTTGAAAATAAATCTATTTATTCTTTTTTCCTAAGCCATTTAGACATTGATAGACCATCTGTTTTTCATGGATTGCTTGGAAATTTAGGATTCAACATTTATTCTATATTTACATTTATTAAGATCCATTCTTTTGGGCGGAAATTTAACAGTCCTTGTGTGTTTCTTCTCTATTAAATCTTATCGTATGTTGTGAACTTCAAAGAAATGGATAAATATGATTAATTAAATGGTCCAATCAGACGGTTAAGTTTTAATGCTTGTACTATACGTTTTTCTATCTATTAAAACGGATATTACAGCTATGATTGTCAATTCACTTGGATAAAAGGATTATATACACATGAGGCTAAACTTGGACATAATCATTTTGTAAGCACCAATAATTAACTGTAAATATAAGTGAATTGCACATTATGTGAGATATGAATTATTATTTATTGTGAGGATATCTCCATGAGATATGAATTATTATATAATATAATATAACTTTAAATTTATTATAATAAAATATCAGTTATAAATAGTTATTTAATTTTAATTATAAATTTAAAGATAATGTTTATTTAAAAAAATTGTTTTAATTTCATTTTTTAATTTGGTATATTATTAAAATTTATATGTGCATAATTGTTAATGTTTTTTTTTTTGGTAAATTAGGCTACTCTATATTAATTCTAAAAGAAACATTACATATGTTACAAGTGGGGTTGGTATGCTATGCTTAACTAATCTCAACCTTATTTTCTTGGTTTCGGGGCTGCCTCAGTGGAGGAAACCAACACAGAAAATAATTGAGACAAGAAATTAAAAAATGCACAGCAATGCTGATGTATCCAAATATTACAAAATGTGCATAAGCATAAGTCTATATTGAGATTCCATGGTAGTAGCATGCATGACAAAAACCAAGGAAGAACTCAGCATCTTCACAGTCCTTAGTCTTCATCTTCATCATTACTGTTGGGTACTTCCTCCTCTATGAGGCAGGTGTACGCATGCGCAACTGCTTCCTCTGAATCTGCTACTAGACACATAGGTTTGGGGACTAGTGTGTAGAGAATAGGGGACACTAGATACTCAGCGTCAGGGACGCACGTCCAAGTACCTTCCGAAACCATAATCCATACATCTGTTTCATCATCTTCATCCTCCTGAGCCAATAGAGGATCAGTCTTGCGAGGCAGGGAGTGCGCCTGATGCATGATGGTAGACTTCCGGGGACCGCATCTACCTCTCTGTGCAACTTGCATAGGGGCTTCTTCCTCCTACTCAAGATCGGGGCTCTGTCTAGCATAGTTTCCTGAGGAGGAGCCTTCAACAGACTCCAAACAGTTGGTTGTTCCACAATGGTAACATCTAAGGAGAGCCCCTCTCTGTCCACTGTGGATGGTTCTTTGGCACAATATCGAAGCCATTGCCCAGTGAAGCAAAGGAATGGCTTCAATCAAAGGATGCGCAGCAGGAGGACAAAAAATCTCGGAGAATAGAGGAGCATAAGGGGCATGGATATGATGCGCAGGATGGATAGTCGTAGCCCATAGGGTTTTGCACAGTGCAGTTCTAGGAAGAGGGTTGCGTAGCTGACTAGTGGCGAAGGAGGGCAAAAACATAATCAAAAGGAAAGACTGAAGCAACTTACTGTGATTCTCTTTGGGATGAGGGTCCAATATTTTATAAGGTATGGGACACATGCAAGGGGGAAGGTCATGAGTGAGCCTCGCACACAGATGTGTGCCATATCCAATTTCCTAAGCAGGCTTGAGGGAAGAGTAATCGTTAATTATCATATCAATCACATTAATCATTTATGATGATTGTTGCAAAGGGGTACCCTGGAGGGGGTAACATTGTACAAAATGACTTTTCATCATGCCTTATTCCATTCATCTCGTGCAGATGGTTAACAGTTTGAGGATCTGCATCGGGTGAGGCCCTGCGCGGTAGATCTTTGTCCTCAAGGGTGTGGGAGAGATGATTGTCATTCGTGCCACTTCTGTCACCCACATCCAAGGGGACAAGATATTTTGAATGAGAGTATGGCATTCTTTTCTTAAGGAATCATCCTCTACCTAGGTAAGGTTGGAATGATAGAAATTTTTGTGGCTTTCCACCCCTTTGTTTGCAAGGAGGCCCACAACAAAGTTTGCTTTCCTTCGCACATGACAAAAAGTGATAGCTCTGTGATTGTGTATCAGTTGTTCCAAAAGCTTAAGCCTATGTACTAGCCTCTAACTGGTGGATACCTTTGAGGTCATCATTCAATGGAGAATTCTTGCGGTCACCATAGTGATGATTTGCGAGTCTCCCTCCATTTATAGGGGGAAATAGTGAAATTCAATTGCAATTTGAATTATCCGGATAAGCCCCTCCAGCTCCATAGAATTGTTGCTATCCCATCCCATATTATCGTAGTAAATTCAGAGTGGCTTGCCTTGAGAGTTCCTGAGAATGCCTTCGAATCTTTCATTTCCGGGGTTGCCTTTGGATGCACCATCGAAGTTGCATTTGAAGAGCCATTTGGGGGGGGCTTCCATTTTTCAGGGGCAAGGATTCTACCGAAAATTCTAGGATTGATATCCAGGGGGGTATTTATACTCATGTGCTAGTTATTCCATATCTGGCACTCCACATTAAAGGTGGGGAGGTCCTCTTGGCTCCATGCATCTAGGGCCATTGTTTATGAGAGGTTGGCGTGTATCCAAGCCCAAAGCTGCTATGATGTGGAGGCTTTGCCTTTAAGGACTTGGCTGTTCCTTTCCTTCCATATGTTCCAGATAAGAATACTGGGAATTATTTACCAGATTCTGTTTAAAAGAGTGCTAGTGTAAGGATTGTTCGTCCAACTACTGCTGGTGTTGATGATGTTTCCCCTTACTCATTTGGTACGTCTACATAAAACATCAATTTTTTCCCACAAGTCATTAGCGGTAGGAAATTGGTCCATTAGGTGGTCAATGGTTTCCCAGTTTTCCTGGCATAGGGGGAATCTAGAGGGTCCTACAAACCCTCTCTTCAAAATATTGTCCCATGTGAAGATGCATTGTTTACTGAAAAGCCATAGAAAGGTTGCTAATTTAGGCCAGAGATTGGCCGACCATATATTTTTCTAGATGAGATTTGTTGGACCTAGATTCTGCTGATGAAGGAGGTTGTAAGCCTCCTTGGTGGAGTATTTTTCACTTGGCATGTGATCCCAATGAAGAATGCTAGGTCCTGGTTGTACTCTGATTTTTCTTTTAGTGCTTACCTCCTCCCAAATGTATGTGTGGTTCTCGTTGTTATAGTCATCTTGCCATCTGTCCCTGTGTAGAAATTTCCTATATCCTTGGGTTGTGTCATTAGTCCATAAATCTTGTACATTCTTCCCTTGCCTGTCTTATAGATTTGTACTCCATATAGGTCTGGGAAAGATATAAGATAGTCTCGTCATTTTCTTCCAGGAGTCCTCCCAGAATCTTGCTTGAGTGCCAATGCACAGCTCCCAGAATTTGTGGCTGTATATCGTCTGCTTTTAGCTGCTTGCTGCTTTAAAGATTTAGGATCCCCTAGGCTCAACGTTGAATTAGATAAGGTCCTCCTTTGGCCATGAATGGGCATACTTGGCCACCCATAGATTATCCCATGGAGTATAGGGGTTGGAGACCCATTTCCACCAGATACTAGCTCCCATGATGTTGTTGCTATGCTCAAGGTCGCGTAACCCTAGCCCCCCATGAATTTTTGGAGTACACACTTACTTCTAGTTGACTAAGGCCAATTTTTTTTTCTCTTTGGTGCAACCCCATAGGAAATATCTTTGTAATTTGCACATGGCCTTGAGGACCCATTTGGGGGCTGTCAATACCGAGAAGAGGTAAATTGGGAGGGACTACAGAACACGTTTGATGAGAACCAAATGACTTGCTATATTGAGAGTGCGATGGGTCCAGTTGGATAGTCTGGTTTCCATTTTGTCCAGCAAAGCTCGCTAGGATGAGCGATTAATGGTAGTGTCAATGAGAGGGGCTTCGAGGTATCTGGAAGGCAAGGATGCGATGGAGAAGCCTAGGATGTGGGCAATTTTGCGCTGAGAGAGAGGGGGGTATGGAGGAAAAATATTTGAGATTTATCAGGGTCGGCCTTAGTACCGGAGGCTTCAGAGAAACAATATAGAAGAGATTTGAGGGTTCGTTCTTCCTGGACCGAGGGGTAACCCATGATCATGTTGTCATCCATAAATTGTAGATGGGAGGAGGGGGGCAAGTTGTGGAGGGGTAAACCATGTAGAGCACCTGACTGGATGTAGCTTTTGAGAAGGCGGCCTAGTCCTTCAGCCATAATGATGAAGATGAAGGGTGAGAAAGGGTCCCCTTGTTTGATTCCTCTTGAGGAATTGAAGGTAGCAGAGGGGATACCACTGACCAAAATGGAAAGAAAGGGAGAAGTAATGAGACTCATGATCCAGAATTCCCAAGTGTGGCTAAAGTCAAAGGCTATGAAAACATTTTTGATATAATCCCAATTAAGTTTGTCCACAGCCTTGGATAGATCGATTTTGAGAAGAATGCAAGGTTTTTTGGAGGTTTTGAGAGAGTGAATGACCTCGTGAGTTAGGATGATGCCATCAAGAATTTTCCTACCTTCAACATATCCTATTTTCTCCAAGGAGATGATCATGGGGAGGAGATGCTTCAGCCTATTAGCAATAACTTTGGAGATTTTTTTGTAAATGAAATTGCAAAGAGCTATAGGCCTTTACTTACTTGGAGAGGCTGTGTTGTCTTATTTTGGCACCAGAGTAATGAAGGTGACATTAAGCATTGGAAGAAGCCAATGAGCGGTGCACGATTCCTCCACTACATCCCAGACTTTGTCTCAGATGGTGTCCCAGAAGAAGAGGAAGAAGTTGGTGGTGAATCCATCAAGGCCTTGAGATTTCGCGGCTTTCAGCTGAAAGAATGCTTGTTCCACCTCATCTAGAGTGGTAGCTTTGAGCAGCATCCAATTGTGTTCATCCATTATCATCGTGAGAATGTGTTGAGTGATTTTCCCAATGGCCTCATGCATCTGATGACTGGGTTCTTGCAGAATTTTCCTTAAGTGGTTGCGTAGCTCCTCCGTAATGTCCTCTTACTTTTCCAACTGCTCTCCAGCTTGGTTTTTGAGGATAGTGATTTTTTTATGCACCCTATGCTGAATAGTGGATCGGTGAAAGAATTTTGTGTTTCGTTCTCCCTCTTTAAGCCAAAAGATTCTTGATTTTTTTCTCCATAGGATTTCTTCGTGGTTCCTTTTTTCTTCTATGTGAGTAGATAGTATCTTCTCCTAGCACTCTGACTTGGCTAAGTGTCCTTCCATGATGATAGTTTGTTGCAACTTCTTCATTTCTTCCTCCAACTCTTTTTGGTCTTTGAAGATATTTCCAAAGGTTTATTTATTCTGGATCTTCAGTTTGCCTTTGAGCATTTTCAGCTTTTTCTGGTACTGGAGAATTTTAGTACCTTGTGGAGGTATTGGGGGGGACCACTAAGCAAAGACCATTTCCTTAAACCCTTGGTGCCTGAGCCAACAGTGTTCAAAGAGAAATGGTTTGAGAGCGTGCTTACCTGGTCTTAACCATTGAAGTTGTATTGGCCAGTGGTCATAGCCTACAACAGGGATGATGGTAGCATCTATATCACCCCCTATACTGATGAAATATTTTGTGATAAGGAATCTTTCCAGTCTAGAAGCTATCTCGTGGGTGCCTCCTCTTCTATTATTCTAGGTGAAGGTTCTTCTATTATTCCAGGTGAAAGTTCCATTGGAGGTTTGAAGATCAATGAGGTGGTTTTCTTGAATGAATTTTGTGAATCCATTATTGTCCAAGTCCAGGTGCATCCTTCCTCCTTTAATTTCCTCTATATTTTTTATCATATTGAAGTCTCCTCCAAGGAGCCAGAGAGGAAGGGCTCTATGTTTATTGAGTTCAACCATGTTGTCCGGAAGCTTTGTTTTCTGATGTTGATTTTTGGGAAGGTATAAATTTGTGAGCAAGCCATGGATGTCTGTGCTAATCATGTGAAATTTGGTCTGGATAAAGTTCCTATTGGCATGATAGTTCTATAGGGAGATTATTTGGGGCTTCTAGATGATTGTAAAGCCTCTAGACTCACCATTGGCATCTACAGCTATTGTATTACAACCTTTGAATATATTTTTGAAGACTTTTTCCAGAGTGGAGCTGGAACATTTGGTTTCTTGCATGTAGAATATTGCAAGGAATTCCTCAGTAATTCTTTTCTTTATCATCCTATCCTTAGTGGGGCTATTGAGCCCTCTTATATTCCATGCGATGATCTTCATTGGGGGGGGATTCATGGTGTAGGCATAGAATCTTGTTAACTGGGGGAATCTCCCAATATCCATCATTTCTTTGCCTATTTCTATTTTTCTTCGCAACATTATTTTTATACCCCTTTTATGGGACTCTTTCATGAAGTATTTTGCATTTGTGAGCGTACCCCCCTGAATACCCAGAGCGGGGAGCTGCTGCGCTCGGGTAAGGATTTCTTCGATATTTTGGACCTGCTACTCAGGTATTGATTTGAAATCCTTCTTATTGCAAGCATCCTCTAACCCTATGAGATCCAGGCCCTCAAGGTCAATGCTCTCTAGCTCTTCCTCCATAGATTTTGGGATCATCTCTGTCACCTATTCTTTTCCCTTCGACACAATGTTTTCCCCTGCGAAGATAGCGGTTTTAGGTTTTAAGAAGGTCTTAGGTGGGACCTTGTTCTATTGTACTTTGGAGGATTGGGGCTAATTCGTAGTGGTGCGCCTAACTTCATTTTCTAGTCCATTTTGGTTCTCATTCAGCTGATTTAAAGCGGTGAAGCTATTGCTAGTCGCAGGTCCTTTTTTATTATGGTTAGAGGAAGTTCCCTTATTGTTCCTTTTCTTACTTTCTACCTTCATGAATCCTTCTCATGCCTGAACATTGGATTCATTTTCAGCCACCACTTTTTTTTTTAGGGGACAATCTCTAAAGAGATGCCCATGTTGGTGATATTATCATGCATTTGAAGGGAATATGCTCATAATCTACAATTTGTTTCCTTTTAAAATCTTCATGCAGTAGACTTACCTCGTCTGGTAGCAGCTCCGCCATGTTCATGTAGACACAGATTCAGGCATATGCTACGTAGAGTTTGATCTTTGTCTCCTCTACTATCTTGAAGAATTACCCTAGGGAATTGCCTATATCTCTACGGGTCAGCTCATCCTAGTAGTCCTGGGGAAGGGAGTAGAGCCATATCCAAACCAGAGCCCATGTAAGATCTTATTTTTCAAGGTTAAAATGCTCCATCTAGGGTCAGAGGTATAGACTTGCAGAGTTAAAAAAATAGGCTTCTCCATCCATGATATTATCTTTGTCTTCACTACATGTAAATAACACATTAAAGAATCCCTTAGCACAGAAATGTAGGCCAATGTGGCCTTTGGATTTCCACTTCGAAGTGATCCATACTCGAAGAGCTTTCTTAGTGGGTCATAAACCCATGAACTTGCCTATCAGGACGTGATCTTTCATGAACTTGATTCTTCCATTAATGAGATGCACTAGGAGCTCGATCATTGTTCATTTGGGGTTCTTCGGAATGCATGTTTCTGACTTGATGTTCGATTCTTCTCCTGCGTTGTGGGAGTCGCCCCTAAGATGTCATGAGATGGGCCAGAGTTTTGTTGATTGAGAGTCTCAGCCTTTGCCACCACCCCTATTGGATGCTGGCCTGTAATGGGGGGAGCAGTAGTCCCCCCACTGGTTTCAGTCATTGGTGAGCCTCAAGTCTTCCCAGGAGAGTGATCACGGCCTAACAATCTTGGGAGGGAGGTCTACTTGGGGTAGCCTATGTGGAAACCTCCAAACCCTAGGTCATGGAATTTTTTTGAATATTTTTTAGTGGAATTTTAAAATTAGGGAATAATTTTAATTTTTTTTTAATTATTTATGTTTAGTAGTTAAGATTATATTTCCTTTTAAAAGATTATAGGTTTAAATTTAAAAGGTGTAGTGTATATCCAAGAAACAGTGGACTATCCTACACCAATTTTATGTTTAACTTGATTGTAAACTTAGATTATTATTATTATTATTATTCAAATTTATACGTGGAATGCTATACTTTGTTACTAAACCATTGATATCTATCTCTCTATCTATCTATATAAAATATTCTATTTTGTTTATGAAAATAGTAGGTTGTGCTCTAAAAAGTCATGAACTAAGGGAATCTAAGCTCAAAATCATGTAGGAATCACAACCAATATGAGCCACAAGAATTCCTAACATGGATGGATGCTTTTTGGTGTCTCCTCTCTACTATTGTGTGGGCTTTGATTCACTTTAGTTTGCATGAGTTATGAAATCGTTACTATACTCTCGTTTAGAGAGAAAACATGTTTTGATTACCAAATCAAGATATCCCCAAATATTTCAATATAAAAATACTCATCTAACCTTCCAATAATTAGAAATCCTCACTTTTCACCATTAAATTGAACTCTTTTAAAATTTTATTATTTTATTTATTTATTTTATATATTATTAAATTTCATCTATAATCATGAATATCACATAAATAAAAAAAATTACATTAATATTAATAATTAATACATAACAATAACTCCCCAAGGGAAAATTTTAAGGATGGAAATTTATCTTAAAGATTATAAACCTTGGCGAATATTACTAATTCATAATATGCAAACTATAAAATGCTAGGTGATATTTTAGCAAAAATATTCAAATTTCTAATGATTTTATATAGTTCCTATAATTTTTTGGTGATTTTTAAGGTAAAATATTTTTTTCCTATAAAATTTGGGCGAATCATTTTAAAAAAAAAATGGGAATTGGCGAATATTTTTTTTTGGAAAATCCATAGAAAATTAGCCCATCTGCAAATATTAGCCCCTAAAATTTTCCCTACTACCCACTAAAAAATATATATATATTAAAAGTAAAAAATTACAAAACATTAAAAAAATTCCTACCCATTATAACAGGATGTTTTAAAATATGAAAAAATTTGTTGCTCATCCTTTATGATTTAATTCATAAATCATCCAGAATGTAGATGTTGCTATGAAAACATGAAAAAATTATTTATATCTCGTCGTTTGATGATTTGTAGTATGTGAGTGGGAGCCAATGGTACTTAGTAGTCATTTCTTATATACACATAAATCTTATCAAAAATACATATACATATATATATCATGTATACAAATCTCTATTCACCATGTTTAACATTGTGTTAATTCTTTATAAATTCTAAATATTAAATATATACGGTTCTATATTGGAGAAAATAATAACGTGCCCCATTTCATTTGAAAAATATAGTCTATTATTTATATATATATATATAAACTTTTTAATATATATGGTAAATATACAACTTTATTTACTATATTTATTATTATATGAAATATCAAATTTCGCTATAAAATTAGACCTAAAATATATAATAATATTCCATATAAACTAGACAATATACACCATATCTATAATAATATTCTATAGAATAGAAAATATACATCACATATATAATATTATTGCATATAGACTAGAAGATATACACCACCACTATCTTATAAAGAAAATAAAACATGTAATATTTGGCCATACAAATTAAACAACTTTCACCCAGCATGAATTTTATTTAAAAATATGAAATAAAGTGTGAATGGATTATATGGCACTAAAATTAGCTTTAAGAATAAACAAGAAGGGATGCAGAGACAATTCCAGACGCAACATTTCTATATGAGATTTTGTAATATCCACCAGTAGTTCTAGACGTGGCAGAGACAGTTCCAGATGTAGCAGTGCCATATTCAGTTTAACTGCGTACTTGAAATCAATGTAGAAAAAAATTAGTTCTCAACTTACCTAAATTTATTGTCTAACAAAAAAAAAATATATATATTTGGATTTTAGTTCTGGACTGACTTGAATTTCTAGTCCAACCAAAATAATTAAGAATGTTTGGCATAGATTTCCTCTTATTACAAAAATAAAGATGTTTATGTTAAACTGCATCTAAATTAAGGGTGATTCTGAAGCACACCTGCAATTTGTAAAGTAGGTGGAGTATCATAAGACCCACAGGGGACATTTACCTGTCAATAAATCATTCAAAAGTTGATATAGGTTATAAAATTGCTACTAGAAAGGCTTAGTTGAAATCTTAACAAGCCATGCGGTCTCAAACAAAATAGTGACAGAAAACTGAGTGCCTACATCGGAAAAGAGAGGAATTAACCAAAGTGGTTATATAATGACGAGATAGAATATTAAATTCACCATAAGAAAAATTCATTCATGAGAAAAAAAAATTCATTCCAATGCTTACAATGGGAGGTCTTAAAGCCATAAATATGAAAAAAATAATTAAAATAAAAACTAAATATTATAAACCAATATATGATATAAAATATATGCTACGTGCCCTCTCTAAGCTTCCTTGCATGCAAGTACGTGCACTTGTTAGCTCTTACCAGCTACTATTATACAAATCCTAGGCTAGGCTTGTCTGTGGAGGAAGAAGGCGAATGAGGTTATAAAATACCCGCCTCTACCTAGCTCATGAGTATGAATGTCAACGAACGACACATGCCCCATGTCCCCAACTTCCAGTAATTCCCAGTTGCTAGTAATTTATGGGATGGGATATAATAACACGGTGATATTAGTGTTCATCAAAGATTATCGGAGTAGCCTGGTAAGTAATGTCATTCACATTTCTAGTTGCTGAACCTATTAGAATCCCACAACTTTGTCATATATTTGTCATATATGTCCTATTGCTACTAATGACGACCAAAAGAACAGTATCAATACCCTGACTGTGCTGCCATCACTATTTTGAAATTTTAGTCATTGCTCAATATTACAAGATCATTAGGCTCAGATTAAGGTGGGACTTGAGATGTAACATGCTAATTCAATGATAAATATATTAGTTTTATTATTTTTCAGATTGGTAGAGTTAAAAGTATGTTTCTTATACTTTATTAATTTATTTTAGTTGGTGCTATCGCAATTGATAATTCCAGTCGAATAGGGCAGCTCCTTGCTCATCTGATTGTAAAGGCTGGGATTTCTATCATCACCATTTTGAATATGTTCGACAACTCGGCTAGATAATGAAGATCATCAATTTCGCATAATTAGTGTTTTCGACATGGGAGGCATCCATAAGACATCTCTGCTCCAAGTCATCCACAATGCTTACATGAAGGGTAACTTGTTTGAAGCCTTAATTTGGACTGTTGTTTCTCTAAATTATAACATTTCATGGTTGCAGGCTGATATTGCAAGGCAAATCAATTTCAATCTGAGATAGAAAAGATGGAGCTTTACTGGTTTGAAGTATGGATTTGAGAATTGATTTTAGTAGCTAATTTTCATCTATGGAATCTGAGGAGATGGGCAGAAGATAAATGCATGTAGAAGAGGATCTTACCTCAGAGGAAGTTGTAGAAAAGCTTGAATCTAGAGAACCATTAGATCCCAAAATCAACAATGATTACTACTACAGGTGTGTTGAAACCTCGAAAATCGTTGCTTCAAACATTGGGGGAAAACCACCCGGTCGGGACCTTAAGAAAGCTCCTTTTCCGTTTGGTGTGGTGGCTTCGACTGGATTTATTGGAACAGTTTCCTAATAATAAATGGAATGGTAATGGAGTGTTTGTATAGGTGGATAATAGAACTAATTGATTAAGATAATCTATCTAACTTAAACTATAACCTGCAGATAATTCTAAAACTAACCCGGGTATTAAGTATGAATACGACTTTAAGATTGTTTCAATTAAACAAATAATCATGAAAATGTATTATTATTTAAAAGAAAGATGCAATATCATATAATGATAATTCTGTTTAAGAAATTAAACAGAGTTAGAATAACACATCGCATTCATAATTCTATATATCATTTTCATTTATGATAGATAAATATTTCTATATCTTCAGAAATGATATGATAAATAAATATTTGAGAAAACAAGCATATATAAATGATAGAAAATTTCAAAGAGAATACTTCATTACATAAAGAAAACAACAGTAAATCAATAGAAATACCAGATTCATTGAGATATTTTCTTAATGCAATTCGATATCCAAACCCTGTGCTTTAACTTAGAACAACCTCCAAGGTACATAAATGCAACTCTTAAAGATGATTCACCATAAATCACAGGATGTGATCCTTTATAAAAATAAAATAGTCAATGGAGTACAGAAATGTATGATCCAAGCCAAAATATTACAAATTTAGGACCCATTTCTAAATGCATGAAAGGGGTTTAAATAGGAAATTAACAAAACCGATTATGTATAACTTATGCTAGAAACTATCATCGAAGATCTTGGGAAAGACTTGCGATATAAAATAAAAAAGATTCACTGAATTTCTTTTGTATTCAATGTGCTGAGGTGGCAGATTTTAAGCATATATTTAACTTCCGTTGGATGACTCAGCCTCGAATGCAACTGACTAGTGTATGTGGCATCAGATAGCTCTGGAATGATGTAATTTATGGCATTAGAAAGGCATTTGATTACCATCTACTGACTTTGTGGTTTGATCAAATATGTCCATAGCACATCCCATGTAATTTCCTGTATTTTGCTGATCTTTTGATTTTTGTTGATAATTTCATGTTTCCATCTGGCATCAGTCTCTTTCATCCTCAAAAATTTAATCCTCTAAGTAATATTGTTTTTCGAATTTCCTTACTTATATTCGGATGATCAGATCTCTGTATATTATACTGCAGCCTTTCTACGTAGTCCTCCAGATTCTTGTCCGGCTTTTGTGCCATATTGAATAGTTCGTCCTTCTTTTCTCTCGTCCAATAGTAGTCTTGATATTTAAGCAGAAATTTCTGTTTCATCTGTTCCCATGTTGTGATTACCTGACTCCCAAGGCTCATGAACCATCTTAAAGCATTTCATTTTAATGTTGCTGGAAACAGTTTCAACTTTTGAGCATTAGTAACATAATCATAACTTCTGCATAATATATCAAATTAAAAAAGAAATTCATCCAAATCTTCAGAGGATAGACCATGGAATTTAGGTAAAGATGACAATGGAATATTCTTCATAGGAGTTGTTCCTCTAGGGAGATCACTGATAGGAAATCCCAAGGTAGAGAGAGAATTATCATCCTTTCCTTCTCCTTCAGGATCTACACGTCCTCCACCAAAGAAGTCTTCGTTGTTTCCTTCCATTGGTTGTTCTCCTACTGCACTTGCTCGATCGTCAAGATCTTCTACTGGCTCCTCAATGTTTTCCACTGGTCGTCCAACACTCTCTATTATTTCCTCAATGTGCTCTACTGATTTGCTAGCACTTTCTTCTGACTCTCCAGCACTGACTGCTGGTTCTTTAATCACCGGCTCCTCTATGTTTTCAGGGCCCACAACTTCCTCTGTTTTGTAATCTGATTGAGGGGAGTGCTGAAGTTTTGGTCTTCGAGAAATTAATCTCTGTGATGATTCAACCTTTGATACAATCTCGTCAATGAAAGTCTTTCTTCCTCCCCTTCCTTTGCCTTTGCCACCTGTGGGATTAGTTTTCTTCTGGGTTCCGCGTCCTCTCATACAATCTACACATCTAGAAAGAAAATATTAATGCTTTTGAAATCTATAATTGCCTTCCCCGGCAACGGCGCCAAAATGTTGGTCGCTTTAATTGTTTTAACAATTCAAGCTCCACATAAATTGTCAACCCGAGGAAGTCTGTTTATTCCAAAGACAACCACGCACTGGATATGCTCAATTCCAAAAGCAGAAATAATGTTGTAGTAAAAGTCACACAATTATTAATCATACAAATCTAATCATTCACACCCTGTTTTAACAAAGCTGAAGTCTATTTATGTTATAGTAGAAGCAATTCCTCTATTGCAGTCTTTTAAGAATCCTAATGAAAGGAAATTACTCTGCAGGAAAGGAAACCAATCAACCATAACAGGGAACAGGACCCTATTCCTTCAAATAGGAACTTTAGCACCTGCTGCCTGACACTAATCACTCTGTAGAAAAGATAAACTCAAGAGAACATGACCCTATTCCCATGAACAGGAACCTTCAGCACCTGTCTCCTATTTCTAATCACACTGCAGGGAAAGGAAAGTCAATCAATGGGAACAGGACCCTATTCCTTTGCACAGGAATCTTCAACACCTGTTTCCCAGCATCAATCATACATTCAAACAGATAGCAGAAAGAGATCTCTTATCTTCTTTAAGAATGAATGTACCAAACTCATGCAACGTTAAAGGAAACAGAATGCTTAATGAATCACAGAGTTATGCAACTGATGTTTCAGCAACAGAATTAAACTAAGGTACGAATATCATAAAGAAACTTAACAAACTACAGGAACATTCGGGTGAATCTTGTGAGGAAGGCGGGCCCTTTCCTTCTCAGAAGATTCCCCAGGGAAAGAATTAAATTGAAGCGCTCAAAAGGAACCTTTATTCATCTGTCGAAAAGGAATGATACATTACAACGGAGTCTAGCTCCTTTCTGCTCAAAAACAATGTTCTCCTGTAGTTTCTAACTCCCCTTCTAATGATGATGTCTCCTCTTTTTAAAGAGGAGACATCTATTACAGTTACATCAAAGCAAATCTATCTTTATCCAAATCTATTCTTCTTTCTTAAAACAGGGCTATTCTATTCTTCCGTAGAAAGATATTGTTACAACAGATGCAGAAAAAGTACTGCCTTCAGGATAATCCGTGTAACCACTTCCTTGTTCATCTTCATCTTGTTGCCATTGTCCCAAAAATACTCTTCCAGAATCGCAAATTACGAATAGTGACGGAATTTGTGTGCCCGCTAACTGTTTCAGCAACTGAGTCGACTATTTCAGCAACAGCCGATTGTTTCAGCACAACACATAAATTATCTGCGATCTTTTAGACTTATGTTAGCAACAATCTACCTTCGATTAATGATGAAATATAAGAGTAATATGGAATTATATGTAAACAGATTAAATATATAGTAAAGAGGAGGATTTCATATACCTTTGGATAAAGTGAATGAAAATGATGATGGAACCCTTTTTAAATATAGTTATAAAGGGTAAGGTGGTGTCAAAATGTATGGTAAAAATGGTACATTGTGAGGTCCGAACAACCTGCAGCAGTTCCATTTGAACATAAAGTAAAAGAAGATAAATACCAATAATGTTGCATATTGCCTCAGCCAACTTCCAATCGTGGTGATAGCCACTGTGCTTGATTCTTGTGGGCATGAGAGTTTGGGTTAGTCGCATTTCTACAAAAGTGATATAAAATCTGACAAAACATACAAGATTCTCTTGGAGGGTCAGGAAGCTACAAATATGCACCTCCAGGATGCATTATTATGCAACCTGGGACATCTCTGTGTTCCTTCAAGCGAATGTTCCAAGATGATTTTTGAAGAGCACTAGAGTTGAGTTGTTACACATTTTGCTGTCGAGAAAATAGTTGTAGTACTGCAGAAGTATTTCTCTTGGCCAAACCTTCGACCTGATGTTGGGAAGTACATTAGATCATGCATTGCTTACATGTTTTCCAAATCAACCATCATCAAGAAAGGCCTATTTACACTACTGTATACCCCTAGTCGACCTTGGGAGTCCATCTCCATGGATTACATGTTGGGCCTTCCTTCTACCAAGAATTTCAATGACTATTTTTTTTTGTCGTTGACAGATTCTCTAAAGTGGCCATTGTGGTGGTCTACAAGAAGAATATAATAGCAGAAGCCACTACTAAAATATTCTTTTATTGGGTGTGGGTATAGTTTGGGATCCCATAGTCCATTATATCAGATCACGATAGCAAGTTTATCAGTATATTTTCATAAATTCTTTAGTCGGCGTTGGACACCAAGCTCACTAAATCCATAGTTTTCCACCTCCAAGCTAATGGCATGACAGAGGTTGTCAACAGGATTATCATACACATTATGTGCATGTACCACTTGAAGCATCCATGCACATGTGATGAAAGCCTCCCCTCTATCCAACACATCCATAATTGCACTCTCCAAAACTCAACTAGACACAACACCTTTCAGGTGGGCTTGTGATTCCAGCCACTATGTCCCATTGATGTGGCCATACCATTTCCAGCTACTCATGCAAATTAAACTCATTTCCAGTCTAAAGCTGACAAGTTGAATAAATTTATTGAGCACATTCAAAACATATGCCAACAATTCCATGACATATTGGATAGAGCCAATGCTATGTAGAAGAAACGACATGATCAGTATCGGGTGCCACACAAGTTCTAGGTGAGTGACAAAGTTTGGCTACATTCGTAAAAGGAGTTCCTTGTTGTGCCCCATCGCAAGCTTCACTCACTTTGATATGGGCCATACACCATCACAAAGGTTGTGGGGGACAGTTCCTTCGAGAAAAGTATTTCACCATTCCTTGGTCTGCACCCAAAATTCAATGTGGACCGTCTTCGGCCTTACTTTCCACCATTATTGGACACAGCTGACATTGCACAACAACTTACACAAATATATTTAAAACCAGACTGCATGGAACAAGCCATAACTGATTGGATCATAGACACACATATCAAGAACAGTCGATAAGAAAAGATATAGTCATATCAGGTTGTCAAAATTTTCCAAGCCCTGCACCAAGGCAGTTGGCTCACAAGGGACCAAGTTTAGCAGACGTTTCCTCATCTTATGGAGGAACTCAACAAAATTGGGAAAATTTCTTCCTAATGGGGGAGGAAAGATCCAGGTGGATATTGGTGGCCACCCACCTATTCCACTTGGATGCCCACCATTATTTCTTTTACCTTTTCTGTTTCTTTAATTATAGCACACTATACTATTTTTGACAATTTTTCATGTCCTGAAATTATGGAGTCGTTTTGATGCCCTAAAAAATGTTTTTTGGGAAAATTGAGACTAACATGGGGCTTTGAACAATGTCGGTCACTGAAAATTTGTATTTCTTGGATACATTTTTCTAACAAGGTATTGTGCACATCAAACAAAGATCTTATGCCAAAGCAACGTCCCCGAGAATTTGGTGTACCAATTTACCCAAAGGGGGCCCATAGTTTTGGTGCTTCATATCGTAGGGTTAGTTTTTTGGTGTTTATGGTTTTCCATTGTTTCTAAATAATGAATATGACTTCAAGCTTCATTGTAACAGAGCTCATAGGCATGTGTCAACCACATCTCTTCTCAGATATAAGCTACAATTGCTCGAGATATTTTATTTTCCATTATGTATGTAATAATTTTCATTATTTTATATTAATGAAATGAATTGTTATTCTTGTTGCATCTCTACATTTATGTTTATTTCGGTATTTTATTGTGTTCCTGTATAAGTCTGGATCAGTGGTATCATAGGGGTATGCTCTTTCTCAATATTTCTTTTCATGTCCCCAATGAGTTCAGGGTATAAGGAGTTAGGGATTGATCTAGTGGAACCTTTGCAAGATGAGCCTCGCAAACCATGATGACCTCCCTCGGTGGAAGAAAATAAAGACGAGGGAGCAGGATATTGTATCAAAATATTTCCTAAGGAGGCCCTCAAGAAACAAAGGAACATGATGATGAATAACTTTTCGCAGATCCTTCAACTTCCCACTAGAGACACATCTTCATCAAGAAGCAACTCTAGTGGTGCCACTCCTTTTAAGGTACAAGTAAAGTTTGACATTTCCATATTTCAGGTCCAAGTAGAACCAAATGCAACATATGGATGCTTGAATCTATTAGAAGGATATTTCTTGGTTCATGAATTTCCCAATCAGTAAAATATTACTTTTTCACTCCTCAAAGCCGCCCCCCATGTCAAGGAATGGTGGGAAACCTATTGTGAGAAAAAGGACAAGAGGGAAAGCTCCCTGTTCTTGGCCTCACCCACTTGGAATTCTTTCTGATATGTCATCAAGGAACAATATTATATCATGGAAATATATGAGGAAAAGTACATACAAAGGACTATGTTGCGGTAGCAAAGGGATCAAGATTTGCATGGTCTGAAAAATATGTTCCACACCTTGTGCATAAAGTTGGGCATCAAAGATTCATAGAAACATTTGGTGCTGAAGTACTATAGTTTTCTGCACACATATATGCAGGGGGAGATGGAGTTCCTCGACACATTATTTCTTGGTGCAGCATATCAGTATACTACAAATATTGAGAAAAAATTAAAATAGAAGAAACAATACTTTGGATCTGTGAATCATAATCAAGGGAAAGGTGCCCCCAAACTGTAGAAAAAAGGAAAAATCCAAGGAAAGGAAACCAAGGAAAACCCGCCAAAGCCACAAGAAATTAAAAACATCAAAAAGCCAAAGAAAGACACATGAAAGTGGTGTGAGTTCCATAAGAGCTTCACCCACAACAAAAGTGAGTGTTGGGCCAAGCAAGCACAGGTGGCTGAGTTGAAGGCTTTTGAATGATATACATGTTTTGACTCTCAGTCGGAACCCGACAACAAGAAGGAAAAAGAAAAGAAGATTATCAATGCAGAGCCTAACGCCATTATTGCAACAACCAAGGTCTAGAAGGAGGAACCCAATGATCTAGAGGAGGCAGAGTGCCTCTTCCATTCCCAGATGTGGGTGAAGTGTTTCCCACTGCAGTTAATTTTCGACATTGGGAGCCAAAAGAACCTCATTTCAGTAGCAGTCATGAAGCAGTTCAGCCTACTGACCAGAACACACCCACAACCGTATACCATCAGGTGGCTTCACCAAGGACATGATCTCCACGTCAGCCAATAATGTTGCCTGCCCTAGAACATCAAGCTCTTCATGGATGAGGTATCATGTGATATTGCTCCTATACATGTTTTTGATGTATTAATAGGCCAACCGTACTTGTGGAAGCGACTTGTTGTGTATGAGTCTAGGCCTCGCGATGTTATTGTTACTTTGGTAAATAATTCGTAAAGAATACTAGAGGTAGCACTTCCTACTTCCATCTCTTGTATCACTGCAAAAAATGAAATAAGCTAATTTCTAAAATTGAGAAATTTTTTTCTTGATGACCTGTGCTCAAGGAAAGAGGAATATTATGTTCATGACATCGAGAGAGGGCTCCTCCGCACCGCAACAACCGATGGACAAGGTCAAGGAGGAGTACGAGGACATATTCACCTCACTTGTAGGGGTACATATGCATTGTTAGGTCAACCACTCTATCGATATAACCGTAGGCACATTGCTACGCAATGGAATAATATATCAACAATATGTTCCAGAGAACGATGAAATCAAGAGGCATATTCTAGATTTGATGTAGAAAGGTCACATTCGGCCGAGTTCATCACCCTGTGGGAGCTTGATCATGTTGGTGTAGAAGAAGGATGGGACTTGGAGACTCTGTATTGAATATCGGGCATTGAACAATATCAATGTCTGGAATAGGTATATTACCCCATAGATTCATGACCTTCTAGACCAACTCAATGAGGCCAAATATTTCAGTAAGATTGACTTAAAGTCTAGGTATCACCAGATACTAATTGAACCCTCCTATGTGTGAAAGAATGCCTTCAAAGCCAAGGAGGGAATTTTTTAATCACATAGTCCTGATGATGAACCACACTGGTTGGTTCGAAACGCGTCGACCTCGTTCTTTTGCATGTGATTATTACCGAAAGAATTTATACTAATTTACATTAATTTTTCGTTGAAAAATTCTCTTGCAACCTTAATCAGGCTAATGAATGACATATTTTTACCATTCACCAACTCATTCGTGGTGGTTTATTTGAATGACATCCTGATCTTCAGCCAGAGTTGGGAATAGCACCTCCACCACATTCGATAGGTCCTCCGAACATTGTGGCAACATAATTTTTTTACCAATTTGGAGAAATGAACTTTTCACATGACCTAGGGTCAATATCTCGAATACATTATTGATGAACGAGGGGTGCATGTGGACCCATCGAAGATCTAGGCCATTCGGGATTGCGAACCCCAACCACTATAACAGAGTTCCACATATTTCTAGGTCTTACTAATTTCTACTGTAGGTTCATGTTGGGGTTCTCTCATATAACTTGGCCTTTGAATCAAGTCACCAAAGGGGGAGTGAAGGCATAATTATTTTCATCCAAGTCTCAATAGAAGGCGTTCATAGAGTTGAAGCATCACCTCTGCTCTGCACCAGTTCTCACATTACCAAAATTCCAACAACCAATTGAGATTGAGACAAATGCCTCTGACTATGCTATTGGAACATTAATTAATCATAAAGGGAATCCAGTGACATGTCACAATGAGACACTTTCAGACATAGTTTGAAAACATCCCACCTATTACAAAGAAATGTATTCCATTGTGCATGCCTACTGAGAATGAAAGAATTATATTTTGGGGAAGGAAATTATCATCCACATAGATCATCGAATCCTAAATTTCATTTAGACACAAGGGAATTTATTGAATGATCACCATCAAAACATGCCTCCCCGGGAAGTTAATGTAGCAAATTTACTCAAACTAGGCCCATTCTTTTGGTGCTTCATCTCCTATGGTTAGGTTTTTTTTTATGTTTAGGGTTTTCCATTGTTTCTCAATGATAAATACGCCTTAGATCCTCATTTTAATAGATTTCAGAGGCATATAGACACCACATATACTCTAAGAGATTAGCTACCATGGCCTTAGCTAGTTTATTTTCCATTCTGTGTGTAAGAATTTTTCAGTATTTGATATTAATGAAATCAAGTTTTATTCCTGCTGCATCTGTGAGTTTATGTTTATTTAGGTATTTTATTGTGTTCATGAATAATTATGGATCAGTAGTATCAAAGGAGACTTCTCTTTCTTGACAGTTCTTTTCTTGTCGCAAACGAGGTCGGGTTGTATGGAGTTAGGGCTTGACCTTGTTGAAACTTTGCAAGATCAGCCTCGAAAACACTGACAACCTCCGATGGCGAAAGAAAATAAAGATGAGGGAGCAGGATATCCTATCAAAATATTGCTCGAGGAGGCCCTAGAGGAACAAAGTAATCTAATTATGGATAACTTTCACCATATCCTTGAAAACATACCCACCGACGACATATCTTCATCCAGTAACCACTATGGAGGTGCCACTCCTTTCAAGGTACAATTAAACTTTGACATTTCGATATTTTAGGGCCAAATAGATGCAAATGCCATAGGTATATGGTTGAGTCTATTAGAAGGATATTTTCCCATTCATGACTTTTCCAATCAGGAAAATATTACTTTTTCACTTCTCAAAGCCACCGCCCATGTCAAGGACTTGTGGGAAACCTACTCTGAGAAAAATGGCGAGAGGGAACCCTCCCTGTTCTAGACCACAACCACCTAGAATTATTTTTGAGACGTCATTAAGGAAAAATACTATCCCATTGGGAGATATGAGGAAAAGTAGATACAACTGACTATGATACGTCAGCAAAGGGATCAAGATGTGCATGAGATGACAAATTTGTTCCATACCCTGTGCACAAATTTGGGTATCAAATATTCAAATCAACATTTGGTGTTGAAGTACCGCAATTTTCTGCCAGATACATGCAGGAGGAAATGGAGTTCCTTGAAATATCCTCGCTTGGTGCAACATACTGGTATTCTACTAAGATTGAGCATAAATTAAAATAAAAGAAGAGAGACTTTGGATATGCGAATCAGAAGCAAGGGAAAGGTACCCCCAAACCAAAAAACAAAGGAATACGCCAATGCAGGGTAGCTCAGGACAGCTCGTGAAAGTCGCAGGTGAAGAACAACACTACAAAGTCAAATAAGGACATGAGAAAGTGGTGTGAGTTCAATAAGAGCTCCATTGAGAACGCAAGTGAGTGTCGGGCCAAGCAATCACTAGTGGTCAAGCTAAAGGCTTCCCAATCAGATGCGTCTTCCGAATCTAAATTAGAACCCAATAAGGGTAATGAAAAAGGGAAGTATATTATCAATGCAAAGCCCAATTCCACTGTTGCCACCACCAAGATCCAGAAGGACCAACCCGAAGATCCAGAGGAGGGGGAGTACCTCTTCCATTCCTAGATGTGGGTGAAGGGTTCCCCACTAGAGTTCACTGTCGATAGCAGGAGCCAAAAGAACCACATTTTAGCAAATTTTGTGAACCATATGGACCGTCCAACCACAACACACCCATATTTGTACACCATCAGGTGGCTTCACCAAGGATGGGATCTCTTTGTTAGCCAATAGTGTTTCCTTCCCTACAACATCAAGCCTTTCACAGATGAGGTATTATGTGACATTTATCCTCTTGATTTTTGTGATTTATTATTAGTCTAACCATACTTATGGAAGTGACATGTTGTGTATGAGTCTGGGCCTCAGATTGTTATTTTTACTTCAGGCAATAAGTTGTATCGGATACTGAAGGTAGCAACACCTACCTCCATCTCTTTGATCACTACAAAATAATGTAGTAAGCTTATTTCCAAAACTAAGAAATTTATTTTCCTGATGATCCACCCCCATGGAAAGAAGAAGATTGTGGACACAACCTCCAAACAGGGCTCTTCCACATGACAACAACAGATGGACAAGGTCATGGAGGAGTATGGGACATATTCACCTCACCCACAGGGGTACCTCTTCATTGTCAGGTCAAGAAATCCATCGATATGACCCCAGGTGCACCGCTACCAACAGAACAATCTATCGATGCTCTGTACAGTAATAAGACAAAATCAAGAGAGATTCAGGAGTTGTTGTAGAAATGTCAGATCACACTGAGTTCATTGTCCTGTGGGACCCCAACCATGTTGGTGTAGAAGAAGGATGGGACTTGGAGACTCTAGAGTCTGATCTTCTGAATTGATGAACTTTTGGACCAACTAAACAGGGCCAAATATTTCAGCAAGATTGAATTGAAGTTTGGGTAGCGCCAGGTACCAATCCAATCCTCCAATGTGTGGAAGACTTCCTTCAAAACCAAGGAGGGACTTTTTGAATTATTGGCCATGCATTTCAAGTTGACGAGTTATCTTGAAACCTTCATGAGGCTGATGACAACATCTTCTGACCAATCACTGACTCATTCGTGGTGATGTTTTTGGATGACATCTTGATCTTCAACTAGATTTGGGAATAGCATGACCACCACATTCGACAGGTGCTCCAAACACTTGAGAAACACAAGTTATGTTCCAATTTCGAGAAATGCACTTTTATCATGACCGAGGATCAATATATGGGATATGTTATTGATGAAAAGGATGTGCATGTGGACTCAACCAAGATCCAGGTCATTTAGGATTGGCCAACCCCAACCACTCTAAGAGAGTTTCACATCTTTTTGGGTCTTTCCAATTTATACCACAAGTTCATGTTTGTGTTCTCTCATATCACTTGGCATTTCAATCAAGTCACCAAGGTAGGAGCGAAAGTAAAATTATTTTCGTCTGAATTTCAGCAAAAGGTGTACACCAAGTGTAAGCATCACCTTTACTTTACATTACTGCTCGCATTTCGATATTTGTAGAAACCATTTGAGATGGAGAAAAATGCCTCTGACTAGGCTATTGGCACAATACTTACTCATCAGGGGAATATAGTGGCATATCACAATGAGAGAATTTTAGACATAGTCCGAAAATATACCACCTATGACAAATAAATGTATTACATTGTGAAATACCGCTAACAATGGAAACATTACATTTTGGGGAAGGAAATGATCATCCACATAGATAACCATATGCTGCAGTTCATCCAGATATAAGGGAATTTGTGAAGTGATCACCATCAGAAATGGTCGACATACCTACAACAGTTCCATTTGAACATCAATTACAAGAAAGGAAGCACCAATAATGTTGCATCTCGCCTCAGCCGACCATCGATCGTGCCACTAACCAATGTGCTCGACTCTTGTCAACATGAGAATTCGGGTTGGTCACATCTCTTAAAAAGTGATCTAGAATCCAGCAACACATACCAGAGTCTCCTAGAGTGTAAGCAAGTTCTAAATTTACACCTCTAGGATGCATTGTTATGCCAACTAGGACACCTCTATGTTCCTTAAAGCGAGTGTGTGAATATGATTTTGGAAACGCACTATAGTTAGGTCGTTGGACATTTCAGGGTCGAGAAAATAGTGGCAGTACTGCAGAAGTATTTCTATTGGCCGAACCTTCGAAATAATGTTGGGAAGTACATCAGATCTTGCACTGCCTGCGAAATTTCCAAACCGGTCATCAGGAAGTAAGGCCTATATACTCTGCTACCTACCCCTTGTCTACCTTGGAATCCATATCCATGGATTAAATGTTGGGCGTTCCTTCTACCAAGCATGGCAACAATTGGGTTTTTGTTGTCATCGAAAAATTCTCTAAAATGGCCATTATGGTACCTTGAAGAAGTATATAACAAAATAAGCCATTGTTAAACACTTATTTGAACGAGTGAAGGTACACATTGGGATCACACAATCCATCATCTCAGATCAAGATAGCAAGTTCCTTAGTACATTTTGGTCAAATATTTGGTCGATGATGGACATCAAGCTCACTAAGTTGACAAATTTGGACACCCAAAATGATGGTCAAATAAAGGTCATCAACAGGATGCTCGTACACATTCTGTGCATGTACAACTTGAAGCATCCATGCACATGGAATGAAAGGCTACCCTATGACCAACATAGCTATAACTAGGCTCTCCACAACTCAACCAACCACAACCCCTTTTAGGTGGGCTTGGGATTCTAGCCACTACGTCCCATTGATGTCGTCGTACCATTTGAAGCTACTCAAGAAGATTCGACTCATATCCAGCCTGAAGCTGAAAAACCAAAAAAATTCATCGAGGACATTGAATACATCTGCCAACAAACCCATGAAATATTTGACAGATCCAACGCTAAGTACAATCAACTACATGATCAAAATCATGTGCCACACAAGTTCTAGGTGGGTGACAAAGTTTGGCTACATTTGCAAAAAGGGCACCTCCCTGGGCCCAACTACAAGCTTTGAACACTCTGATATGGGTCATACACCATAAAAAAGGTGGTGGCAGATAATGCCTTTGAGCTCTGTATTCCACCATTCCTTTTTCAGGACCTACTATTCAATGTGGACCACCTTTGGACCTACTTTCCACCATTGTTGGACACATACGACATTGTAGAACAACTCACACGAATAGAGTTAAACCAAAACTGCACAGAACAAGCCACAACTAATCGGATCATGGACACACAAATAAAGAAAACACAACAATAAAATATCTAGCTATATTGGATTATCAAAGATGGCCAACTCCTGCACCAAGGCAAGTGGCTCATCAAGGACCAATTTCAGCAGAAGTTTCCTCATCTCATGAAGGAACTAAACCCAATGGGGACCATTGCTTCCTAAAGTGGAGGAATGATCCAGGTTGATATTGGTGGCCACCTGCATATTCCACTTGGATCCCCATAGTTGTTTCTTTCATTTTTTTTTGTTTCGTTAATTGTAACACAATTTACTATTTTTGGCACTTTTTGGATCCTGAACTTCTGAAATTGTTTTGAGGCCTTAAACAACGTTTTTTGGGAGAACCGTGACCAACACAACTCCTTTATTGATGTTTGTCACACGAAAGTTGTATTCCTAGGATAGATATTTCTAATGAGTTATTGTATGCATCATATAGAGATCGTATGCCAAAGTTATGTCCTGAGGAAGTTGATGTACCAATTTACCGAAACAGAGACCATATTTTTGGCATTTCATCTCCTACGGTTAGGTTTCTGCATGTTTATGGTTTTCCTTTGTTTATCAATAATAAATAATCCTTCAAGCCTCATTGTATTAGAGTTTAGAGGCATGTAACTGCCACATCTCTTCTCATATATAAGCTACCATCGCCTGACCTTGTTTATTTTCCATTCAGTCTGTAAGCATTTTTCAGTATTTGATATTAATGAAATGAATTCTTATTCCTATTGCATCTCTACATTTATCTTTATTTATATATTTTATTTCCTCCTTTCATAAGTCCGGATCATGTATGGAGAAATGCACAATGATTTTTGAATACTTGAAGAAATCGTTGGCGAATGATACATTTTTAAATATTACATATTCAGATAAAGAGTTTGTAGTGTGTATAGATTCCTGCAAGAGAGGACTTGGTGGAATCTTGATCAAGGAAGGAGAGGTGGTATGTTACGAATCAAGGAAACATAATGAGAACGAGAAGAATTATGTCACACATGATATTAAATTAGTAGTGATTGTTAATTCATTGAATATGTGGAAGCAATATCTTCTTGGCAAGAGGTTTGTATTCATCAGTGATCATAGTGAACTGAGATACTTATTTGACCAACCAAATGGGAATTCCATGCAAGCTAATTGGTTGGCCAAAATCAATGAGTTTGAATTCAATATCATGTACATTAAGGGAAAGGAAAACAAGGTCGCATATGCTCTTAGCAGAAGAGTATAGATAAATCACATTTCAACTATGAGTTCTAATGGGATAGATCTGCATGATTTGATATTACAAGCAGGAAAAAAGGATGTCAGGTATAGCAAGATTATGCGTGGGTTAAAATAGGGTACATGTGATCAGGATGTGGACTATCATATCACAACGAATGCTTTGGTAAGATTTAGGGACAAGATCTATGTGTCGGACAATAGTGAGCTCTAGAATATTAGCTTGAGCGAATTTCATGTTAAGCAATATTTAGGTCACCCAGGATATCATAAGACATTGAAAATGTTGAAGAAGTCCTACTATTGGGCGAATCTGAAGAAAGAAGTGGAAAATTTTGTGTCTAGATGTTTAGATTTTCAATAGGTAAAATAAGAGTGTAAGCATCCAGGTGGTTTACTACAGCCGATTTTGATATTAGAGTGAAACTGGGAGGTAATTTCTATAGATTTCATCACAGGTTTTCTGAAGACATCTAGATAGCATGATTCAATCATGGCTATGGTGAACAGGTTGACCAAGATAGTGGACTTAATTCTGATAAATTCTACATATTCATCTAGTGATGTGTCAGAGGGCTTTATCATATATGTGGTGAGGTTGAATGGTGTGTCGAAGAAACATGTATTCAATAGGGATGGTAGCTTCACCTCTAGGTCCTAGAAAGATTTCTTTACAGGTTTGGGTAAATATTTTGCCTTCAACACAACTTATCATCTGCAGACAGATGGATAGACATAGAGGGACAACATGATTTTGGAGGATATTTTGAGGATGTATGTTATACATCAAAAACACAAATGGGAAGAGTATCTACTTCTAGTTGGGTTTTTTTTACAATAATAGGTATGAAGAGTCACTGAATATTTTTCCATATAAGGAACTATATGGGTGGATTTGTAATAATACTATCAGTTGGAAAGATCAATTTAATAGGTTTTCGATAGGACCAAACATGTTGACAGAGATGGAGGAGGAAATGCAAGTTATCAAGAAGAATATAAAGGAAACAAAGGACAGGCATAAAATTTATACATATCAACATAAGGAATTTAAGTAGTTTTAGGTTAGGGAACAAGTGTAATTTTGCATCAATACAAAGAATAAATACTTAAATATTGGGTCATGTGCCAAGATGTCACCTTGGTATTGCATGTTTTTTTCGATTCTTGTGAGGATTGGACTAGTGTTCTACATACTTGCATTGCCTTCAATAGTGAAATTCCATGATGTTTTCCATGTTTCATTACTTAATAATTATGTAAAGGAAGTTCATCACATTATTGATTGGTCTGTATTATAGGTGGAACTAGAATGATAATTCTAGTTGGAAACTCAATGTATTTTGCAGAGAAATATGTTCATGCTCTAGAACCGAGCAATCAAGTAGGGTAAACTGTAGTGGAAACACTTTGGGGCCAATGAAGCTACATCGGATATGGTTGATCAGATGTGTGCTATGTGTCCTTCCTTTTTTTTGGTTGAGGCAACGAATTTTTGGTATATACATATGTGTATATGTATGTAAATGCTACATGAAGATGTTTTATAAAGCTCCAATAAGAAGTATGGGTGTCATGTTGCCATGTTTTTGGTGTTGGTTATTTTTCAACACGTTGTTAATTGTAAATATTGCATTAAGCTGAGTCATAAACTCCATATGTATTATGTCTTGTATTTTTAGTGGTTTTGTTGGTTGTAGGTGTCTTTTAACACTGAGGATGGTGTTCCCCTAAGGGTGAGGGGTCTGTAACATCCCCGGGTTAAAAAATTCATGTAATAAAGTTAATAAAGGAAAAATAAGACCATGATCATGGGACACATATTCCAAGATGAATGTTGGGGAAAACATCCCAGTATGGTTATTTATATGGTTTATTATGGTTAAGTGAAATTGGAAAAGGCAATGAAAAAGGATTTGGAAAGGAAAGAGGCATTATTTGTAATTTTATTCATGAAAATAATGGAAAACAGGAGAAAAGGAAGGTGAAAGGTTGTAGGTTGCATGTGAGGAAGAAAATGAAGGAAAATGAAGGAAAATAATGGAAAAATGAAGAAATTAGAGGCCTCATTGATAAAAAGGATTCGAAGGATCAGTTCACATCTTTTTTTTCAGTGTTAATCTTTGTCAGTTCAGTTCTGAGCTTTCTCTCTATTCTCTCTACTCTCACATACCCTTGCAAACTTAGATTTTTATTCAAGAACTCTAGCATTGGATCGAGCGACTACAATGAGATTACTTGCATGTATCAATTTGCATGTGTGATTTCCATTTTATATTTGACATGCATGGTACATGCATGTGTGTATTTGGCTATCTTTTTGTCATTGGCATGGGTTTTTCGAGGTGTGAGATTTTTTTCAGCCTTTCCTTGCCATTTCCGGATAACCATGGTGTGACGAGGTTCTCTTTTTCTTAGTTGAGATAGCTTTTATTATGGTTTAAAAACTAAGTGGAGTGGTCTTAGGATAATAATAGAAGGCCCTGGACCGGTGAAAGTGGGATTGTGGTAAATCCATATTATATTTACCTCGGTGGGCCTATGCATCCTTAACAGGTGAATGACAGGATATATGGTAAATCCTAGAGGTGTATGTCGTTGATTAGGCTAGGAATCCTCAACCAGTGAATGACGTGATATAAGGTAATTCCTAGAGGGTGGACTCTTGATTAGGCCTAGGAATCCTAGAGTAGTGAATGATGTGCTATAAGGTAAATCCTAGAGGGTGGACTCTTGATTAGGCCTAGGAATCCTCGACTAGTGAAAGTGGGATATATGGTAATGCGTAGAGACTAGAGACAGACAAATTCCTCACGTTTTAGGTGGAGATATTTTGAGGCATCCGTGTTTTTTTAGGCCTAGAGATCCTTGGACCAGTATATGGTGGGATTGCAGTAAACCCTAGTAGTCTATGCTTCTTCTTTGGGCCTAGCAACCCATTGGTGGGATTATGGTAAAGCCCAAGGAAGATTTGACTAGATTTGTTGTGATTCCCAAATTCATTCTTCGAATATGGCATGAGGGTGATTGGTTGAAAGAAATATTTGGTTCAAACCAATCGATGGTAGCGTGGTAAGTGGAAGTCCCTGACCTAGTTTCATTTTTCATATGTTAATAATAGTTCTTTTTCTCTTGTGTATTATGTATAAATGTGTTTTTTATTATGTAATCTTAATGGTTGATCTATCATTTCTATTTTTCTAGTTATATGATGTTTATAAGCATGGTTTTATGATAGATCTTAGTCATCATTCTCATTATGTTTCATTTAGTAAATGAATGAAAAATGAGTGTCTGACATAATATATAGTAATGCAACTATTATGAGATGCCATCAAACCTTATTGATGATTATTGGATAAGTATGAGATCCCTATGCTCACATGCGTGTGTGTGACTTGTAAATTACATATTCATGATGTGCTTGAAATAATGTCTGTCATTGATATGCCTTGTCAGATCAGGTCCTTGTTCAAGTTTTGCATTATAGGCCTTGTCAGATCAGGTCCTTGTTCAAGTTTTGCATTATAGGCCTTGTCATCATGTTATTTATCATTTTTGTAAGTTTCATGAAATTTTGGGTTGTGTCATGAGTCCTAGCCCTAAAAATGTGGCTTGGAAACTGGCCTCATTGGTATAGAATTTCTTCAAAAATGTTGCAACCAAATGGACTCATTGTTGTGCATGTGACTAGAGGTTTCAATCCCATGGAGAGCTTGTCATTAGTGTGAATGGACTATTCTTTAGAAAAACCATAATGTCTCAGGGTTTTAATGCCTAGAACATTTTTTTGGCCCTTGAAGGTCTTGTAGCATTTGAGGAAGGTTAGATTGGTCTTGTCTTAGTGATTCCACTTCTTTAACTGTACTTGGGATGTTGAATTATAACATAGTAACTCTTCATAACATGTTTACCATGGTGTACCATTTAGCTTGGGTAAATGTGGGAGGAGGGTGTTACAAATGCGCTAAACATAAGGATTGGGTGAAATATATCAATAATTATATTCTCTTTTTGTATAGTTTTAACTTCATAATACTCCTTTGAATTATAAAATATTTATATATTTTAAATTTTTTATTATGTTCGGGTTATTAATCCCATGACAATATGAATTTTTTTCTTTTTATAGGTGAATTTGTTCCCATCTGTGTGGGCATATGGACATAATTTTAACACAGAGGATTTCGATGTTGGATGCATGACACAAGACTGTGGAGTGGAAGTCGATTTTGACAAATCTAGTCATGCTAGCCACCATAATCAAAACCTAATGCAAGGGATATTAGGTTTCATCAGAAAGATACATGAGATCATTCAAGTGGACTTCTCTTCATTCCAATGTGTTATTTTTAGGAGAAAGTGGTGGGACACCTTTGATCAGAATAATGTAAAGGAATATCGTGATAGTGGGTTGATATCTATCAACTATAGAAAGATGTGGCATGAAGCTAGCGAGAATTATTTTTTCCCAAAAAATTGCAACGAGGTGTTTTTTTACCAAAATATGTTGGATAGGTATTGGTGTTTCTTATTAAGACATGACCCTAGATAAAAAAATATTTTTGAGAACAACAATTTTAACATGCCAAACGAGGAAGATAATCGGGGTGATGAAAATGGAGAGTGATATGTACTTGTGTTATTTCATCACTTATACTATTGTTGTATGTTTTTGTTGTCATTATTTTGCTAATTATATTGTTTTTTTATTCATATTTTTGGCATTTTATAATATAATTGGTAAGATTCACAGATTTTTTTACTCGTTTTTTTTTTGCAATGGAATCATTTTTATAGTACTTAAACTAATTATTTCAAATTGTGTACATTATCTATGATAATAAGGATTCAAGTTACAACCCTTCTCATATAGGAACATATAAAGTGCACCAAATTTGTGATGGTGATTAAGACACATTTGCTTGACTTTTAAATAAACATGGTGATGAATTTTTGTTTTCTATTTAGTTGATGTGAAATAAGTATCTATTTTTTTATATATTTATAACTAAATTATTTAAAGTAGACATGTCTTTATCATTGTGAACATGATGTAATATTAGTTAGGAGAAATGTGAAAAAACATGAATTTTAGTGACTATATCATGATAACTGTGTGGAAAAAATAATATTTTTTGAGTTTTCCATTAAGAAATAATCAAATATATTACTTGCCAAAAATTTAAATCTAATGTATTATCATTTTTGTATTATTTAACTCATATTTATTATTAAAAAGAGTTGAATTTAAACTAGTACATTAGCAAATAAAGAACAAAAAGAGCATCAAAATGTTATATCTTTATTGCTAGAAAATAATTCACTTGTTTGCTTAAGGGATAACTTCCAATAGAGAAAATCTCCAACTACAAGTAACTTCACATGAAGCCTTATGTTACATTTCTTTATCCTCGTCTTTAGAAAGACAAATTTATAATTTATATTGGTAAGAGTTACTATAAATTTTAAATTTAAATTGCTTGAAAATATCATAACTTTAGCAATAAATTAAATTTTATAAAAAATAGAATATTTTAATTTATATTAAATCTAAATTAATTGTGCCGAGAGGTGCTTTACAGTTCAGTATGGAAGAGATGTTGTCACGTAACATTGAATTTAAAAATAGTAAAATAATAATTTAAATTGAAAAATTAAACATAGTAATAACTAAATAAATTGATGTGGACCATAATTGAAATAATTAAATTTACTCCTTAATCTTATATAAATTTATGTAGAGATATAAAGTAACGAAAATTAAAAAAAAATTAATTTATCTTTTATTATGAGGAAGAAATGTGATGACTAAAAAAATATAATTTAATTTTTAAGAGAAATAAGAAATGTAATTTTTTCACATGACAAGAAATAGTATTACAAATATTACATTATGAGTAATTCATTCTATTTTCCATTTACATGTGATATTTAAAACATAAATATATTTGTAAAAAAAAAAAAAATAGCGACAACCACAAGTAAAATATTTCAATTTCCATATTAAATAACATAATTTGATAGATACTTTATATAGACAAAAGTAAAGTAATTTAAATTAAAAATATTCTTATATTTTCATTTTAGTGAGGAATATTGAAAGAATTCTTATTCCATTAATAGTTGCTTCCTAGTTCCATGTATGAGAAATATTTGTAAATTTTTCAATGTTTAATATGGATTTTATATGTAACAATTTACAAAATATTAAAAATAAAAATAATTAAATGTATACATACAGGAAACAATTATAAGGGGAAATATTTTAACATTTTAATGTGGATAAATTGAATTAGAAATAAAATATTTCAATGTCAACTACATATAAATATTATACCAATTGTTTGGTAATTTATTTGATGTTAAATTACTTACATAAGTGATCAACCAGGGCTAGTAAACAAATGAAATCCATGTGCATTGTATGTGATAGGAGCTTTTGTAGCTCAAAACAATTCCTAAGTTAATTTGAGATATCGAAATGCACATGTTTCTCTAACAATAAGTAAATGAAATTGATCCTATTACTCTAGCTTGAGAGAAAGATCACACTCTTGTTAAAAATGAATAACACACTTTTTCATGCTTACTCAAAATTAAATCATGCTCTTTTTCTTAAAACTAAATCACACAACTCTTGATTTAAAATGAAATCACACCATTCTCGCTTTAAAATCAAATCACACCACTCTTACTTGAATTGAAATCACACTTGTTTGAATTGAAACCACACCGTAAATGAATATATCCTTGATAGAAATAAGATTTTCTCTAGAAATTAGAATCCTATCTATATAACTAAAATGTAAAGTTATGCTTTGCTCATGTGCATAAAAAATATCCATATACTCAACAATAAAAAGGATTAGACAAACTTCACTAGGAAAACAATATTCAAACTCGAAATTAAAATAAATAATTATGCTAACAAAGTCCTACATAAAATATAAACAAAATACTAATTAGAGTTAAAAAGAAAAAACTTATTATCTCGAGCGGGCCCTCCTACAAGAAGCATGTATCAATACGATGCTTTACAATATGATCAATCACATATTGCAATTGCACACCAGAGAAATAACAATCAAAGCAGAATTTATGCAAAAAATCTTGTTTATAATCTAAACACCTTATTCTAATCGAAATTAACCGAAATTATCTTGAAATAT
Organism: Pinus albicaulis; assembly: GCA_034641835.2. NCBI lineage: Eukaryota > Viridiplantae > Streptophyta > Pinopsida > Pinales > Pinaceae > Pinus > Pinus albicaulis. The sequence continues at coordinate 678,391,697 of CM076571.1, read as the reverse complement.
AAGATATTGTGATCCTCTCATGATTTTATATCAATGTAGCAAATCACGAGGCTAAAAACTTGCATCTCGCTCTCCTGGTTTGCCTCCTATGGTGTTTGACTATTCCTTTAACTGAGCTACTAGGGTGTCTTCTTCATCAATAGAGGCTATGAATATAGGAACAAATAATTGTACCAACTTATTTCCACCTACCCATATTTCCCTTTTCTCATATGGATCTTCGGAACCTATGAAACCTTGGATTTAGCTACAGAATCATACGTTACTATGGAATCACTATAATTCTATAGCCAATGTAAATATTAAGCTAAAAAATAAATAAAATTTTCATTTATTAAATAGAATATGATAAAGTACATGATATGTGATAATCCTTGTGACCTGATGCCCAAGTTAAAGTTATGAAGGTAAAAAAGAGGAAAATGAATGAAAAAGGGTTGTAAAAAAGAAGCAATTTTGGGTTTCAATGCCATCTAGATCCATCGTAACTCCAAATCTAACAAATGCCTAGATGGATCAAATCTCATTTCACTCTAAACTATTTTTGCATCTCAAGAGATTTGATCCCTCTCGACGCTTGGTAGATCCAAAATTAAGATGGATCTAGCCTGCAGGTTATAAAAAATTGTGACTTATGTTTTTTAAATTTAGCAATAAATCAAATTTTATAAAAAAATACTGAATTAGTTAAAAAAAAATTTTGAATATTTTATTATTAATATTTTATATTAAAATTTTAATGAGTTACAAATTTCCGTCTTATTAAGAATGATCTAAGTTATTTTACCTTTATTTTTTTTTCCTTGTGAGTATTGAAATATTTTACTAATTAAGTTAGATTGAATATCAACGAACTATCTAAGAAATAGAAAAATATTTATCATAATTTTACAATCATATCTTCAACCATACTAAACTTTTTAATTTATTAAAATATATATTTTTCCATATAAATTAAGTCATTTTTCATGCAATTTCTTATATAAAAGTTTGATATAATCTCACCAATACATAATCTATAATAAATATTATATCATAAAAATAAAAATCATGATGATAACCAACTCACAATCATAGAGATCATCTAATATACACATTCAAATTCACTATCATCATCTAATTGTATAGACCTCTAACACATATAAACATCATTAGCTATAACACAAATCTAATAGTATAATGGGGCATCGTCATCGTTATCACATCTAACAAAACAAAATAATTGTAATATAACATCATTAGAATACACATTCTCAAATTAATATATATCTCATGTCAAATAACTGTTATCATTCACATACATATTTATCTGCAAGCACATTAAACGAACATATCTAACATGACCTAACAATATACACATCAACACCAACATATAAATTAAGTAAAAAAACATGAAAAAAATAACTATATCAAGTAAAATAAGTGCAATCAAATATATGATAAAATAAACGTAGTGCCAACTCGGTCTTTAGTAGAAGATGATGGATGGTCAACTATTGTGCCCTCAACGTGGTCTTGTGAACTTTGAGGTAGAGAAGGAGATGGTTGGTCTACTATGTATGGCGAAACATAAGGCAGATCCCATAGCTCTTGCATCTCATAATGTAGTGAGTAACGAGGAGGTGTACTATCAAAAGGATCTCTGACACCCCAACAACCATGATCCAATGGGGTGGTACTACCAGAAGAATAATGATCACCACCCTCATCATCATGATCATGATAATCACCTTTATCATCAGTACCACCACCGTCATCTGATGTATTTTCCACTGCATGATGTTGACTTCCATCCATCATCGCTGGGAGTGACTTACTAGCTCTAATGATAGTCTGCATAAGAGACATCATATTGTGTAGACAGTCATTGTAGAGATCCACGGACATCATATCCGCATTGATATCTCGAGGCTTCATAGGGAGGACTCCCTCCTGAACAAAATATCTATCTAATATGTCACAAAATTCCATCAAAATTGCATACCAACCCTACAGCCTAAGAGGCTCACACCCCACTCAGGATGTGCCTCACCCTCTTAGGCCTCGCCCATCTCATCTCCCCCATGTGGTTGCGGGGGAGGAGGAATGTGCCCACCAAATGAGTCAATGTCTACAAAATATATAGTACATAAAAATAATTAGAAAATTTAATTAAATAATGTAACCAAACAAGTTAAAAAATGTGTTATACTAAATTTTATTTTAATTGATTAAAACAAGAAAATGAAACTAGATTAATTTAAATAAAAAAGTAATGTTACCACTATCATTTAAAGGCTCATCCATTGTGTAGAGGATGTTGGGACACCCTCTCTAATAAGTCCCCATGTACAAAAATCCCAACAAGACAAGCACATCGTCATCCTCACTGGATAGTAGCACATGTGCCTTGTGAGAAATCATTTTCAGATACTCTAGCAGGCCCTTCTTGGGCATCATCTTCCCCCATATGCATAATCAGACCTTAGTGATTGACCTTGGAGGGTGATGGTCAAATGTAGGCATCGTCTCTAGAAACCTCTCAAAAAATAAACAAAAAATCTGAAATATAAATGGAAGGTCTCCCTCCCATGTCTCAACGCATAAAATCTATCAAAATCCATGAAAAACTACCTCAAAAAACTGGCATACCATTTGATTCAATGTGGCACCTGAATCAAATATTCAAAAAAGAAGAAGAATAGGGAAACCAATGTGCTTACTTTCACTACTAGAGTGTGCAATCATGGTGACTAATAATGAGATGCACCTAAGCTCCTCTACAACAAAATACGAATTCCGTAACTATCCACCACGAACCTGAAAATATGATGGATGGACTCCATGAGGCCTAACATATATCTCAGTGAACACAAGATAACTCTCAATTTTAACCCCATGGGGAACATAAGAGAATTGGGGAAAATTCTCCCCTCTCTTGGATCAGCTAGTGATAAAGTATATATCCTCCTAAGTGGGCCTATACCATCTTTTAGGAAAGACACGGAAAGCTTGCTCGTAGGAACTCCATATCCAGATCAAATTCCCCAATAAGAGAGAGTGCACCATCAGGGATGTACCCTTCTCATTATACTTAAGGATTCCTACATTCCTCGTGATAGCTAGGGTCGCTATAGTAATAGGTCGAGGGTATAAATCCCTCTCCCTATCTCTAGACTGATATGTTTGGACCATATTGTATGGGTTCACCTGTTGTTCCTTCTCCTGGTGGTGATCCCTTTGTTGACATCTCTGCTACATGATTGTAATGTAAAATACATCAAACTCATACATAAAACACAATTTTTTTATTGTATGAAATGTTTATTTATAAATATGGAAACATAACATTCAATTGAAAAAAAAATCATCGGTGCACTCAAAATATAGCCTTAGACTAGCTCCAGTGTGTTATCAACTATAAGTGCACCAATATTGGTGCACACATAAGTATGATGCACCACTTTGTTTCAAAAACTTAAATTTTGATAGTGGTGTGGAACACTTGTCCACCGGTGTGCATGGATAATATTTTAGCACCAGTACAAAATGTTTGTTATCAAACACACCAAGCTATAGCTACATTTTTAAATATTTTTTTTTCAATGAATTTGGTAAATATAAATGCACCAGGTGTGATGCACCAACGTAAAATTTATGGCATCTTTCCCAGTGAATTTCCATTTAAAAAATACATCGCAATAACTGTGGTTCATTATGTTCATGCACCAAAATTTTGTGCACTCTATAAATTTATAGGGTGCATTGCTACCAGTGCGAGTCAAACATTTCGAGCACATTGTGCGGTAATTTCATTTTTTTCAAAAATGGTGGGAAATTTAACCTAATTTTCAATTATAATTCACTAAAAAATTAAATTACAAAGAAACATAGACATTACCTATAAATTTGATCATTGGGGAGGCGTTGTGGACACGTGATGGAGAATTATTTTTTTTTAGCATGGTTTCAAAAAATTGAAAGCTTAGATAATGGGTGAGGAAAAGAAGAATCGACTTCAGGAACCTTGCATGTTGAAAGAGTGACATCGGTACTTTAGAGCTCTCTTGCACTGTATATGGTAAAAATAAAAATGACAGCCGAGAGAGTTTTTTTAATTTAACCCTCCTCTAGTGTGTTTCTCTAATTGCACCGGTGTGTGATATATCCAAACCCACCATGTTTTTGTTTTAATTAAAAAATATTGCGGTCATTTTCTCAAGACGCCCCGAGGCATGTCTATAAAGGTACCATGTCGGGGTTGTGTTTTTACTAAAGGACTGCTATTTTTTTATAAATTAAAAACCACCTAGTAGTGATTTTTAGAAGATGCCCTGAAGCATTTAAATAATTTTACCGCATGAGATCATTGTTGGAAAATAACACCGCATTTTTCAGAAATTTAAAACCATAGTGGTGATCATTACTGCTATGAACTAGGACATTTGACTATATGAATGACACTGCTACTATCGAATATTAAACCATTGATGTGTTTTTTAATTTAGCGCACAAATTTTTTTTTTATAAAAATAAATTTTCCATGGTGCACCATGTTATATGCAGCATGGGTGCTTGTATTGATCGTAAAGAAACAATGCATTAGTAGATTTTAGATGCACTGTCTAACAAACATCTGCTAAAACATACGTTCGCCCACCTCCACTACAAATTGATTTTTAGGCTATTTGTATAGGGTCATATGAAAAAACCTCTGCTAGAAGGTATTTTCCTTGTAGGGATAGAAGCATGGTCACTAAAAACTATATAGTGTATAAATTAATGTGTAGATTCTAAACTAGTCATGAAATTTACTAAATCACAAGACTAGAAGCTATTATACTAATATGCGGAAGCTAAATGAAGATCAAGAACACATAACATTAACATGAAAGAATAAAAATCACATATGCATAATGATTTATCTAGGGGAAAGAGACTTCTCAAAATATCTTAATATATATATTGCATTAATCAAAGAATAGAGATGAAATACAATGGTTTCTCAATCTTGAGCACAACCTCCAAGTTTATAGTCTATCTCTCTTCCTAACTGACTGAACATGGCCAATTCTTAGCCAATGTCTCAAGCCTTTAAGATCTTATTTCCTTGCAGTGCTCCTTGAAGTATTAGACCCTATTTGTTACAAAAAATCCTTAATTTAATTTCACAATTCCTATAGTTCAATCCTTTAATTTCATGCACCACCTGTACACATGGGAATAGTATAAAACTGAGAGTACACTACCTTGGAATATCCATCTCAACATGGTAGCTCAAATTCTATGCATGCAAGAATTATTTTGGGTTTATTAATCAGTTTACTAGATAACTAGTAAGTGTGATTGAAGTTAGACTCCACAACTTGGCCTTCCACTAGTTTCTCCAACAGTTGGAACTATTTTAAGTGACAATAACTCAAATTAACTAAAACAAATTACAACAAATTAGTAATCAATGATAATGAATTGAAAAAAAAACTTTCCAAACTCAAATTAATTGAGTTAATTGAGTGACAAGTTCCATGTCGCCTCAGTTAACTATCTTCAAGATTCTGCTGAGGTGGAAATTCAATTTTTCTCTAGTTTAACTAAAGCAAGGTCAAACTAAGATTTTATTATTGAATTTTCAACACTGCCCCTCAGCAAGAGATGAATTATCTATTAACCCAATCCCGCCTCTATGGAACTAGAATTTTCCTCTTGAAAAATCCCTTTTCAAAATTTTTGCATCTTGTTCCTCTCTCGGAATGTGCTACAACAACATGATCCTCCTATGCACACAATCTCGTAGGTGATGATATCGGATATCTACATGCTTGGATCAATTGTGAAAAATAGGACTTTTAGAGAGCTTGATGCAACTCTATTTATCATAGTAAATCATAGTAGGATCCATCATCTCACTAAATAACCCAACAAGAGTCTTTCTCATCCAGATTGCCTCACATGTTGCTCAACTAGTAGCCATGTTCTCTGCTTATACTAAGCTAAGTGCCACAAATCTCTACTTCCTATTGTACCAAGAAACTGCAGTTGTAACAACACTGAAAATTCCTCCTGATGTGATATTCCAGTTATATGGAATCCCTGCCCAGTATGCATCTATGAAGTCACATAACTTCACTCCCTTTGTCTGTCTGTACCAGAGTCAAAATTGAGTAGTTCCTCTAAGGTACTGCACAACATGCTTAGCATTCCTCCAAAATAATTTGGTCGGCCGAACCATATCTTGGGTCAACTGGTTGACTGTATAGCACATGTGTGATCATGTGTTCGCAAGATACATGAGTGAACCCACCAACTGACCCTTACCCATAGCATCCACTTCCTCAGTTGAAGTGGCATCCTTCTTCCTCAAGTTGATCGCTAGAGGTGTCTACAACATCTTACAATGATGCATGTAGAAATTCTAAAGTATATTGTTGGCATACCTTCCTTGAGAGAACAATAGTTCCCCTTCTCCTTTGGATACTTCCAACTTGAGGAAATAGTGCGTGATACACATGTCTTTCATTTGAAACTATCTTGCAAGCTACTCCTTGCAATATCTGTTTAGTTTTTCACCACCAATTAAAATAAAATCATCATCACATAAGACAATAATCAACAATTTACGTTATAACAAAATATGGTATGCTTTGCATCCAATTTTCTTTTGGTGAAGCCAAAACAAGTAAGGTAACTATCAATCCAAGCGTACCAAGCACATGGTGCCTTCTTCAATCTAAACAATGATCTCTTGAGTCTACACACATTTGACTCTCTGTCAAAGGTCTCAAAACCTTCTAGCTGCTCGATGTACACATCCTTCTCAATAAATCCATTGAGGAATTTTTTCTTCACATAAAACTGGTGGATCTTCCACCCCATCTATGCATCGAGTGCTAGAACTGATATGATGGACAAATACCTTGCTACTGGAGAAAATGTCTCCTCATAATGAATTACTACAACGTGAGAGAACCCCTTGGCCACAAATATGGCCTTGTATTTCTCTATCCTTTCATCTACTGTATGCTTCATTTTGTAAATCCATCTCAAACCCATCAATGATTTATCCTCTAGTCTTGGGACCACTTCCCAAACAAAGTTTTTAATAATGGAATCATATTCCTCTACCATAGCATCAACTCATACAAGATTCTGTATTTCTTTCTTAAATGAGGATGGCTCTATCTCTACTAGCTCAGTCATCAGAGCCATGTATTGAGTGTACCGATCTAGTGACCTCCTTATCTTGCATTATGAAGTGGGTGCTCCTACATTCTCTCTAGCATCCTAAAATAATCTGTAAGCTTCAGCGGTTCGTTTCCTTCCTTCTCTAGATGACTCTTCTTGAGTGGATGTCTCCACTCTCTACTCCTCGGCTTGTGGCTACTCCAAAAATTCTTGCGGTTCTTCCTGTGAAGCCAAAATCTCATAATTTGAATGCAACTGAAGCTCCATCTCAAGAGAACACCTCATTTCCTTCTCCTCCAAAAAATTCACATCCCTTTGAACAATTTTCATTCTGAGGGAGGGAAATTACATATGATAGTTGTGAGGTGTTTCTAGGTACCCGAAAAATATCCCAAGCTCTCCTGTTGGCTCTATATTTTATCTTGATTCCTTGGAGACATGGAAATATATTGATGCTCCAAATATCCTCAAGTGTGACATATATGGTTTCTTCCCTGAAAAAGCTTCTTCTAGTGTACTCATCCCAATAATTTGATGAGGACTCTTGTTCTAAAAATATACTATTGTGTTGCATGCTTCAACCCACAAGTGCAGTGGTAGGCCTTGGTCATGAAACATCTCCCTTGTTGCTCCCACAATACTTATGTTATCCCTCTCATCCACCCCATTTTTTTGTGGGTTGTGGAGTGCTTTCAACTTGTGTAGAATGACTTCCTTTGCACATACATTTTTTAAATCATTAGACACATACTCACCTCTTTTATCGCTCCTAAGATCCTTCACTTTCTTTCCAGTTTCTTTCTCAACAAGTTCTTTAAATTCAAAAAACTTGGAGAATCTCTAGTCTTTATTCTGCATGAAGAAGATCTAGCACTTCCATGAGAAATCATATAAAAATATAACATAATACTTTTTCTTGGTAGTGGAGGCTATCAAGAAAGGTCTAGAGAAATTAAAATAGATCCTTTCAAGGACTGCATGCACCTTGATGTCTCGATCATTGAAGTTTGATTTTTTGTACTTCCCCAAGGTGCACGCTTTGCATATATACCACTTCTCTAGCGCTCCTTTAGGGAGGCCTATGGTGATATATTGCATGATATTAACAGTTCCATGATGCAGAAGGCCAAGTATTCTACGCAATAATTCGTTGCCATTGTTGGAATCACAATTGTCGTTAGACCAAAATTGGTAGGCATTAGTATCTGCTACAATCGCCATAGTTAGGATCCACGAGAGGCGGTTAACCCATGTCATGAAACACACGGGGAGCATTGAACCCAATTTCCAACAATCTACCACTAGTGCGAGTAGGGTGAGTTTTGAACTCGAGACCTGTCTCTCTAAAACCAAGTGTGGGAATCACAATTTCCGTTAGACCAAAACCTGCACGCTTTAGTCTCTGCTACAATCGCTAGAGTTAGGATCAATGAGAGGCAGTTATCCCATGTCACAAAACACACGAGGAGTGTTGAACCCAATGTCCAACATGCATCTCGACTTTTCTCCTTCTCCTTTTTTGTGCCCAATAAAAGATAGTCTTCCACATCTAGCTTGTAGAGATTCTTCACTTGAACCAAAATCTCATTAACTTGTCCCACAATGTTGTGTCTTAAGAATTCCTTCCCTTTGCTGAATATTGCATGGTAGCCATAGTTTTCGAACACCATGATGGAAATCAAATTATTCTTTATACCCAGTACAAACATCACACCTTGAGCCTGAGAGGGGATCCTAACTCCCTATGAAAGGTCAATGTGTCAATCACGGTTGCATTGTATCTTCCATCATCTCCCATATTTATGTGCATCTGGATATCTTTGTCCTTCAAGTCACTGAAATTTTTTTTGTTCCTCATCGTGTGGAATGAGCCACAACTATCTAGATATCACACACTTCCCATCATTTTTCTTGTCATGCATGCAATGAGGGTGCATTCAAGCTCAAATTTTGAATCCAAAAATTCACCTACCATTACTCTTGAGGTCTTCTTTATTTAATTTTTGTGTGGACACTTCCTGGCATAGTTGAGAGTGAAGGTACATGATTCTGGACAAGTCTTTTTTCTTGCCTCCTTGATTGGGTTCTAGTTTGGATTTGAATTTTTTTCCTTTTAACATTTTTTTCCTTTCCATCCAACGCACAATTTTCTTCATCAACACCATTGTATGAAGTTCCATCTCTAGTATTCCACATTATTTCCTCATATAACAAATCAGACCATAAGTGTTCCCTATTTGGTAGCTTCTCCCTCCATTCATCGAATCTTGGTAGCAGTGCCAACTCTTGGGAAGACCTGCAAGGGCTTGGCTCACCAAATTATCATCTAGGAGTGTGAAATCAACTCCTTCAAGTTCATCACAACATTGTGTGAATAAGATTATATACTACTTAATTTGTTCATTCTTCTGCATCTTGATACTTCAAAGTTTATCCTTGAGCACTAGTTTCTTGTGGTCACTGCTCTTCTGGAACAAATTTTTCAATACTTTCCATATTTCGTACAAAATATATTTCCAATGGATATTTGATACAATATGGTCTCATACTCCCTCCAATATGATTCTCCTCACCCTGGCTACACACTTCTTCCATTTTGCTAGATTCTGAATATCAACTGTTGTTAGTTTTCTGATATCCAATTCATTCCTTAACCCATTACCTTCCAGCATTTCCTCCATGTGGTCCTTCCAAGAACATAATTTTATATTCCCTCAAGGGAATACTCGAGTCTTTATCCATAGAAATCCATCCTTATATTATGAATCCATATCTAATACCATGTAGAAATTAATTTTTATATTCTAAACTACTCATGAAATTTATTAAATCATAATACTATAAGCTACTCTATTGATATGTGGAAGCTAATTCATGATCGAGAACACATAACATTAACATGAAAGAATAAAAATCACACATGAACATATATTTATCTAGGGGAAATCAAATTCTCAAAACCCCTTACTCTATGTATTGCATTAATCAAAGAATATAGATGAAATACAATGATTTCTCAAGTTTGAGCACAACCTGTATGTCTATAGTCTATCTCTTTGCCCGACTCACTAAACCTGACCCAATTCTTAGCCAATTTTTCAAGACTCTAAGCTCTTATTTCCTTGTGTTGTTCCTTGATAAATTAGCCTATATTTTTAAGGGACATTCCTCAATTGGATTGCACAATTCCTGGAGGCCCATCCTATGATTCCATGCACCACCTATACACATGTGACTGGTCTACAACTCATAATACACTTCCCCAAAATCTCCTTCTCAACTAGGTAACTCGAATTATCTACATGCAACAATTATTTTTGGTTGATTGATTAGTTAACTAGATTGCCACTGAGTTTGATTGAAGTGACAAAGCACAACTTGGCGTTCCACTAGTTTCTCCAATAGTTGGAAGTAGTTTAATCTAACATATCTCAAATTTATAAAATAGATTGCTACAATTTAGAAGTTAGTCATAATTATGTGAACTAATTCTTCCCCAACTTGAATTAACTAATTTAACTGAGTGACAAGCACCATGTCACCTTAGTTAACTACCTCCAAGATTTTGTTGATGTGAAAATTTGAATTTTCCCTAGTTTGGCCAAGGAAAGGTCAATATAAGATTTTCTTGCTACATTTTCAACATATAGAACATCAATCACCCTCTCCTACTATCACTTGAAAATAAAAAATTTGGCACCTTAACAAACAGATGAAAGAATAGAAAAAGGACCATATTTCAGTTGTGACAACAAGTACAATAAGGGGCATAAATATGGGCATCCCAAATTAATGACATAGCATACCTAGTTTGAAGAAAGATTAGAAAAGGAGGTAGAAAGCCAATGGCCATTTCACAAATAGTTTAAAATATAGACCTGATTCGAATCCCATAATGTGCAGAGGCCTCTAGATGCACCTTTGGCGCTAATTGAGACAATGTTGCTACTTTTCCACAACTAGTGTTGGTGAGCTCTGATATCTTGTTTCTCCAATTTGATATCCTGTAGTAGAGAAAAGGAGGGTATTTATTTTCTGACCGGAGATTTAACATCAAATCTTATTTTTTTAGACCCCAACCCCCTACAATTTAAGGAGAGGAAATAATTATTTATTTTTTAGATGGGGTTGCCCCTTGGGTGGGATAGTGCTAGAAATTCTTTTATTTCCCTTGTGACCCATATTTCGCATTTAGATGTTTTTGAGTGTGTATTAATGGTGAAGTTCTTTCTCCTCCTTTGTTTTCTCTCTTCTCATTTCTTCCCTTGAAATCCTACTTGAGAGACGAGTTCGAGATCCTTCTCTATAATATTTTATGCTTCAAATTTCTCATCAACTTAACTTGCAAATATGAATCTAGCGATACCTTCTAAAGGAAAAAGGAAATATTCTTCTTCTTCTAAGGAATTATCTTGCAAGGCTTTAGGTTCATCACTCAAATTTCTTTTAATCACCAAATTTGTAAGAACTTGGGGAACCAAAGGATTAGAGGGTTGATCTGTGAAAATAGAGCCTTGATATGGAATCTCCCTTTCTTCTACTTCATTGTCTAAGGAATTAGATCTATTACTACTTTCGCCAAGGTTGGATGATTTGCTTGTCCCTTCTAAACAGATACTGGATTTTTTTTTTGGGGATTTGGGCCCAGATCACTTTTGGTGAGTTTTCTCGATCTGCTGATTTGTAGGAGGAGCTACTTGTGAGATCCTTTCTTCCTTTTTTCTTGATACCACAAATCTCCAGGTTCCCCTTCCTTTTCTTGATCTTCTATTACTTTGGGATAATTTCTAGTGAAAATTCCATAGTCATTATAATTTTTTCGTTTGAACAAGAATTCATCATAATTCATGTCATGGATATGAGACCAACTATCTAGGAAGAGGTTTATTGCAACTGCTAACCATTTTTTCCAGATCTACCTCAATGCATATTCGAGGACAAGAGAAAAGACAATCTTGAGTTTCATCATAATCAACATACTTCCAAAGAACATTACCAATCCTCATTAAGGTAGCATCATTCCAATAATGCAAGGAAAGGAAAGGAAACTTCACCCAAACGGGAATTATGGAGGTGAAATCATAGTCAGGGTTGAAATTAAGGCTTCAACGATCTAAGTATAACCCTTGTACAACCATGAAAAATGGGCCACTCCAAAAGGTTATATCACAATCATATTTATTATCAAAGAAGAATGTGAAGAAGCCCTTGGTGCAAAAGAAGAGGTAAATTCTCCCTTGATCAAAGGTTTGAAGTTATTGACCACCCATTGGTGAACAATTTTAGGGGATGTCCATAGACCCATATATTCTCCCACTAAACCCCAATCTTCTAGTTGAAGAGCACATAGCTTGGCTTAAAGGGAACAAACCTATTCCTTCAGGGATTTATCCAAATTCTTGGTGAACCAAGGAGAGGAAGATTTCTAGAATTTGGGGCCATTAGAAGCTAGAGAGTTGAAGGCTGCAATATTTCGATCAAGCCAAGAAATGGATTCTTTGCTAGCCACAATTGAACATCTGGCCTGAGGAAGGCACCATGGAGTAGAGAATCATAGGCCTACAAAGACAAGAATGAAACACGTAATCAAGGAGATCTTGTAGAATTTGAAAACAAAGAAAGTGAGATAAAAAAAATTTAACAGAGAGTAGTGCATAGGGCCGCTAAGCCCAATCGAACACAATAGCAAGTGAATTAGGAATGTCATATCAACGTAGAAAAAAATTATATGATAAGAAATATTTGAACTTGAATTGTCCTCATTTTAAATAATGACTCAAAACTTAATTGAACATTGTAAATATTTTCTATTTGTTAAAATAACATTAAATATTCAAATTTTAAGGGAGCATTCATGGTACTATGTGTTAAAATAACATTAAATATTCAAAATTTATGGGAGCGTTAAGGTAGAACTCAAGTATAGGGAATAAATAATTACACCATAGAATGTTTTAGCTCAATTTTAAGAGAAAGAATTAAGGGTGAGAATTGTTTGTCATTTTAAGACGAAGAATTAAGCGTGGAAATCATTTATGAGAATAAAAATTATTGTATGAGTTAATATATCACACATGAACCTATAGATAGACCATCTTTCGATTCAATATTAGAAATTTCTCAACCTAAAGGGAGAAGAAATAAAATATATTTATATTTTAAAACAATATTTACAATAACATAAAGTGGAAATCAATTAATTGTGAAAATAAACGAAGTAATGTATCATACTTGAAGGGATCGATAAATCATCTTTGCGTTCAATATTAGAATTTTCCGTGACATATGCAACCTAATCGGAGGAAAACAAAAATATTGAATATTTATATTTTAAAACAATATTTAAAATGACATGCGACAGTTTCTATTTTGAAGACAGTGACCACATTTACTATGAAAATAATCACCAACGAAGTTACTTTCTTAGCATTTTTTAAAGATTTTCCGATGAAGGACCGTTTCTTTTTTAGATTTTCCAATGAAGCTATTAAAATTTGGGAAAATTATAATTATAATTTATTTATCATAAATATAATTGAAACATACAAATGTTTTAGAAAATGTTATATATATATAATTAAAATTATGATGGTTGTGACAAATTATTTGTTCCAATTCAAAAAAGTCAAAGGTCATTTTTTTAGACAACACGTGACAATAATGAATGTTATATTAGTTTACATTTATCTTAGCTTCACATTTATTAAGAAGAAGTTTGAAATTCGCACATGATAATAATGTATATTATATTAATTTAGATTTATCTTAATTCTATATTTATCAAACACAAAAAAAAATGAAATTTAATCTATTTCATCTTTAGTAAATATGAAATTAAAATAAATCTAAATTTACCTAATTTAATTTTTCTTATATAGATAAATGTTTTTTGGATTAATCACATCATAAGGATTTTTTGACGTTTCGAACCATCTAATGTGGTTCATCCTCAGGACAAGGTAAAGAAGGAAATCGATCTCATTGAATAAATAGTAAAGATGCATCATTGCCCGATGATAGCTGTTAAAATTAGCCGTTAAAAACCAGCTGTTTTTTTAGTTAATTAGTTAGATAATAATTACAAATATTTAATTATTTAAAAATATATTATTTAGAAAGGTCAACCAATAACATAATAATTTAGTAAATTTATTAAATTATAAAATTAATAATAATAAAAGAAATAATATTAACATAAGGGAAAGGGACTACTTGTTATTTAGTTAATTAGTTAGAGAATTTAAAGTTATTATTATTTAGAAGGGTCACCAAAGAATATAATAATTTTGTAAATTAATTAAATTATAAAAATAATAATAATAAATGGAAGAAAATTAAGGGGAAGGGGTAAAAATAATAATAATAATAATAATAATAATAAATAAATAAATAAAGAGGAGGTGTGTGGGGAAAAAATTATATATATATATATATATATAACCAAAATAATAAAAAGGGGAAATATCTAAAGAAGGTGAGATAGCGTAAAAACATAAACCAAAGAAAAGGAATCAAACAAAAGAGGACAAAAATCAAAACGAAGGGAGGAGGAAAAATCAAAGACAAAAGACAACAACACCCAGGGTCTGAATCACCTCGACAGAGATGGAATCTAGCTCCTACTTAATTTCCACTCATCATCTCTGTTGAGATTTTTAGGATGTCTCTCAATTTCAATAGCCTCCCTCAACTTTCTATGATGGAAATGATCCACCCTGGCAAGGACTTTGGAATCCTCAATGCAAACATGGTGACACAATTTCCCAGCATGCTCTACAAGAGAAGAAGTGTGGGATTGACTATGCATAGTGTTTGCAGCATGCTCACGAATTCTCTGCCTAATGGATCGACCAGTTTCCCCAATATAAGGAGTACCACAGGAGCAAGGGAATAAACAAATGCCTTTCAAGTCCTTTGGGTCTATAGGGTCCTTAACTGATCCGAGAGAATTCTTGATAGAATAGATAGGTCTAAAAGAAGAGGCGACATTATTTCTCTTAAGGACATGGGAAATTCTATCCGAGGTCCCTCGGATAAACGGGAGATTCGCCTTGGAGATAGGATCCAACCGAGAAGATTTGTCTGTTGGGCCTTTAAGGGATTTTTGAAAGGCCTTCAGACCTTGAGATCTGCTATACCCATTAGACTCAAACACATCCAGAAGATGGGATTTTTCAGATTCCAAATGGTCATCATCAAATATTCTAAGAGCTCGGGTAGCCAGAGTGCAAAGAACACCAAATTTCTGAGCAGGAAAGTGATGAGAATCAGCATGAAGATACTGCTCAGTGTGAGTCTTCTTATGGAAAACTTGGTGAGAGATAGAACCATCATCCCTTAGAGAGAGAAGAATATCTAAGAAGGGAAGGCAACCGTCCACCTCTACTTCCATCGTGAATTTGATGTAATCAGACTAGGAATTCAGGGATCAAGAAACAAATGTAACTTCTCATGACCATGAGGCCAAATGAAACAAGTATCATCCACGAACCTATTCCACTTCTTTGGGTGAAATTGAGCTAAGGCCAAAGCCTTCATTTCAAAATCCTCCATAAATAAGTTCGCGACAACAGGGGAAAGAGGAGAACCCATGGCCACTCTACAGGTTTGCTCATAGAACTCACCTTGGGAACTGAAAAAAGTTGAGGTGAGACACATGCCAACCAACTTAGAAGTGTCATCATCCGAGACTCGCTTAATGACCTCAATAGCTTCCGGGATGGGGATTTTGGTAAATAAGGAGACAAAATCGAAACTAACTAACAAATCCCCAAGATCAAGCCTGATGTCTTTCCATTCCCTGATAAAAGAAGCAGAATCCTTCACAAAAGAATCAGTAAGCCTCGCCAAGGGTTTAAGCTTACGAGCTAAGAATTTAGCCAGATGATAAGAAGGACCACCTATCGTGTTAACAATAGGTCTTAAAGCGACCCTAGGCTTATGAATCTTTTGAAGGCCATAAGTTCTAGGGGGGAGGGGATTACTCTCAATAAGCTTCCTCGAGATGGGATTAAGAGAGGGATTAGACTTAATGGCAAGGGCTATCTCCTTAGAGATATAATTAAGGGGATTCTCCTTAAGCTTAACATAACTACCACTAAGGGAAAGATGGTCAACCATCTTGCTGACAAAGTCTGACTTATCCATAATAACAACAACATCGCCCTTATCAACCTTAAGGATGACAATATCAGGGTTGCTTCTAAGGGATTTAAGGGCAAGAAACTCTTACTTGCTCAAATTACTTCCTAGAGGCTTGGCCTTCCTAAGAATAATGGAGCAGTCTTGCCTAACAGTTTCCCTAATATTTTACAGGAGATCCTTGATACCATACTCTATGTTGCAGATAATGTCATCAACGGGGATCTTCCTAGGGGTCATGGAAAAATTAAGCCCTTTATTGAGAAGACGAAAAACAAAAGAATCAAAGCTCAAAGAGGACAAGTTAATGAAATTTTCAGAAAAAGAACGATTAGTATTGATAACTACGGAATTATTATTATTAACGTTAATTTGGTTATTATTATCTATAATATTATTATTATTAATTTGGTTAATTTGGTTATTATTATCTATAATATTATTATTATTGTTCCCTATAGTATTACTAGTTTGGTCAGCAAGATGATTGACCATCTTTCCATTAGTGGTAGTTATGTTAAGCTTAGGAAGAATCCCCTTAATTATATCTCTAAGGAGATTTCCCTTGCCATTAAGTTTTTTCCCTCTCTTAATCCCATCTCAAGGAAGCTTATTGAGAGTAATTCCCTGCCCCCAGGATTTATGGCCTTCTGAAGATTCATAAGCCTGGGGTCCCTTTAAGACCTATCGTTAACACAATAGGTGGTCCTTCTGATCATCTAGCTAAATTCTTAGCCCGTAATCTTAAACCCCTGGTGGGGCTTACTGATTCTTTTGTGAAGGAATTTTCTTCTTTTATTAGGGAATTGAAAGACATCAGGCTTGATCTTGGGAATTTGTTAGCTAATTTCGAGGTTGTCTCCTTATTTACCAAAATCCCCATCTCGGAAGCTATTGAGGTCATTAAGAGAGTCTCGGATGATGACACTTCTAAGTTGGTTGGCCTCTGTCTCACCTCGACTTTTTTTCAGTTTCCAAGGTGAGTTCTATGAGCAAACCTGCGGGGTGGCCATGGGTTCTCCTCTTTCCCCTATCGTTGTGAACTTATTTATGGAGGATTTTGAAATGAAGGCTTTGGCCTCAGCTCAATTTCACCCAAAGAAGTAGAATAGGTCTGTGGATGATACATGTGTCATCTGGCCCCATGGTCGTGAGAAGTTAGATTTGTTTCTTGATCACCTGAATTCCTAGTCTGATTACATCAAATTCACGATGGAAGTAGAGGTGGATGGCTACCTTCCCTTCTTAGATATTCTTCTCTCTAGAAGGGATGATGGTTCTATCTCTTACCGAGTTTTCCATAAGAAGACTCACACTGAGCAGTATCTTCATGCTGATTCTCATCACTTTCCTCCTCATAAATTTGGTGTTCTCTACACTCTGGCTACTCGGGCTCTTATATTTGATGATGCCCATTTGGAATCGGAAAAATCCCATCTTCTGGATGTATTTGAGTCTAATGGGTATAGCAGATATCAAGGTCTGAAGGCCTTTCAAAAAGCCGTTAAAGGCCTAAGAGACAAATCTTCTCGGTTGGATCATATCTCCAAGGTGAATCTCCTATTTATCCAAGGGACCTTGGATAGAATTGTCCATGTCCTTAAGAGAAATAATGTCGCCTCTTCTTTTAGAGCTATCTATTCTATCAAGAATTCTCTCGAATCGGTTAAGGACCCTATAGACCGAAAGGACATGAAAGGCGTTTATTTAGTCCATTGCTCCTGCAGTACTCCTTATATTGGGGAAACTAGACGATCCATTAGGCAGAGAATCCGTGAGCATGCTATAGACATTAGGCACAGTCGATCCCGCACTTCTGCTCTTGCGAAGCATGTTGGGAAATCGTGCCACCATGTTTGCATTGAGGATTCCAAACTCCTTGCCTAGGTGGATCATTTCCATCATACAAAGCTGAGGGAGGCTATTGAAATTGAGAGACATCCTAAAAATCTCAACAGAGATGATGGGTGGAAATTAAGTAGGAGTTGGATTCTAGCCCTCTCGAGGTGATTCAGACCCCGGGGGTTATTTTCCTTTTGTCTCTGATTTTTCCTCCTCCCTTTGTTTTGATTTTTCTCCTCTTTTGTTTGTTTCCTTTTCTTTGGTTTATGTTTTTATGTTTTCTCATCTTGTTTTCCCATGCCCCCTCTTTATTTATTTATTATTACTTTTATTTTATTTTATATTTCATTTTTATTTTCTACCCCTTTCCCTTATTTTTGTTCCATTTATTATTATTATTTTATAATTTAATTTATTTACAAAATTATTATATTCTTTGGTGACCCTTCTAAATAATAATAACTTTCAATTCTCTAACTAATTAACTAAATAAAGGCTAGTCCCTTCCCCTTATGTTAATATTATTTCATTTATTATTATTAATTTTATAATTTAATAAATTTACTAAATTATTATATTATTTGTTGACTTTTCTAAATAATATATTTTTAAATAATTAAATGTTTTTAATTATTATCTAGCTAATTAACTAAAAAATGACTAGTTTTTAATCGGGCAATGATGCATCTTTACTATTTATTCAATGAGATCGATTTCCTTCTTCACCTTGTCCTGAGCATAAATCACATTAGATGATTCGGAACATAGACCAAACCTAATGATGTGATTGATCCGAAAAACATTTATCTACATTGTGGATTACAAAAGTATTAAATCTAATATTAATTTTTCTTTTTTAAAAAAATATTCTACATAAATACGATATTATTATTATTATTATTATTTTATCAAATCATTTTTATTTCTATTATTATTTTATTTAATTTTAATAAAATTAAAGAATTTGAACTTACATTATATTTGATATTTTTGTTTTTATAAATTTTTTCACTTGAAAAATGTTAAACATTCCTTTACATCTCTAGTATGAATGAAAAAAGCTACTCTTCTAAAATTTTATTTAAATAATAAAATAAGTAAAACTAGCAGTTGCCCCAGAAGGTGCAAGGAGAGGCCGATAGGAGTATTGTTTGTGAATTATTAATTTGAAGTAATTGTAGTTTTTGAGATGAAGGAGATTTTGTAGATTTTTGCACAAATTTTTTGTAGCATATAAGATTATCCATCCCAATGTTGTCAAAGCTTAAAACATGGTGTTAATTTGACATTATACACACACAGACTGAATGGAAGGTGTTTATGCCTGAGACACAGCATGATCGACAGGACAAAGTGGTATTCTATTCAGAAACTCTATTTCATTTAGAAATAGGTAACAGGCTAAAATTTGTTGTTACTTACACACCTGACCCAGATGGATAAGACAGTGTAGTAAAAAGTTATAGACCATCAGAAAATATAAATTGAATAAAGTGGTAGCCACTAAAAATTTATATTCCTTTGCTGCGAAATGATCAGAAAATGATCATAAGCAACATAATTTTTACATGCTGTGGTTCCCTTCCCCTCTCCAACTAACAAAACCAATGTAAAAATCTGGCAACAAACTTTAAAAAAAGAACAGAAATATCCCATGTCGAAGATCCACTCCGAAGATGAAATCAGATTTCTGAAAGCATGAAATATGGAGATAGCATATAACTAAATTATCATCACAATTAATGTGAATCTGTAATGTTGGACATGCAAAAGCAATCAGGTAGAGCATATCCTCTTCCATCAACTAAAGCATCCCTGTGAGCTCCCACAAATAATCTGCCAGCCTCACTCCATTGAGACCTTGAGAAACAGCTTCTGCAAAAGCTCTCCTTTTGAGAAAAATTGTGTTTGGTTGCCCACTCAAAGATCTCATTGCAGCTACCATCTTTTCCATGTTCCAAAAATATGTTCCAATGTATGCCTCACTGTTGATGGATATATAGTAGTCCAATGCAGCTCTGCTATTGCCAGGCAATTCCATCATGCTTGCCTTGTCTAGAAGAGAAGATATACTCACATCTATTGTAAGCTATCATGTCAGGTTCAAATCTCAGATGCAAAGATAAAAAGGGTTGAGGGAACCTTTGTAGCAGTTCAGCTCCCTTTAGCTCAAGATGCCTAACAAGGCGTAGAGCTCTGAAACATGCATGACAGTGAGCTGCTTTGGCATAAAATGGGTGTCTGCAAATTGGTCAGAAAGTCAGTCCACTGGTCTACATTTTTTTAATCATTAGACACCATATGATTAAGAAAGCTAAAAACCATTGCCAAATCCATGGTAATAAACAGATTCAATTGGCTATGAAACAGCTTCTGAATGCTAAAAAAAATTCTCACAATAAATCACAAAAATGTTAGAGAATAAAATCAATGACACCGCATATTCGTATTTCAATTCATTTTAAAATTTAGATATTCACTAAATTCAGGTTTCAAGACAAAATCAATTATATATACATCATAAATCCAAAGTTTTAATTTTTAATCCTAGCTTGATGGACATAAAAGCTATAATATTTAATGACAATCAAACATATCTGTGCTCTTATTCAATTCTCTATAAAGACTACCATGTCACTGTGCCTTCAAATCTGAAATGCTTAGTTTTCTAAGACATAAGTTTGTATGACACTATTGCAATGGGCCAACACCAATAGGAGTAGGGCATGCAAAAATAAGCAAATGATTTCTCACCGTTCACGCTCTTGCTTGAGAAGTTTGGATCTGAATTTAAGAGAGAGGATGGTTTGAAGTATGACCAGAGCATTACAGGGTTTCAACCTGCTTTCATAGCTCAGATTTCTAAGTTAAAAGAGAGCAAAAGATTCTGCAATAATGAAGCTCATATGATTGATCAACTTGGTTGAAAGCAATAGTTGCTATGAATGATTTTGCATAATCATACATGTTTATACATTAAACTAAGAATGTGAATCTGAATACCTGGTTCTAAACTGATTCTCACAGAGTTATCCAAGCTATATAGAATAAATAAAAGATAGAAAGGACATTTTGAGATATCAAACGTGTTTCCATCAGATGAATGCACAGATGAATGCACAGTAATCCTACAGGTAAATGGCAGATAGGAAATTTCTAGCCACAACCATGACTACGATACCAGTGGTTTATACTTCTTAGTGCATTAATGGAGTTATAGCTCTAGACATATTGCCTCCAATTGTTACTAACCCACTGCAACTTGTGCATAGAATTCGAGTGGTATATGCTATCTATGCATTAATGGAATTATACCTCTATACATATTGATTTCCTCCAATTACTACTAACGCACTGCGACTTGTGCATAGGCACACTCTATCCTAGATTTTTTATGCAGATTTTCACTTCAAGCACTAGGAACTCGTGTGGAGAGGGATGATATTCAGGTGGCGCAGCACTCAGCTTGGTATCAGAAAGAAAACCCTCATAAATGATAAGGCAAAACAACATATCCCTAATTGGGAATCTTATGTTATGATCCTACTCCGAACACATAGTGTTGGGTGGGTTTGAATGTAGAGAACTTCATAAAGCAGTTCCCCTGCCAAGCAAGCCCAGTCTTCTATGTTTTATTCGCATTAATGGTCTAAATTTTGCTCCTTCCCCTTGCTATCTGGAATTTTTTTTTGTCTAATTTTCCATCATGGACAGGCTTCCAACCTCATCGGAACCAAAGGAAGTTGTTCCTATCTCATAATTGGCTCAGAGCAGGGGAGTTGGATGTATGTTTATACTGGGAGAAGTTGCAAGAAAGGAACCCACGTAACGCCCAAGATAAGAGACTTCGGGGGACTGGTGAAATTAATATGGTCTTTGGATTTCCTGGCACTCTTTGAATTGACATGGAGAGTAGCAGAAGGAATTGAATTCCGAAATTTAGAGAGCATAAACCTGACTTCTGATCTCAGGATTTCGAATTCAAGAAGAAGCGAGTTATTAGTTGCTTTTCTAATTGTCCGTTTTCCTGAGAATCTTCACCCAGAGTCTGGGTAATTGGGTATTTAAATTGGTTTGCAAAGCAGAGCTTCAGTTGGATTTGAATTAACTGGTTCAAATGGAGAAACCAAAAAATGCAAAGTCGAGGCCCTTCTAGGACATAATTAACCAATTACAAGAGGAAATCTACACCCTGCAAATGAAACATAATCAAAGATGTCTTCATTATAACAACAATTATGGAAAAAACAATGGAGCACTGAAATATCATTCGAAAAATAGAAGCGTTGATCACTCTTCATCAGCAAATTGAAAATTTACGGTAGCGCAACTACTTTCAGATCTAAATGAAAATGCCTCAACCAACCAGGATGACAAGAAGGCAGAGGGTGACCCTTATAATTAAAACTTATGTATGCTTATCTATAAATGTTGAAGTGTTTGGTGGATTTATACGTATAGGAATAATAGGAAATATGGATAAAACTTTTAAATTTTGGGGAAAAGGGTCCTGTGAAAAAATAGTGCCATAAAAGCATTATCTGGTCCAGGTCTCAAGTTCTGAATGACCTTGCAAATGTAACAACTGCAAATGTTATGCATATTTGAAGTAATAGAATTTTCGTTCTCGTTCTTATTACAAATAATAAAATAAAATAAAAAACACGATCTAAACGAAACATGATATCAGGGGAATCGAATAAAAAAATATCAGATATTGTAACATTTTACAGCAGGAAGAAATTAATTGGGTTTGGATTGGAAAATTTTGTGGATGGCCCCGCTTTAGGGAAGTTGTTCACAATGTAATACAAGAAACAAAATTATTTACAGTCAGTCCCTGTTTAAGATATTAAATATAGTTCATTTATTGGGTTTCGAGCGCAGAGGAATTAGATCAAATTCTATTTGTAGATAAACAAGGTTTCATTTCTTGCATAAACAGAACATAGCATGTCATCCAGGATTTTATGAACATCGCCTTCAAAGTTCAACAACCAGATGCCACTCATAGTCTTGATAATCATTCTTGGAAAACCCAGAAAAATACTACAAAAACAATTTATATTTCCAACTTTAAAACACTGAGAACAGCTCAAAAAAAAAAAATGCAAGATAGATGTATTCTTATATTTCTTGCATGCATTACTTATGGCCTAACTTAGGATCTCTTTCAAACTACAGTTCAATAGTAGCAACAGAAGGAAATTTGAATCACAACAAACGAGTTCTATAGACGATTGTGAACCTAATTTCTCACATAGAAAGGAGTATGATCTGCTAGATGTATTAGGACCTATGCTTCCATGGGTCCAGTCAAGTTAAGTATTGTATGAGTAAGAGAAGTTAGCGATGCATAATGGTTGAATTTGCAAGAATAGGAAGCATTTAAGGTAATAATCAGCATGGACGAAATCTCCATAATATGTACAATTCTATATAATTACAAGCAATTGGATATCATGATGAAAAAATCGAAGTGAAACTTGAGCATGAAAAAATGTAATGTGTGCTAATGTTACCAGCTTCTTCCTACATGATAGTCACACCACTCTTTAAAAATATCACTTGCAAGCCTCCAGAGTTGCTTGTCATCTTACAAACCACGATGCAGATATAGCCACATCTGTAACAAGGAAGCACAAGGTTTGTAGTCACCATTCTGTAAAGAAGGATTAGGTGCTAATTTCTCACAACACAACCCTGCCTTACGTTGTCTCTTCCAAAACATATTACCAATCTAAAGATAAAAATGACTATGTGCAAAAAATATTGCATGAAATTATATATGGTACAATACTGATGATATTAATGACATGTGATTGAGTTTCATTGCTCTTTCCCATGTGTTGTTACAACTGCTACAAAATTTTTCTAGGATCCCCTGGAACTGCTACTTATATACAACTCTTGTTATCGAGAATAATCTTGTGAGCAACACTCATCCATCTCATATATGAATCAAAGAACTCTCTCAAATTGATAACCTCCTCAATACTTGTTTTTTAGAATCATCCTGTGTGGAGCCTTCATCCAACCCGCATATGAATCGAAGAGCTATCTCAATTTGATAACCTACTCCCAAAGCAACTTCTCGTTCCAGATGTGCACAATAGCTCTCAAACATAGTAATAATTACCTGCAGACGAAAGGCTAACATGAACAAGAACTCAATTTCAATATGATTAATATCCCTGGTCACAAAGACCACCTACTTTTTCATAATATCCATTGTTGTATTTCTTGTCCATAAACAAAACAAACTTCTCTGAAATCAATAGGCTGATAGAAAACATCAAAAATATGAAATTTAAGCTTGTTCTAAAAATCATACGGAAATTCTAGACACATGTTAAACATTGACAACCAAAGCTTTTGTGCTGGAGCTTAGAAGCATTAAGCATATCACTTGCATAATATATAAAGTAATAAAACTGCAAAACACGGTCAACGCTATAAGATTATAGAGAGGATTAGAAACCTTGGCTCACTAAGTTTTATTCATTCCATGAAAGATGCTCAACCCATAGCTTCATGGGTTCAACAAAATGCTTGATTGAAATACAGAACAGTCTTCCTCGGATACCAATAGTAGAGAAAAATGTTTGTGTGAAAGATAGAGAAGAAAATATGAGGAAAACAAAAGCAAGATAACGAAGGGTTCATTTAAGTATTTTTTCTTCATTTCAAGGTCTCCTGAGTCCAGTAACATTGATATTCGAGGACTCATTTACAGGTCATTTTATTTGGCTAGGGATCTCTAATGAATTACAGTATTGAAGTTCAAAATGGGTAATTTTCATTTTCCTAACAGTGTTGAATGAAAGTATTGGTAAAAATATTCTTCAAGCTAACATCCCACTCTATCTCCACTGTAGAATGACATCATTTTGAAGTTAATGAATCGGATATTAACCAGGGATTCAATCACAGTTCATCAGAGAAACCCTAACTCATATTTTCCACTAACAAAAGTACAACATTTAGCCAAAGAGTGCCAGGGAATGACTATAAACATAAATATAGAACAAAGGACCTTCAGTACATTTCAATAAAGTTAAAATCTATGGAGGAATTCAAATAATATCCCTAATTGTTTTTCAAATCTTTAAAAAAATCTAAAAATAGAGCCACAATTTATATACTTTTGATTTGTTTGATTTCCTAAAAATATGGAAACAGGCATAAAAAAATGTAAGTATTACAATCAACAAAATCTTAATTAATGGTTTTGTCCTGGCTTTTGTAAAATGGGTTGAGGAATGTTATACAATTGTAAGCTTTGCAATGCTAAATAATGGAGCCGCCATAAAAAAAATTCAGGCCCACTAGAGACTTGAGGTAGGGTGTCCATTATCATCTCTTTTATATCCTAGTTGCATGACTGCAACAGGAAATGCAATCTATGTTAACATTTGATTCTACATAGCAAATTATTGGTTGAAAGGGATATAATCTTGCAAATAAATTCAGTACTCTTTATTGCAGGATTGTAGGGTTGTATCAAGATATTAGTTGTAAAGCTGTTGATTTCTACGATGGAATTCGTTTGTTACCAAAAAAGAGAACCTGTCATTCAATTAGGGTGGGACATAGAATGGTTTTGTCCTGGCTTTTGTAAACTGGGTTGAGGAATGTTACACAACTGTAAGCTTTGCAATGCTAAATAATGCAGCCTTAATAATGCAGTGTTAATGCTAAATTACTTACCAGTGTCTAGATGCTGTAATCCCTAGCTGTATAGCATGAGTTTCAAAGGAATGAGATTCGATGCACACTTAGGGTATGTTTCTTGAATCACTTCAGCAAAGAGTCAAAGAAAAAGAAAAGTATGAACCAACCGTTAGCTGCGGTCTACCTTAGTTGTTTAACAGGGTTTCAAAGGAATGAGATTAGATGCAAATCCCAAATTGTTTTGGCCACATAACTACCTCTCAAACTGCACAAGGAAGGCCACACAAACCCTGAGAATATGTTTATAGAAAAAATTTGAAAAGGAAAAGACAAATACTAACCATCAAATATATGACAGAAGACAGGGTAATGGTCCAATATCGACCCAAATATGAATCTGCAACAAAAACTCCAACGAAAGGAAGCATGGATGCCACACAATTCCAGACACTCACATTCGTTGCAGCAGCAGCAGTGCTGTCATGCTTAACATCTGTGAGGTAAATCACCAAGTTTGCAAGAATGCCTGCATAGGCTAACCTTTCTGCTATCTCCACTCCTGTGAAGAAGATGCTGATAAAACATGTGGACCAATTGCAAAACCTGAGAAATCTTTCACTGTACAAGAACAAATTGACAGGAGAAGTGCCAGAATCCTTGGCGAATAGTTCTGCACTTGAGATTCTGGATCTGGGAAATAACTTCCGTTCTGGAACTATTCCCTCTCAGTTTGGCTTTTTGACTCGAATTAAAACTCTGTCTCTTGGAGAAAACCAGCACAGTGGAGGAATTCCGCCTTCTCTGCTTAATTGCATGGAGTTACGCTTCTTATACTTAGGGGACAACAGGCTTGCTGGTGAAATCCCGTTTGAGATAGGAACGGGAATAGATTGACAGGGAAAGTGCCAGAGTCCTTGGGAAATTGTTCTGCGCTGGAGGCTCTGGATCTGAGAAATAACTTTCTTAGTGGCACTATCCCCTCTCAGCTTGGCTTGCTCGTTAGAATACAAAACCTGTCTCTTGGAGAAAACCAACTCAATGGAGGAATCCCACCTTCACTGCTTAATTGCACGGAGTTACGCGTATTAGAGTTGTGTGTGAACAGGCTCAGAGGAGAAATCCCGTGGGAGATAGGTACAAAGCTCACAAATTTAGAGGCCCTGCTGCTCGCGGGAGACGGATTAAACGGTTCTATTCCGAAATCTTTAGCAAATTGTTCTCAGCTTTCACGGCTGGCACTCTCTCACAATTTCTTCACGGGAGGCATACCTCAGGAATTTGGCAAGCTTCGGCTTCTCAGGAGTCTCTTTCTTGATGATATTCACTCGGTTAGTGCGGAATCTGTTCGCATATTTAGAACACTCGCTAACTGCACCAATCTGCATTCACTCTCTCTTGCTAGCAATGATCTTAAGGGCAGCTTGCCTGGAATCATACAACGGTTTTCTCAATTTCTTTATCTCGATTTGGGTGAGAATCATTTCACTGGTAAGATACCCCAGGAGATGAGCAACCTGAGTGGATTAATTGAGTTAAAGTTAAATGACAATTTGCTTTCTGGAGGTATGCCTTCTGCACTAGGAGGGATGTCTACTCTTCAGATGCTGCAACTGTCTGGCAACAACTTGGATGGTAATATACCTTATCAATTCAGTCAATTGAAAGCTCTGTATGAACTGAACCTATCCCAAAATGCGTTTTCTGGAGAAATTTGTGAGGTTTTTTCAAGTTTGCAGCAGCTAAGAAGATTAGATATCAGCCTCAACAAATTCAGTGGTAATATACCGGACAGTATTGGGATTTGTTCGAGCCTCGAGCTTCTGGACCTCAGTTATAACCAGCTAAGCGGTGTGATGCCATCGAAAGTGGCTAGCCTGCATAACCTACAGTTCTACATTAATGTCTCACATAATGCACTCACAGGAAAGCTGCCTGCAGAACTGGAAGGAATGCAAATGGTTCTAGCAATTGATTTCTCTGCCAACAATTTTACGGGGAACATACCCGGCCACTTAGTGAATTGTGCTGGACTTGGATACCTTAATCTTTCTTACAATTTATTGGAAGGCAGGATTCCGACAATAATCAGTCAACTTGCAGGCCTTCAAGATATGGATTTCTCTTTCAATCAGCTTTCTGGACCCCTGCCTCGCTCTATAGAGAAATTACAGAAGCTTAGGCACTTAAATGTATCATACAATAACTTGACAGGAGAAATACCATCCTCTGGAGCTTTCAGAAAACTGAATTTTACATCATTCTTAGGAAACTCTGCACTGTGTGGCAGATGGATACAGATGCCCCCTTGTAAATTCCATCATGATTCCAAGAGAAGGATAGTTATTGTGGCGATTTATGTTGGCTTAAGTCTGCTATTTGTATCTTGTCTACTCTTGATAGTTGTGATATGTTTTCATAGCAGAAACTCTGTATTGTCTGAAACTACTTCAGCGAGATTAGGGACGATGCTCAAAAGCCAACCCTGCGAGACGAATATTGCAAGTGAGGAAGAGGTAAACAGAGCAACTAATGGTTTCAGCCAGGATAACCTGCTGGGACATGGCTGCCATGGGTCAGTGTATAAGGGCGTATTAGAGAATGGCACAATCGTTGCTGTCAAAGTTATACAGTCTGCCACATCAGGAGGTGCATACAGGCGACTCATAAAAGAATGCAGGACGCTGGGCAGAGTTCGACATCGTAATTTGGTGAGCATAATGGGCGTATACTCAAGTTTTCATGTCAAATCTTTGGTTATGGAGTTCATGTCCCAGGGAAGCCTGGATAAACATTTGCATTGCAGTGAAAATAATTCCAAATTGGGTCTGAAAAAAAGGTTGAACATTCTCAAGGACGTGCCCCATGGAATGGCATATCTTCACCATCACTGCTCTCTTGCCATTGTTCATTGTGATCTGAAACCTTCCAACATTTTATTGGATGAGACAATGACGGCCCATGTTTCAGATTTCGGTATTTCACGCCTCATGAACGATTCAACAGCAGCAACCTCAGGGGACACCTCCAATCTTGAGATAGGATCTGCTGGTTACATTGCACCATATCATAGCAGCGCAGATGAGGGTTATCTTTCGCCAGACTAAAATGCCTACCATTCCGCCAGATATCTTTGCCCATAACTGAAATGACTGAAATGGAAATGCCTACCATTCCACCAGTAAATGAAGACTGTGACAGGTAACTATGGTTGGTAGTTTATTTCTCTCATCGCATGGCCAAAGAAACAGATGTATAGAAAAAACATGTGGTATCAGGGGAATGAATATGTTGACGAACAAAAACTTGATCTCTTTCAAAAGAGAAAGCCTATCGGCCTAAACATATAAGCATCTCTCTCACGGGATACGGCGTTGGGAAAACGCCTTGACAGGCCGTGAGGAGTGTCAACTTAACTCAACTCTGACTCTCTCTCCTAGTCCGAGTCCAAGTGCCAACTTAATCTTTCTTGGAAATGTTACCTCGCTCTGTGTGAAGTCTGTACCACCCACTACAAATAATGCATCCCACGCAATGAATATACGTATTCATAAGGCCTTCACTTGTTTTTTAGGAGTAGAGTTGTTTTTAATGAGATTTGTGTTGAAATTTGGTGAAAAAATTTGAGGTAAAATCTTGATTTTTGTTATTTAAATTGGTTTTTTGATTGTATATATGGATTTAGTATCTTCAAAAACTTTTAGAGCACTTAGATTGTGCAAGGTTACCCATCAAACTTCTGTTTTCAATGAATTTCTATCAAATTTTTAAAAAATTAAACCCAAAAATATCACCATAAAAATATAAGATATAAGAGCCATAGGGTACAAACCATAGTTACAAAATTTCGAATTTCATTTGATACCGAAATAAAAAAATCTTCTTTTATGTAAAATTTAATATTTAAAAAAATTCACAATATATTATTTTTTTATTTTCAACATTTTTAAAATTTTAAAGAAAATTTATATTTTATTGTGTTGAGAGGTTCGTTTTACAGTCCAGTACAATTGGTAATTATGTCTATCTTGTCATTAAAATTGAAATTTTGTTCATATTGATCAAAATAATTTTTTTGAAGAAATCTAAAATAAAAAAATTAAATAACTATACAAAACATTTAAATAATATCTACTCATAAATTTTTTTATTGAGCCGAGAGATTTATTCTACAAGACAGTATGATGCGTAACCTTGCCTGTTAGTCATCAAAATTGAAATTTTGCTCATGTCAACCAAAATAAAAATTAAAAGAAATCTAAAAATAACAAATATTAGATAGCTATACAAAACATTTAAATAATGTCCCCTCAGAATTGGATTCTCTCTGAGCTAATATTAGATAGGTATTTAAGATGGATCTATGCTGGTTATATCCTTTACTTATAGGATACTCTTTATATATTTTTCTCTTATAAAGATCCAAAACTAATTGAAGACAAAATGCATCAAATTTATTAAAATTGCAGAGTGAAAAATAAAATAAAATCTTCAAACATAAATAAAAAAATTGCAAATCTGAAATTTAACATAAAGAATAAGATACTAGATATTAAAAATAAATTTAAAGCGATCTCCATATACTACTAAATTTATATCTTAAGTATGGACAAAAGAAAAGAAACCCCTTTCCTAACATATCCAAATTTATTTAACAATACATCTATGTAAGTTATCCTTTATGTAAATAGGAAAAAAAAAAAACTCTAATTAAATTCCAAATAATTAATTCCCTTTTTCTAATAACTATGATAAATGCTATTATAAAAAAAAAAACTTCAAAAAACTAGTCCTTCTTGAAAAGATTGTATTTTTCAATAAGAAACTTACCATTAAATGCAGTTTTTAAAATATAGAATTTCTATAAAATTCACACGATAGAAACTATTGCTTTTAATTTTTTTTTAATTAAAAACTTACCTTTCTTTTAACTGTATTTTTTTAATATATAAATTCTATAATCTTTTTCAACATATCAATTACTAATTTTTTTAAACGTAAAATTTCCATCAGATTTTTAATATAGAAACATTACATTTCCTTTTTCTTAAAATAACATTTATCATAAACCAGTATCGTTTCAAGTTCACTGTATTTTTTCCATGAATCAAATTTAGGAACTAGGTTAAAGTACAAATTGTAGATTTGATAATTTCTGTTTAAATTTATTTTCATTTTAAAAGAAAATTTCATCTTATTTCTTGCATCTCAATAGATTTGATCTCTACCAGAACTTGGTAGGTGTTGAATTAAAATAGATCTAGGCTGAAAAATATATAATAAAATATAATATTACAATCTTATATGTTACATAATATTCACTACCACCACCATCAAATAAAAAGTAGCCAAAAGAAGTGTACATACTAATCAAAATGTAATATATATTACATTTTACATAATATTTCGTTTCACTCCCCATCCTAATTATTACATTTTACTTAATATTTCTCTTCAGACTTACAAATGTACAAATGTCCAATATGAACATATCTAAACCTAATTTTATATTTGAATCAAAAATTAAATAAACATGGGTATAGGCTTGATTTCCCCTTCAATAAGTTATATTCCACATGAATACAATGGCTCAATGGTCAGTTTTATTTTTTTGTTATTCAATTTTTATAAGATCGTTTTTATTTTGTCTTTTTTTATTTATTTTCACTGAATTAAACTATTTAAATTATATTAGCTGATATTAAGGTACCGATCTCTAGCATATTTTGATTTTGATTTTAATTTTATTTTAAGTGAATTAAAATGTGTCATTACATTAAGGTACTTTACACATATATAACACACTGACCTAAAGAGCACCTTTCCACCTAATTAAAAAAAAACAATTTTATTAAAAAAATATTATATTAATTCTTAAAATAAAAATATTATATTGAACATTTAAAATCCAAAAAATACTCATAATAAATTAACTTAATTATTAATTTATCTTATTTTATTTGTATGTAATTTTATTGAGTCAAAATATTAAACATAAACATAATAATAATAATATTATATTTGAAATTTAAAATCCAAAAAAATACTAATAATAAATTAACTTAATTATAAATTAGTTTTATTATTAACTTAATTATTAATTTATTTTATTTTATTGTATGTAATTTCTTTGAGTCAAAATGCTAAACCTAATAAAAAAACTTATTTCAATTTTAACCCAAACTCTAATCAATTTTAACCATCCGAACAATTGTTCATCTCAGTAGAGAACTCCGAAATAAAATATTAACCATTATTTATAACATCTCTTCCTTACTAACCTCGGTAGTCCCAATAAAATGGAGTCGTCTAACGAGCCGGAGGAATTGCCCGGACGGTCAAAATTGGCCGGAATCCGGGTCAAAAAAATTTAAAAAATCTTGCAGAAACAGTGTTTGAATCCTGATTTTGACATTGGAAATGGATTCAGCACCATCAAAAACCTGTAAGACACCCAAAATATTAAACTTTGATAATTATAACATGGATTTAGAAAAATTCCTACCGGATTTTCTGAAAATCTTATCGGAATTTTCATGATTTTCAGGGCGATTCCTCTGGCTAGTTAGACTACGGCCAATAAAATAAGCTCGGTAGTCCCAATAAAATAAGCTACTATTTTAAAACATTTATTTAAATAGTAATTAGTTATACGAGTACGCGCCGTTAAGCATATCTCTCCCATGATACCGCGTTGGAACAAAGCCTTGACAGGCTGTACGAACTCAACTCCGACTCTTTCTCTCCTACTCCGAGTCCAACTCTCGGACTTCAGCCAGCTGCATGTTAATCCCTCCTGGAATTATTAGGTTGCTCTATGTATGAAGTCTGTACCACCAACTACAAATAATCCAGCCCACGCAGCGAATATCTGTATTTGTAACTTTCTCCCCTTGTTTCCTTCTTTGTTTCGGCCAAAGATGGGGAGAATTCTGGCAGTTAAATTCTTGATTTTGTTCGTGATCTTGAGCGCCGCTATTGCGCCCTCTCATTCTACGCAAGGCGACGCACTGCGCTTGTGGAGAAGAAGTAGAAGACACAATAGCAATAGCTCACAAACTGCAGAGTGGGAGTTTGATAGCCCCCTGTTAAACTTTAGGAATGATTCCGATTATTTGACTGAGTCAGAAGATGGCCACCTGCAAGAAGCCGATTATCTCCCCCATGGCCTCCCCGGACAGCCAGAGGGAAACAAGTTTAAACAATACTCGGGGTACGTAACAGTTAACGCCCATGCAGGCAGAGCGCTTTTCTATTATTTCGCGGAGGCCGTTCGAGACCCCTCAAAGCAGCCGTTGGTTCTCTGGCTTAATGGCGGTAAATTCACTTTAATATTTGTTTTTTTTTTTTTCCCTTCTGCTTCCAATATCAACTCTATTGGGCACTTTTCCTCGTCCTCACAAACAGCTATGCGCGCAGGGCCTGGATGTTCGTCATTCGGAATTGGAGCACTGGAGGAACTTGGACCTTTTCGCGTTAACCCAGATGGAAAAACTCTCTACTTCAATTCCTACGGATGGAACCAAGGTTAGCATTGCGCTGCTTGGGGTCAATCCCTATGTTTATGTGGGGTTAGTTTTTATCTTATTTTTAGGCCGATAGGCCTTCTCTTTTGAAAGAGATCAAGTTTTTGTTCGTCAACATATTCATTCTCCTGATGACACATGTTTTTTCTACCTTGACACCTGTTTATTTAGCCATGCGATGAGAGAAATAGACTACCAAGCATAGTTACCTGTCACAGTCTTCATTTACTGGCGGAATGGTAGGCATTTCCGTTTCAGTGATTTCAGTTATGGGCAAAGATATCTGCCGGAATGGTAGGCAATTTTAATCACTGGTTCCATTATCGCGCATTAAATGTGACATATATTGAAATTTAATTGTTCAATTTCCAGGTAGCGCCATTCTCTCCATGACGTAGCAATTTTAATCACTCCTGGTTCCATTATCTTTTGGAGTGGCAATTTCAGCGACATCTACATAGCTGGGACGGGTGTTGTTGGAAAGGCAGTTGGTACGGTTACAACTGACTACCGCTACCATCACAGGTATTGATTATGATCTGCAAGGATTAGCAAAGGGAAATTGCACGAGTCTTATGGTCTTGGAACTACAGGCTTTCAAACGAAATCATGCTAAATAGTAGCTACTCTTCTGGTCTTGGAACTACAGGCTTTCAAACGAAATCATGCTCAATAGTAGCTACTCAAATAATCTGTTTTATAGTCCATCTCCACATGCAAGACTGCACTAGGGGTTCGTTTTACAGTCCATCTCCACATGCAGGACATGACTGAGGGTTCGTTTTATAGTCCAGGACATGACTGAGGGTTCGTTTTATAGTCCATCTCCACATGCAAAGACTGCATTGAGGGTTCATTTTATAGTCCATCTCTACATGCAGGACTGAGGGTTCGTTTTATAGTCCATCTCCACATGCAAGACTGAGGGTTCACCAAACGACGAGATCGAGTTAGAATTTGAAGACTACAAAAATAAATGGAATTCGAGGGAGAAAGACACCTATTACACACCCTGCGTGCATCACAGAGCATTGTAAAGAGAAGTCGCACCAGATGTAGATCGTCTCATGATAATGTTTATTCCAAGAGGCTGGTGTATAGGCATATATGTAGTCAAAGTTTCAGTGAAAGTCACCATTCTGACCTGAGGTAGAGGTTAGGTGTTAATATTTGATCCTGGTATGTATTTAATCTCAAACATGACCATTGTAATTGGGTGAAAGCTTTATTTTGTAGACCAGGTAATTTCATAACACATTTTGTATTTTTTTTTCATCTAATGTACCATCTAAGAAGGAACGCAACATATATAACAATCTTCATCCTCACGCAGAGTAAAGCTCTCTGGACAATTTTCGCAACGAGGAAGAAACTCACTGTAAAAAAGCAAGAAAAGTTGCAAACTCCCTGCAACAACATTTATGTAATTAGCACAGGAGAGTGTTTCAATGGAGAAAGCGAAGCCTGGTAATTGTTGGAATCCACAGTAGTTCCTACAGTTTCCGGCAGCAAACACAAGTCTTAGGAGGTTATAAGGTGCATTGGGCACCACATTCAACTGATAGCAAGACTTATTGAGAATCTTAGTAAAGAAGCTTAAAGTATGCAAGTAAGAACCGTCACCGTCCCCAATGTCTAATGCCTCACCGACGTCTATGTAATGAGTATCAATAACTCAGGTGATATTCATTTCGTCAGTGTGATTTGTTTTCTCACCGCACTCATGAATACTAAGAAATCCTGTCGACCCAAAGTTCTATAACGTACAAATTTGGCCTTACTATCGAATTTACAGTTTTTTTTATTGGAAATATGAAATAATAGGTTTCGGTTTTTGGAAGGGTAGTAAAATGAAGGAAAGTCCCCATGATTTTCGTAAGTTGAATGTAATGAAATTCATATAGTAAAAAAAAAAAGGTTTTTTCCTGGTACTAAATATAAATCAGAGTATTTTTCACGTTGAAAAATGAAATAATAGGTTTCTTATTTGCAGATGTTTAAAATTTAAGAAAAAAACCATGTAATTTTCGCTATGAGCGTCAAAAAAATATTTTAAGATGTATGATAATAGCTGGTTCAACAAAAACATTAACAACCAAGAATATCAAGAACATTAACAGCACGGTTACAGCCATCCAAAAATTTCATTCAACGAATCTGTTATTTTCCATCATCGCAAAAAAATTTAAAATCCCACATAGTATTCGTTTCTAAGTAATACATATACATGTTGAATCTTACACAAGTTCATATTAAAGAACAACGAAAATTTAAAATCCCACATAGTATTCGTTTCTGAGTAAGACATATGCATGTTGAATCTTACAAGTTCATATTAAAGAACAACGAGTGCGTTTGAAGCCTGTGAAAGTGTGAGAACGCCGAATTTATGTGTGGTCAGAGTCAATAGTGCTTGGCCGCCGCATATTCAAACGTCCCAGCATTGACACATGCCAGTTGATTCTCACAATTTCATGTAAAATCAAGTCAAAACGTACAAATATGAGATTCCCTTGTCTACGTATATATTTATACATATTCTTAATAACATTGCCCATTGATTCAATATGATTTGTATTTTTCCAGAATGAGATTCCTTTGTTTAACTATTGAAGTGTATATAACTAGTAATGGCCTTTAAAAGCACAAAAATACACTAAGGCATATTCATAAATAATTTCTAAATCCATAATTAAATTTCAGAATGAGAAATCGATTATATAATTTCAAAAATCATTTTAATAACATAAATGCTTATAATTTTTAGTTTATAAAGTTTCAATTTAATAAATTTAATTACATTTAAAATATTGATTTACAAAAAAATATTCTTTTTAACAAATGATCTTTAATTTAGATAAACATGGGTTATATAGTGAGTAATTAATTATTATAATAACAAATGGTGTTTAATTAAGATAAACATGGATTAATAAGCATTTTTAATCTAATATTGCTAATATATGGTTTTTTAAACATTACAACATCTCTACCATACTAGACTGGAGCCCATCTCTTCACCCAATTAGTTTTGATGGGAAACATACCCAAATTGGAAAAAAGAAGAATCATTTAAATTGGAAATCAATTACATAATTTCAAAAATCTTTTTAATAACACAAATACTTATAATTTTTAATTTATAAAATTTTCAATTCAATAAATTTGATTACATATAAAATAATGATTTACAAACAAAATTATTCATTTTTAACACAAAATGTGTAATAGAAAAAAAAAATCTAAATCTTACATTCAAAATATAAGGTTTTAAAATAGTAATCAAGATTTTCACAATTTTACATACCAATATTTCCCAAACAACCATTTTACAACTTAACAACACAAACACAAACACTTGGTTCCACAACTCAACAACACAAACACAAACACACTGATCAACAACTCAACAACACAAACACACTGCTATAGAAAGACGTTATTTTTGATGGGAAACATACCCAAATTGGAATAAAGAAGAATCATTTAAAAAAATAAAAAATCAATAATAAGAAGTCTCACTTTTCTCTTAAAAAATAAAAAATAAAATGAAAAAAAATAATACCTAACATATTTTTATCAAAAATTTTATCAAGTTTCAAAATAAATACAGAAAAATAAATGATAGTTTTATGCCAATAGCCATGTTTATTTCAGAATTGCCCTCCCAAAATTTAAATTTAATTATCAATAATTATAAGGTATGGTATTGTAATAAAAACTATTTACTAGATAAAAATTTCCATGGTAAAGTGGGGTGAATTGATTATAATGTGCATTTACCAACAATTTCATTTAGGCCTAGTCTAACTTATAAACAAAATGAATTTTGTTAAGAGTGCCAATTTTAACTCAAATCATGCAAATATTTTTTAAAACTTGAGTTTAAGTTGTTTAATATGTAGAATTCGATTGTCCAAGGGTTTTTTAGGTTCTCAATCTATTTATATATATTCAAAAATGTACATTAGACAACAAAAAATAGTAATCTGGTGTGAAATTATATCCTCTCATTTTTGTGAAAAAAAACTATTTTATCTATAAATTAAAATAAAGTTTAATTTATATAACTCCATTTATTTTCAAAAATATTTTGAAACAATAATCAATTATTATTATTTTATAATTTCAAATAAATAATATGCTTATTAAGATTGGATTTATTTAAACATGATATAAAATGTATTCATATCAATTTTTTATTTAATAAAGATTGTTTTTAAATTTAGTAACATTGTTTAGAAAGCTAAAACTTATACTAAAGTATTTAACTTTCAGTTAAAATTTCACTTTAAAGCATAGAATTTTAATCTTAAAATTGTATACTCAAGAGTTTAAATCTATTTTAAAATAACTTAAATTATTTTACTCAAAAAGCTAAACTGCTCCTCAAAAACTGAAATACCACTTACCTCTACTCAAAATAAATCAATTCTCATACAAACATAAAACAATTTAAATGTATGAATGATATAGATTGCATTAATACTACAATTTTTTTATTTAATAAAAATTACATTTTATTTAATAAAAAATGCTTTTAAATTTAGTGGACACTTCATCAAAAGTTGAAATTTAATGCTGGAAATTTGAAGATTAATGAGAAATAGAAAAATTTTTAACATCAAATTAAGGGAATGAAAATTTGTTCCTTAAGAAGATACAACTATTCCTTGTGGAAGATGCTATTGTTGCCCACACCACAAAACAGGGAACATTGATCAAAATGGGCTCGCCTTCCTTTACTTTGTAGGGGATGATGGTAGTTTAAAAAAAGAGAATATAGATGGACATCCATTGAGAATAAATCGTGGGATGTTATAAAATAATCTATAGAAAAGCTTTTGAATTAAAAAAAGAAAGAAGCAAAAGTCTCTTGCCCATGTAATTTATTTATGAAGAAATTGAAAGAAAAAGAAAGCCAAAGGTAACAATTATTACACTCACTTTTAAGTGGTCATCAAAAAGAATGTAAATAGATTGTATGGTTAGATTACTCCAACCATAGATTTTATCTTTAAAGACTATGTCATTACACTAAGCTTTTATAACAATTTTACTCATTGTATTTTATAATTTGTGTAGAAGTTATAAAGGTATATATCATTTTATAAACATGTAAATTATAAATATTTATTATTATAATTATAATTTAATATTGAACTTATTTTTAATGGAGAGAGATTAAATTCTTGAAAGTGTAAATTCGCATTGTTAATAATTAAAATATTTTAATTATATATGTTTATTTCAAATAAATATTAAAATAATTATTATGATTAACTTATATATATAGATAAGTAGATTTTCATAATTATTTTATTTTTAAATATTTACACTATATTTTAATCAATATTAAAATATTTTATTATTAATAATATTTTATATCAATTTAAAGATTATGTAAATTTTCCATATTATCATATTAAATTATAAAAACAGTGAATAATATAATAATACTTTGAATGAGAAAATTTTAATTAAATAATATTTAATTTATATTTATATTTTTAACTTATAATAATAATTGGCATTATTATTAATTAAATAAATTAAATTTATATATAATATCTTATAAATAATATAAATAAAACAAATAATAACAATTTTTTTATATTACTTTTACATCATCTAAATAAAATAAGATAAAAATAAAAATTATTTTATATTGATTTTTATAGGAAAAAATAAATTGATGTGTTTTTATTTCACCTCAATCTTTTTAATGATGGAAAATTTATAATAATTATTTGTATTCATTGAGCATGGAGAAACTCATTTTATGAACTTAGTAACTATGGGAATGCTACTTGATATGACATTTCTTATGCTAAAAACTAATGGAATGTCACTTTATAGGACGATTGAAAAAAAATTAAGGTAAAAGAAAAGGCCCATGATAAACAAAAGGCCATTCACCCTCGAGCTGATTTTAGAAAGCACCCATCACAGCTGCAAAATCATGAAGATTCAAGAACACATAATGAATATCAATAAATTACATTTGAGCTCTTAGCCTTGATAGCTGAAAATAAAATTGATAATTTATTATTAAAAATGGGTTAGGATCCATTACCTAAATGAAGTAAGATGCAATAATTGTCACATTCATAACTTGGTGCAGGCATCATTAGCATGCATGACCTCTTTGTGCAAGTGAAAGACACCTACACATTGAAAAAAAAACTCACCATCTCACATTTTGGTCATTGCTGAAAATTTGTTATGCAGTGAAGTTCATCTTTAGATACTCGTATCCCCATTGTTATGAAGCCTTAAGAACTTGCTCGTGTGAGGTTGCAACTCCTACTGATGGTTGAGGAGATGCATACGAATTCTACGTGAATTTCTCATACTTTATTTTATGAATAGTGAACATTCTACATCTTGTGTTAGTTTTCAATTTTGAGTTCTAGAGACATTGACAGTTCCCAATTTACATGTATTCTATTCAATTGTGGGAACATTGTTGCAGCCAATGAGAATGCTCAATCACATAATTTAGTCAGTCTGGGCTTACTTGCAAGCTCGACATTCATGCTTCTTACCATTGTATAGAGTAGATGCTTAATAGCTAGAAGATTTGATCTTCAAGATGTTGGCAATGACAAAATGTCGATGAAACCTCTCACACACTAAAAAATTCAATCCTTATGGTATTTTTTCATTTTGAACCTTATTTAGAGGTTATTTATATTTTGAATTTAAGATTTTGAGTGTATGGTTTTCAGTAGTAACATAAGCATGAAAATTTCTTCACATATTTATAACATGAAAAATCCAACATAGAGTTTGTTTCCGTAGCTCTAAATCAAGTAACCAAATATGCACAATGTTCCAATGACAATAATAACAAAATCAAGTAACCAAATATGCACAATGTTCCAATGACAATAATAACAACATAAGCATGAAAAATGCTTCACATATATATAACATGAGAAATCCAACATAGAGCTTGTTTTCATAAGCTCTAAATCAGGTAGCCAAGAAACCCAACAATACAGTCTAAATTTACATTTGCTCCTTCATCGTGAGTGATAACTCCGACTGAGCCCAGTGGGAAAAGGGCGTCATAGAAAATCCATGTTGAGAAGTTCAATATAAATGGGATATGGGTGGTTCAATTTTTTGATCTGTAGGTGCAAATTTTTTTAGAGTCCAAACCTGCTAAAATGTTTGTATCTTGTTCTCCAATGGATATTTTTTCAACAAACTATGAATATTTTTTCAAAAGGAGTTTTTTGAGCGGGTTTTAGATGAGATTTAAACTGATATTCATTATAGTAACAATACTTCGTCTTATTGTATTTTCTTGACTATGGAGACTAAAATACAACTTTTTCAAATACTCATAGTTAGTGTTGTACTAATCCATATCCAAGTAATGGCAATCAATGGAGCTCAGCCTGTACAATGTGTGTAATAATCTAATCACTATCATAAGTAGTACTAATACACTAGCTCTATGTGATGGATAGGTGATCAGAGTAGTAGTAGTAATCCCGTATTACTGATAGTTTCATGTAACATGTATATATCGAGCTTAAAGTAGAGCTTACATCATAGTTACGCATCATGTAATGGTTCCAACAGCTGTAAGTAAGCATATGGTGTTAGTTATGTGATTACCTTTATATAAATAAGAATGTGATGTTATTGTGTCAATACTAGCTATAACTAATAGTACTTATCATGTTCACAGTGGAATCAGTCTAATACGAGTATAACCATGCCAGGCCAGCCTAGCTATGACTGCTGCATCGACACCTAGCATTGACAACAGGCATTGACTAGTGGGACTCTTCGAAAGGTTTACCGGACCAACCTAAGCACTTACTTGAAGGAAGGACCAACCCTTCTATTTATTCCCCTAAAAGCTTGCCTGTACGAAGGAAGGGTTCTGTTTTCTTCCCTTTCAATGTTGCCCCATGGCTTTCTTTTATAGGCCAAACTGGAGCTTCAATGGTGAACCATCTCCCATATGAATGCTCCTCATTCACTAGTGGGATCCCATGTGCTTGACTAGACCTTAGGGAGGCCAAAGGACCAAGATTCATGAGATGAATGCTCGAACTAGTCTTGTACACCACCCTAGCACTGCTTAGCACAGTCCTTTCAAATTAATGCACCGTGGAAGTAGCTTAAGTCCGCATTTTCAGGGGTCGCATGGATCTCGAAGGATCTTTCACACAACTCGCGTGGTTAATAAAGGAACAGCTGCGCGATCCAAGGAGCGGTCAAATAGAGGTTTGACCTTGCTTACTAGGGTTATAAATAACATGGTTTAGAAGGATCATAGCTGTAGGGTTGACTTCGCGTTAGAAGCCCGTTGGGTTTACCTTTCAGGACCTTACTGGGTGGGCAGGACCTACCTATTAGGTAAGGTAGGGACTGGTTCAGGTTATCCTTACCACCTGGACCTGGACTTTTATGGCTGGTCTGTCTTCTGTAACTGGATAACTCATTTATTAACCCCTTCGGTTCATCAAGGCCGATTGACACCTGATGCCCGCAGAGCGAGCCCTCTCTCTTTCCCCAGGGAGCTACTCCCAATTCCCGTTCGGACTAATTCTGCCTTAAGGAAAGGGCACATTGAGTTAGTTCTTTTCCCTTCCTTCTATCCCTCTGCCTGCAGCTCGAGTTCACTATGGGGCTTATGTTTTATTAGGTAGGTGTACTATGGAAGGAAGGGCGTTCTTACTTTCCACCAAACGTCTTCGGGCCTAAACCCGTTTCTGTCTGAATCTCTCTCTCTTACCGCCACTCGTCCATAGGTAGCCGCCCGAGGCCCGTAGCGATGGCAACATGGATTTCAGGTTTCCATCCATTAAGCTCCACCGTTCCTTAGATATCTGGGGGAATGGAGTTCAGGTCATAATGGGCGGGAATGCTTACTTCCTCTCGCTCGTTCGTCGGACTGGGCATTTCGCTTGATCGGTTGGCTCGTAGCTTTCTTTATTATAAGCTACGGGCTAAAAGGTCTCTCGGTAGAACCACCTTTTTGCACTATAACCGGTCTCTGTCTGATAGGATAGGGAGATATAGATCCATCCATCACTCTATCCATCCATACTTTAGGTAGAAGGGAAAGCACGATCATTAGGGTCTTATGGGTAAACTGGATATGTTTATGGATGCTATGGGTAAACAACTGGCTCTGCTACTGGTGCACATGCCAAAGCTTATGGCTTAGCTTATGGCTTAGCTTACTGGTGCACCTGCCCTTGCTACTCGTACTGCTACTGCTGGCTTTGCTGCTGGTTCATATAGGATGGGACAGTAAGGGATGCATGCACTAGTGGGGAAGCTGCTGGGTATAGACTTTGAAGAAGGGACGCCATTAGGTGAGATGCTGGCTCGTATGCTGGGACTGGAACTAGAAATGGAACCGGGCGAAGAGAAGCTACAGGGACTCTCGATCTCGGAATGGAGCTGGAAGGTATGCTGCTACCTCTGCTTCTCTTGCGACTGCCTTAGGTGCTTGACCCGAAAAAGAGAGTGGTGGGGAAGTGGGTCAATAACTATAACTAGTGAGTATGCTGCTACTAATGGTACCGACGGTGGATAAGCTGGAACTACTGAAGCTAGAGGGGGTGTAGGTGTCGTCTGCTTCAATGGCTGGATCTTTATCTCGATCGGAATCTGCTATTGACAGCTTTGCAATGAGATCTGGATATGGAAGGTATGCGTAGTGCATCGAACGAGTGCTTGGCATTGAGAGGGAGCGGGGCAACCTTATAAGTACCATTTTCCGTGACACTCAGCACTTAAATGAAGCCCATATGCCTTCTCGGGAGGGTTAATTTAGTTATATGCTATCTCCATATTTCA
The DNA here is from genome assembly GCA_034641835.2 of Pinus albicaulis. Classification (NCBI taxonomy): domain Eukaryota; kingdom Viridiplantae; phylum Streptophyta; class Pinopsida; order Pinales; family Pinaceae; genus Pinus; species Pinus albicaulis. The sequence goes on along the minus strand of CM076571.1, from coordinate 678,348,522 downwards.
TGCTTTCAGAAATCTGATTTCATCTTCGGAGTGGATCTTCGACATGGGATATTTCTGTTCTTTTTTTAAAGTTTGTTGCCAGATTCTTACATTGGTTTTGTTATTTGGAGAGGGGAAGGGAACCACAGCATGTAAAAATTATGTTGCTTATGCTCATTTTCTGATCATTTCGCAGCAAAGGAATATAAATTTTTAGTGGCTACCACTTTATTCAATTTATGTTTTCTGATGGTCTATAACTTTTTACTACACTGTCTTATCCATCTGGGTCAGGTGTGTAAGTAACAACAAATTTTAGCCTCTTACCTATTTCTAAATGAAATAGAGTTTCTGAATAGAATACCACTTTGTCCTGTCGATCATGCTGTGTCTCAGGCATAAACACCTTCCATTCAGTCTGTGTGTGTATAATGTCAAATTAACACCATGTTTTAAGCTTTGACAACATTGGGATGGATAATCTTATATGCTACAAAAAAATTGTGCAAAAATCTACAAAATCTCCTTCATCTCAAAAACTACAATTACTTCAAATTAATAATTCACAAACAATACTCCTATCGGCCTCTCCTTGCACCTTTTGGGGCAACTGCTAGTATATATGTTTACGTGGAGTCAGTTTTTATCATATCACTAGACTTATCTTTATTTATGTATGTCTGGGGCTATTTTTTATTAGTTTTTATATTTAAATTGTACGGTAGGAATTAAGTGTGGAATTTAGTGGTTTGGAGTTTGCGATTTAGAATTTATGAATAGGGTTTGAGGATGAGAGTACTTCACGATCGAGGATGCAAGTTGGAATATATAAATTTAAGTGATCACATTGTTTTTAACTATTAAGTTTAATTAAATAATAAATAGATTATAATTAAATAATTTATAGTTTTTAATTTAATTAATTTATTGTCAATAATTTAATTATGATAATTGAAAAAAAAAAGATTATTATGATATTTTTATTTTTTATAAGATATATATATTTTAACTTTATTTATTAAATATAAGTGAGATAAATTATTTATTTATAACCTATATGTATTTTAACTTTATTTATTAAATATATGTGAGATAAATTATTTTTTCATAACATATATGTATTTTAACTTTATTTACTAAATAAAGTGACATAAAATAAATTTATTTATATTAAATTTTTATATTATTTAAAATATTTATTTTTATAGAAATTAGATTTTAAAAAAGTGAATAAATTTATCTAAATATAAAGTTTTCTTTGTATAAATTCATTTAAAAATAAATTTAAAATTAATATCAAATTATTTTTTGTTCATTATATTGTTTTTTTTTTAATTAAAAGATTTCCATTACTTCAAGAGATTACATTGTTTTATGGCTTTTCTTTATAAACTTGTTAGCGTCACATTTAGTAAATTTATTGGCTTTTTCTTAAATTTATTGTTAATGTCATCACATTACAGTACATATCGAAGTGACGCCTCGCGAATTAATGCATGTGATGCACTTGCCGAGCGAACCATTTTTGGATGTTACAAATTTCTTGGGCCCTCTTATCTTATTTAGTAAAACTGTAAAAATTTCAAGACAGATTTCAAATTGGGCAACAAGGATTTGTAGGTGTATGTTTTAAAAAACGAATTCAAAAAATAAAATTTGCATGTGATATTATAATTACACTAAGATTTTTTTACTGTTTTGTCTTTTAAAGAGAATCTCTTCACTTCAAATTGAATAATAAAATAGTTTCTCAAAATAATGAGAAAAGTTATTTGATTTTCTTTTAGTAACTAAATCTTCTTTAAGCTTGGTTGTTTTTCATATATTCTAAGCCTATAAATACTTTGCAACTTTTTCTTCCAAACCGTAAAAATCATGTGTCTCCAATCACCTTTATCTAAATTATTAATTAATTATATTTAATTAAATTATATATCTTAATTATTATTAAACTTACTATATCTTACTTAATAATATAATAACATTTTCACTGATGAAATTTTAAGGTTAGAAGTTTATTTTAAAGTTTAAAAATTTTGGCGAATCTTATTGGTCCCCAGTATATTGTAAAATTTTTTATGATATTTTTTAAAAATATTTAGGTTTATAGTTATTTTATATTAGTATATATAATTTTTGCAATTTTTAAGGTAAAATAATTTTATATTATAAAATGTGAGCAAATCAATTTTAGCCCATAAAATTTTCCATATTAAAAGAGATTTAGATTTTATTTATTGCCTAGTTAGTAAATGGATGAAAAATATTGAAGCATGTATACATTACATATCGTTTGGTTCCTAATTCCACTGCCAAGTGATGATAAAGATTAAACACATATATAGAGACATCTAAATATATGGCACAGTTCAACAAATCTTGAATAAGACCTCCACGATATGAAGGTACATCTTGCTGAAAATTTATTCCAGATTATGATTTTGTGTCTCATTTATTACCATGCGTTCTTTCGACAGTGGCCAATCTGTTATTTCTGGAGTCCCCAGCAGGCGTTGGATTTTCTTACTCAAACAAGACCTCTGATTATAACTATATTGGTGATAGACAAACAGGTAACTTGTGAAGCGTTTGTTTCCATAGTACCATATATAATAAACAGGAAACATTAGACATATACTAGAAGTCTAAACATGTTTTTAATTTTTGGTTACTAGCTATAGACGCGTATGCATTTTTGGTTAACTGGTTTAAGAGGTTTCCACATTACAAATTCCGAGATTTCTACATAGCTGGGGAAAGTTATGCAGGTAATATCCCTTACATTACCTTGTATTTCCAGTAAAATTTGGATTATAGAATAGAATGTATATTGTTATATTATTTATGTTTTACGCGGTACTGTATGATTTATAATACCATAGAGAAGGTTTTAAAAATTAGGTTCACAGTTTAATTCTAAAACAATTCAAATTATGTGGGTTTCAGAATAGCATCTCTGGTGCAAACTGGAACGTAGGTCGCTAGTCTAAGTCATTCTGTTATAAAAACTTTGTCCTGAAATTTATCTGCAAACTGTGATGCTATAAAACAAAAACATAAAAATAAACAATCGCGGTTCTATCCAGAGAGAAACACTGATATTTGTATGAGGCTGTTGACGATAATTATCGAAACATGATTGTAGGAAATTACATTCCAGAGTTGGCTGCAAAAATTTTACGGCACAAAAGGTTATCGCAGGCTTCTTTCATTAATTTCAAAGGAATAATGGTGACTTTTAGAAATGTTTATGTGGAATGCACTTAAAAATATGTTTCTGTTTGATTGTGTTAATTATTCTTGGTTAGTTAGCGGTTTCTAGTAAAGTTTAAATGTGCAAGATAAAATTAATTATCCTTCAACTATATGGGATTTTCAATTTTTGTTTTCTATGAATTTTTGGGGTTTATTTATTTTAGTATTTTCAAAACAATTCAAGAAATGAGAATTTGAGTTAGAGAGATACAATTTTTTTTAATGTGGAGTATTTTTATGAGTATTTGGTATTGAAGTCTTGAGCTAGGTTAGATTTGTGAATTGATCTCAAAAGAGAATATTAAACTATAGCCTAAGAATCTGAGACTAACCACTAGTAAGTGTTTAAAAGTTTCGAGGTCTAAAATTTTTAGTGCAGTAATAAGCTTTATCAATTTTTTTTATTGTTTTTGACCCACCAAGGGTGCATCTTATAAGTCAAATATATCCAAATATACCAGATCTTATAATTTAGCAAGAGTTGAGAGTCACAGAAGAGTTAGACTAATCTATAAGGGAGGTCCCAAAATCAATCCTGGTGGCTGCCTTATAACACCAAGGGTACATCCTGCAAGCCATATATACCACATCTTATGATTTAGAAAGAGAAGGAAGAGGGAAGGTCTACTCCTTGAGCTAAGATCATAAGATCATAGGAGGCCGTATACTCAGTAGGATGTGAACCCTGGCCTGGGGGGAGGGGGGAGGTCTACTCCTTGAGTGGAGATCATAACAGGCCATATACTCAATAGGATTTGAACCGCGATCTTGTTGGTTTCACTCAGCCGAAAGTATACACCTTATCAACTTTTATAAGCCAAAATATTAATTCCCAAAAACAACCAAACATCTATAATAAGAACCACTAAAATAAAACATCCCAACTCTTTTGAGGGTCATTATCTTAATTAAATGTTTTTTATCTTTAAAATTTAGTAATACAAATATTGATTGAAGTTGTGATTTCTTATTATTTACTTTTTTTTTTGAAAGCCATTATTTTAATAAAATGATTTTTATTTTTAAAATTTAATAATATAAATATTGATTAAGGTTGTGATTTTTTATTATTTGAATTATATTTATGAATATATGCATAAGATTAACATTTTGAAAAATAAAATTACATTAAAATTAAAATTAAATAAATTTATATTTTAGAGATTCTAAGAAATCAAGTAATTTAATTTATCATTCATTAAAAAAACTCTATTAGATTCTCAACAAAATGTAACAGAAAAATGAGCGTACACCACCCCAAAAAAAAAAAAAATTATTATCTAAACCATTTCCGGTCTTCTTTCCTTAATTAGACCAGGCTTGTTACATTCAGAAATTTTGAATCCATTTCAGGTATTCTTATTCAATTTATGCAGGTGGGGAATGGCGTAATGAATAGTGATACGGATGATATTGGAGGATATACGTACCCGTGGACACATGCATTGATCTCGGATCAAACTTATGAGGCATGGATCAAGAACTGTATCAAATCAGATGTGAATGATAAGCTGTGCAGTGATTTAGAAGATGCAATGGATGCAGAGATGGGAAGTATCAATCACTACAACATCTATGCTCCCCTATGCTCATCCGATTCATCCAAATTGGCCAAGGTATGTTGATACCATTACAAGTCTATACAGTAAAATGTTTTTAAATATGAAGCATCTGGAGAGAGGGCATTCAGAACGCCTCAGCAAAGAGTTATTTGGGTTCAATCCATTGTTGACAGATTATTTGGAATGTGAGTAAAGAAGATTGTAAGGGAGTTTACTTTTTGATTTTTATTATGAGTTTTATTATAAAAGGAAAAAGATGATTAGTTAGATTTGTAAACTCATAGAAAGGTAACATCTCATTATTTGAGAGTGTAGTGTAAACTTTTGTGATTCAAATTTTTAATTATATTTTCGGAAAAATCACATTATATATCATAGAGTCTATGGGATATAATTGATCATTCATTGATCATTCAAGAGAATGAATCTCACTTATCAATTACTTATTCTTCCCACAAATCCACTTTTTCTTTAAAAAAAAAACAAAAGTTCAGATGGTAAAACTACAATGATTTGAAAACCATTTGTCAAACTCGACTATGATTTCCCTATTTTTTTTGTGAAATTGTCAATCTGAAAGCTTGCTCTCAAAAATTGTATTACTTTAAATATAATTGCTATGTTAAAAGAAGAAAGTAGTAAATTTCAATCTAAACGCTTGTTATCAATAATTTTCTTACTATAAATATATTTTCCATGTTAAAAGGATCAAGTAGCAGAAATTCCCGGATATGATCCTTGCATTGGTGACTACGTAGACGCGTATCTTAACAGGCCGGAAGTTCAGAAAGCCATACATGCAAACGTCACAAACGTACGTTATAGATGGAGCGAATGCAGGTAACATTCCTAGACCAAGTTACTATAATAGTCATCAATCTGATCCAATGCAGGTAACATCCCTGGATGAAGTTACTATAATAGTTCTCAATTTGACCTCGAACTAATGCTGCAAATTTATTTCACCCGTCGACTTATTTGTTAAATGTGTTATGTTACGCCTATGTACTAGTGATGTTCTCAATTGGACCGATTCTGCCACGACTATGTTACCAACCTATCGTCATCTAATCGCGGCAGGGTTGCGAATACTTCTCTATAGGTATGAAATTTAATTTGATTTTCGTATTCTATTGATCGTAGATTTTTAAAATATTTTGAAATTAGATAGACAAGAGTATCAATCAGTTAGATTTGGAAATAAAGAATTTTCAAAGTATAACTAACTAGTAGACTTGGCTTATGTCCCTCAAAATTCAAAATTATTCTTAAATACGTAATCGATGCTAAATTTCTATTCACGGCATTTTCTTTTTTATCTTCAGCGGAGACACAGATTCCGTAGTGCCCGTGACCGGTACGAAACATTCCATCAATGTGCTTAAACTCCCAATTGAGACTTCATGGTACCCCTGGCTTAACGATGACGAGGTAATTACATCAGTTTCAATAATTTGATTTATAAAGCTCCGATGATATTAATTTTATGTCCATAAATATTTTGATTCCATGCATGCTCGCTCGTCAAAAATTGTGCAGGTGGGAGGATATACTGTAATTTACAAGGGTCTGACATTTGCCACCGTTAGGGGGGCGGGGCATGAAGTTCCGGAATATCAACCACCCAGGGCTTTAACGTTGTTCAAAACCTTCTTGGCAGGAAAGCCCTTGCCACGTTAATTTGATGGTGTGGAAATTGCAGAGCCTCCACGTATAACCGTTCGTCACCAGCCATTTTTTCTAATCCGGTCTTCATACATCACCGTTCTTCCTCACTTGAGTTTGCATGCTCAAGAATTGTTCTTCCCCATTATCCCTTGAAAATAAATCTATTTATTCTTTTTTCCTAGGCCATTTAGACATTGATAGACCATCTGTTTTTCATGGATTGCTTGGAAATTTAGGATTCAACATTTATTCTATATTTACATTTATTAAGATCCATTCTTTTGGGCGGAAATTTAACAGTCCTTGTGTGTTTCTTCTCTATTAAATCTTATCGTATGTTGTGAACTTCAAAGAAATGGATAAATATGATTAATTAAATGGTCCAATCAGACGGTTAAGATTTAATGCTTTTACTATACGTTTTTCTATCTACTAAAACGGATATTACAGCTATGATTGCCAATTCACTTGGATAAAACGATTATATACACATGAGGCTAAACTTGGACATGATCATTTTGTAAGCACCAATAATTAACTGTAAATATAAGTAAATTGTACAGTATGTGAGATATGAATTATTATTTATGTGAGGATAAGTCGATGAGATATGAATTATTATATAATATGATATAACTTTAAATTTATTATAATAAATTATCAGTTATAAATAGTTATTTAATTTTAATTATAAATTTAAAGATAATGTTTATTTAAAAAAAATTGTTTTAATTTCATTTTTTAATTTGGTATATTACTAAAATTTATATCTGCATAATTGTTAATGTTTTTTGTTTTGGTAAATTAGGCTACTCTATATTAATTCGAAAAGAAACATTACATATGTTACAAGTGGGGTTGGTATGCTATGCTTAACCAATCTCAACCTTATTTTCTTGGTTTCGGGGAGGAAACCAACACGGAAAATAATTGAGACAAGAAATAACAAAATGCACAACAATGCTGATATATCCAAATATTACAAAATGTGCATAAGCATAAGTCTAGATTGAGATTCCATGGTAGTAGCATGCATGACAAAAACCAAGGAAGAACTGAGCATCTTCACAGTCCTTAGTCTTCAGCTTCATCATTACTGTTGGGTACTTCCTCCTCTATGAGGCAGGTGTACGACTGTGCAACTGCTTCCTCTGAATCTACTACTGGACACATAGGATTGGGGACCGGTGTGTAGAGGATGGGGGAAACTAGATACTCAGCGTCAGGGACGCACGTCCAAGTACCTTCCAAATCCATAATCCATACATCTGTTTCATAGTCTTCATCCTCCTGAGCCAACGAAGGATCAGTCTTGCAAGGCGGGGAGTGCGCATGGTGCGTGATGGTAGACCTCCACGGACCGCATCTACCTCTCTGTGCAACTTGCATAGGGGCTTCTTCCTCCTGCTCAAGATCGAGGCTCTGTCTAGAATAGTTTCTAGAGGAGGAGCCTTCAACAGACTCCAAACAGTTGGTTGTTCCACAGTGGTAACATCTAAGGAGAGCCCCTCTCTGTCCACTGTGGATGGTTCTTTGGTGCAATATCGAAGCCATTGCCCACTGAAGCAAAGGAATGGCTTCAATCAAAGGATGCGCAGCAGGAGGACAAAAAATCTCGGAGACTAGAGGAGCATAAGGGGCATGGATATGATGCGCAGGATGGATAGTCGTAGCCCATAGGGTTTTGCATAGTGCAGCGCTAGGAAGAGGGTTGCATGGCTGACTAGTGGCGAAGGAGGGAAAAAACATAATCAAAAGGAAAGACTAAAGCAACTTACTGTGATTCTCTTTGGGATGAGGATCCAATATTTTATAAGGTATGGGACACATGCAAGGGGGAAGGTCATGAGTGAGCCTCGCACACAGATGTGTGCCATATCCAATTTCCTGAGCATGCTTGAGGAAAGAGTAATTGTTAATTATCATATCAATCACATTAATCATTTATGATGATTGTTGCAAAGGGGTACCCTGGAGGGGGTAACGTTGTACAAAATTCCTTTTCATCATGCCTTATTCCATTCATCTCGTCCAGATGGTTAACGGTTTGAGGATCTACATCGGGTGAGGCCCTGCGCGATAGATCTTTGTCCTCAAGGGTGTGGGAGAGATGATTGTCACTCGTGCCACTTCTGTCACCCACATCCAAGGGGAGAAGATCTTTTTGAATGAGAGTATGGCATTCTTTTCTTAAGGAATCATCCTCTACCTAGGTAAGGTTGGAATGATACAAATTTATGTGGCTTTCCACCCCTTTGTTTGCAAGGAGGCCCACAGCAAAGTTTTCTTTCCTTCACACATGACAAAAAGTGATAGCTCTGTGATTGTGTATTAGCTGTTCCAGAAGCTTAAGCCTATGTGCTAGCCTCTAGCTAGTGGATACCTTTGAGGTCATCATTCCATGGAGAATTCTTGTGGTCACCATAGTTATGATTTGCCAGTCTCCCTCCATTTCTAGGGGGAAATAGTGAAATTCAATTGCAATTTGAATTATTTGGATAAGCCCCTCCAGCTCCATAGAATTGTTGCTGTCCCATCCCATATTACTGTAGTAAATTCGGAGTGGCTTGCCTTGAGAGTTCCTGAGAATGCCTTCATATCTTTCATTTCCGAGGTTTCCTTTGGATGCACCATCGAAGTTGCATTTTAAGAGCCATTTGGGGGGGGGCTTCCATTTTTCAGGGGCAAGGATTCTACCGACACTTCTAGGATTGATATCCAGGAGGGTATTTATACTCATGTGCAAGTTATTCCATATGTGGCGCTCCACATTAGAGGTGGGGAGGTCCTCTTGGCTCCATGCATCTAGGGCCATTGTTTACGAGAGGTTGGCGTGTATCCAAGCCCAAAGCTACTATGATGTGGAGGCTTTGCCTTTAAAGAATTGACTATTCCTTTCCTTCCATATGTTCCAGATAAGAATACTGGGAATTATTTGCCAGAGTCTGTTTAGAAGAGTGCTAGTGTAAGGATTGTTCGTCCAACTACTGATGGTGTTGATGATGTTTCCCCTTACTCGGTTGGTACGTCTACATAAAACATCAATTATGTCCCACAAGTCATTAGCGGTAGGAAATTGGTCCATTAGGTGGTCGATGGTTTCCCAGTTTTCCTGGCATAGGGGGAATCTGGAGGGTCCTACAAACCCTCTCTTGAAAATATTGTCCCATGTGAAGATGCATCGTTTTCTGAGAAGCCATAGAAAGGTTGCTAATTTAGGCCAGAGATTGGCCGACCATATATTTTTCTAGATGAGATTTGTTGGACCTGGATTCTGCTGATGAAGGAGGTTGTAAGCTTCCTTGGTGTAGTTTGCACTTGGCATGTGACCCCAATGAATAATGTTAGGTCCTGGTTGTACTATGATTTTTATTTTAGTGCTTACCTCCTCCCAAATGTATGTGTGGCTCTCATTGTTATAGTCATCTTGCCATCTGTCCCTGTGTAGAAATTTCCTATATCCTTGGGTTGTGTCATCAGTCCATAAATCCTATACATTCTTCCCTTGCCTGTCTTATAGATTTGTACTCCATATAGGTCTAGGAAAGATATAATATAGTCTCGTCATTTTCTTCCAGGAGTCCTCACAGAATCTTGCTTGAGTGCCACTGCACAGCTCCCAGAATTTGTGGCTCTATATCATTTGCTTTTAGCTACTTGCTGCTTTACAGTTTTAGGATCCCCCAGGCTCAACGTTGAATTAGATAAGGTCCTCCTTTGGCCATGAATGGGCGTACTTGGCCGCCCATAGATTATCCCATGGAGTATAGGGGTTGGAGACCCATTTCCACTAGATACTACTCCCATGATGTTGTTGCTATGCTCAAGGTCGCGCAACCCTAGCCCCCCATGACTTTTTGGAGTACACACTTACTTCCAGTTGACTAAGGCCAATTTTTTTTTCTCTTTGGTGCAACCCCATAGGAAATATATTTGTAATTTGCACATGGCCTTGAGGACCCATTTGGGGGCTGCCAGTACTGAGAAGAGGTAAGTTGGGAGGGACTACATAACACATTTGATGAGAACCAAATGACTTTCTATATTGAGAGTGCGATGGGTCCAGTTGGATAGTCTGGTTTCCATTTTGTCCAGCAAAGCTCGCTAGGATGAGTGATTAATGGTAGTGTTAGTGAGAGGGGCTTCAAGGTATCTGGAAGGCAAGGATGCGATGGAGAAGCTTAGGATGTGGGCAATTTTGCACTAAGAGAGAGGGGGGTATGGAGGAAAAATATTTGAGATTTATCAGGGTTGGCCTTAGTACCAGAGGCTTCAGAGAAGGAATATAGAAGAGATTTGAGGGTTCGGTCTTCCTAGACGGAGGGGTAACCCATGATCATGTTGTCATCCATAAATTGTTGATGGGAGGAGGGGGGCAAGTTGTGGAGGGGTAAACCATGTAGAGCACCTGACTGGATGTAGCTTTTGAGAAGGCGGCCTAGTCCTTCAGCCATAATGATGAAGATGAAGGGTGAGAAAGGGTCCCCTTGTCTGATTCCTCTTGAGGAATTGAATGTAGCAGAGGGGATACCACTGACCAAAATGGAAAGAAAGGGAGAGGTAATGAGACTCATGATCCAGCATACCCAAGTGTGGCTAAAGTCAAAGGCTATGAGAACATTTTTGATATAATCCTAATTAAGTTTGTCAACAGCCTTGGATAGATCGATTTTGAGAAGAATGCGAGGTTTTTTGGAGGTTTTGAGAGAGTGAATGACCTCGTGAATTAGGATGATGCCATCAAGAATTTTCATGCCTTCAACATATCCTATTTGCTCTGGGGAGATGATCATGGGGAGGAGATGCTTCAGCCTGTTAGCAATAAATTTGGAGATTATTTTGTTAATGAAATTGCAAATAGCTATAGGCCTTTACTTACTTGGAGAGGCTGTGTTGTCTTATTTTGGCACCAGAGTAATGAAGGTGACATTAAGCATTGGAAGAAGCCAATGAACGGTGCACGATTCCTCCACTACATCCTAGACTTTGTCTCAGATGGTGTCCTAGAAGAAGAGGAAGAAGTTGGTGGTGAATCCATCAAGGCCTTGAGATTTCACGACTTTCAGCTGAAAGAATGCTTGTTCCACCTCATCTAGAGTGGTAGCTTTGAGCATCATCCAGTTGTGTTCATTCGTTATTATCGTGAGAATGTGTTGAGTGATTTTCCCAATGGCCTCATGCCTCTGATGACTGGGTTCTTGTAGAATTTTCCTGAAGTGGTTGCGCAGCTCCTCCGTAATGTCCTCTTGATTTTCCAACTACTCTCCAGCTTGGTTTTCGAGGATATTGATTTTTTTAAGAATCCTATGCTGAATAGTGGATCGGTGAAAGAATTTTGTGTTTTGTTCTCCCTCTTTAAGCCAACAGATTCTTGATTTTTTTCTCCATAGGATTTCTTCGTGGTTCCTTTTTTCTTCTATGTGAGTAGATAGTATCTTCTCCTGGCACTCTGAATCGGCTAAGTGTCCTTCCTTGATGATAGTTTGTTGCAACTTCTTCATTTTTTCCTCCAACTCTTTTTGGTCTTTGAAGATATTTCCAAAGGTTTATTTATTCTGGATCTTCAGTTTGCCCTTGAGAATTTTCAACTTTTTCTGGTACTGGAGCATTTTAGTACCTTGTGGAGGTATCGAGGGGGACCACTAAGCAAAGACCATTTCCTTAAACCCTTGGTGCCTGAGCCAACAGTGTTCAAAGAGAAATGGTTTTAGAGTGTGCTTACCTGGTCTTAACCATTGAAGTTGTATTGGCTAGTGGTCAGAGCCTACAGCAGGGATGATGGTAGCATCTATATCACCCCCTAGACTGATGAAATATTTTGTGATGAGGAATCTGTCCAGTCTAGAAGCTATCTTGTGGGTGCCTCCTCTTCTATTATTCCAGGTGAAGGCTCCATCGGAGGTTTGAAGATCAATGAGGTGGTTTTCTTGAATGAATTTTGTGAATCCATTACTGTCCAAGTCTAGGTGCATCCTTCCTCCTTTCTTTTCCTCTAGATTTTTTATCATATTGAAGTCTCCTCCAAGGAGCCAGAGAAGAAGGGCTCTATGTTTATTGAGTTCAACCATGTTGTCCAGAAGCTTTGTTTTCTGATGGAGATTTTGGGGAAGGTAGAAATTCATGAGCAAGCCATGGATATCTATGCCAATCATGTGAAATTTGGTCTGGATAAAGTTCCTATTGGCGTGATAGTTCTATAGGGAGATTATTTGGGGGTTCTAGATGATTGTAAAGCCTCTAGACTCACCATTGGCATTTACAGCTATTGTATTGCAACCTTTCAATATATTTTTGAAGACTTTTTCCAGAGTGGAGCTGGAACATTTGGTTTCTTGCATGTAGAATATTGCAAGGCATTCCTCAGTAATTCTTTTCTTTATCATCCTATCCTTAGTGGGGCTATTGAGCCCTCTTATATTCAATGTGATGATCTTCATTTGGGGGGGATTCATGGTGTGGGCATAGAATCTTGTTAACTTGCGGAATCTCCCAGAATCCATCATTTCTTTGCCTATTTCTATTGTTATTTGCAACATTATTTTTATACCCCTTTTATGGGACTCTTTCATGAAGTATTTTGCATCTGTAAGGGGAGCTTCTGTGCTCGGGTAAGGATTTCTTCCATATTTTGGACCTTCTACTCATGTATTGATCTGAAATCCTTCTTATTGCAAGCATCCTCTAACCGTATGAGATCCAGGCCCTCAAGGTCAATGCTCTCTGGCTCTTCCTCCATAGCTTCTGGGATCATCTTTGTCACCTATTCTTTTCCCTTCGACACAATTTTTTCCCCTACGAAGATAGCAGTTTGAGGTTTCAAGAATGTCTTAGGTGGGACCTTCTTATGTTGTGCTTTGGAGGACTGGGGGTGATCCGTAGTGGTGCGCCTGACTTCATTTTCTAGTTCATTTTGGTTCTCATTCAGCTGATTTAAAGTTGCGAAGCTATTGCTAGTCGCAGGTCCTTTTTTATTATGGTTAGAGGAAGTTCCATTATTGTGCCTTTTCTTACCTTCTACCTTCATGAATCCTTCTCATGCCTGAACATTGGATTCATTTTCAGCCACCAATTTTTTGTTTAGGGGACAATATCTAAAGAGATGCCCATGTTGGTGATATTGTCCTGCATTTGAAGGGAATATGCTCATAATCTACAATTTGTTTCCATTTAAAATCTTCATGCAGTAGACTTACCTCGCCTGGCAGAAGCTCCGCCAAGTTCATGTAGACACAGATTCAGGCATATGCTACATAGAGCTTGATCTTTGTCTCCTCTACTATCTTGAAGAATTCCCCCAGGGAATTTCCTATATCTCTAAGTGTCAGCTCATCCTAGTAGTCCTGGGGAAGGGAGTGTTGTAGCCCCTACAACACCCTCCAAAAATACAAAAAATAATAACACACACTTCAAAATTTTTGGAGCCCCTTTGAAACTAAAGGAGAAAAAGCCAAGTAAAGTTTTTAAGAGCAAGTCGCTAAGTCGCGAATCCGTGATTTGCGACCCATGCGACCTATGCGACTCTGCGACCCTAAGGTCGCCAGGTCGCCAGGTCGCAAGAGTCGGAAGTCAGGCAATTTGCGACCTTGCGACCCAGCGACCTTAAGGTCGCGAGGTCGCAAGGTCGCAAAATTAAGTAATTAAGTGAATTAGCGACTCAGCGACCTTGCGACCCAGCGACCTTAAGGTCGCGAGGTCGCAAGGTCGCAAAGTATCAACTTGCGACCTCATTTAGTGCTCGCACGTGCGACTCCTTTTTATAAGGGCGGGTCGCTAGGTCGCATTTGTGACTCGCGGCGAAAATCGTGGAATTGCTCTGACAGGTCGACTGGCGCGTTTTCTTCCGGGTAAGTTGCCATTTCCTCCTTGTGTTTCCTTCCCCAACATTTCTTGCTAAAATCTAGCCACCCCATGGTCTTAATTGCTTGCTGGTGAGGAGGTAGGGTTTCCAGTTGAGTTTTATTTTTGTTTTGATTCTCATAAACCCCAAGGTCACCTGTGTCTTGCCCAAATCCTCATGGCTGTGTCCTATCTCCAGTTTAAACCCTTTCCAGCCGCGCATGTTTCCCGTTAGGGAGAGATTATCCGCAAAACCGCGCGCGCTCGAAACCCCCCGGCAGGCCCAAGTGCGACCTGCGACCCAGCGACCCGGTCGCAAGGTCGCAAGGTCGCGCGACTCTTTGTTAGCGACTCTGCGACCCTGCGACCTAGTCGCAAGGTCGCGAGGTCGCATGTAAGGGGTTTTGTAGATCAGCGACCCTGCGACCCCAAGAGAACAGTCAATTAAACTCTGCATGCGTAAACTGTATTTAGCCGTTATCATCATGTATTTCTCATCCTGGGATTCTTTCCTGAATGAAACAGGTGAATTTGGAGCAGACACGATACCGGTCCTCTCCGACTCTAGCAACATGGCACCCCGGGTGTCCCGAAAGAAGAGTAGGCAGGTGGTGGAAGAAGAGTCAGACACAGACATACAAACATCCCCTCCACCAATATCCAGAGACACTCTTTGCACCTTCGCAAAGGGGGACAGCCTTAGGTGGTATGAAGTATACCGCGAGTTCGCCATACCAGAAGATGAGTTTCCAGAAGATCTTCCGGACCGGGAAGTATACCTGAAGGTCAAGAAATCCAAATTGCACCTAGCAGGGTCACATCCCGCCATCTTTCCGTGCCCAGAAATGTTAGACTGGATCATACAGAAGACGGATCCTAAGAATTTCGCAATCCGAGATAGTGGAGGTAAAGCTTTTGCAACGTTGGAGAGCTCAAAAGCAAAGGTCTACTACTCGCTACCCCAACCAGAGGTAAATTTTACCCCGAGATGGTTTTCCGCAAATGAAGTACCGATGGTTGATACAATCAGAAAATGGTGGGCGGAACCAGATAAATTTAAAGTCAAGAAAGACCAGGAGTACCCGGTGGCCAATCTGAGGAAAGTGTATAAGTTAGTGGCCGCCATGCTGTGCAGAGTATATAGACGTTCGGACGCCGCCACTTTCAACGGAGCATGGGCAACCATTATGGAACACGTAACGGCACATGGCACTCGATTCAATTGGGCTGGCATATTAGTGGGCTCAATGCAAACAAATTTGGCTTCGGCTTTAGCTCCAGATGAGGGAACGTCGTCAGAATTTTATATGGCTTCGTATTTACTAGATGCTGTCTGTGCCCAACTGCATGTTGAGGGATGGCCACATAATTGGGACTCCGAACAGACCCAGGCAATCCATTTGCAGACCAAGGTATTCTGGGAGTCCAGGTACAAGTCAGATATTGAGAAAATATCTCAGATATTCATCCCCGCCCTTTACGGGAAACTATTTGGTCAAGACACCCCCTGCATGTCTTGGCGAGCAATGGAGACACTAGGTCAGGTGGCACACTGGTTTCCATTCGCTGAATTTACAATCATCCGAGTATTTGGCTCATTCAAAGCACCACATGCTCTGCCTAAGTTTGTTACCGATAAGGTGCTCATGCAGGAGGTATGTTTCCAGATGACCTCGGGCTTCTCCAATGTCCTTTCCAAAGGGAAGAAGAAACCTTGGCCCGCTTTACCCCTCACCATTGGTGCTTATACAGTCAAGGACTTCAGAGAAGTAGGGCGTGAAGGGGAAGAGATAAAAGGTTACCACTTTAGAAATCTGGATTGCCGAACTTATGACCTAGTCAGGATAGTTCCTGAGCATTGTAAAAGGGCCAATTTTAAATGGAGTTATCGGCATGTCGAGCGCCCGGCAGAGGACGAAAAAAGAAACTGGTACAACGCAGACAGGCATCTAGCTCCGGGGATCGACTCTGACCGAGGAGAAGAGGATCACCAGAATTTAGAAGATAGGAGCCATAAGCTAGGAGGCTCTTCTTCCTCCAAAGATAAGAGAACACGGACCAGTACAGGGCCTGACACCTCGGATCAGCAAAGGGCAGCAGAAGCCCAAGCCAAGAAGGAAGAGGAAAATAAAATGAAGGAGGATGAAGAGAAACGTAAGAAAGATGCCAGGACAGAGCGGAAAAAGAAGCAGGCTGAGGAAAAGGAAAGACAGGAAAAGGAAGCACAGGCGGCGGCAGAACAAGCACTTAAGGAAGAACTTGACAAAGTCGATCGTCAAAAGAAGGCAGAACAAGCCGCCGCAGCAGAGCGAAAGAGAAAAGCAGAAAAAGAAGCAGAGGTAGAGTCAGAACGCAGGAAGAAGGAGGAACATGACAAGGCAGAAGCCGAGCGCCGGCAAAAGGAGAAAGAAAAGGGACAAACACAGGATAAAGAGGATGAATTGATAGATGATATCGACATATCTCCCCTGGAAATTCCTCCGAGTGGCAAGAAAAGTATCCTCCCTGATGACGATTTTCTCGGGGAACAAGAGGAAGAGGTCTTCGACCTGACTAGATTGACATTTGACCAATTCTCTTTCAAGATACGGCAAGAGAGAAGAAAATCCTTGGCGCAAAGCCATCCCGCCATATCTACGGTCGCCACTGAAAAGGACATCGTCCTGGATACCAGGACTAACCCGGTAATGATAGCATCAGCAGGCACCGCTTTTGCCGCGGCCACAGAGGAAAATGTCACTAGAATGAGCAGGGAGATTATTTCCCTACAAAACAGGCTAAAAGCAGCGGAACAGGAGAAATCAATACTGGAGAGTGAGATACGACAGCTCCAAGGTAAGCCTTCCCAAGTCAATGAGGTCCCACTGGCGGTCATGAAAGAGTGTGATGCGTTGGAAACGACCATGAAGCAAGTATATAGGGAAATGCTCACCTTAAAGCAAATAGTGGCACCGTTGGCAGTGGCACGAGTGGAAACCAAACAGAAGCATGAGCAGCTCAGGGAAGCCTCGGTAGCTTTAGACAAAATGATAAACTGGACAGCGCAGTACCAGCAAGCTCCCGAACATGTGCCTAGGAAGGATTGGGGTCACACACAAGACGCCAAAGTACAAATCCGGATGAAGATGCAGTCCAAAGACAAGCTGGCCAAAGACTTGGACAAAGTGGTGTCTGCATATAATCACCTGATCAGTGGTATAGACTCCATGAACGCTCTACATCACATTCCGTCGTTGGGGGCACTGGACGAAACTAAAGACTGGGAGCAGGTAGATCAGGAAATTCAGTCTTTTCTTCAACCCGTGAGACAAGCTGCTGCAGCACCAGAATTTGAGGCATCACAAGAGAACCTAAACCGGCTGCTTGTCACGCCAGTACAAATTTATACCAAGCTTGCATCCCTCTCCATCCAGATTTCCCAGAAGAAGGAGACTCTGATTCCGAATGCTTTGGAATGTACGCACCGGTTAAAAGAAGAAATCTCTCTAGTCTCCCCTATAGCAGCGGATTACCAGGCCTGGAAATATTTCCTCAAGGAGAAGAAGATAGATGCTCTAGACCTCTCAATTACGCGACCCCCTCCATAGCTTAACTGCTGGGTCGCAGGTCGCATTTGTCCCCCAGGTCGCAAGTCACACCGGCGCATAAGTCACAGGTTGCAATCTTCTGGGTCGCAGGTCGCATGTTCGGCAAAGGTCGTAGGGAAGCTGAACCGTCGGGAAGTTGAAGCGTCGGAAAGCCTGAAGGCGTTTCTTGAAACTATAAATACCCCTGTAGGGCACATAGTTAGGGGCTTCTCTTTTGTGGACTGAAGAGCAATATTGCATTGTAATTGAAGAACCATACTCTTGACATATGTAATACAAATACTTGTTAAAACCCCTTTGATTGGATGATGTGTTTAGCTGTGATAACACTGTGTGTATTCTGCGTACAGTTTCATAATATCGTTTGATTAATGAATCTGTGTTATTAATAGTATCATTCATGCTCCATAGCTATCTGTGATTGTGTTGATGATGCTCAAGTTTACTATTTACTCGTATGATGAATGTTAATGAACTATTTTATTAGCATTTCGTTATATCTTTCGGAGAGTTAAGGGATATTCTCGCCATTAAGAACTGTTTCTTTGGTGGTCAGATTATCTTGCATGCATTACCCCATAGATGTGTTGCTAACGACACTTCCTGGGCGTATGCATTTTGTTTATTACCTTGCTACGCACAGTGTCATATATTGGTTTGATACATCAGTCATGTATTCTGTATCATGTGAATGAGTGTATGTTTGCAGATTCAATCAGGTTGTTCGAAACCGAAGAGAAAGTCATTTAAGCGGTAGCCGGACCCACACCCCGGATGGGATCCCTACTCCAAACGGTTCAAAGTCTAATTGGGACTTTCTACCGGGGAGGTCCCCTACTGTTGGCCGGACATATTTTCCCGTCAACAGATTTGGTGCTAGAAGGAGGGCCATGGCATCCTCCCAGCATACGACCGATATTCCATCACAAACTCCCCACCGGGAGGTCATAAATAACGAACCTCCTCTTCCCCCCTTAGAGGACATTCCGAGGGAGGAGGCTCGATACTTTGAAATCACCAACGAACAGTTGAGATCATTACGCCCAGTTGCCCGTAATCTCGTCAGGGATTTACAATATACCCCCATCATGGAGTTTCTAGCTCACACTAGGACCCCTACTGAGAACGTCACCCGTAATGGTGTGCTTGTCAGCACCATACCTGAACTCGTAAACTCCATGATTGAAGACCTCGGGCGGGCGGTCCAGGAAAATGACCCCATTCTCCAAGATAGTGAAGGTTTCCCTGATACTGAACCTTTCCCCGAACCTCAGCCTGACTTACATCAGTGGAACAACAACCAAGTGTACGACCTGCGAGAAGAAGGAGAGGGGGCTCGAAAAAACGAGAGAGAAGTTAACACAGCCCGAAGAAATGTAAGAGAAGGCAATAGGCCCCGAAGAAATGAGGGTGGGGTTAATAGGGGTCACGGACGTGGAGGTAGAGGAGATATGGTCCACGGCCGGAGACATCACACCAACCATCATCACCACCAAAACCAAAATAGACCCCCCCTCCACAACTGGGAGTACCTTAGAAACATGAATAACCATGAAAGACACCGAGATGAGCACTCTCGCCGTCAGGACGGAGCATCAGTGTCAGGGACGGGAAGTGAATCCGAGGCCGAAACTCGATATCATCAGCACCCCAGGAGGGTGCAGCCCCTAGCCTGGATGGCTCAATCCCCATTGGCTCTTTTAGGTCCTCTCCATGATATGCCTAGACACCCGGAGAAGCATCTTCCTAAGTTTGATCCTGAGAAAGGTACCTCAGCGGAAGATCATATTAGTAGTTTCTATCTAGCCCTACAAATCATGAGAGTTCAGTCCGATGATGTCGCATGCCGACTGTTCCCACACACTCTTGTAAACCTTGCAGCCACCTGGTACCGTTCCCTACCCAGTGCTTCTATTACTTCATGGGACCAGTTCCGTCGCGTCTTCCTGCAAAAGTTTGCAAAGGATATAACACCCTTTATGCTCCTCACAGAGTTAAGCACCATCAAGTGTCACAGAAAAGAGAAGGTTAAAGACTTTAACCAACGCTTCGCCACAATATTGCAAAAATTTCCTCCAAACTTAGGATTGGACGATTCTATCACCATCGACTACTATACTAAAGCTCTCCCTAGGGATATTGCCGTTTTCGTCAAACGTGAGGCCCGCGCTACCCTTACAGCAAATTACGCTACTGCTCTCGCGGTAGAGAAGGACATGTTGTCGATAGGAGTCATGGACCATGAAGGAAAGGATGATCACAAACCAACCACTAAAAAAGGTCAGTCTTCCACCCCTAATAGAGAGAGAGAAACTTTTGATTTCGAGAGTATGGCCAAGACCCTCAAACTACTAACGAATGAGGTCTCTGACTTAAAAAGAAAGGGTGTTGAAACCTCAACTACAAATAAACCTCCAAAACCCCTTTTCAAGAAAAGTAATCCCAACACCAGCAGACCTCCGTCAAACTCCAGCGCCGCTCTCAACGTGGAAGAGATAGGGAAAGACAATTTTTGCTCTTTTCACCAAACTGCCCATTCCGAAAAAACGTGCCCGCAATGGATTGGCAGCATGACCGCGGTGGTTAACCAACTTTTGGATGACCAAACTCTGGGAAACCAGACAGAGGATGATGTTTTCGATCGAGATGAAGGTTCGCTCCTAGATGGGGAATCAGGAGCCTCTGTCTTAACTTTTGATATAATCCACGGGGGGGAGAGTCTTGTTCCCATTGATATCAACATGGCAGGCAGTCCCAAGGCTCAGCCCACTCGAAACTATACTCTTAGAAGCAAAGGATCTGTTCCCGAACAATCATATGAAGACAAGAAAAGGGCTTTCCTGAGGAAAATTCTTCCCCCTGGAAACGAAGGACAAGCTACGCCGGATAAGCCCACAAATAGTAACAGCAAAGCAAGTCACAAGACCAAGCTCCTGGTGGAATCCTCGAAAACCACTATCGAACCTAGTCCCCAAACCGATACTAGCTACAACATAGTGGAGGACATGAAAAAGACCAGAGCTAATATCTCACTATACGAGCTGGCCCGCATCACGAATCAAAAGGAACTTATTCTAAAAAATTTTGCCAACAACCAAAATATGAAAACTGTCAGCAACACATCTGCACAAACCAGTCCAGATATCCAGTCTATAGTGAACGCTGTCAACGCGAATTCGAGAGGATCCACCCCTCCATTCCTCTTGTCTTTTGAGATGTTTAATTTCAATGTTCACAATTGTCTCGTTGACTCCGATGCATCCACGAATGTCATGCCTCTATCTGTGTGCAAGAAACTCAACATCCTCCCAGAGAAAACTGACGCAAAAATCATTCAACTTGACAGATCACAAGTACCAGCCGTTGGGGAATTGAACAATGTCATCATCCGCCTCTCATCCGACTCTAGGGTCCATCAATGTATCGATATTGTGGTTGTTGACATCCCTGAAGCTTATGGTGTACTGCTTAGCAGAGACTGGTCTAGCAAGTTGCAAGGATACTTTGCCACAGATTGGTCCCACTTATGGCTACCTTACAAAGGGAGAAATAACCAAATCAGAGTCGAAAGCGAACCATACATGAAACACACTGTAACTGATTTGGATGCCACAAACGAACCCATCAGCTTTGCCCAGGAGGAACTCGGTATGTGTTTCCTGGAGTCCATTTTTGGATGTTACCGACCTCCTCAGTCTTCAGTAGGTTCTGAGGTCCAATCTGAAATGACACTCATCGCAGAGGAACAAGCCCAAACTATCTCACACCAAGCCGAAATTCCTCCGAAACCTACTATTCCCACGGGCCCGGAAAATGACATATGGACCTTGTATTACGACGGTTCCAAAAATCTTGATGGTTCTGGCACTGGCTGCGTTTTGCTTGATCCCCGTAAGAAAAAATTCTTAGTCTCTTGTCGGCTGGAGTTCCAATGCACTAACAACACTGCTGAATATGAAGCTTTGATCCTTGGGCTTAAAAAAGCGCTGGATTTGAAGGTAAAATGCTTACAGGTCATTGGAGACTCCGAGATTATCACTCGGCAGGTACGTAATACTATTCATTGTTTGTCTCCACATTTAAAGGCGTATCAACAAGAGGTATGGCGGCTAATTTCTGCTTTTGACGCTTTTGGAATTAAATCTGTTCTAAGAATGCATAATGCAGCGGCAGATACTCTGGCTAATGCTGCCGCCAGATTTACCCCTTTGAGGGATGGTTTTTCTATTGAAGTTATGTATAAACCCTCCGTGCCAGACAATATCACTAACTTGCGTGTTTTCGATGATGATCAACAGGTGCTGGATTTTATGTGTAACTCAGAGATATTCAAAGACACTGCTATAGATGAAGATAAGCACGACCAAGCTATGCAAAAGGAGTATGAGCAAGTCAGAGGGAACCCCATGCCTAAAGGGGTGGTATCACTTGAGAAGCTTTTCGATCTGCAAAATCATTTCCGTGGGCCCCCAAATGCCAAAGTACAGAGCTCTATCTTAGCCCATCGACAAGTGAACTTGGGATCAGAGGATAATCCTAAATTCGTCAACCTCGGGAAGGACTGCTCCCCTCAAGAGGCTCAAGATTTCACTCAGCTATTTCGCAAGTATCGTGACGTGTTCGCTTGGACGTATGAGGACTTACACACATACGATACTCGAATCACACAACATGTGATACCCATCAAAGAAAATGTAAAACCTTTCCAACAAAAGCTCAGGAAAGTACATCCTACGATGGAACCATTGATTCTGAAGGAACTCAAAAAAATTTTAGATGCACGCATTATCTTCAAAGTTCGACATTCCACATGGGTGTCCAATTTGGTTCCAGTGCGGAAAAATTCAGGTGAAATTTGCTTGTGTTTGGACTTCCGAAACTTAAACAGGGCCTCGAATAAAGATAATTACCCGGTGCCCCCTATGGAGCAAATATTACAAGCAGTGTCCGGGTCAGAAATGTTCTCTTTGTTGGACGGTTTCTCTGGCTACAATCAAGTACTGGTGGCTGAACCAGATAGGTTAAAGACTACCTTTCGGACTAAGTGGGGAACCTTCGCATTCAGGCGTATGCCCTTTGGATTAATCAACGCAGGAGCAACTTTCCAAAGAGCTATGGATATAGCATTCAGAGGTCTGATAGGCCAAAGTGTGGTGGTCTACTTGGATGACGTTACTGTGTTTTCTAAACATCGGGGGGATCATTTGCGTCACCTCAGACAGATCTTCGAAAGGTGCAGAAAATACGGTATCTCGCTCAACCCAAAGAAGAGTATTTTCGCCGTAGCAGAAGGAAATCTGCTAGGTCATATCATAACGAAGCAAGGCATTGTCGTTGATCCAAAACGTGCGAAAGCCATTGCTCAAATCCCTCCCCCCAGTGGTAAGAAAGCAATGCAATCCTTTTTGGGAAAAATCAATTTTGTACGTAAGTTTATATCAGATTTCGCCCAGATAGTGAAGCCACTGCAGGGAATGATAAAGAAGAATGCTACCTTCAAATGGAATCAACCCGAAAAGGAAGCTTTCGACCAGATCAAGAAAGCGATAGCCGAAGCACCTTCCCTCCAGAGCCCAGATTTCGGCAGAGATTTCAGCTTGTATACGTTCGCTTCGGATTCGTCCCTGGCAGCCGTACTCACACAAAAGGACAGAAATAATGACGAGCGTCCCATTTCATTCATGAGCACCGGTTTGCAGGGAGCTGAATTGAATTATCCTGAAATCGAGAAACAGGCCTATGCGGTATATAAAGCGGTCAAACATTTCAGACCGTACATCTTGAAAAACCATGTCACAGTTTACGTTCCCCACCCAGCTGTTCGCTCACTGTTCATGCAGCAGGAGCTGGGCGAGAGACGAGGGAACTGGGTTGCATGTATGCAAGAGTACGACTTAGAGTTTAAGCCAGCACGCACAGTTAAAGGGCAAGGTCTATGCCAAATGGCTGCAGAGGCTGCAAGTTCCCGCCAGGTTGAAGAAGATAATTGGGAACAAGAAATTGATATGTACCAAACCGACGTCGTACCTTAGATAAGAAACCCTTCTTGGTACTCGGATATTTCAGAATATTTAGCACATGGTACATTGGACCCCGCTCTAAATGCTCAGCAGAAACGTGCAATCAGACTCAAAGCTGCATCTTACCAGTTAATCCAAGGGAAGCTCTTCAGGAAACATTCCGATGGGGTCATGTTACGCTGCTTGGAATATGATGAAGCTCAGAAAATCTTAATCGAGCTGCATGATGGACCAGCAGGAGGTCATTTTGCCGGGGATACTACGGCCCATAAAATAATGCGAGTAGGTTATTATTGGCCAACTCTGTTCAGATATGCTCACGCATATGTTCGGAAGTGCATTCAATGCCAGAAATTCGCAAGCCGAGAAGCGCGTCCCACTGCCCCTTTTTCGTCAGTAGCAGTAGAAGAACCTTTTGAACAATGGGGACTAGACGTCATTGGTGAGATTTTACCCCACTCGTCTAAGCAACACCGGTACATTCTAACAGCTACTGATTATTTCACCAGGTGGGTTGAAGCAGTACCGTTACGCCAAATCAACGACCAGGAGGTAATGCAATTCGTCACTCATTCCATCATTACCAGGTTTGGCGTTCCAACTTCCTTGGTTTTTGATAATGCAACATATTTTTCATCTTTTAAATTATATGATTTTGCTTTGGAAAATGGCATTGTTCTTAAACACTCTGCAAAGTACTATCCCCAAGGAAATGGTCTAGCGGAATCAACAAATAAAAATCTGATTCGCATCATTAAAAAGACCCTTCTGTCTCACCAACGAAACTGGCATAATGCTCTCCAAAATGCACTTTGGGCTGATCGCGTCACCCCTAAGTCCTCAATAGGCACCTCACCATATTTTCTCGTGTATGGGAAAGAAGCTGTCCTCCCACCCAATTTGTCTCTTCCTGCTCTACAGTTGTCTCAAGAGTGTCATGGTACCCCTTGCCCCACCTTGCAAACCCGAATTGACACCCTACTGAAATTAGAAGAGGAAAGGCAGAAAACCCGGGAGAAATTCGCCATCCACCAGAGTCGGATCAAGAAATGGTTCGATAAAAAGTCTGCAGGAGATAAAAAATTTGAAGTAGGAGATCTTGTCCTAAAGTGGGATAAAGCTCACGAAGAGAAAGGAAAACATGCAAAATTTCAAGCACTATGGATAGGTCCCTTTCAGGTTAAAGAAAAGGTGGGTCCCCATACTTTCCGATTGCAAACTCTGGAAGGAAAAGTCGAGGTCCTCCCGGTAAACGGGCATGACCTCAAACACTATTTTACTTGAATAGCCCTCAAAGGGCTGTTTTCCCCCCTGTATCATAAAAGTCGCATTTTGTTCTTAAAAAAAAAAAAAAAAAAAAAAAACTCTTTCTCTAACTCTACAAAGAAAACCTTGTCTAAGCTGCCCGCAACTGGCTCACTCCTTGAAGAGGTTCTATGCTGATGAAAGGCCCTTCCCGCAAAACACAGGGCAGTCAAAACTCGCTTGTAATGGGCACCAAAGGATAGTACATGGCCTTACTGGAGTCTTCAAGCATAAGGAACCACCTCGCGGCTTCGATGGGTGCAGGCAGAGAAGGTCTTGCATAGCAGCAACCGGATCGTGAGGGAACAGGGCTAACTCAAAGAGAATTGCAGGTCATCCGGGAAAAACCCGAGTCCTCATATGAGACCAGGAGCAACCTCTCTGCAAGCAAAATAAGTCGGGATCCCTCATCCGCCTAGGAAAAATATGCCCATCTAAATAAGTGCTACAGGCACATTCTCAAATAAGTGCAATCGCACACAAATAAAGGGTAAAGGATTGAGAAAGGCTTCCTGCGCAGAGAGGTGATGTAATGACTCTGCTGGGGTACTGACCAGGCTCGCTGGCAGTGGAGCAACGTTCATGACTCCTTAGGCAGTGACTCCGCCGGAGCCGAGAGGTTCGCTGGCAGCGGAGCAACACCATGAGGACGAAATAATTGTACCGGACCCTGCAGTTGTCCAAGGTTTCCCCGACCCTCTCGGTCCTGGAGCGCGAGGAATTAAAATTCGGTTGATCTGCACCCAATAAGCCAGAAGGCTAGGCAACTTTGCGGGGTGACGAAGGAGGGCAGGTGTAAACCCTGAGGTAAAATAACAAGCAAGTATTGGGCCCCTCCCTCCTCCCTCATCGACCCTTCATCAGCAGAGACTCTGAATTCATCCAGTGAATCGCCATTTGTTGTAGCCCCTACAACACCCTCCAAAAATACAAAAAATAATAACACACACTTCAAAATTTTTGGAGCCCCTTTGAAACTAAAGGAGAAAAAGCCAAGTAAAGTTTTTAAGAGCAAGTCGCTAAGTCGCGAATCCGTGATTTGCGACCCATGCGACCTATGCGACTCTGCGACCCTAAGGTCGCCAGGTCGCCAGGTCGCAAGAGTCGGAAGTCAGGAAATTTGCGACCTTGCGACCCAGCGACCTTAAGGTCGCGAGGTCGCAAGGTCGCAAAACTAAGTAATTAGGGGAATTAGCGACTCAGCGACCTTGCGACCCAGCGACCTTAAGGTCATGAGGTCGCAATGTCGCAAACTATCAACTTGCGACCTCATTTATTGCTCGCACGTGCGACTCCTTTTTATAAGGGCAGGTCGCTAGGTCGCATTTGTGACTCGCGGCGAAAATCGTGGAATTGCTCTGACAGGTCGGCTGGCGCGTTTTCTTCCGGGTAAGTTGCCATTTCCTCCCTGTGTTTCCTTTCCCAGCATTTCTTGCTAAAATCTAGCCACCCCATGGTCTTAATTACTTGCTGGTGAGCAGATAGGGTTCCCAGTTGAGTTTTATTCTTGTTTTGGTTCCCACAAACCCCAGGGTCACCCGTGTCTTGCCAAATTCCTCATGGCTGTGCCTTATTTCCAGTTTAGACCCTTTTCAGCCGCGTATTTTTCCTGTTAAGGAGAGTTTATCCGCAAAACCGCGCGCGCTCAAAACCCCCCGGGTAGGCTCAAGTGCGACCTGCGACCCAGCGACCCGGTCGCAAGGTCGCAAGGTCGCGAGACTCCCTGTTAGCGACTCTGCGACCCTGCGACCTAGTCGCAAGGTCGTGAGGTCGCGTGTGAAGTTCTTTTGTAGATCAGCAACCCTGCGACCCCCAGAGAGCAGTTAGTTAAACTCTGCATGTGTAGGCTGTATTTAGCCGTTATCATCATGTCTTTCTCATCCTGGGATTCTTTCTTGAATGCAACAGGTGAATTTAGAGTAGACACGATACCGGTCCTCTCCGACTCTAGCAATATGGCACCCCGGGTATCCCGAAGGAGAAGTAAGCAGGTGGTGGAGGAAGAGTCAGACACAGACATACAAACATCCCCTCCACCAATATACAGAGACACCCTTTGCACCTTCGCAAAGGAGGACAGCCTTAGGTGGTATGAAGTATACCGCGAGTTCACCATACCAGAAGATGAGTTTCCAGAAGATCTCCCGGACCGGGAAGTATACCTG
This sequence comes from Pinus albicaulis, assembly GCA_034641835.2. Taxonomy (NCBI): domain Eukaryota; kingdom Viridiplantae; phylum Streptophyta; class Pinopsida; order Pinales; family Pinaceae; genus Pinus; species Pinus albicaulis. The sequence goes on along the minus strand of CM076571.1, from coordinate 678,321,145 downwards.
AAGGTCAAGAGATCCAAATTGCACCTAGCAGGGTCACATCCCGCCATCTTTCCGTGCCCAGAAATGTTAGACTGGATCATATAGAAGACGAATCCTAAGAATTTCGCAATCCGAGATAGTGAAGGTAAAGCTTTTGCAACGTTGGAGAGCTCGAAAGCACAGGTCTACTACTCGCTACCCCAACCAGAGGTAAATTTTACCCCGATATGGTTTTCCGCAAATGAAGAACCGACGGTTGATACAATCAGAAAATGGTGGGCGGAACCAGATAAATTTAAAGTCAAGAAAGACCAGGAGTACCTGGTGGCCAATCTGAGGAAAGTGTATAAGTTAGTGGCCGCCATGCTGTGCAGAGTATACGGACGTTCGGACGCCACCACTTTCAACGGAGCATGGGCAACCATTATGGAACACGTAACGGCACACGGCACTCGATTCAATTGGGCTGGCATATTAGTGGGCTCAATGCAAACAAATTTGGCTCCGGCTTTAGCTCCAGATGAGGGAACGTCGTCAGAATTTTATATGGCTTCGTATTTACTAGATGCTGTCTGTGCCCAACTGCATGTTGAGGGGTGGCCACATAATTGGGACTCCGAACAGACCCAGGCAATCCATTTGCAGACCAAGGTATTCTGGGAGTCCAGGTACAAGTCAGATATTGAGCAAATCTCTCAGATATTCATCCCCGCCCTTTACGGGAATCTATTTGGTCAAGACACCCCCTGCATGTCTTGGCGAGCAATGGAGACACTAGGTCAGGTGGCACACTGGTTTCCATTCGCTGAATTTACAATCATCCGAGTCTTTGGCACATTCAAAGCACCACATGCTCTGCCTAAGTTTGTTACCGATAAGGTGCTCATGCAGGAGGTGTGTTTCCAGATGACCGCGGGCTTCTCCAATGTCCTTTCCAAAGGGAAGAAGAAACCTTGGCCCGCTTTACCCCTCACCATTGGTGCTTATACAGTCAAGGACTTCAAAGAAGTAGGGCGTGAAGGGGAAGAGATAAAAGGTTATCACTTTAGAAATCTGGATTGCCGAACTTATGACCCAGTCAGGATAGTTCTTGAGCATTGTAAAAGGGAAAATTTTAAATGGAGTTATCAGCATGTCGAGCGTCCGGCAGAGGACGAAAAAAGAAACTGGTACAACGCAGACAGGCATCTAGCTCCGGGGATCGACTCTGACCAAGAAGAAGAGGATCACCAGAATTTAGAAGATAGGAGCCATAAACTAGGAGGCGCTTCTTCCTCCAAAGATAAGAGAATACGGACCAGTACAGGGCCTGACACCTCGGATCAGCAAAGGGAAGTAGAAGCCCAAGCCAAGAAGGAAGAGGAAAAGAAAATGAAGGAGGATGAAGAGAAACGTAAGAAAGATGTCAGGACAGAGCGGAAAAAGAAACAGGCTGAGGAAAAGGAAAGACAGGAAAAGGAAGCACAGGCGGCGGCAGAACAAGCACTTAAGGAAGAACTTGACAAATTCGATCGTCAAAAGAAGGCAGAACAAGCCGCCGCAGCAGAGCGAAAGAGAAAAGCAAAAAAAGAAGCAGAGGCAGAGTCAGAACGCAGGAAGAAGGAGGAACATGACAAGGCAGAAGCCGAGCGCCGGCAAAAGGAGAAAGAAAAGGGACAAACACAAGATAAAGAGGATGAATTGATAGATGATATCGACATATCTCCCCTGGACATTCCTCCGAGTGGCAAGAAAAGTATCCTCCCTGATGACGATTTTCTCGGGGAACAAGAGGAAGAGGTCTTCGACCTGACTAGATTGACATTTGACCAATTCTCTTTCAAAATACGGCAGGAGAGAAGAAAAGCCTTGGCACAAGGCCATCCCGCCATATCTACGGTCGCCACTGAAAGGGACATAGTCCCAGATACAAGAACTAACCCTGTAATGATAGCATCAGCAGGCACTGCTTTTGCCGCGGCCACAGAGGAGAATGTCACTAGAATGAGCAGGGAGATTATTTCCCTACAAAACAGGCTAAAAACTGCGGAAAAGGAGAAATCAATACTTGAGAGTGAGATACAAAAACTCCAAGGTAAGCCTTCCCAAGTCAATGAGGTCCCACTGGCGGTCATGAAAGAGTGTAATGTGTTGGAAACGACCATGAAGCAAGTATATAGGGAAATGCTCACCCTTAAACAAACAGTGGCCCCGTTGGCAGAGGCACGAGCAGAAACCAAACAGAAGCATGAGCAGCTCAAGGAGGCCTCGGTAGCTTTGGACAGAATGATAAACTGGACAGCGCAATACCATCAAGCTCCCGAAAATGTGCCTAGGAAGGAGTGGGGTCACACACAAGAAACCAAAGTACAAATCCGGATGATGATGCAATCCAAAGACAAGCTGGCCAAAGACTTGGACAAAGTGGTGTCTGCATATAATCACCTGATCAGTGGTATAGACTCCATGAACGCTCTACATCACATTCCATCGTTGGGGGCACTGGACGAAACTAAAGACTGGGAGCAGGTAGATCAGGAAATTCAGTCTTTTCTGCAACCCATGAGACAAGCTGCTGCAGCACCAGAATTTGAGGCATCACAAGAGAACATAAACCGGCTGCTTGTCACGCCAGTACAAATTTATACCAAGCTTGCCTCCCTCTCCATCCAGATTTCCCAGAAGAAGGAGACTCTGATTCCGAATGCTTTGGAATGTACGCACCGGTTAAAAGAAGAAATCTCTCTAGTCTCCCCTATAGCAGCGGATTACCAGGCCTGGAAAGATTTCCTCAAGGAGAAGAAGATAGACGCTCTAGACCTCTCAATTACGCGACCCCCTCCATAGCTTAACTGCTGGGTCGCAGGTCGCATTTGTCCCCCAGGTCGCAAGTCACACCGGCGCATAAGTCGCAGGTCGCAATCTTCTGGGTCGCAGGTCGCATGTTCGGCAAAGGTCGTAGGGAAGCTGAACCGTCGGGAAGTTGAAGCGTCGGAAAGCATGAAGGCGTTTCTTGAAACTATAAATACCCCTGTAGGGCACATAGTTAGGGGCTTCTCTTTTGTGGACTGAAGAGAAATATTGCATTGTAATTGAAGAACCATACTCTTGACATATGTAATACAAATACTTGTTAAAACCCCTTTGATTGGATGATGTGTTTAGTTGTGACAACACTGTGTGTATTCTGCGTACAGTTTCAGAATATCGTTTGATTAATGAATCTGTGTTTTTAATAGTGTCATTCATGCTCCATAGCTATCTGTGATTGTGTTGATGATGCTCAAGTTTACTATTTACTCGTATGATGAATGTTAATGAACTGTTTTATTAGCATCTCGTTATATCTTTCAGAGAGTTAAGGGATATTCTCGCCATTAAGAACTGTTTCTTTGGTGGTCAGATTATCTTGCATGCATTACCCCATAGATGTGTTGCTAACGACACTTCCTGGGCGTATGCATTTTGTTTATTACCTTGCTACGCACAGTGTCATATATTGGTTTGATACATCAGTCATGTATTCTGTATCATGTGAATGAGTGTATGTTTGCAGATTCAATCAGGTTGTTCGAAACCGAAGAGAAAGTCATTTAAGCGGTAGCCGGACCCACACCCCGGACGGGATCCCTACTCCAAACGGTTCAAAGTCTAATTGGGACTTTCTACCGGGGAGGTCCCCTACTGTTGGCCGGACATATTTTCCCGTCAACAGAGCCATATCCAAAATAGAGCCCGTGTAAGATCTTGTTTTTTAGGGTTAAACTGCTCCATCTAGGGTCAGAGGTATAGACTTGCAGAGTTAAAAAATTAGGGTCCTCCATCCATGATCTTATCTTTGTCTTCACTACACGTAAATAACACATTGAAGAATCCCTTAGCACAAAAATGTAGGCCAATGTGGCCTTTGGGTTTCCACTTCGAAGTGATCCATACTCGAAGAGATTTTTTAGTGGGCCAGAAACCCATGAACTTGCCTATCAGGACGTGATCCTTCATGAACTTGATTCTTCCATTAATGAGATGCACTGGGAGCTCGATCATTGTTTGTTTCGGGTTCTTCGGAATGCATGTTGCTGACTTGATGTTTGATTCTTCTCTTGCGTTGTGGGAGTCGCCCCTAAGATGTCATGAGACGGGCCAGAGTTTTTTTGATTGACAGCCTTAGCCTTTTCCACTGCCCCTATTGGATGTTAACCTTTAATGGGGGGAGCAGTAGTCCCGCCACTGGTTTCAATCATCGGTGAGCCTCAAGTCTTCCCAGGAGAGTGATCACGGCCTAACAGTCTTGGGAGGGAGGTCTGCTTGGGGTAGCCTGCGTGGAAACCTCCAAACCCAAGGTCATGGAATTTTTTTGAATATTTATTATTGGAATTTTAAAATTAGGGAATAATTTTAAATTTTTTTTTTTAAATTATTTATGTTTAGTAGCTAAGAGTATATTTCCTTTTAAAAGATTATGAGTTTAAATTTAAAAGGTGTAGTGTATATCCAAGAAACATTGGACTATCCTACACCAATTTTACGTTTAACTTGATTGTAAACTTAGATTATTATTATTAGTAGTATTCAAATTTATATGTGGAATGCTATACTTTGTTACTAAACAATTGATATCTATCTCTCTATCTATATATATATAATATGCTAGTTTGTTTATGGAAATAGTAGGTTGTGCTCTAAAAAGTCGTGAACTAAGGGCATCTAAGCTCAAAATCATGTAGGAAACACAACCAATATGAGCCCAAGAATTCCTAACATGGATGGATGCTTTTTGGTGTCTCCTCTCTACTATTGTGTGGGCTTCGATTCACTTTAGTTTGCATGAGTTATGAAATCGTTACTATACTCTCCTTTAGAGAAAAAACATGTTTTGATTACCAAATCAAGATATCCCCAAATATTTCAATATAAAAATACTCATCTAACCTTCCAATAATTAGAAATCCTCACTTTTCACCACTAAATCGAACTCTTTTAAAATTTTATTATTTTATTTATTTATTTTATATATTATTAAATTTCATCTTGTTTGAGATAATGCCTCCATTATTAGGCTTACTTAGTTTGGATTGGGTTGTTGAGGAAGTTGAGAGATTCTCTCAACTTCTCTCTCTAAGATTAGGATTAGTTCACCTATATATATTTGATGTATCTCTGATTATTTGAATACAGAAATAATTATTTGTGTGTGAATCCTGTGCGTTTCTTCTCTCTCACAATTTCTAATATGGTATTGGAGCGAGGCTGGGCTTAATCCCTGACGGGAGTGCCCAGAAAAATGTGAGAGTCTGCGTAATTAGTTGTCTGTAGATAGGTGTGAAATTGAAATGTCTATTTTTTACTTTTATATTTTGTTTTGTTGCTACTGACATGGATATGAAGAAAACAATCCACGCGTTATGGTGTTCAGATTGTTGGGGCTGCCATAATTTTTCTTCCGCAGTGTCAAATATTCTTTAACGATCTTCCTACTTCAGATTTCAACTCACTCTGGAATTGCGTATGCGGATCACAGTGGATCAAGCTGATTGCGTGGTTGTTGTGAATGATGTTTCTTTTAAAGCACTGTTGAGAATCGAGTGATAGTCGATTAGCCAAAGAGTGGTCCTGCATGTGTGATCTACGTAGTGGAAGGAGTGACTGCGTCCAAGGATCCAGAGAGTGCATTTTCTGCCTATGCCGGTATGATCCGGTTACTGCAGATCTAGTTCACTCTTCTGAAAATTGCAGAATAGTTCTACGTGGTTGTGAGACAATTCCTTTATGGGGGAGCTCCACACATCGGTTGTGAGACAGTGATAGCGTGAGGAGTTTTACCAGAAGTGTAGATACCTGCTGAATAAGGTAGGCCAAGGATTTCTGTTAAGTCTATGATTTGAATCAGTTTTGTCTCAAATGTTCGAAGGCAGAAACTTCGGTATCAGCGACTAATTAATAGCAGCTTTGCAGATATTCAAAAGTCTTAGGTTGAACTTGATTGAAAGCCATGTGCTGCTGTTGGTCAGAGTGGCTTAATGGCTCTTTATGACAGTCTATTTAGCCTGCTTGATGTTGTGTCTTCCCAATTTCTCGTAACTGATAATGATTTCAAAGATCTAGACTTCAGAATCCAATTCAACGAAACAGTAAACATATTGCTCGAACATCGAGTAGGTCCATGTGCAGAGGAAGTGAGCAATGAAATAGCGAAAGAGGGTTCATTCGAAGTACAACGATTGGAGCTTTTGAGACGATCAGAAAATGCTCCGAAGGAGGAAATGGAAGCCATAACAGGCTCAAACTCTGCAAAGAATGCATATGGTAAAAGACTGTCAAAGCAAATGAGAGTAGTGTTGGAAAGTCTTCTGAAACACCATTTTGGAGAAGAAATAATGGATGCGGTGTTTGAAGTTCATTATTTTTTTTGTCTAGAAATATGTATGGTAGTGTTGGGTTATAGCTTATATTTGTTGTTATGAGATTTGCGTATTAGAGAACCAATTATTGAACAAATTAGAATTATTTAAATTAGTCGTTCTTGACGTTCTACAGGGACGAGAGAACAATTGACTAATTTTATTGTGTGGATTTGTTATATGCTGATATTGTTGTGCTATGGGCCAAGAGCATCAGTTACAGGTTACAGTATGAGAAGCAGGTCAATTTGTTAGATTAGCTCTTGAACACATTCAGTATTCAGACCATTTGCCTAGCCACTGATGGATAGCCGAAAGCGAAATATACGACAGATGGTGATTGGTCCATAGGATGGTTCATCACTTGTCAGCTCTTATCGCGGAAGCCCCGACAAGCCGAGTTTTCAATACTGTTGATCTTGCAAAGTGCATTATTGCTGGTCAGAAACAAATGTATTTTAAATGGGTTGAATGGTAGCTCGAAAATGGTGGAGAAAAGAGCGTTTCCTATGAGATCTCAGAGTGGGTACAAATGTTAATGAAGACCAGGGCAGACAAATGTTTGTATTAAATTAGCGTGTTCTCCATTTGTGTAATGTAGGCATTAAAGGGGGGTGTTTGAGATAATGCCTCCATTATTAGGCTTACTTAGTTTGGATTGGTTTGTTGAGGAAGTTGAGAGATTCTCTCAACTTCTCTCTCTAAGATTAGGATTAGTTCACCTATATATATTTGATGTATCTCTGATTATTCGAATACAGAAATAATTATTTGTGTGTGAATCCTGTGCGTTTCTGCTCTCTCACAATTTCTAATACATCTATAATCATCAATATCACATAAATAAAAAAAATTTACATTAATATTAATAATTAATACATAACAATAACTCCCCAATAGGGAAAATTTTAAGGATGGAAATTTATCTTAAAGATTATAAACCTTGATGAATATTACTAATTCATAATATGAAAACTATAAAATGCTAGGTGATATTTTAGCAAAAATATTCAAATTTCTAATGATTTTATATAGTTCCTATAATTTTTTGGTGATTTTTAAGGTAAAATATTTGTTTCCTATAAAATTTGGGCGAATCATTTTTAAAAAAGAATAGGAATTGGCGAATATTTTTTTTGGAAAATCCATAAAAAATTAGCCCATAAAATTTACCCTACTACCCACTAAAAAAACATATATATTAAAAATTAAAAAATTACAAAACATTAAAAAAATTCCTACCCATTATAACAGGATGTTTTAAAAGATGAAAAAAATTGTTGCTCATCCTTTATGATTTAATTCATAAATCATCCAGAATGTAGATGTTGCCATGAAAACATGAAAAAATTATTTATATCTCGTCGTTTGATGATTTGTAGTATGTGAGTGGGAGCCAATGGTACTTAGTAGTCATTTCTTATATACACAAATCTTATGAAAAATGCATATACATATATATCATGTATACAAATCTCTATTCACCATGTTTAACATTGTGTTAATTCTTTATAAATTCTAAATATTAAATATATACGGTTCTATATTGGAGAAAATAATAACGTGCCCCATTTCATTTGAAAAATATAGTCTTTTATAAATATATATATCTTATGAAAAATGCATATACATATATATATCATGTATACAAATCTCTATTCACCATGTTTAACATTGTGTTAATTCTTTATAAATTATAAATATTAAATATATACGGTTCTATATTGGAGAAAATAATAACGTGCCCCATTTCATTTGAAAAATATAGTCTATTATATATATATATATATTAATATTAGATATCTACAAAGTTTTTAATATATATGGTAAATATACAACTTTATTTATTATATTTATTATTATATGAAATATCAAATTTCGCTATAAAATTAAACCTAAAATATATAATAATATTTCATATAAACTAGACAATATACACCATATCTATAATAATATTCTATAGACTAGAAAATATACATCACATATATAATATTATTGCATATAGACTAGAAGATATACACCACCACTATCTTATAAAGAAAATAAAACATGTAATATTTGGCCATACAAATTAAACAACTTTCACCCAACATGAATTTTAGTTAAAAATATGAAATAAAGTGTGAATGGATTATATGGCACTAAAATTAGCTTTAAGAATAAACAAGAAGGGATGCAGAGACAATTCCAGACGCAGCAGTTTCATATGAGATTTTGTAATATCCACCAGTAGTTCTAGACACGGCAGAGACAGTTCCAGATGTAGCAGTGCCATATTCAGTTTAACTGCGTACTTGAAATCAATGTAGAAAAAAATTAGTTCTCAACTTACCTAAATTTATTGTCTAACAAAAAAAATAAAAAAAATATTTGGATTTTAGTTCTGGACTAACTTGAATTTCTAGTCCAACCAAAATAATTAAGAATGTTTGGCATAGATTTCCTCTTATTACAAAAATAAAGATGTTTATCTTAAACTGCATCTAAATTAAGGGTGATTCTGAAGCACACCTACAATTTGTAAAGTAGGTGGAGTATCATAAGACCCACAGGGGACGTTTACCTGTCAATAAATCATTCAAAAGTTGATATAGGTTATAAAATCACTACTAGAAAGGCTTAGTTGAAATCTTAACAATCCATGTGGTCTCAAACAAAATAGTGATGGAAAACTGAGTGCCTACATCGGAAAAGAGAGGAATTAACCAAAGTGGTTATATAATGACGAGATAGAATATTAAATTCACCATAAGAAAAATTCATTCATGAGACAGAAAAATTCATTCAAATGCTTACAGTGGGAGGTCTTAAAGCCATAAATATGAAAAAAATAATTAGAATAAAAACTAAATATTATAAACCAATACATGATATAAAATATAGGCTACGTGCCCTCTCTAAGCTGCCTTGCATGAAAGTACGTGCACTTGTTAGCTCTTACTAGCTACTATTATACAAATCCTAGGCTAGGCTTGTCTGTGGAGGAAGAAGGTGAATGAGGTTAAAAAATACCCGCCTCTACCTGGCTCACGAGTATGACTGTAAACAAACGACATGTGCCCCATGTCCCCAATTTCTAGTAATTCCGAATTACTAGTAATTTATGGGATGGGCTATAATAACACGATGATATTAGTGTTCATCGAAGATTATCGGAGTAGCTTGGTAAGTAATGTCATTCACATGTCTAGTTGCTGAACCTATTAGAATCCCACAACTTTATCATATATGTCTTCTGCAACTTTGTCATATATGTCCTATTGCTACTAATGACGACCAAAAGGACAATATGAATACCCTGAGTGTGCTACCATCACTGTTTTGAAATTTTAGTCATTGCTCAATATTACAAGATCATTAGGCTTAGCTTAAGGTGGGACTTGAGATGTAACATGCTAATTCAATGATAAATATATTAGTTTTATTATTTTTTAGATTGGTAGAGTTAAAAGTATGCTTCTTATACATTATTAATTTATTTTAGGTTGTGCTATCGCAATTGATAATTCCAGTCAAATAGGGCAGCTCCTTGCTCACCTGATTGTAAAGGCTAGGACTTCTATCATCACCATTTTGAATATGTTAGACAACTCGGCTGGATAATGGAGATCATCAATTTCGCATAATTAGTGTTTTCGGCATGGGAGGCATCCGTAAGACATCTCTACTCCAAGTCATCCACAACGCTTATAGGAAAGGTAACTTGTTTGAAGCCTTAATTTGGAATGTTGTTTCCCTAAATTATAACATTTCAGGGTTGCAGGTTGATATTGGAAGGCAAATCAATTTCAATCTGAGATAGAAAAGATGGAGCTTTACTGGTTTGAAGTATGGATTTGAGAAGTGATTTTAGTAGCTAATTTTCATCTATGGAATCTAAGGAGATGGGCAGAAGATAAATGCATGTGGAAGAGGAGCTTACCTCAGAGGAAGTTGTAGAAAAGCTTGAATCCAGAGAACCATTAGATCCCAAAATCAACAAGGATTGCTAATACAGGTGTGTTGAAACCTCGAAAATCATTGCTTCAAACATTGGGGGAAAACCACCCGGTCGGGACCTTAAGACAACTCCTTTTCCGTTTGGTGTGCTGGCTCCAACTGGATTTATTGGAACAGTTTCCTGATAATAAATGGATTATTAATGGAGTGTTTATATAGGTGGATAATAGAACTAACTGATTAAGATAATCTATCTAAATTAAACTATAACCTGTAGATAATTCTAAAACTAACCCGAGTATTAAGTATGAATACGACTTTAAGATTATTTCAATTAAAAAAATAATCAGGAAAATGTATTATTATTTAAAAGAAAGATGCAATATCATATAATGATAACTCTGTTTAAGAAATTAAGCAAAGTTAGAATAACACATCGCATTCATAATTCTATATATCATTTTCATATACTATGATAGATAAATATTTCTATATCTTCAGAAATGATATGATAAAGAAATATTTGAGAAAACAAGCATATATAAATGATAGAAAATTTCAAAGAGAATACTTCATTACATAAATAAAACAACAGTAAATCGATAGAAATACCAGATTCATTGAGATATTTTCTTAATGCAATTCGATATCCAAACCTTGCGCTTTAATTTAGAACAACCTCCAAGGTACATAAATGCAACTCTTAAAGATGATTCACCATAAATCACTGGATGTGATCCCTTATAAAAATAAAATAGTCAATGGAGTACAAAAATGTATTATCCAAGCCAAAAGATTACAAATTTAGGACCCTTTTCTAAATGCATGAAAGGGGTTTAAATAGGAAATTAACAAAACTGATTATGTATAACTTATGCTAGAAACTATCATCGGAGATCCTGGGAAAGACTTGCGATATCAAATAAAAAAGATTCACTGAATTTCTTTTTGCATTCAATGTGCTAAGGTGGTAGATTTTAAGCATATATTTAACTTCCGTTGGATGACTCAACCTCGAATGCAACTAACTAGTGTATGTGGCATCGGATAGCTATGGAATGATGTAACTTATGGCATTAGAAAGGAATTTGATTACCATCTGCTGACTTTGTGGTTTGATCAAATATTTCCATAGCACATCCCATGTAATTTCCTGTATTTTGCTGATCTTTTGATTTTTGTTGATTATTTCATGTTTCCATCTGGCATCAGTCTCTTTCATCCTCGGAAATTTACCTTGAGTACAATCTGAAATCAAATTAGTAGCATATAAGCTATCATTTACTAATTGTGTCAGATTTTTCATTATGCCTCTAGCCCTTGATGTAGCACATTCTTCTTTAATTAACTGTGTATCCCATTCAACAAACAAAATTTCTTTATTCCTTTCTTTGATCCTGGGAATATTTGCTTTCTTTCCTTATTCTGAGTCCTGCCATGAAATAAACTCTAATATGTTATCATATGCATTCTCAAATTCAATTCTGGTACTGACTGATTCATCAATAAGGGAAGATGTTATTTCACATAAAGGTTCAACTTGTGCAATTTTGAACACAGGTCATCCAACTGCTGAGACAATAATTTACTTGTTTCCAGAGCTTCTGTTCTAAATTGGTTAATTTTAGGATAATCTTTAAATTTATCCAATCTTGATTGAAATTTTTTTTCTTGCTCTACTTTGGTGGCTTTCTCATTTTGTAATAATGTCTATAGTTTGGAAAACTCTTGAGACAACTATTTTTGTTTATTCAAGGCTTGCTGGTCAAGCTTCTTCTTTTCAATACTCAGTTGTTCTTTCAATTGTTTGGCTTTGAGTATTTATTCTTCTAACTGCTGCTCCAACTACAATATTCTTTGTTGATCACCTGTTATTTTCTCTTCTAGAAATGCTATCTGTAAGTCTTTTTTTTTTATCATTTGATTGACTTCATCAGCTTTATCTATAGTGGCTGCACTACGGGCACCTGCATATTGTGATAATTTGGTAAGATCCTCTAAAGGATTTACCTCAGTATTCTTCCATAAAACATTCATTAACTCAACTTGTGAAGTTTCAGATGATCCTTGATCTACCTTCCTTCTCTTCCTTTGTTTTCTAACAACAGCCCTATGCTTAGGACTGTAAAAGATATCCAGAGGAGGAATGTCTTCAACTCTCAAGACAATTTTGTTCTGATGGATGTTAAGGGATAATCTCCATATTATGATTATTCAAACTATCAACTTGAGGATTATTTTTTCCTCCAATTTGTTGTTCAAATTATTCATATTGTCTTAGCAATTGGGGAGTAATAATAATTTCAGTAGAATTTACCACTTTTTCTGTGGTTGTTTCTCTTTCAAGTTGTTCATTTGGCTTATTACCTGTATTTATTTTTTCAGACTGCATATCAGTTTTGGTAACTGTATTCTCCTTTTCTGTCTGAATATCAAGTTTTCCAGTTGTACTTTCCTTCTCAGTATGGATATCAGGCTTGCTGGTAGACACTTACTTTTCTGTCTTGCTAGCTGTGTCTTCCTTTTTCTTTTGTTATGTTTCTATACTTTCAGCTTCTTGCAAAGGAATCCTTAGCTATTCAAGGGGAGCTTTTAGCAATCTCTGACTTCTGAACTGCATAAATTTACTCATATCCTCTGTCTAAAACTTGGATTTAGCCAAGTCATAAAATTGGGAAAATTTCTCAATAAAAACAAATAAATCATCGAAGTCGTCAGGTTCATGTTCAGATCTAGCAATTTGAACGAAAGTTGTGAAATCGAAAGCTACTTTATTCAGATCATAATGTCTGCCTGGAATAGTTGCAAGCTTAAGATATCTTATTTTAATGATTTCCTTCTCAGCATGTTTGAAATCATTAAGAGTATAATTTCCACAATGAAAGGGAAAGATAGGCCACATCAATTTCTTGGCATTCTTTAAACATCTTGACATCCCTCTTTCTGTCAACTGGTAAGAAATTTCTTGGGCTAACAGTTTGTCAGGGACATATAGAGGTAAGATATGGGGTTCAACAATGCTTCCAAAAGCTCTGATATAGGTAAACCTTTCTTCTCCAAACCAATTTCCAATTAGGGATATATCATTCTTTGCTTTTCAGAGAGCCGGGGAGGAAATTGGTTAAAAATGGTCTGATAGGCAGGTAACATAAATCCATAACAAATCATATATACATGATTTTTAAAATGGACCTTCCACAAATACTTATGGTAAATATGTATCAGGACAGGGTTTTTAGGGGTCCATTTCCAACCTAGAATAGGAAATTCTGAATTGAAACATAGAGCATCTAAGATATAGGCACAAAAATGAAAAGGGGTTTTATTTCCAGTATCTTTATCCTTACTATATTCCAAAATTATATTAGCTATCTTGTCAAAAAGGATAACTGACCAATCCATAATCTCATAATTCAGAGCAGAATGAATTAGGGGTACCATTTGAATTGACAACCTTGCAGAATTATCATTTCTGAAAAGCCTACACATCATTGCAACAACATAGCAATATGGGGGTGCAAGAGACTCCACGGAGTACATACTTGATGCTTAATTTTTGTGTTTCTTCGGAGCTCGTCTCCATTCCCTTATTGGTTCCGATTGAGTTTCATTGACTGCAACGAAATATTTAATGAAGGCTTTGTTATAGATTATTTGAGGGTCTGGCAGATGGTACATCGCTTTCATATCTTCTGCTCTGAAAGACCCAAATGTTTTTCCCACAGTTGAAACAAATGTTCTGTTTGCGATGGTGATATTCTCTATCACCCATTGTATTACATCATAATAGGGGAATATATTTTTCCAAGCTGCAATTCTGTGAAGAAAAGAATTTGCAAGTGCTTTGAGAGGAGTCTCAGAATTAGAATTTGAGTCTTCTTCATCTGGTACTACCACCTTTACCTCTGTAATATTGGGTTTTTATTCTTCAATCAAGTTATACACTTCTTCGCTGGAAAGCTTCCCGAGACCCTGGCATGCTGTATCTGTAACTAGCTTGATTTTGGCTGGTTTTTCTTTTGGAATTGTGGCAGTAGGAGTAGTCTTTGTGGCAGCAACAATTCTTTCTTTCTTAAATTTCTTAGACATTTTCTCATCTGGTATCATTTCACTCACTCGGCGAATGAGGGGGTTGGATGTTCTATGGCTCTGCAAATGAGAAAAAACTTTCAGAAGTGAGAAGAAACGAAGTTAAAAGAACAATTGTGTGAAAATATTTTATCAATGATCTCTAATTGATTAACCCCGTAATAAACTTAAATTCCCTCCATGAGAGTCACATTCACCCATTCATATTGGAATCGATCACTATAATTAATTTGATTTTACAATTAATGATGATCGTACAATCAGAGATCAGCGATATTGAAATGTTAATGTAAAAATTTCATTTTGAATTTTCCGATTGCGATTAATAAATAATATATGCGCGACGCAAACAGCGATAAATAACGACTAACTATTCATCCCATCAGAGGTTTTGAAAGGGAATCAAATGACATTTCATATTTTCCGCCGATTTGCGATTGCATTGATAGCATATCGCATCGGACATTTCCAAAGGAATTAAGTTTTACATGATTTCCGCTGATTCGCGATTGCAATGATGGTGGGGTCCATCACATCAGAGTTTTGTAAAATAATTAAATGCGATGTTGTTCTTCCGAAATGCGATTGTGATGAATCGCATCGCATCGGCGTTTATGAAATAGACCGAATGAAGGGTATCGTTTTTGAAATGTGATTTGCAATAAGTTCTATCGCATCAGATT
Source organism: Pinus albicaulis (assembly GCA_034641835.2). Lineage (NCBI taxonomy): Eukaryota > Viridiplantae > Streptophyta > Pinopsida > Pinales > Pinaceae > Pinus > Pinus albicaulis. The sequence goes on along the minus strand of CM076571.1, from coordinate 678,306,078 downwards.
TTTTTAAAACAAATGTGAAACCATAAGACATTACCGATTTGCGATTGCGATCACATCAAAATTTTTAACATGAATACTTCTATTCTTTGTGTCGATGCGATATAAGACTTAAGTTTACTCGGATCGGAAATATTCAAGGTCACATGCATTTGTGGTATGCAATATGCAATGTATGACTTTTAAACAATGAATCTTTTGTTGTTTTATTTAAAATAATTAGATTTCCTCAAAGTATTTTATTTCTATCTAAAAGAAAAGGGTAGTTGTTTCTAAAGTAAAATTTATTCTAAAATTTTGAAATGGGGAGGGTTGTTATACCGTACAACAATTGGAAATTCACTAGAAGAAATAGTTATCTCTGAGAAAATAAAATGAACACTATATTTAAGTAAGGAAAAAGTTTTAAAGATAATGAAAACTATCTTAGAGAAATTTAAATAAAATCTAACTCTGAAAAAGAATAAAAATCACTTACAATTTCTTTCTAATTTCCCAAGAATAAAAACGTTTTTGGGTTTTCTCAAGCCTTGATTGGTTGATAATGATTAAGTAAGAGGCCTTTCCAATTTTAGCTTTTGTAATATACTCTATTGTCATAGGCATTGCCTCTGCTGCCAGCAAACGTTTGTAGTCTCGACAGGGTTACCTTTTAACCATCAACCATTCATTGTCCCATCCAATTAAGATCACGACTCTTTTAAAGATAAATTCATGACATATTATCTCATGTTTTTTTGTCTTTTACTTTTTTAATTTAAAAGCCATTGTTCTGGTTTGGTAGCCAGTTGATAACAATGCCACTCACTAGTTGTAATTAAACTGAACAAGCTAGCTCGTGATGAGACCCCTTATCTTATAATTATAAGCCATTACCCTGTTTTGGTATGAAGTGTTGGTAATGTTAGTTTTATTACTTCTTATGATCGTGGTAAGCAGGCTCGTGATGAGACCTCTTATCTCTTAATTTTACATATAATTTATTAGAATTACATTCTAAAAAATCACAATCTTAATGGATGGGGTGAAATGATTTTTCTCCTTAACAATCAATGGATGACAATTTTTTAGAGTTTTGAATGCCAAAACTTGAAAAAGTCTTTAATTTTTATGGATAACCTTTCTATGCTCAATAAACTTATAATTATTTACAATTTTCTCAAGGTTTCAAAATATTTTTCAAATGTTTAAACAAATTTTCAAAGTTTAATATTTTATTTTAACTACCCAAAAATTGTAATCATTTCTTTAAAAATTCTTATTTACATCAAAATAAGTATTTATAATATTTTCTCGAAGATATTTTAAAACAGTAAAAAGTCAATTAAAAACCATTAACAACCTTATTTACATAAATAAACCAAATTTCAGAAAGGAGTATGTACAGGTAAGAAGGGGTTACCTCCTTAGGAAAAGAATTTCTTTAAGACAAGCCCATTCACAGGAAGAGATTCTTTCCTTCCTGATAAGTCTTGCAATATGAACGTAGATGAGCTTATATTTTCAGCAATCTGAAATGGTCCAAGCCACATTTTTTGAAATTTGGTATGCTTACCCTTATCTTCATGTACTTTGTCCTATTTCAGAATAAGATCACCAATTTGCAAAGTTTTGGATCTGGTGGAACTTGAATCAAAAGAAGATTTTACCAGCTGTTGGTGTTTAGCATGAATACTTTTTTCTTTCTCTCTATCTTCTTCTAACTTAAGAATTTGATCAAATATCAACTGAATAGATGATGAAGGATTTTCTTCAGTAAATTGAACTAGGGCTAATGATGGAAGAACTAGATTTGATGGTATCACAACTTCTTTTCCATAAACTAGATTAAAAGGTGAAGTACCTATTGAAGTTTTATGAGTAATACTATCAGTCCATATTGCAAAAATTAAAGACTTATGCCAAATTTTTTGATTATGATCAATGGTCTTTTTTATGATTTTGATGAGATTTTTATTAGTAGATTCAGCTAAACCATTACCTTGTGGATAATAATTTGCTGAATATTTCAATTTGAAACCTCTTTTTATTGCAAATTCCATTATAATATTTCCAGAAAAATTAGATGCATTATAAAAAACAAGAGCATTAGTTACACCAAACCTAGTAATGTGGAATTGATCAATGAATTCAATGATTGCATCAGAATTGGCTACCTTTAAAGGAATTGCTTCTACCCACTTTTTGAAGTAATATGTTGCTGTAAGGATGTATCTGTGTTGTTTGGAAGAGTGTGGTACTTTTTTTCCAATAATATCAAGCCCCCATTGCTCAAATGGTTGCTCAATGTTTATTGGTTGTAAAGGAAAGGCTGGCTTCCTTTGTCTTCCACTAGCAGTTTCACAAGTCTCACACTTCCTTACATAGTCATGTGTATCTTTGAAAAGGGTAGGCCAATAATATCCAGCATGGATGATTTTGTGAGTTGTGGTATCACCTCCAAAATTTCCACTTGCTGGTCCATCATGTTATTCTTGTAATACCTTTTTTGCTTCAGTATTTTCAAGGCATCTTAATAGAATTGAATCATAATTTCTTCTGAATAACACATCATCAATGATTTCATAATGTTTAGCCTTTAATCTTAAAGCACGCTTGTTCTTATAGCTAAGATTAGAATGAGCATACCCATTTTTCAAGTAAAATATCATATTAGCATATTGAGATTCTGAATCTATAACACTTATTTGATTTACTTGAATAACATTATCTTGATCTTGATTTTTTGGTATGTTGGAAGCTCCTGCTAACAATCTGAAAAAACCTTGTCCTCTAACAATCTTGGCTGGCTTAATATCAATATCATACTATTGTAAAGTTGTTACCCAATTAGCTCTCTTTTCTCCTACTTCCTTTTGAATTAATAATTATCTCACTGTAGAGAATGGGAAAATAATTTTTGTATGTGTCTTTAGGAGAAAAGGTATAAAATGTTTAATTGATTTAAACATAGCGAATTCTTTTTTTTCTACATCAGAATAATTAAGCTCGGCTCCTTGTAGATTTGAGCTAAAGAAAGAAATTGGTGCTTCTATTTGTTGATCATTGAGCTGTGTTAAAACAGCAACATAGGATGTTTTAGTAGCCAAGGTATATAGAATAAAATTTTTAGAAAAATCAGGAGTATTCAATGTAGGTGCATTAATGATTTCCTTTTTTATTGCATCAAAGGCTTCTTTTTCTTTATGTAACCATTTGAAAACAAATTTTTTCTTAATCATATTCTGCAAAGGTAAAACTATTTGAGAAAAATCAAGAATGAATCTTTTTACAAAATTGATCTGCCCTAGAAAAGATTGCATGGATTTCTTGTTATGTGGTAAAGAAATATCAAAAATTTCTTTTACTCTGTCAGGGTCAATATATATACCATATTTTGACACAAAAAATCCTAAAAGTTTTCCTTCATTGAGAGAAAAGAATGATTTCTTTGGATTTAAGGAAATACCATATCTTCTGCATATTTCAAATATCTGTTTCAAATCATGCAGATGATTAGTTTCTTTCTTTGAAAATACTATGATGTCATCAAGATAGATAACAACTGGTCTGTTAATCAAACCCTTAAATGCTATATCCATGGCTCTCTGGAAAGTAGCTCCTGAATTTATCAAACCAAAATGCATCTTTTGATAAGCATAAGTTCCCCATTTGGTTCCGAAAGTAGGTTTTAGCCTATCATCTGGATGTACCAATATTTGGTTATAGCCTGAAAAACCATCAAGAAAAGACATGAGTTCAGAACGAACTACCTTTTGAAGTATTTGTTCCATCATTTCTAATGGGAAGTTATCTTTTTTACATGGCTTGTTTAAATTTCTAAAATCAATGCATATTCTAATATCTCCCTTATTCTTCCTAACCGGTACCATGTTGGAAACCCAATTAGAATGTCTTACATGAAAAATGATTTTGGCCTTCAAATGTTTATTGAGTTCTCCCTTGATTTGACCTTCCAGATTGGGATGAATTTTTCTTAACTTCTATTGAACAGGTTTCACATCAGAAAGCATTGGAATTGTATGTTTAATGACATAAGTATCATAAGTTTTCAAGTCCTCATAATTCTAAGGAAAAGCATTTTTATACCTATTTAGAAGCTTGATGAAAGCGATCCTTTCCTCTAAAGTTAACTTGAGTCCTAGATTAACATTTTGATGTTTAGACTCAGTACCAAGGTTTACTAATTCAAACTTCAAAGTAGAACTTTCAAGTTTAGCATTATTAACTTTCTTGAATCTGTATTTTATATCATATAGATCCTCAAGTTTAACTACAGATTTGTGAATCGAATTTTCATCACTTTTTTAGGTATTTTGAAGATCATGATCATTTTCATCAATTATTTGTTCATCATAAGATTTCTTTGAAGTCAAGAAATTCAAGATATCTTCATCATGATAGAATATTCTCCATTTTGTGATATTATCGGGAACAGATGGTCGAAAGATTAATTCGACTGAAAACCTATCTAGACTGTAATCTTCAGCTAGGAGGAGCATGGAGGCAACATTAGCTAACAATTCAGCTGATGTATTTTGAGTTCTAGGGATAGAAAAGATGTTGAATGCTAAAAATTGAGTGCTAAGGTCTTGAACAAGGGTTTTATAATGTTTAAGATGATCTGAAAGACAATGGATAGTGTTTCTTACTTGTCTGATAATAATTTCGGAATCACCATACACTTTCAGGTACTTAACATTAAACCCTATTGCTTTATAAAGCCCTTGAATCAAGGCTTCATATTCTGCAGCGTTATTTGTACACTAAAATTCTAACCTACATGAAAGCATAGTTTTCTCCCAATCTGGTTCAATTAAAATGCATCCTGCTCCTGCGCCATCATTAGATTTTGATACATCAAAATCCAAAGACCAAAATAAAGACTTATTTACTAGTTTATCTGTATATGTATCAAAAACATTAACAATTCTTGAAGAATCAGTTCGTGAAAAATTTTCAATTTGCGAAATAAAAGTATTTACAGAAAAGGGTGATTGTGGTGCTGTGAATTTTCCAAGGAATGATTCAGCAGAATAACCTATGAGAATGTTGTTATTAAAAGCTACAGGTTCATTTTCTTGTTCAAATTATGTCACAGTATGCATCATGTGTTTTTATCGTTCAACCTTGATTTGATTTGGCTTCCCTTTTTGAGGAAGCCACATGTGTGAATAATCAGTGGAAATATAACCATTAAGATTTGTAGACCAATCCCTGCTTAAGAATAATCCATAAAACTCAGGAATATTTGCAATCAGTATATCAATTCTCTGGACTATCCTGGGATCAGAGGCTAATCTAATAGTAACTGAATTTATTTCTCCCACAACTTGTACTTTAGACTGGTCTAATTGAACAATATGAACTACAGACTTTTGTGGTTCAATATTCAATTTTGCACAGACTGAAGTAGGAATTATATTAGATGATGCTCCTGAATGTATCAAACAGTTATGAAAATTCTTGTTATATATTTCATAAGTAAAAAGAAAAGGAGGTGTCTGAGAATTTTATCCTTCTCTAATAAGAGCAGTATCAGTAACATCTACTTTATTTGGTGGCTTACATGATCCTTTGGATGCTTTGGCAACTACACCGCTTGGTAGAGGAGTAATGGGTGTTGCATTTAATTATTTTAATAACAACTTATGTTGATGTTTAAGTTTTCTAAGTTCATGTAGAGAGATATTCACTCTGGTTTTCTTCATGTCTTCAAAAATGTTATAATCCATAGGATCTGATGCCACCAGAGTTTTAGATGTTGTTGTAGGAGGATTAGAAGATGATGGTTGATTTTGAGTTGGTAAAGAGGAAGTTTTATTTACAGGGTATTTGTCTTTAGTAGTCGAAGTTGAACTTTTCTTCTTGGGAACTGTTTGAATAGGCTCTACTGTAGATTTACTTCTTGTACTTACTGGCATGGATTCTTGTTCCTTTTCACTATCTGAATTAGGAAGAATGAAATCCCACATCCCATGTAATTCAACTATTTCTTCTTCTTCATCTTCTTCTGATAATGGAGGTGTATCATCTTCCTCATCTCCTTCTAGATCTGACTCTGTGTTAGAGATTGAATTGGGTGGTTTTGATTTAGTAGTTTGATTTCTTTTGAAATTTTTGAATTCCCTTTTGGTAGAAGTTTCTACAACTTGATTTTTAATCTCAACCATCTCATTAGACATAGTTTTGAGAACTTTTTGCAACCGTTCCATATCATATGGATCTCGGTGTTTTATTCTTTGAATCATCCTTAAAGCTCACCTTTTTGGATTTTCTGTCTTCAATAGAATTTTTCTTATCCAAAGCAACAATCCGTCTTTCAACTTCAATTGCTTCTTTCATGTTTTCATCCAAAGTATGTTTAGCAGCTCTATCAACAAAAATTGCTATATTTGAAGGCAAATATGTTATATACCATTCAGTTTTGACTTTCTCACTGGGCTTAGATGTTGTAGAGATTTTATTCAAGATTTTATTGAATCGAGAATTAAAATCTTTGATGGGTTCTTTGGGTTTTTTCCTCAAATTAGAGAGATCATTGATTAGGGTTGCTACTGATCTACCATCTCCAAATTTGGTTAAGAAATGTTCTTGGAAAATATCCCAACTTGTAATAGATCCTGATGGTAATGAAAAATACCATGATCTTGCTGCCCCTTGCAAAGTATAGGGGAATAATTTGACCACAAAATCTTCATGTTCTACTGCATTTAAATTTATAGCAAGCATAAATTTATTGATGTGTTCTTCAGCTTGTATGTTAAGGTCATGACTAAATTTTGGCAACCATTTTTCAGGATGGTCTGGTAAATCATGTAAAGGTGCAGGCATTGCAACAGCTCCTAGACTAGCCCATGGTCTCTGTGTCATTATTGTGATAACAGTTGAAGGAATAGAAGAGACAATTGGTGTTTGAGTAGATGTTGTTGGAGTAACTTTACTCTTCTGGGTTTGAGTTTGAGAAGTAGATGTAGTTTGAGTAGATGATGTTGGGATAACTACACTGTTCTAAGTTGGAGTTTGGGAAACAGATGATTGAATTTGTGATGAAGAAAGAATAACACTATCTGATTCTGATGGGGTTTTTCTAGTTTTAACTCTACTAGGTAAAGGAAATTCTTTTGGAGGAATACCAAGTTTTTCGCTTTGTGACCCAGTAAGAGGTTCCGAAGAAATGAATTGTGAAGTGACACTACCTTTGGATGTTTCAGAATCTTATAAAGATAATGAGAATCCTTGTAATTTATGAATTAAAGCTTCTAATTTAGGAGACTCAGGAGGTTGATTGTCTAATTGATTTGAGACTTTGGTAGTGGGTGTTTAAATATTTCTATCAATTTCTTCCCTAGAGATCTTAGATGTAGAAGAAATCGAAGAAGGTGATGAGGGTGAATTGCTCTTTGAATGATTTGTAGATTTGGATTTACTAGCCATTCATAGCTTAGGCCCTCCTTCTAGTGCCAAAATTGTTGAAATCTCGAAAATCGTTGCTTCAAACATTGGGAGAACACCACCCGGTAGGGACCTTAAGACAACTCCTTTTCTATTTGGTGTGGTGGCTCCGACTAGATTTACAGGACCAGTTTCCTAATAATAAATGGATTGGTAATGTAGTGCTTATATAGGTGGATAATAGAACTAACTGATTAAGATAATCTATCTAACTTAAACTATAACTTGCAAATAATTCTAAAACTAACTCGGGTATTAAGTATGAATACGACTTTAAGATTATTTCAATTAAACAAATAATCATGAAAACGTATTATTATTTAAAATAAAGATGCAATATCATATAATGATAACTCTGTTTAAGAAATTAAACAGAGTTAGAATAACACATCGCATTCATAATTCTTTATATGATTTGCACACTATGATAGATAAATATTTCTATATCTCCAGAAATGATAAGATAAAGAAATATTTGAGAAAACAAGCATATATAAATGATAGCAAATTTCAAAGAGAATACTTCATTACATAAGGAAAACAACACTAAATCGATAGAAATACCAGATTCATTGAGATATTTTCTTGATGCAATTCGATATCCTTTAATTTAGAACAACCTCCAAGGTACATAAATGCAACTCTTAAAGATGATTCACCATAAATCATAGGATGTGATCCTTTATAAAAATGAGATAGTCAATGGAGTATAGAAATGTATGATCCAAGCCAAAATATTACAAATTTAGGACCCCTTTCTAAATGCATGAAAGGGGTTTAAATGGGAAATTAACAAAACACATTATCTATAACTTATGCTAGAAAATATCATTGGAGATCCCGGGAAAGACTTACGATATAAAATAAAACAGATTCATTGAATTTATTATGTATTCAATGTGCTGAGGTGGCATATTTTAAGCATGTCTTTAACTTCCGTTGGATGACTCAGCCTCGAATGCAATTGACTAGTGTATGTGGCATCAGAAAGCTCTGGAATGATGTAATTTATGGCATCATAAAGGCATTTGATTTCCATCTGTTGACTTTGTGGTTTGATCAAATATGTCCATAGGACATCCCATGTAATTTCCTGTATTTTGCTGATCTTTTCATTCTTGTTGATTATTTCCTACTTCCATCTGCCATCAGTCTCTTTCATCCTTGGAAATTTACTTGGAGTACAATCTGAAATAAAATTAGTAGCATATAAGCTACAATTTACTAATTGTGTCATGTTGTTTATTATGGGTCTAGCACTTGATGTAGAAAGTTATTGTTTAATTAACTGTGTATCCCATTCAACAAACAAAATTTCTTTATGCCTTTCTTTAATCCTGGGAAGATTTTCTTTCTTTCATTCTTCTGAGTCCTTCCAGGAAATAAACTCTGATATCTTATCATCTATATTCTCGAATTCAATTCTGGTGCTATCTGATTCATAAATAAGGGAAGATTTTATTTCACATAAAGGTTCAGCTTGTGCAATTTTGAACACAGATCATCGAACTACTAAGACAATAATTTACTTCTTTCCACTTTTGTTCTAAATTGGTGAATTTTAGGATAATCTTTAAATTTATCCAATCTTGCTTGAAAAAGTTTTCCTTGCTCTACTTTGGTGGCTTTATCATTTTGTAGTAATGTTTGTAGTTTGGACACCTCTTGAGACAACTATTTTTTTTATTCAAGGCTTGCTGGTCAATCTTCTTCTTTTCAATACTCAGTTGTTCTTACAATTGTTTGGCTCTAAGTCTTTCTTCTTCTAACTTCTGCTCCAACTGCAATATTCTTTTTTGGTCACCTGTTTTTTTCTCTTCTAGCAATGCTATCTGTAAGTATTTTTGTTTTATCATTTGATTGACTTCAGCAGCTTTATCTATAGTCGCTACACTACAGGCACTTGCATATTGTGATAATTTGGTAAGATCCTCTGAGGGATTTACCTCAGTATTCTTCCATACAACATTCAATAACTCAACTTGTGAAGTTGCAGATGGTCCTTGATCTACCTTCCTTCTCTTCCTTTGTTTTCTAACAATAGCCCTATCCTTAGGACTGTAAAAGATATCCAGAGGAGGAATGTCTTCAACTCTCAAGAGAATTTCTTTTGATGGATGTTTAGGGATAATCTCCATATCCTGATTATTCAAACTACCAAGATGAGGATTATTTTGTCCTCCAATTTACTATTCAAATTGTTCATATTGTCTTAGAAATTGGGGAGTAACAATAATTTCAGCAGAATTTACCACTTTTTCTGTGGTTGTTTCTCTTTCAAGTTGTTCATCTAGCTTATTACCTGTATTTCTTTCTTCAGATTGCATATTATTTTTTTAAATGTATTCTCCTTTTCTATCTAAACATCAAGTTTGCCAGTTGTACTTTCCTTCTCAGTAAGCATATTAGGCTTGCTAGTAGACACTTCTTTTTCTATCTTATTAGCTGTGTCTTCCTTTTTCTTTTGTTCAGTTTCTATACTTTCAGTTTCTTGCAAAGGAATCCTTAGCTGGTCAAGGGGAGCTTTCAACAATCTATGACTTCTGAACTGTATAAATTTATTCATATCCTCTGTCTAAAACTTGGATTTAGCCAAGTGATAAACTTGGGAAAATTTCTCAATAGAAACAAATAAATCATCGAAGTCATCACGTTCATGTTCAAATCTAGCAATTTGAACCAAAGTTGTGAAATCTAAAGCTACTTATTCAAATCATACTGTCTGCCTGGAACAGTTGCAAGCTTAAGATCTCCTATTTTAATGATTTCCTTCTCAGCATGTTTGAAATCATTAAGAGTATAATTTCCACAATGAAAGGGAAAGGTAGGCCACATCAATTTCTTGGCATTCTTTAAACATATTGACATCCCTCTTTCTGTCAGCTGGTAAGAAATATCTTGGGCTAACAGTTTATCAGGGACATATAGAGGTAAGATATGGGGTTCAACAATGCTTCCAAAAACTCTGATATAGGTAAACCTTTCTTCTCCAAAACAATTTTCAATTAGGGATATATCATTCTTTTCCTTTTCAGAGAGCCGGGGAGGAAATTGGTTAAAAATGGTCTGATAGACAGGTAACATAAAGCCGTGAAAAATCCTATATACATGATTTTTAAAATGGACCAAGTCCAAAAATACTTATAGTAAATATGTATTGGGACAGGGTTTTGAGGGATCCATTTCCAACCTAGAATAGGAAATTCTGAATTGAAACACAGAGCATCTAAGATATAGGCACAGAAATGAAAAGGGGTTGTATTTCCAGTATCTTTATCCTTACTATATTCCATAATTCTATTATCTATCTTGTCAGAAAGGATAACTAACCAATCCATAATCTCATAATTTAGAGTAGAATGAATTAGGGGTACCATCTGAATTGGAAACCTTGTAGAATTATCATTTCCGAAAAGCCTACACATCACTGCAGTAACATAGTAATATGGGGGTGCAAGAGACTCCACGGAGTACATACGTGATGCTTCATTTTTGTGTTTTTCTGGAGCTCATCTCCATTCCCTTATTGGTTCCAATTGAGTTTCATTGTCTACGATGAAATCTTTAATGAAGGCTTTGTTATAGATTTTTTGAGGGTCTGGAAAATGGTACATCGGTTTCATATCTTCTACTCTGAATGACCCAAACATTGTTCCCACAGCTAAAACAAATGTTATATTTGTGATGGTGATATTGTCTATCACCCATCGTATTACATCATAATAGGGGAATATATTTGCCAGAGCTGCAATTATTTGAAGAAAATAATTTGCAAGTACTTTGAGAGGAGTCTCAGAATCAGAATCCGAGTCTTCTTCATCTAGTACTATCGCCTTTACGTATATAACAGTGGGTCTTTATGCTTCAATCAAGCTATACACTTCTTCCCAGGAAAGCTTCTCAAGACCCTAGCATTTCGTATCTGTAACCATCTTGATTTTGGCTAGTTTTTCTTTTGGCATTATGGCAGTAGCAGTAGTCTTTGCGGTAGCAGTAGTCTTGCTTTCTTAAATTTGTTATACATTTTCTCATCTGGTATCGTTTCACTCGCTCGGCGAATGAGAGGGTTGGATGTTCTATGGCTCTGGAAATGAGAAAAACCTTTCGGAAGCGAGAAGAAACAAAGTTAAAAGAACAACTGTGTGAAAATATTTTATCAATGATCTCTAATTGATTAACCCCGTAATAAACTTAAATGCCCTCCATGAGAGTCACATTCACGCATTCATATTGGAATCGATCACCATAATTGATTTTATTTTATAATTAATGATGATCGTACAATCGAAGAATGGTGATATTGAAATGTTAACGTAAAAATTTCCTTTTGAATTTTCTGATTCCGATTAATAAATAATATATTCGTGGCGCAAACAGTGATAAACAAAGAATAACTATCCATCGCATCGGAGGTTTTGAAAGGAAATCAAATGAAATTTCATATTTTCCACTGATTTGCGATTGCATTGATAGCATATCACATCAGACATTTCCAATGGAATTAAGTTGTACATGATTTCTGCCGATTTGCGATTGCGATGATGGTGGGGTCCATCACATCAGAGTTTTGCAGAATAAGTAAATGTGATGTTGCTCCTCCAAAATGTGATTGCAATGAATCGCGTCGCATCGGCGTTTATGAAATAGACTGAATGAAGGGTATCCTTTTCGAAATGCGATTTTCGATAAGTTCTATCGCATCGGAGTTTTTTGAAACAAATGTGGAACCATAAGATTTTATTGATTTGTGATTGTAATCACATCAGAATTTTTAACATGAATACTTCTATTCTTTGTGCCGATGTGATATAAGAGTTAAGTTTAATCGGATCGGAAATATTCAAGGTCACATGCATTTTCGGTATGCGATATGCGATGTATGACTTTTAAACAATGAATCTTTTTATTGTTTTATTTAAAATAATTGGATTTGTTCAAAGTCTTTTCTTTCTATCTAAAAGAAAACGAGACCAGTTTCTAAAGTAAAATTTATTCTAAAATTTTGAAATGGGGAGGGTTGTTGTATCATACAACAGGGTGCTGTTGGTGCGATGGGACATGGAACTTAATATGAAACTTTATTTTCATATGCTCCTTCTATTAGTAGCGAATGATAGGGGTCTGCTTCTAATTTATTACTTAAATTCCTAGAGAATGACTGACAGGGGCAGCAAAGCAAGTAGTTTTAGAGCCAGAAGTTAAGGCTGCGAGAGTAAAGGCATCGACACCATGCGCACTGAAGATAGAAGCACCAACATTTGAACATTGTGGTGTGGAGAAGAGCGAGAATGCATAAGAACAGCGAGAACAACCTTCAAGGTGTCTTCAGGTGAACGACCTTCAAGGTGTTGGTAGTCAAAATACATGCAGATATGGGGAACGCGGCGAAGTTTTGCAGAAATAATATATAGACTACATGTATAGTTAAAAGTCATATGGTTCATCCAAACATTTATTGGTTTAGTTTAATGCTAGGATTAGTTTTTTAATTTCAAAATGTTAAGAGAAAAATAAGAACATAGCCTAGGTTTATAGCCTCCCCACTTCGGGAAGAGGCTAGTAAGACGAAAAAAAATTTCATATATTTAATCTAAAAAACAACCGAAAAACATTGGAAATCAACTCAAACTAATACTATCTGCACAATTTTGATTACTATAGTCCCTCCACAAGCATGTCAAGGACTAATAAAATAGTATATATTCGATATTTTATAGGAAAATTTTTGTCCACTCCATTTTAAATTAATTAAAAAAATTATCAATAAATATAGAAATGAATTTTTTGCTACTAGGTAGTTGCTTTATCATAATGATGACACATAGACCTTATGTAGCATATATACTTGAATACAAAACTCTATACACCAAAAAGACAGTATGCGTCACTATGATATAAAGTAGAGAGAACATTTAGCATTTCATCGCACAAACTAAACCACTTTCATCAAGCATGAATCTTATTTAATGAAATGAAACAGGGTGTAAAAGGATCATCTTTGACCAACATTTGAATAGATAAAAGAGTAAATAATGACATATAAAAAGAAAAACATATATTTAATATGTGATGGTAAAGATGCTGGTTACGACATACATGATATTTTTAAAAACATTTTAAATGAATTTACAAACACCTATTTATTACCCAAAATATAAATATAGTTATTTCAAAATAACGATAAATATATAAATCTTATCTTATAATAATAAACGCTAAACTCTATCCAATATCTTTAACAATTTATTAATCTCCATTCCAAAATATAAACATAAAACAACAATATTATATACAAACTCGACAATATCCGTCACTATACTACTAGACAATATTCATCACTATGCTATAAAGGAAAGACAACACATGCCATTTCCCAACACGAAATAAACAACTTTAAACTTGCATTTAAAGAGATGAGTCCTATTTAAAGATATTAAACAAAGTGTAAAATGATTATTTTTAATTGACATTCGAGGAGGATTATTTGTAATTAACATTTGAGTATATTTAATGAATAAATAATTATATATAAAACATAAAGGATTGAATTTTGTTAGCAGAATTTTCTTGACTAGATTGAGTTAATTTTATTGTGAATTGTAACATTTTATTAATTTGAGCTTTTAAGGGATATATAAAAATGTGGAATGAGATTATATAAAATATTTAACTATTTTGAAATTTAAAGAATAAAGTATTTAAAAGGTAAATTTGTATTTAAAAAGTAAATTTAAAGAATATATGTTAGAAGATAAATTGATCACATAATAATAATAAGATGATTATCTTAGAAAAAGACCAAAATATGAATAGAAAATATAATATAGATAAGAAAATAAGAAGATGATCATCTTAGAGAAGGACCAAAATATGAATAGAAAATATAATCATTGATAAGAAAAAGTAGGTATAGTAATTTTCACTATCTTTTCTAATTTTCTCATACACGAATATTTAAGATTATGTTTGATTTGAATGGAGGTATATTTATTTATGAGAGTGGATCATTATAAATAAATAAAAAAATTATTGAAAAAAATAAGTGTATATGTTTATTTGGAATTTGGAATTAGTAAGACATTTTTATGCCATTTAGAAATTTTGTTTATTTTCTCATATAGAAAGATATAAGAATATGTTTGATTTGAATGGAGGTATATTTATTTATGAGGGTGGTTTATTATTAAAAAAAAAAATATTGAAAAAAAATAAGTGTATAGGTTTATTTGGAACTTGGAATTAGTAAGACATTGTTATGTCATTTAGACATTTTATGTAAATATTGAATGTTAATGATTTAGATATATAAGGTACATGAATTATTTGATATAATAGTAGGAACTAAATGTTATTCATGAGAAATTTAAGTATGATGAAGACAAATAGGTTTTTAGGAATGTTTCACTTTTAGAGAAATTGAAGAATTAGGAAAATTAGAATTGTCAGGTTTTGAAAATTGATGCAAGGGTAAATATAAGATATCTTCACCCTAGAGTAAACATAAAACTAGTATAATTCATGAACTCGAAAAATGGTATAAAGAATTAAAGAGATAAAATACCTTTTAATTCCATTCAATATTTTTAATTCCATTCAATATGTGTAATATGTATTTATGAAATTCCTGATTGTTGTTATGTTTATGTATTTATGAAAATCCTGATTGTTTTTATGTTTATTGGACACATGAGAGTGAGCCAACTATAATGGGATTGACATGGAGAGCCAACAAATCATGAAGATTAATGTACAATACCATTCAATATGTGTTATATGTATTTATAAAACTTTGATTGCTATTATGTTTATTGGAAACATGAGAGTGAGCCAACTATAATGGGATTGACATGGAGAGCCAATAAACCTTGAAGATTGATGTAAAATATGTTAGCTCTTTGTAAAAACACATTTTTAAGTTATTTTATATTTGCAATACATAATCACAAAATTGTTGTAACTTATGATTTTTATTGAAAAATCACATTATTCAATATCCTGATGATTTCACCTTGTCATCACTATCTTATCGCAACCACTCATTAAGGGATTTTAAATTTGTGAAAAATAAGATTAATATATTGTAGGTATTATGGTGTACAATGGATTTTATAGGAAATGGAGAGTATAATTGGAGAGCATAAAAGGGGATTCAACAAAATTATTTTAGGAAATATTCTTCAATATCGAATAAAATTAAGGGTATTCTTTAATTTCCCATGCATACACATACTATGTCATTGGTTGTTTAAATGGAAACCCTTTTTGAACACAATGTTCTAAGTTCACCTTGATGAAACAGGATCAACTATGTTTGGTACATGGAATGTGGCTTTGTCAATTTTGATTACCTTGTATTTTCATGGTACATCAAAATATATTGATGTTGATTGAAAATTTCAAAATACTTTGAAAATGTGATAAATGGGAGGAAAATTAAGCTACTATGTCATCTATTTGATTTCAATCATACCTTATTTTTAAAATGATCCAAAACTACCCAAGTGTTCCAATAAATCAAGCATTGACAAATAAAATAGTTTATTTATTGAAGGATCAATTGAGCTTCAATGTGAAGTTCTTCTAACTATTTATAGATTTCATGTAAATAAAGAGATGATTCTCTCTTCAGTAGAAACCGTTGTTGAGTTTAGTAAATTTCTACGTTTTTACAAATCTATGGTAAAAATATATCTTGTAGAAGTATAATGAAGAAAGCAATAATACTATTATGATGGATCTATTGAAGACAAAATAATTGTGAAATGGATAGGAGGTGAACTATAGTTTTTAACTTTTTTTTTTCAAATATTTAAGGTATTTTTAATCATCCATTCAAAAATATCAAGTCCCACTCACAGAACCAGTTGAGGATGGGTATCATTAGCAATGTGACCCGAGATCAAACCTCACATGGGGTCGGTGTGTTCTATGCTAGGGGGAGAATAAATCCTAAAAAATCCAGTCATCTTAGGGTTGGTGTGGCTCAGGTCGGGTGTGATTCCTGGGTGAATTTGAAGAATTAGATCCCCTTTATCATGGATCCTCAAGCCATAAGTCATTCCTATAGGTTCACAGACAACTTGAAAAAAAAATCCATTAGAAAACACTATAAATCAAAATTCACACATGTTAATAAGGAGACTCGAAGTTTTACATGGAAAACCATACATGAGAAAACCATGGAATGAATTATTTATAAATGAATGTAGGCACCAACCTATGTTTATATTGATATATTGGAACCACATTGCAAGAGACACCCAACCCATGATTTATAGACACCAACTTGAGGGAGACACCAATCACTTGTTTTGTAGGTACCCACTTGAAGAAGACACCAATCCCGTAATTGTTTTATATTATGAACTTAATTCTTAGTTGATCTCATAAAATTATTCCTAAATTATTCTCAATATGCTTCAGGAGTACACATTTAATTCTAATAGAGTATCTTTTCAGCTCTTGTCTTTTAATGTAGCTCAACTTAGCATTCTACTGTAAGTTATGCCTACAATATGATAAATTACGGTCCTTGTCTCTACTTAATATTCACTATCACAATATTATAATATGTATTCCAATATACACATGGTTTCTTTACTCAAATCGAGTTACCTTCCTTCAATTGGTTTTCTACCACTCCCTTAGTTTTATTGGTTTATAGCAATTGTCCTTAAGTTTTCAACCACACTCACTTATACATAATCTCAACAACACTTTCAATTGTTTTAACCATTTATTTCTAGGCTTAGGCCTCCTTTACCATGGGTATTGATCCATAATATTAACCCATGGTATTATGGACTTACTGAATCATGCTACTGCTTACAACTAAGCACATTGCACTCTAGTTACACACACTTTACAAAATATTATCATGCACCAAAAAGGTGTGTTCTTTTCTTTTCTCCTTATTTTTGTTTAGTAACAAATTCATATTCATAATAGTGCTGAGATTATTTTCTCATTATGTGATATCTCCTTTTCATCTAAACCTTTATCACTCACAACCTTCACATATGCCACATATGCTCATGTCCATGACCACATTCCTATCATATGATGTAACACTCCCTACCACTCCCTTGGCTTTTCTTGGGTTGTAAGAGGTGTTACATGTTTTGATTATATCTCTGAGATCTATTACGGATATGTGTGTTATGAAAAATTTACGATTACAGACAAAGGTGAATTATCTAGACCTAGTGGCCTAGTCTAGAACAACAAAATATAAGGAACATAAATTTTTCCTTCGAGAAATTAGAGTACGAGAATGAAGCCTACCTTCAATTTGTAGCAAGCTTCCATTTGCTCCTCGCTAGTAAGCTTCAATCGTATCTACAAGTGCTATAATTAGAAAGTACACATGAATAAAAAAGTAAAAGGATCCACAAAATCTACATAGCATAATCCAAATAATCTATTCAATTAATAAAAAAGGAATTAAAATACATGAGTATAAACATAACACAACACATATAGGAAAACAATATACTCTTTGTATTAATAGAAATAGGAGAGAATTTACAATGATATATAATATTTCATTTTGTAGATAACTCCCCAAGTTGAATTGTCTTTACTTGTCACAAAGTGCTATTGCCTAAATCTACCTCAGGCTAAAAGAAGGCAGAGTTCAGGGTAACAAAGAAACCACACTCAGTCTAGTAGCTAGCCCTACCAGAACAGGAGATGGCTCTCTCTGGGTCAATCTCAGCAAAAATAATCAATAGGGCTTGAGATGACTTGAAATAAAGGCTAATTTTAGGCTAGGTATATAAGTGAAGGAGTTTTATTGTGTTTTTAGGGGTTTTTTTTGGAATCAAGGGAAAGGAAGTTTTGGGTGCGGGGATTAGGCCTAGTTTTTACAGAGTTCTGATTGGGGCAAGGAAGGAAATTGTTTTGATGCTTTAGATTGAATGAATGGATGGTTCAGACCGGTGAGGAGCTGAAGAGGGCAAGAGGGTTTCAAGGATCCTCCTAAAACAGATGAAAACATGAAAAATTAAACAAAACTGAAGGCAGAGCAAAGCTAGCTAATGAATTCCACCTTTATCACTCATTTGTTTAATTTAAGAAGAAAGGAGAAGGAAAATGGTACACATAAGCATCAGTGAACTTACAAATACATAGAGAAAAACACCATCAAAACACAGAGCCACAAGGATCCCAAAGAGTGCTACAAACCTTGGTCTATTTCTTTGCCAAAATTGCAGAGATGAAATGTACAATGAAGTGCCAAGCAATCCCAAGTGTCCAACCCTGAAAATGAATGAGAAAATACATGATATAGACAAGCCTAACTCATTCCCATGCCTCTAGGGGTCGAGCTCATCATTCTAGGAGCTATTTCAACCATATCTAAACTAGGAACTGAAAAATAGGCAATGAAACAACTTGCCTCTATATGCTAGGAAACTAATCCATTCACTTACACTTCACCTTTTGGTGAATGAATCTTCTAGAATGAGTAAAAATGTGCCAAAATTACATCATGTTCATGAAATTACATCAAGGTACATCAAAATTTACATGAAAAAGTGAAAATGGCCAAAACTAGGCGAAATTCTGAGCTGCTGAGTGAAAAATAGGCTAAATTCCTCTATGCACCGCACCTAGAATATCTATGCATAGCACAAGTTTCGAGCTGATTTCTAGGCCTTTCCCGAAGTCCAAATTGAGTGTAGGATAGCTTGTTGGAGAGCCCTTCCTGTGTACTTTCCAACCCAAGTGAAATTTCTGGATTTGGTTTCCATTTTCCCCTTAAAAAGTTCAATCTCCCAACACTGCTTCGTGTGGGTGCAAAAAGTGGCAGAAAGGCCATTTTTAGGGTGTTTTTGACCCTTTAGGCTACCCAGATCTTGATGAAATCCTTAGTTAATCCACAAGCATGCATAAATTTTGATGAAAAATCCAAAAATTCAAAATTTTCCCCCTGAAGAGCTGCCAATTATAAGCGCGCCAAGTGGCGCTACGCGTCGAGCAGGAAAATATGTTTTGAGACCAAAAAAGTTCAAAATTGACAAATGTTTTCCCAAATTTCTTGAAATTTGGGCTGAACGTCCCTCATTAAGTACTATTCTCAGCCAACAAAGCTTTGGCCAATATTTGGATCCTATCATGCCTTTTGCGACGCTTCAGTGCCCTCCACAGCCTTGCCTTCAGGATTTTAATCCTCGGATTGCAAACGTGATTACGCACCCAATAGTGGTTCTTGATGTGTCTGAGCATGTTCTTCTCCTTTTTTGCCTTCTCCAACAACTTCTCGAGATGAATTCTGACCCTCTCAAGCCAAGTCTCTCCATCAGCCTCAATCTCCCACTCAATAGGTGTCATCTTGGTTGGGCTTCTTCGGGCAGCTTGCAGGTTCTCACGGATGTTTTGCAACTCCATGATCATCTGTTGATCCTCCAACTACTTGTTCCACTACTGCAGATAGTTTATGATCCATTGATCTCTCTGCAACTTGTCGGTCAATGTGTCGATCTCAACTTTCTGCTCCTGAATGATCTCTCTCAACTTTCAGCTTGGAGAACTCAAATCCTCATCAATCAATATGAAATCAGTATATTGGCCTCCTGAAGGGCCCTCATCCTGCATAGGTCTCTTACCTCTGTCCTGTACCTATACTGCTAATGACGGCAACGAGACCCCTTCCACCCCGGGTGGAGATAGTACTCGTCGGGTTGCTGCAAATAATGCTCTGGTACCTCTCTAATAAGTAACTAACACTGGCACACTGATAGGCTCTGTCTCGTGACCATCAAAAATGATGCGAAGGTTCACTTGCATCATGAAAAATCTCCGGAGGAGGCTGAGGGGCTGTGAAGAAGTCATGGGAAATGAAATCCTCCCATGAAATTCCCTGCAATCCAAGCTGATGTACAACAACGATCTTGATGAGAGCATAGTGATAAATACTGTTGTACTGCTACTCGAGAGTCTTCTTTTTCACAAGAGTGGTCATTCTCTCAATGTTTCGACACATGAAATAAGTTATTTTCATCATCTTCACTCTCGTGAAATGCATCAATAACCTGATGTGGTATGCATAGAGGCGTGAGAACCGTCCCTCACAAATGAAGTATCTGATAATGAGTCTCATCAAAGGTGCATAAGATTCCTTCAGGAACCGAAATGGGAATACCCTACTGAGCTGTCTCACATAGCTAGGCCTGATGTATGGTTCATAATGCACTTTGTCCACCTGTTGTCTTTTGTTCCACTCTTCACCTACATTCGGTATTCCTATTTCTTGAGAAATGGTTTCTGGTGTCAAGGTGAAATTTACACCAGCAAGAGTTACCTGACCATCATGAAAATGTAATACAAACAACCTAGCCAACTCCTAATGATGTTGAATCCAAGCAATCATCTCACAGTACTGATAGCCTGACTGCTCTCGAAAACATGCCATGGCAAGCGGGCATGCCTGCAATTGGGTCAATGAGGTGGGCTCTTCTCTCACATGTTTTCCACCTTTACGAGGCCTTCTCGGTGCATGTAGCTCAGTGGTAGAATCACTATCTTGTTCATATGATGAATCTGTGTCCGTCTCCATAATGTCCATGCAAGGTGTAAGTTTGGCTCGTTGAAAATGAGAAATCATAATTTGGTTGTTTTTTTGTTTCAATGCCAAATATATGGTGATGTAAGAGGGACTGTGGGAAATATGGGCAGTGGGAACAATAGGTTTTAATCAAATGATAGTTTTCCCTTTGAGAATTTGATAAACTCTGGGAGGAGGGATAGTCACAATGTTTGGGAAATTTGGGGTTTTGGGAATTTTTTACAAATGAAATGGGAAGGGGAAAATGATGGGGAATGATTTGGGATACAAGGGAATAGGGAAGGGACTAAAATGATAATATGAAAGTGAGGGGAGGAGTTAGAAAAAATGGGAAATGAAGTATGTGGCACAAAACTGATTCAAAATACCAATTCAAAACCCTAAGGAGCAGTTTTTAACATAATTATAGGGTTTATGTTTTCAACATTCAAACTCTAATATTCTTCCCTTCAAACCATACCAAACACCATTTAATAGCAATTGCAAGGGCTCACAAACTTACTTGAATCATAAGAGGCGTATTCGTTTTTCCATTGGAGAGAGAGATGGCAACAAAATTTGGTTTCGGGCTAATGCGCCGCGTGCATAACCTAGTGCGTCGCGCCTGGTGAATGTGCCACGCAAGTTAAAATGTACACAGTGGTGAGTGGCCTTGTGCACCGCAATCTCCTTATGCGCCGCGACTGTAAATTGACCAACAGTTCGGCCTCCGAAACCCTGTTTTTCTCTTCCATGACTTGAGTCAGCTCAATGTTATCTCTTGGTGTGCAAATGAATTTTTTAAAACAAAAAATATATTTTATGGCATGGACTTTGATTTTTTGATTTGAAATAACCCAGTTTCTAATGTTGCATACTTTGGCACTTTCACATTTTAAAATAAACTCTGTTTTTGTTTGTTTCTTTTGATTTTTTGAGCTGAATAACGAATATTTTCTCTATTTTTTGCAAGGATAGTTGGCATGGGGTTTGGCAAAGGCGACCAGGGTTGCGCCTGAAGATCTTCACAACTGAAAAACTTTGAAAATTACATAGAATTTATTACAAAAGATAAAATTGACTATTTTTCTTCAAAACAGAGTTTTGAAGAAAAATCATTATCAAGTATTGTGATGGTGAAATTTTTGCAATGAAAACTTATTTCGAAACTCCCTCATGTGCCTGCTGACATTATTGGACACTTTGAATACGAAACCCTAGACCTAATGAGACATAAAACCCTAAAATGACTCTTTGCTGACCAAGAGGCAAAACGGTATAAATAGGCATGGCAGTTTCAATGAACGGATACAAAGGCAGTGATGCCTGAGACAGAATAACGACGAAAAGAGACTGGTTGAAGATACCCATGCTCCTAATGGAATACGGATGATCTTGAACTACGACAGAACACCTAAAATGAAAATAAATAAAAAGGGGTGCAGTCTAAGGCAGAGGATGAAGAAACGGCTACAACGTGGCTCCAATGGGGATGGTAGCTCCTTGGAGGTGCCAAGAACTATAGATTTCTGGGAGAGTAGGTAGTGCCTTTGTCCATTGGGCTATGGAGTCCATAACTTCAGCAAATCAATACAAGACTCTTGACTCATTTATTGACTGAAAATTTAACTCAAAATTACTCAATTTTGAAACTAAAATGACTCAAAAACGTGACTTGACAAACTCAAACCAGAACTGAAATCAATCTTCGGAATAATAGCCTTCACTTCGGGCCCCAGACTGAAGAAAATATCACAGCACACACTTGCGATGAAACTGAAATAAATGGTATGTACAGTGACAATGTAAACAGCAGAAAACATCTCAGAAATGATACTGCTTGAGCATCCGACCATTGACCGACCCTCCTGGACAATCTTCCCCATTCATATCCTTCAGAAGAAAAGAATTCTGACCCCAATATGTAGCAATTTTAAAGGGTCCTTTTTAGAGATTTTCGAACTTACCGTGTTTACCCTTGTCCTCATTCCTTGCATCCCATTTCAGCACCACTTCTTCCAATTGAAATTTGTCCGCCTTTGCTTTTCTATCATATATTTTCTTAATTCTCTCTTGCATCTTGAATGTGTTTTGAAAAAATTCTTCCCTCGTCTACTGCAAATGGATCATTTTATTTATTCTTCTTTGTATATGATCTTATTCACTGCCAACTTCCTGTAGAAGTTTGACCACTGGAACTGCGAGAGATGTAGGAAACACTGTATCAACTCCATAAACTAAATCAAAGGGAGAAATACCAATGGATTTCTTCTGACTCACATGATCTGCCCAAAGTGCATTGACCAAATTATTATGCCAACTTTTCTTGTTTATTTCTAGCAACTTTTTAATGATGTTGACCAAATATTTATTGGAAGACTCCGCCAATCTGTTACCTTGCAGATGATAAGTGATTGAGTGTCCCAAAATGATATTATACTTGTCACAAAACTCAATCATCCTTTTTGATTTTAGAGCTGATGCATTATCAGTGATTAACTTATTCGGGCAACCGAAGCAAGACAAAATGTTATTCTGAAGGAAAGAAATTATTACTGAATCCGTAGCTTACCTAGTGGGAATTGCCTCAATCCATTTCGTGAAATAATCTGTCGCTATTCGGATCCATCTATGCTGAGTTGAAGAAGCAGGATGAATTTCACGAATGAAATCCAAACCCCACTGCTGAAAAGGAGCACTTACTTCAATGGGCTTAAGCGGCGAAGGCTGCAATTTCTACCTTCCTTCAAAAATCTGACATTCATGATAGCTTTTGACAGTCTTATACACATCAACAAATAGTGTCGGCCAATAATATCCCACTCTCAAAATTTTATTGGCCGTTGTTTTCCAAAAAAGGTGACCCCCGCAATCTCCCTTGTGAAAATCCTTCATAACCTTCTTTGCTTCTTCTTCCACCAAACAGTTTTACAAAACACCACCGGGATCTTTCCAATAGAGTGAATTATTCAAAAAAAAAAATTGGCAGCCTTCAATTTCAAAGTTCTACTTTTGTTTCTAGCCATGTCGGGTGGTGGTGACAAATTTTGAAGCACATATACAGTATCTGAATACCAAGGAGAAAGCACAAAGATTTTTGATACCTGAACTGTTGAACTTTCCTCATTCTCCTCAGACATAGCAGCAATAATATTGATGTCCAAAGCATGCAAATTCAACTCAGCCATTAGCTTGGCCAGCCCTTTTCCTTTGATAAGTTTTGTAGGCTTTATCTCCACATCATACTCCAACAAGGCAACAATCCATCTGCCCCGTCTCTCTTCGGGATCTGTTTTCACTAAAACATCCTTTACACCAACATTATGAACTTAAGCAAGAATACGAGAATGCAAAATATGTACTCGAAAATATTTCAACGCTTTCACAAGAGAAAGAGCTTGCTTTTCAATTATGTTATATTTCAGGGCTGCATCTCTTATGGTACGGCTGAAAAAAGCAATTGGTTTTTCATGCCCATCTCTTTTCTGCATTAATACTGCTGCCATAGTATGCTTCGAAGCAAATGAAAATAAAACAAAATCCTGAGTATAATCTGGGCTGATCAAAACCAGAGCTGAAGAAAGAGCCAATTTCACTAAATTGAAATATTTTACCGCCTCTTCAGACCACTTTACT
This sequence comes from Pinus albicaulis, assembly GCA_034641835.2. Taxonomy (NCBI): domain Eukaryota; kingdom Viridiplantae; phylum Streptophyta; class Pinopsida; order Pinales; family Pinaceae; genus Pinus; species Pinus albicaulis. Next base: position 678,281,441 of record CM076571.1, on the reverse strand, counting down.
ACGCTATCTTTCTTAAGCATGTTTGTAATCTCTATTAGATGTTCAGCAAGAATAGGCACAAAGCGGCGTAAAAAATTCATCTTACCATTAAAATATTAAATCTCCTTCTTATTCCAAGGAAGATCTATTTGCTGAATAGCTTCAACTCGAGCTAGGTCAATACGGATGCCATCTTTTGAGATAATATGACCAAGAAGTTTGCACTCATCCATGGCAAACAAACTATTCTTTGGATTGAGTGACACACCATACTTTCTACATCGCTGAAAAACAACTTTCAAATGGTAAAGGTGCTCTTCGTTAGAATTGGAAAATACTGTCAAATAATCAATATACACAACTAGAAAAACATCTTTCTCATTTACAAATGCCATATCCATTGCTTGTTGAAATGTCGCACCAGCATTCTTCAAACCGAAAGGCATTTTAGCATAATGGAAATTTCCCCACGGAGTGGTGAACGTTGTTTTGTCTCTATCATCCTCATGGACCAGAATTTGGTTATACCCATAATAACCATCGAGTAGTGACATATGAGATGCTCCAACCACTCACTGTAGTCTGTGATCCATTTTGGGCAATGGATAATTGTCTTTCAAGGAAACCTTGTTCAAATTCCTAAAATCAATGCACAAATGAATCTCACATGTCTTCTTGCATACGGGCACCAAATTGGAAATCCAATATGAAAATTTTATTGGAACAATGATACCAGCCTTGTATAATTGATTCACCTCCTTCTCAATTGAGGGCAACAACTTCGGATTTATCGTTCTCAACTTATGCCTGAAGGGCTTTTGATTTGGCTTAATTGGAATGGTGTGTTGAATTATGTTGGTATCATACATATTCAAATCTGAATAGTCCCAAGCAAATACATCAGCAAAAGAAGAAAAAAAAACTAACATATTTTTCTTTTACCTCCGGTGGCAATGCTTTGGAAAACTTCACCATCTTTGGATTCTCAGCTGATCCAATGTTCACGTCTTCAACTCCCTTTTCGGTTGGCCACAAGGTTGTTTTTCTAGCTAAGTCATCTTGATCAAAGAGCTCTTCTAAAGGTATCAAACTCTTAGGAATGACATTATCCTTCAGCTGCAATACTTCCATATGATTTATTTGCACATCAGCTTCACCATCTTCGTTTTCCATGTCAATTGAAGTCTCTTTCAATTTACCTTTGTTTGGAAGAAATTCATCAATCTCATCATCATCTTGGAATACTTGCCAATACCTTTGATTGTCCGGGATAGTTGGATGATGTTTCATGTGAATTTCAAACTTGTTGCTTGAGTTCATTGGAATCTTCAAATTACTTTCTGCCTTAGCAAGAGCATCTGCAATACCATTTTGAATACGAGGGATACAAGTCAAAGTATCGTCTAAAAACAACTTCAAGATATCAAGAACAACATTTCGGTAAGCCCGCATTCGAGGATTCTTAGCTTGATACTCACCCTTCACTTGCTTAATTACCAACTCGGAGTCGTCATAGACTGCAATCCTCTTAGCATTCAATTTTCTAAGTATTTTCAGACCAGTAATCAAAGCTTCATATTTTACCTCATTATTTGAACAATCAAATGCTAATTTGTAAGAACAAACCCTCACATTACTTAGTACCTTGTTTGGGGTGGAAAAAGGGCTATGTACCCAAATACCAATTCCATCACCATCACTTCCAACTGCACCATCGAAATCCATAGTCCATAAACCTTCTTCATCTTCTTCCAAGTGCTGAAATTGTGTTTTCTCTATTATTTCTGCTTGTTTTCCATCAACTTTCTGCTGCTGTCGGAAGGTTGATTTCTCAGCGGAACTCTCAAGTTCTTGCCATTATTTCTTCAAGACTTCTCTGAAATTTTCTGTGATCTTCGAAATGTCCTCTGCTTCAACTAACTGACTATCTACATCATTGAAACTATATGAATACAAAACAAAAGACTCTAAATCTATATGTACATAATTTATCGGATGATTTATCGATTTCTCCTTACTGGTGATCATATACTTCATATTTTTCTCTCGATAGAGTTTTCTCATCTGACCAAACACAGGAATGGTGGCATAGGAGAAATAAAGATGCAATGTTCCCTTCAGTTTCGCTCCCCAAGATCTGGAAAGAAGCATGCCAAATCTAGGAGGAATGTCCGCCACAACCACATCCATCAAAACATTCTTAGTCGGAATCTGATCTAAACTAACCACAAAATCTTTGATAAGCCCAATGCATCTTACTCTACTAGAATCGAAAGAATACAGATCATGATACTTCTTATTGATGTACAATCCCAATTTCTTCATGATCGCCCTCGGCATGAGATTATGAGAAGCTCCAGAATCAAACATGGCATTATGTAACACAAAATCATGCAATCTAAGGCTGATATAAAAAGAAGGCACATCACTATCGAAAGACTCACCATCCAATGCTGGTCCAAATATCAACTTAGGTTGATCATCTTCCACATTCACCATATCAGACATTGGATTGAAATTCAAAATTTTAGATACTTGACCCTTGTAGCTGCTATTTTTCATTAACTCAGTCAAAGAAATGGAAACTTTTAACTTAGCAATTTCACTCTCTAAGTTAAAAGCTGAAACTTTTTCTACCTCTTTGGCTGGAGCATCCTTCTTTTCAGCTTTATCCCTCGATACAATTGACTGATTATATTTTTCATTTGCTGATGGAGGCTTGCTAGTAGTAGGATCAGCTAGATCTTTTCCCTTCTTCTGTGCAATGGGTACATCATTCTTTGGTGTTGAAACTTCTTTTATTTTTTGGATTGGTTTGATAGGCACATCTCTGTTTCTAAGTGAATATTGTCACTGTTGGGTGGACAAAGCATTCTTATAACCTCTCTGATACTCATCTGACTCTTCTTCAAGAGCTGTTTCATTTGCCAAGATAAAATCCTCATTCTTTTGTACAGCTGAGTTTTCTGCATACTCCTCATCTTCAGTAATAAAAGTTGGCATATAATCAAGTGTAAAGAAGTGATTTTCTTCTCCTATTACATTATCTTCATCATCTGATTCTGGACCAACAAAATTCTGTTGTAAAGGAGTCTTTACCTGCTGTTGTACTGGCGGTTCTTGTGCTCGCTGCTCTCGTTGTTTGATCCTAAATTGTGGTTGCTGCTGTCCACGGAAATTAGGATTTCTAATCTGTGGTTCGGGCTTATCAAGTGTCAATATTTAAATCATCTTTTCCACCTTGCGAAGTACCGGATCTGAAGTAGAAGCTTCTTCCTTTATTGCAACTTTCTTTTTTTCTTTCAATCTAGCTCTCTTGTCATTCAAATTAGCTTCAACACTCACTGCACTCTTCTGCATATCCTCCAAAGTGGCTGGATCTCATTCTCTTAATTGATAGGCCATGTCCAGATCAAAACCATCCGGAAACTTAAGCAAAGCCTGACTTCTTAGATGGCCTCAAATCATCAGGAATTTCATTATAAACCGCATTAAATCTAATACAATAGTCTTGGACGGACTCACTAGCATTACGCTTGATCTTGGTATATTCAGAAGTGATCTAGAGAGGATATTTCTTTACTTCCCACCGATCCAAGAACTATCTCTGAAGCTCGGCCAATGTAGCAATACTTCTAGGCTGCAAAGCTCTGAACCACTTTCATACTTCACCTCCAAAATTTTGCACAAACAATCTCATGGTGACATTCTCTGCATCAATTTCATGAAGATCGAAGAAGTCTACCATTCTATCAATATGTTGCTAAGCAGGAACACTTTGAGGAGTGCCATCAAACAATGGGATCTTACTTTGATAATCAGCGGGCATGGCATCCAATTTTTGAGGCAGGACAAGGGGTGCGAATCGAGCAGCCATTGCTCTCGGTGGATTTATAACCGGTCTTGGAGAAACAGGTGGAGTAGGAGTAGTAGATGTATGAGGTGTATGTGGTGTGGATGAAGGAGAAACTACTGCAAATTATTGATCAGTGATAGATGGCTGCACGGGAATGGTAGGAATGAAAGGAGGCTCGGTATAAACTTGTGAATTGGATGTAACTGCTGATGGCCCAAGATTTTCAGATGCAGATTCTATGAACTCGGGAATATTGGCTGCCACAATGGAGTTTTGAAGATTCAAGATGTAACTATCAATGGATCTATTAGCCTGTTCAATTTCAAGATACTTGATAAACTCGGGATTTATGACAGTAGAACCAATATCACTTTCAGACTTAGTCTCAAACAACGACAACTCAAATTGCTCATTAAATTCAAGATCTTCAAGATATTAAAAAACAGTGGGACATGAATGAGATTTGAACAGAGGGATCATGGGACTTTCTCGATGAAGGATTCTTGAGATTAGATTGGGATTCTCATACACTGGAGGTGGATCGGGATCTGGATTTGCTCTAGTATGTCTTCTGGAAGCCAGTGTGTTGGATTCATTTCAAAAATCAAAGGGACAAAACCAAATTGTTCAACCTATCAAATTCTAGACTCATCACCCAAAAGTCTGAAACGATCTGATATACTGGGTATTTCACAATTCAAGTGTCATGTCCACAAGCTAGACCAGAGATTAACTAAAGCAACGTTTATCTACTTTCGCTAATCCAAAGCAAGAGCGTTTTGAAGGCTACTTGGCATAACTTCAGGCTCCGTCTGTAGCTTATAAAATAAATAAAACCAACAAGCAAACCATTTTTCCCCAGTATGGTCGCCACTATGTTATGGCCTAAATCTACCTCAGGCTGAAAGAAGGCAGAGTTCAGGATAACATCAAACCATGCTCAGTCTGGTAGCTATCCCTACCAGAATAGGAGAGGGCTCTCCCTGGGTAAATCTCAGAAAAAATAATCAATAGGGCTTGAGATGACTTGAAATAAAGGATAATTTTAGGCTAGGTATATAAGTGAAGGAGTTTGATTGTGTTTTTGGGGGTTTTTGTTGGAATCAAGGGAAAGGTAGTTTTGGGTGCAGGGATTAGGCCTAGTTTTTGCAGAGTTCTGATTGGGGCAAGGAAGGAAATTGTTTTGATGCTTTAGATTGAATGAATGGATGGTTCAGACCGATGAGGAGCTGAAGAGGGCAAGAGGGTTTCAAGGATCCTCCTCAAACAGATGAAAACATGAAAAACTAAACAAAACTGAAGGCAGAACAAAGGTAGCTAATGAATTCCAACTTTATCACTCATTTGTTTAATTTAAGAAGAAAGGAGAAGGAAAATGGTACACATAAACATCAGTGAAATTACAAGTACATAGATAAAAACACCATCAAAACAAAGAAAATGAAGTGCTAAGCAATCCCAAGTGTCCAACCCTGAAAATGACTGAGAAAATACATGATATGTACAAGCCTAACTCATTCCCATGCCTCTAGGGATCGAGCTCATCATTCTAGGAGCTATTTCAACCATATCTAAACTAGGAACTAAAAAATAGGCAATGAAACAACTTGCCTCTATATGTTAGGAAACTGATCCATGCACTTACATTTCACCTTTTGGTGAACGAATCTTCTAGAATGAGTAAAAATGTGCCAAAATTACATCATGGTCGTGAAATTACATCAAGGTACATCAAAAGTTACATGAAAAAGTGAAACTGGCCAAAACTAGGCGAAATTATGAGCTGCTGAATGAAAAATAGGCTAAATTCCTCTATGTGCCGCGCCTGGAATCTCTATGCATAGCACAAGTTTGGAGCTGATTTTGAGGCCCTTCCCAAAGTCCAAATTAAGCGCAGGATAGCTCGTTGGAAAACCCTGCCTGTCTAATTTTCAACCCAAGTAGAATTTCTGGATTTGGTTTCCATTTTCCTCTCCAAAAGTTCAATCCCCCAACACTGCTTCCTGTGTGTGCAAAAAGTGACAGAAAGGCCATTTTTAAGGTGTTTTTGACCCTTTAGGCAACCCAGATCTTGATGAAATCCTTAGGTAATCCATGAGCATGCATAAATTTTGATGAAAAATCCAAAAATGCAAAGTTTTCCCCCTAAAGAAATACCAATTATAAGCGCGCACCAAGTGGCGCTAGGCGTCGAGCAGGAAAATCTGTTTTGAGACCAAAAAAATTCAAAATTGAAAACTTTTTTCCCAAATTTCTTGAAATTTGGGCTAAAGGTCACTCATCAAGTACTATGCTCAGCCAAAGAAGCTTCGACCAATATTTGGAGCCTATCATTCCTTTTGCGATGCTTCAGTGCCCTCCTTAGCCTTGCCTTCAGGATTTTAATCCTCGCTTTGCAAACGTGATTACGTGCCCAATAGTGGTTCTTCATGTGTCTGAGCATGTTATTCTCCTTGATTGCCTTCTCCAACAACTTCTCGAGATGAATGTTGACCCTCTCAAGCTAAGTCTCTCTATCAGCCTCAATCTCTCACTCAATAGGTGTCATCTCGGTTGGGCTTCTTCGGGCAGCTTGCCGGTTCTCACGGATGTTTTGCAACTCCATGATCTTCTGCTGATCCTCCAACTGCTTGTTCCACTGCTCTAGATAGTTTATGATCCATTTATCTCTCTGCAACTTTTCGGTCAATGTGTCGATCTCAACTTTCTCAACTTTGAGCTTGGAGAACTCAAATCCTCATCAATCAATATGAAATCATTATCCTGGCATCCTAAAGGGCCCTCATCCTGCATAGGCCTCTTACCTCTGTCCTGTACCTGTACTGCTGATGACAACAATGAGACCCCTTCCACCCCGGGTGGAGATAGTACTCATTGGGTTGCTGCAAATAATGCTCTGGTGCCTCTCTGATAAGTAACTAACACTGGAACACTGATACGCTCTGTCTCGTGACCTTCAAACTGATGCGGAGGTTCACCTGCATCATGAACGATCTCCAGAGGAGGCTGAGGGGCTGTGAAGAAGTCATGGGAAATGAAATCCTTCCATGAAATACCCTGCAATCCAAGCTGATGTAGAACAATGATCTTGATGAGATCATAGTGATAAATACTGTTGTAATGTTACTCGGGAGTCTTCTTCTGCACAAGAGTGGTCATTCTCTCAATGTTCTAGCACATGAAATAAGGTATGTTCATCATCTTCACTCTTGTGAAATGCATCAATAACCTAATGTGGTATGCATAGATGTGTGAGAACCATCCCTCACAATTTAAGTATCAGATAATGAGTCTCATAAAAGGTGCATAAGATTCCTTTAGGAACCAGAATGGGAATACCTTGATGAGTTGTCTCACATAGCTAGGCTTGATGTATGGTTCATAATGCACTCTGTCCACCTGTTGTCTTTTGTTCCACTCTTCACCTACATTCGGTATTCTTGTTGCTTGAGAAATGGTTTCTGGTGTCAAGGTGAAATTTACACCAGCAAGAGTTACTTGACCATCATGTAAATGTAATACAAACAACCTAGCCAACTCCTGATGATGCTAAATCCGAGCAATCATCTCACAGTACTGATAGCATGACTGCTCTCGAAAACATGCCATGGCAAGCGGGCAGGCCTGCAATTGGGTCAATGAGGTGGGCTTCTCTCTCACATGTTTGCCACCATTACAAGGCCTTCTCGGTGCATGTAGCTCAGTGGTAGAATCACTGTCTTGTTCATATGATGAATCTGTGTCTGTCTCCATAATGTCCATGCAAGGTGTAAGTTTGACTTGTTGAAAATGGGAAATCATAATTTGGCTGTTTTTTTGTTTCAATGCCAAATATATGGTGATGTAAGAGGGACTATGGGAAATATGGGTAGTGGGAACAATAGGTTTTAATCAAATTATAGTTTTCCCTTTGAGAATTTAACAAACTCTGGGAGGAGGGACAGCCACAATGTTTAAGAAATTTGGGGTTTTGGGAATTTTTTACAAATGAAATGGGAAGGGGAAAATGATGGGGAATGATTTGGGATACAAGGGAATAGGGGAGGGACTAAAATGATAATATGACAGTGAGGGGAGGAGTAAGCAAAATGGGAAATGAGGTATGTGGCACAAAAATTATTCAAAACACCAATTCAAAACCCTAAGGATCAGTTTTTAACATAATGATAGGGTTTATGTTTTCAACATTCAAACTCTAATATTCTTCCCTTCAAACCACACCAAACACCGTTTAATAGCAATTGCAAGGGCTCACAAACTTACTTGAATCATAAGAGGTGTATTCGTTTTGCCATTGGAGAGAGAGATGGCAATAAAATTTGTTTTCAGGCCAATGTGCCGCGCGCATAACCTAGTGCGTCGTGCCTAGTAAATGCATCGTGCAAGTTCAAATGTACACGGTGGTGAGTGGCCTTGTGCGCCACGATCTCCTTATGCACCGCGACCTCCAACCAATGCGCCACAACTGTAAATTGACCAACAATTCGGCCTCCCAAACCCGGTTTTGCTCTTCCACATCTTGAGTCGGCTCAATGTTATCACTTGGTGTGCAAATGAATTGTTTAAAACAGAAAATATCTTTTATGGCATGGACTTTGATTTTTTGATTTGAAATAACCCACTTTCTAATGTTGCAGACTTTGGCACTTTCACATTTTAAAATAAACTCTGTTTTTGTTTGTTTCCTTTGATTTTTTGAGCTGAATAATGAAACTTTTGCCTATTTTTTGCAGGGATAGCTCGCATGGGATTTGGAAAATGCAACCAGGGCTGTGCCTAAAGTTCTTCACAAATGAAAAAATTTGAAAATTACATAGCATTTATTACAAAAGACAAAATTGACGATTTTTCTTGAAAATAGAGTTTTAAAGAAGAATCATTATCAATTATTGCGATGATGAAATTTTTGCAATGAAAACTTATTTCGAAACTCCCTCATGTGCCTGCTGACATTATTGGACACTTTGAAGATGAAACCCTAGACCTCATGAGACATAAAACCCTAAAATGACTCTTTGCTGACCAAGAGGCCAAAGAGGACTGTAAATGACTGTAAATGATTTCAATGAACAGACTTGAGCCAACAGGTACAAGACATGAGGAATATGAGAGACAAGACCCTTCCGTCAGAAGACCCATGCTCCTAATGGAATGCAACTGACTGAACTAAATGAGACACCTAAAATGAAATTCAACAAAAGAGATTTTTATCTCTCATGGAGGGATGAAGAGACCCACTCTAACAACAAATAACACCCAAAAACAAACCCTAATTCCTAAATATGCTGACTCTTCTATGTTCAAAGCAGCAACATGAGGGAAGTAATAGTCTCAAAAATCCAACACAGATGTTATGGATCACAATAAATTTATAGGAGGAGAGTGGCAGTTTGGGATTTACCATTATAGGCTTGAGATCCACATATAATGGGTAGACGAGCTCAAGCAGGAACAGGTGAAGTCTTCAAGATAAGATCAGATAGGATTCGAGCTAAAACAACCTTGGAAGCTTCTAGAAGAGGAAGCTTTGGAATATTTTTTAATTTTCCCGAATTTGTAGAATCAGCACACCTGTAGAAGGGAGAAAATAATGCTCACCATCACTAGTGCCTAAGGGAGAAGCATGCATTGAATGTAGGTGACCAAGAGGGAAAGGAGAATTGGGGCTAAACACATTGATTTTGAGCAATTTATTCCATAATCTCAGACTTTTTAGAAGATTCATGCTTAAGTATTTGTGAAGGGTTGATGAAAACATGCTCATGGATATTGATTGGTCCAGTTTGTAGGCCTAATGACTAAATGTGACAAAATTTCTATAATATATTTTCCCCTAACGTGCAAAGTTAAAAGTGATAGTTGATGACTGAAGTGCTTTACATTGTGACAAATCTACATCAAGAACAATTGGTCAATATCATCATATGTTACAATACATTTTCATCTTGATATATTTGTTGAGGGAGGGATACCCATGCTGATCCAGGTGGGTATTGGTGGCCACCCACCTATTCCACTTGGGGCCCCACCATTGTCTCTTTCAGTTTTTCATTTTTGGCACAACTTACGATTTTTAGAAGTTTTTCGGGTCCTGAACTTTCAGAGCCTTTTTGAGGCCCTAAACATCATTTTTTTGGGCATCACAACTTCAGTGAATATGATTCCATTCTAGAATCGATATTTACGATTAGAATTTTTATTCCTCTGATAGATATTTCTAATGATGTATCATGTGCAGCAAACGAAGATAGTATGCCAAAGTTACGACCACGGGAAGTTGAAACACTAATTACCCAAATGGGGCCCATAGTTTTGGTGCTTCATCTCCTAAGGTTAGGTTTTTGGATGTTTAGGGTTTTTGATTGTTTCTATATAATAAATAGGCCCTCGAGCCTCATTGTAACATAGTTCAAAGGCCTATAGCCACCACATCTCTTCTTAGAGATAAGCTACCTGCGCCCTAGCTAGTTTATTTCCATTCTGTCTGTAAGAAAATTTCAGTTCTTTGATATTAATGCGATGAATTGTTATTTCCATTGAATATTTGTATTTATGGTTATATGTGTATTCTGGTGTGGTCCTCCATAAATCTGGATCAGTGGTATTAGAGCGGTCTGCTTTTTCTCGATCCTTCTTTGCATGTCCCCAACGAGGTCAGGGTATAGGGAGTTAGGGCTCGATCTGGTTGAACCTTTGCAAGATCAGCCTCGTAAACCCCGACGCCCCCCCCCCCCCCCATGGGAGATGAAAAGAAAGATGAGGGAGCAAGAGATCCTATCAAAATATTTCTCGAGGAGGCCCTCGAAAACAAAGGAATGTGATGATGGATAATTTTTCCTATATCCTTCAACGACTGCCCACCGGTGGTGCATCTGCATCCAACAGCCACTCTGGAGGTGCGAATCCCTTTAAGGTCCAAGTAAAATTTGAAATTCCCACATTTAAGGGTCAAATAGATGTATATGTTGTAGATATATGGTTGAATCTATTACAAGGATATTTCTCGGTTCATGAGTTTTCTGACCGAGAGAAGATTAATTTTTCACTACTCAAAGCTACCCCCCATGTCAAGGACTGGTGGGAAACCTACTATGAGAAAAAGGACGAGACAAAACTCTCTCTGTTCTCAGCCTTACCGACTTGGAATTATTTCTGAGACACCATCAAGGAACAATACTATCCCGTGGGGAGTTACGAGGACAAGTACATAAAATGGACCATGTTGCAGAAACAAAGGGATCAAGATGTGCTTGAGATGACAAATATGTTCAATATCGTGCACACATAATTGGGTATCAAATATTCGAAGAAACATTTGGTGCTAAAGTATCACAGTTGTCTACACAGATACATTCAGGAATAAATTGAGTTCCTCAACATCTCCTCGTTTGGTACGGCATACCAGTATGCTACCAAGATTGAGCAGAAATTTAAACAGAACAGGCGAGACTTTGGATCTACGAATCAAAACAAAGGGAAAGGTGCCCCCAAACCATAGAACAAAAGACAAAGGCAAGGCATGGTAGCCCATGAAATCCTGCCAAATCCACAAGAAAAGAAAAACATCGCGAAGCTAAAGAAGGATACGGGAAAGTGGTGTGAGCTCCATAAAATCTCCACTCACAACACAAGTGAGTGTTAGGCCAATTAGTCGTTGGTGGCTAAGATGAGGGCTTCTCATTCAGATGCATGTTCCGACTCTGAATCGGAACCTGACAAGGGGAATGACAAAGGAAAAAATATTATTGATGTAGAGCCCAACGTCACTATTTCCACTGCAAAGATCCAGAAGGAGGAACCAGAAGATGCAGAGGAGGAAGAGCATCTCTTCTAGTCCCAAATGTGGGAAAAGGGTTCCTTGCTACAGTTAATTATTGAGAATGGGAGCCAAAAGAGCCTCATTTCAGCAGACGGTGTGAAGATTTTTTTCTTGCCAACCAAAACACACCCACATCCATACACCATCAGGTGGCTTCACCAAGGATGAGATCTCTGCATTAGCCAACAATGTCACCTTCCCTATAGCATCAAGCCCTTCACGGATGAGGTATTATGTGAAATTTCTCCTATTGATGTTTCTGATGTATTATTAGGCCAACCATACTTGTGGAAGCGACATGTTGTGTATGAGTCCTAGCCTCGCGCTGTTATTGTTATTTTGGGAAATAAGATGTACAGGATACTAGAGGTACCACTGCCTACCGCTATCTCTTTGGTTACTGCAAAACAATGCAGTAACCTCATTTAGTAAAGCAAGAAATTTTTTTTCTGATGATTCACCCCCAGGGCAAGAAGAACAATATGGCCATGACCTCCAGATAGGGCTCCTCAGCATGACAACAAAAAATGGACAAGGTTGTGGAGGAGTACGGGGACATCTTCAACTCATCCATAGGGGTTCCTCTGCACTGTAAGGTCAAGCACCCCATTGGTTTGACCCCAGGTGTGTCGCTACCCAATGGACCAATCTATTAGTGCTCTGTTATGGATAATGATGAAATAAAAAGGCAAATTCAAGAGCTACTATATAAAGGTCACATCCGGCCAATTTCATTGCCTGTGGAAGCTCGATCTTGTTGGAATAGAAGAAGGATGGGACTTGGAGACTTTGTATTGAATATCGAGCATTGAATAAGATCATTGTCTAGAATAGGTACCCGATCCCACAGATTGATGACATTTTGGACCAACTCAAAGGGGTGAAATATTTCAGCAAGATCGACTTGAAGTCTGGGCATCACCAGGTACTAATCGAACCCTCCGATGTGTGGAGGATTGCCTTCAAATCCAAGGAGGGATTTTTTGAATGGCCGGTCATGCCTTTTGGGTTCACGAATGCTCCCACAACCTTCATGAGGTTGATGGATGACATATTGCGGCCATTCATCAACTCATTTGTAGTGGTGTACTTGGATGTCATTCTGATCTTCAACTAGACTTGGGAAGAGCACCTCCACCACATTTGACAAGTCCTCCAAATAGTGCGGCAACACAAGTTGTGTGCTAATTTGGAGAAGTGCACTTTTGGCATGAACCAAGTTCAATATCTAGGATACATTATTGATGAAATTGGGGTGCATGTGGATCCAACCAAGATCCAATTCATTCCGAATTAGCCATCCCCAACCACTCTAAAAGAGCTTCGCAGCTTTCTGGGTCTTGCTAATTTCTACCACAGGTTCTTACTGGGATTATCTCATATCACTTGGCCCTTGAGTCAAGTCGCCAAGGGAGGAGAAAAATAAAAATTCTTTTGGTCATAATCTCAACAGAAGGCGTTTGTAGAATTGAAATATCACCTCTGTTCTTCCCTAGTGCTCAAATTACCAGACTTGAAACAACCATTTGAGATCAAGAAAGATGCCTCTGACTATGCTATTGGGGAATTTCTTACTTAACAGGGGTATCCAATGGCATATCACAGTGAGACATTATCCGAGATAGTTCAAAAGTATCCCACTTATGACAAAGAAATGTATTCCATTGTGCAGGCTTGTCGATAATGGAAGCATTACATTTTGGGGAAGGAAAAAATCATCCACACATACCACTAACCCCTGCAATTCATACAAACACAAGGGAAGTTGTAGAACGATTGCCATCAGAAGTGGTCCACATATCTACAACAATTTCATTTGAACATCAAGTTGATCAGGAGATCAAGTCCTTTGTGGAGAAATTCTCAAAAATTTAGTTGCTCAGAATTGGTCCAAACCAAAATGACTAGAAAAATCTCGGAAAAAAGATCCTATAGATGCAAACAACACTGAAAACCGACGTTGTATGAGAAAGTTATTCAGCATTGAAGTTTTCCAATTTCAGTAAAAAAAACGGCCAAATGGACTTCACAAAAAAAAATATTAAAAAAAGAATATTACACAGAATATTCTGGGAATATTCCATGGAATATTCCACAAAATATTCTACGGAATATTCCAAAGGCAGCCAATGAAAGGGCGCCACGTGGCCAACCCGGAGGCCGCCACGTGGCCCCAAGTTTGAATGAATTGCATTGTGAAAATTATTTTTTGTGTCGCGGGCAGGAGTCGACCATGGGTCGACGCTGGAACAGCTGGGTGGCCCAACCGTTGGGTCATGGTGGTACTTATTAAACCATGGCAACAATTTTTTATTTAAAGTTTAGAATTTGTTTGGGCGAGGCCCGAAAGGGGGCCAGCCCCCTCTACATAAAACCAAACAACGGGGAACCATGGCACAAAACTCATCAGCGCATAGTCGTGAAGGTCGTGGTGATGTGGACCCACATCCAATGTGGAGTTCATTATTATATTTGGTGTGAACATTAAACAACGCCGAATTAAACTCTAAGTTCGGTCAATAACCTCCGTTCGGTGCGGTCCCGTGGGCCTTATCCATTAGCACCCTAACTTGGTAGGAGAGATGGTAGACTCTGCCTATTCTGGTGGCCACCCTAAATTGTTGGAGCTATCTGGAGTTCCACCACTTTTGGTGGAGCTTTCATAGCCGAAACTGGACAAAAGTTGTTTCAGTCATAACTTTGGCTAGGGAAGTCCAATTGAGGAATTTTTTTTTTTGATTTGGGGGTATTGAAGCATTCTGGAACTATTGGGATAGGCTTCAGAGCCATCAGGGCACTCTATTAGTGATTTTATCAGCGAATTTTCCTGTGGAGCCACTAGGGCTTCCTGAAAGATCAACTGTATTGGACTATACTCATCCATTTGAGGTGAATGAATAGTTGATTTTTACTATTTTAAGTCCTCTGTTTCTGAATTTGCAGCTATTTTATCCTTTTGAGGCTTTCTTCACAGTGTAATACTTATTTTGAGCATTAATGAAAGAGGGAAAAACCTATTTGGAGGCTTTTGGACCCAGCAGAGGTAGCCCAAGAGAGGGGTGAAGTGCTTAAACAAATTCTTACTGTTATGCTGTGTATTTTTGCTGTTATATTCCAAATTTTAATACATTAAAAAATAACTTTTAATAATTCCACTTTTCACAATGAGACTTATACAGTGATCAAATCTCATTTGTTTCACTTCAAACCACATTACTTCCATTGCAGAATACTTGATCTTGATTATTCACACATAAAATTTGGTTAATGAATACTTTGCAAAACATAAACAAATACTTTTATTTCCAGATCGATTTAGTGTTTACCTTATATTTCTTTAGGCAAAGCCAGTAAGAGGGCCAGAAGCTTCTGGTTTCATCCTTTCTAGTAAAGGTGAAATAACCAGTAGAAGCCCCTACTGTCTATCTCTGTATAAGAAATATTTTTTTCACACATTTCAAATCAGATTGGTATCAGAGCTCTAGGTTTTGCTTAAGATTTTGTGAAATTTGTGCAAGAAGATTGTGTTATTCTACAAAATTTGATGCTTACTAGACTGAAATTGAAAAGAGGGGAAGGTCAATTGGTTACAGAACAAGTTAATCCTCGACCAAGGAGGGCTAGGGTGCCATTATCTCCACCTTCCATTTCATCCTCATTAGCCTTGGAATCATCCATAAACATGTCTTCCAGAGAAGGAGAATTACATGAGAAAGTGGATCCCAAGGAAGAAGAAAGAGTCTTTAGAAAAGCTTTCTTGGACATGACTGAGATGGTTAGGATCCTATACCAAGAGAGAAATGATAGGATTGCTGGAGAAGGGTCTAGAAACTAAAAAGAAGAAGGAGATTCTTTAGGAGGGAAGAAAGACAAGGATGAGTCTAAGAAATGGAATGGAGGAAATGGTGATCGTTCATCTCCATCGTCATCCTCTTCCTCCACTTCATCCTCTTCTACTTCTGTTAATCAGTCACATAAAAAAAAAACATCTCTTAGAAATCCTTTGTTAAAGCTTGATGTAAAGTTTGAGTTGCCGATGTTTAATGGTGATGTGAATGCAGAAAAATTGGATAAATAGATTAGACAGCTAGAAGTCTATCTAAGAATTCAGAATTTGCGTGATGATGACACAAAAATCCAATTAGCCTCTTTGAGAATGGATGGAAGAGCTTTGGTTTGGTGGGAAGCCATGACTAGAGAGGAGATTAAAAAGAATGGTAAGATAACTCTAACTTGGAATGAGTTTATTACTGCTATTAAGAAACAGTTTTATCCTCTTGCTCATACTCAGAAAGAAATCATGAATTGGAAAAATTTTAAGCAACTTAAGGGTCAAAATGTGGAAGATTATACCCAAGAGTTTAGAAGGAGAGCACTTCTACTTGGAGTAGACTTACAAAGTCAAGACACCTTATTGAAATACATAGGAGGTTTGCACAATTACCTACAACATACTATTCTAATGTTTAATCCTACCAGCTTAGATGAAGTCTGTGTCTAGGCTACACATTTAGAAGCTAGAGGAAAGAATACTTTTGATGAGGATAGTAATTTCAAAAACAAAGGAAAGAAAAGAGTTGCAAATTCAAGAAAAGAAAAAGGAAATTTCTTTTGCAAGAACTGTTCAAAGACAAGTCATGATGAAGATCATTGTTGGAAGCTTCATCCTGAACTGAAACCAGAAAAATACAAGAATAAAAACAAGACCAAAGAAAAGGAGAAAACTATAGCAACAATTGAGCAAGACTTAGGGTCAGACTCAGGAGATGAGACAAAAAGCATAGCCATGGTTTTAAAGAATATTAAGGGGAAAGAAGTGGTGCAAGACACAACTCCCAGTTCTAGCTCTTTGAATTGTCACAAAGACACTCATGAAGAAAAGAGGAGGATAGAGCTTTTCCATGTGAGGGTAATTTCAAAACATACCAAAATAGACACACTATTTGACAGTGGGTCACAAGCGAATCTTATATCTGAAGACTTGGTCAAGCAGCTTAAACTTGAGACCATTCCACATCCGAAGCCTTATCCACTTGGATGGATATGCAAGGATGCCAATTTGCAAGTCTCAAGAAAGTGCATATTGCGCTTTGCAATAACTGCACACTTTATTGACACAGTTGAACTTGATGTGGTGCCGCTTGATATCTCAGGTATTGTTTTGGGAAGTCCTTATTTATTTGACAGGAAGGCTATCTTTCATCACCATGAAAACAAGTATCACTTGTTCAAAGATGGTAAAGAGTACATTTTGAGAGCTCACAAGAAGAAGCTGGAATCTTCTTTACTCCATGCAAGTCAATTGAAAAGACTGGTTAATGCAAGTCAAAGTCTAACTTTGTTAATGTTGAAACGACCAGATTTTGAGCATTCACCTTTTTATGATGTTGCTAATGATTTGTCTCAGTTTAATAACAGTTTGTCTTTGAAAAAATATGATGTTATGTTGCACAAATTACCTTTTGGGTTAGCCAATGCAATGAATGAAGTGTCAAAGCAAAGCAGTGCAAGCAAGGAGGACGCACAATTCAGCATGGGACAAAGTTGGTTTCAGAATGGTAGAATTCGCCATGGGAACAGTTTGCAAGGTGAAAGTTATTTTTAGTCTTCTGGGAAGTTTGATCAGTGTAGAAAAAGTTTCTTTTCTGCAGATTACTATTGTTGTTCTACAAATTTTAATCATTTGCATCATGACTCTCTCAATCTTAGAAATGGTCAATCAGTTGATTCCAGAGACAGATTATCATTTTCTCAAAAGCTTCATTTGATGAAATCAGGTAGATTTCAGCTATTCAAGGGTGGAAGAGTGGAGAATCAGTCTCTAGATTATCAGTTTCACTAGTCAGAGAGCTTTTTGGGTCCAAAATCTTCCCATTTGGGTGGTGTGATCAGGAGATCAAGCCCTTTCTGGAAAAATGCTCAAAAATTTGGTTGCTCAGAATTATTCCAAACCAGAACGACTAGAAATAGCTTGGAAAAATGACCCTGTAGACGTAAATAGCACTGAAAACTGACGTTGTATGAGAAAGTTATTCAGAATTGAAGTTTTCCAATTTCAGTAAAAAAAATGGCCAAATGCACTTTAAAAAATTTGTTTTATTAAAAAAATAATATTCCACAAATTATTCTGGGAATATTCTGTGGAATATTCCACAAAATATTCTATGGAATATTCCAAAGGCAGCCAATGAAAGGGCACCACGTGGCCAACCTGAAGGTTGCCACGTGGCCCCAAGTTCAAATGAATTGCATTGTAAAAATTTTTGTTTGCATCGCGAGCAGGAGTCGACCACGGGTCGACGCTGGAACAGCCAAGCGGCCCGACTGTTGGGTCATGGTAGTACTTATTAAAACATGGCAACAAATTTTTATTTAAAGTTTGGAATTTGTTTGGGCGGGGCCCGAAAGGGGGCCAACCCCTAAGAGCCAGCCCCCTCTACATAAAACCGAACAACGGGGAACCATGGCACAAAACTCATCAGCGCACAGTCGTAAAGGTCGTGGTCATGTGGACCCACATCCAGTGCGGAGTTCATTATTATATTTGGTGTGAACATTAAACAACGCCGAATTAAACTCTAAGTTCAGTCAATAACCTTCGTTCGGTGCAGTCCCATGGGCCTTATCCATTAGCACCCTAACTTGGTGGGAGATATGGCGGACTTCGCCTATTCTGGTGGCCGCCCTAAATTGTCGGAGCTATCTGGAGTTCCACCACTTTTGGTGGAGCTTTCCTAGTCCAAATTGGAAAAAAGTTGTTTCAATCATAACTTTCGCTAGGGAAGTCCAATTGAGGCGATTTTTTTTTTGATTTGGGGGTATTGAAGCATTATGGAACTATTGGGATAGGTTGTAGAGACATCAAGGCACTATGTTATTGATTTTATCAGAGAATTTTCCTGTGGATCCACCGGGGCTTGGTGAAAGATCAACTGTATTGGACTATACTCATCCATTTGAGGTGAATAAATAGTCAATTTTTATGTTTTCAGTCCTCTGTTTCTAAATTTGCAGCTATTTTAGCCTTTTGAGGCTTTCTTCACAGTGCAGTAATTATTTTGAGCATGAATTAAACAGGGAAAATCCTATTTGGAGGCTTTTTGACCTATCAGAGGTAGCCCAAGAGAGGGGTGAACTGCTTAAACAAATGCTTACTGTTATGCTGTGTATTTTTGCTGTTATATTCTAGATTTTACTACATTAAATAGTAACTTTTAATAAGTTCAATTTTCACAATGAGACTTATACAGTGATCAAATCTCATTTTTTTCAATTCAAACCACATTACTTTCATTGCAGAATACTTGAACTTCCTTATTCACACATAAAATTTGGTTAATGAATACTTTGCAAAACATAAAAAAATACTTTCATTGCTAGATTGATTTAGTGTTTACCTTATATTTATTTAGGTAGAGCCAGTAAGAGGGCCAGAAGCTTCTGGTTTCATCCTTTCTAGTAAAGGTGAAATAACCAGTAAAATCCCCTACTGTCTATATCTGTATAAGAAATATTTTGTTCACACATTTCAGATCACAAGTACAAGAAGGGTAGAGCCAATAATGTCGCAGAGTGCCTCAGCCAACCACCGATCATGGCACTAACCACCTTTATCAACTCTTGTGGGCACAAGACTTCGGATTGGCCGCTTCTCTATAAGAGTGATGGATAATTTGGTCACAGATCCAAGGCACCCTTGGGGGGTACATAAGTTCCAAATTTTCACCTCCAATATGCATTGTTATGTCACCTGGGACACCTTTGTGTTCCTTCAAGCAAGCATGCAAAGATTATATGGGAAGCACACTACAGTTGAGTCACTATGCATTTCAGGGTCAATAAAATAGTGGAAGCATTGTAGAATTATTTCTATTGACTTAACCTTTGATAGGATGTTGGGAAGTACATCAGATATCACACTGATTACGCCATTGCCATACTGACCATCATGAAGCAAGGCCTCTATACTCCACTATTTACTCCTAATCGACCTTGGGAATCCATCTACATGGATTACATGTTGGATCTTCACCCTACTAAGCATAGAAATGATTTTGTTTTTGTGATCGTCGATAGATTCTCGAAGATGGCCATTATGGTGGCCTGCAAGAATAATATCACAGAAAAAGCCTATGCTAAAATCTTCTTTGAACAAGTGTGGGTGCACTTTGGGATCCCACAGTCTATCATATTAGATTGGGACAGCAGGTTCCTCAACACATTTTGGACCAGCCTCTGGTCAATGCTGGACACCAAGCTCACCAATTTCACAGCCTTCCATCCCAAAACTGATGGCTAGATAGAGGTTGTCAACAAGATGATTGTACACATTTTGTGCATGTAAAATTCAAATCATCCACGGACATGGGATAAGAGCCTCCCCTATGTACAACACAGTTATAACTGGGCCCTCCACAGCTCAACTGGCCACAACCCCTTTTAGGCTGGCTTGGGATTCCAGTCGTCATGTCCTATTGACATAGCCATGCCATTTTTGGCTACTCAGGCCAATTCAGCTCATGTCCAGTGTGAAGATGATAAAGCGATCATCTTCATCGATAACATTCAGCACATCAGCCAACAGGTTCATGGCATATTGGAGAGAGCCAATGCTAAGTAAAAGCAACAACATGATCAACATCGGTTTCCACACAACTTCTAGGTGGGTGAAAAAGTGTGGCTACATTTGTAGAAGGAGCACCTCACTGGACCCCACTGCAAGCTTCGCTCGCTCCGATATGGGACTTACACCATCACCAAGTCTATATGGAAAAATTCCTTCGAGCATAGTATTCCACCATTCCTTGGTTTGCACCTAGTATTCAATGTGGACTGCCTTCGTCCCTACTTCCCACCTCTACTGAACACCTCTAACATTGCAGAACAACTCACACTAATAGAGTTAAACCCAGACTGCATGGAACAGGCCAACACAGGTTGTATCATGGAAATGCAAATCAAGAACACTCGCCAAGAGAAGATCCAAATGTATCAGCTTGTCAAGGCTGGCCAACTCCTGCACCAAGGCAAGTGGTTCACCAGGGACCAAGTTCAGCAGAATTTTCCTCATCTCATGGAGGAACTCAATGCAATGGGGACCATTGCTTCCTAAGGGGGGAGAAATGATCCAGGTGGATATTGGTGGCCACCCGCATATTCCACTTGGGGCCCCACCATTGTCTCTTTCAGTTTTTCAGTTTCGGCACAACTTACTATTTTTAGCTTCTTTTTTGGTCTTGAACTTCTGGAGCCGTTTTGAGGCCCTAAAAAACGTTTTTTGGGCATCGCGCCTGCGGCAAATATGATTCCATTCCAAAATCAATATTTGTTGCTAGCAGTTGTAGTCCTCGGATAGATCTTTCTAACGATGTATCATGTGCATCAAACATAGATAGTGTGCCAAAGTTACGACCCTGGGAAGTCGAAACACCAATTTACCCAAATGGGGCCCATAGTTTTCGTGCTTCATCTCCTAGGGTTAGGTTTTTGGATATTTAGGGTTTTCCATTATTTATCTATAATAAATATGCCCTCAAGCCTCATTGTAACACATTTCAGATGCCTATAGCCACCACATCTCTTCTCAGAGATAAGTTACCAGCGCCCTAGCTAGTTTATTTCTATTCTATCTGTAAGCAAATTTCAGTTCTTTGATATTAATGAGATGAAGTGTTATTTCCACTGCATCTTTGTATTTATGGTTTTATTTCTATTTTTTTGCGTTCCTTCATAAATCCAGATCAAATGCTCAACACATAATTTAATTTTACATATATAATGCTTAAGACGTCTCGCCCGCTGAAGACAAAGAGAGAACCCATGCTTGGATAACTGTTTGTATGATCATAACCATCATACATCGTAGTCTTGTATTAAGCCTAAAATTTCAACCTAAATCAATGGAATTAGATCTAAGGTCTTATATCTTATTCACTTGATCATCCAATGTATGAGTCTAACCATGTGAATAAATGACTTGGATTCGAACATGGTAGACACCATCTAATTAACGACCAATGATGTAAGTGTTTAACAGATGTGAGAGAAACCTCCAATGATGTTACTGGCTCTCAAGGTACTATAGTACAATCTGTATGGTATGAATAGATGATGTGAATTCAAACACCACATAAAATATTTTGGTCGAAGGACAATGATGAGAGCTCGTCGCCAAGAGAGAGGAAACTTACTATTGATGTATGTAAGATCCAAGGTACTAAAGGGAGTTTCTAATTCAACTTCCTGGATAATGAGTTGATGTTGACAAGAAGAGACCCATTGTAGGAGGGCCTTGATGTATCCCTCATCAGTGACATGAAATGGGTATCAATATTTGAGACATAATGATGTTGATGTGGAACTAGTTCAGGAAGTACAAACATGAAATGAAGGCTTAAAAGTATCATAGCATATATCAACTAAATGAATTCTCTTAAACATATCAGTGAAACTAAACTAAGTTTGCAACATTTATACAAACTCAAATGTGGAGGCTTTGATATGGTGTGATGAACCAAAAGACAAGTAGATTTACCAACCCAAAAATCATGTAGATGAAGTGAAAGAGTGTCATGTTCAAGAGAGAATCACTACAATTAATAGGTGGAGTACCCTGTTTTCCCAATTTCCCCAATGATTTTTGGCCAGTACCTCTTTATTTTTTGACAAGATCGAGGAGGATAACATATGCTTTATCTTTAAGTTCATCATTTAGATGAATCCCTTTGAGTATTTTTAAAGAACCCTATGAGGTACTGTCATTTTTTACAATTCCATCATTGTTCGATGCTTTTATGAGTTCATCGAAGGTTTAACTCAACTCCTTTTTCGTGTTTAAAGAGTTTGAAAAAGAGGTGAAAAATAAAACTCCAAAGGTAACTTTTCGTAAATAGTCAATCCTAGTATGGAAAAGGGTTAAGGTTATATTAGGAAAACATATTTTCATTTTCTTTAACGAGTTTGAAAAGAAAAGTGCTCGAAATTCTTTTCATATTTAGGGAGTCTAAAAATAGCTCAAAGAGGACCCCTCCTTGAGGAACATGTGGTATAAGGGGTAGAAATTGGTTTGAGTCATGATGGAACTAATAAAAACATGAAAAGGTTAAGAGGTTGGCTAATAAGACCACTCATCATAGTTTTTCCTTAGGAAAGGGTAAAAAATGTAAAACAATGTTATTGATGAAACAAAAACTATTACCTCAAAAAAATAACTCTAGCGAAAAAACGCAAAACAAATGAAAAGAAGGCCTGAAAATGAAAATTTTTGATGCTTGAATAACCTTTCTTTGGGCTAAATTTTCAAAAAAAATTAAAATGGAATTAATCGCCATTTTTTTGTGCAAAAAATACTATAAAAATGGAAACTTTTGATACTTGAATAATGCCTTTTTTTGGGGGGGTAAATTGTCAATATTTTTTAATAATGATATTAAAGACAAAATATCATGACTTGGAAAACCTTAAAATTCCTACTATATGCATAACATTAAACATAAAATACATTCCCTTAAAGTTCCAAGAGATTTATAAAGCATGCTATTAAATATAAAATATCATGTCTCTCAAAAGCCTTAAAATTCCAAGGATGACATTAAAGATAGTATCTCCTCTATGAAAAGCCTTAAAATTTCAAAAAATTTATTAAAAAAAATTGTTACCATTTAATTTATATTAATTTATTTTTGTTTTAAGTTTATCATATTAATAAAAAATTGTTAAATATAATGTTTTTTTATATAATGTATTGAACACATTCGATAGGAAACACTTCAATTATGATGAATGAACAAATTTACAAAACAGATGAATTTATATGTGATTTTTGAGTTTTTGACATTCAATGCATTAGGAAAAAAATTACTTGAATTTTTTTTTTAAATATATTTTTTTTAAATAATTCTAAGATTTTGAAATTTGCAAATTGTTCATTAAAAACTATTTTTCAATATTGAGAAATATATATATTACATTTATCTTCATATATAATAATAATAATAATAATAATAATATTTTAATATTAAAATTATATTTCGTTTGAATTTAATAAATTGAAACTAATAAACGTATTAAATATTAAATAAGAAAAAATATATAGTTTCCAGAATCGTATTGCCAGCTAACAAAGTACACCATAAACAAAAAATTTGTTATCCTAGACTTATTACTTCTACATTTTTTTTTATTTTGACATATATATACATTGAGAATATGTAAACATTGAAAAAAAAAAATCACAAAAATTAAAATAAAATAATAACAAGTAAATCAAATACACGTTAATAATTAAAAAATTGAAAAAATCAATATAGAAAAATACAATTCAAAAAAAAAATCAAACAAAAAAAATGTAAAAAAAAAAAAAAAAACCAAATTAAGATAATTTTTTAAAACAAAAAACAAACAAAAATAAATAAAAACATAAAAGAATAAATAAAAAAGGAAAATATTTCAAAAAAAATTATAATTTTTGAAAAGAATTTAAAAATTTGACCCAAAAAAAACATAAAAAATAAATAAATAACAATGATGAGATCAATTTAAAAAAAAAAAAAAAAATTTAAAATAAAGTAAAAAATAATTTAAAAAAACACAATAAAACTATTAAAATAAAAGAAAAAAACTTTAAAAATAAATAGACAAGATTTTTTTTTTCAAATTGAACTTATAAAAAAAATATTAAAAAATGTGAAAAAAATCAAATATGAAAAAATATATTTAAAAAAAACCATTAAAGAAAACAAAATTAACTTGTAAAAATAAAATAAAGAGAAACAAACAAACAAAATAAAATTAAAATTAAAAAAAAAAATATTTAAAAATAAATGCATAATTAAAAAAAAAAAATAAAAAAAAAAACATTTATTTATTAAGTTTATATATATATATATATATATATATATATGATGATGATGATGATGATGATGATGGTTACCGCCTGCTAAGACTTATGTAACCACATAATAAAAAAAATTAAAATTAATTAAAATTAAAAAAATAACATTTAAAAAAAAAATTTAAATAATTAAAAATAGAATTGGAAAAACAAACAATTTAAAATAATTTAAAAAGAAAAAAAGGATTAAAAAAGAAACTACAAAAAATAATAACATTTTGAAAAAAAATTTAAAAAAACAATAAAAAAATTAAAAATATAAAAAAAATTAAAAATTGACCTCCTGCCAAGGTGATTGTGGCAGTTGGGTCCTGGGTGCGTCGGTAGATACTTGAAATTTCTTTCCTTTTTTATTTATTTTTTGATATTTTTATTTTTTGTTTGATTTTTTTTATTTTTAGAACTTAA
Source organism: Pinus albicaulis (assembly GCA_034641835.2). NCBI lineage: Eukaryota > Viridiplantae > Streptophyta > Pinopsida > Pinales > Pinaceae > Pinus > Pinus albicaulis. The sequence continues at coordinate 678,256,487 of CM076571.1, read as the reverse complement.
TTTTGTTTGTTTGTTTCTTTTCTTTTTTTACGTTGTCATGGGTTTTTTTGTCTTATTTTTTTACTTTTATGTTTATTTTTTATCACCAACATGAAAATCACCAACATTTAAAAAAATTATCCACACTTAATACATTAGAAAATTTAAAGTGTAAAAAATAAGCCCTTTAAACAAAAAAGGTTGATGTGGAATCATCACTTTTCAAAACTAGCATGAAAATGACTAACATTTTAAAACAAATGTTCATACTTGATACATAAAAAAAATTGAAGTGTAAAAAATAAGCCCTCTAAAAAAAATGGGCTGATGTTGCATCAACAATTTTCAAAATCAGCATGAAAATGAGTAACATTTAAAAAAACAATGTTATATATGAAAATTTTAAGTGCAAAAGATATGCTCCAAAAAAAAAAGGTTGTTGTGAATAACCAATTTTCAAAATATGGTTTTTTTTTGCTACCTCAAAAAAACGGGTAATTGGTAATTTTCTCGTTTGATCGGTAACTTGTTCCAAGTAATCGGCCAAACATATGGTAACGACGAAATGAGAAAACTAAGGCTTATATGGAAAAAGTAAACTAATAAAAATGGCAGTCATGGGGGAAAGGATGAGAATGGTTTCATTTTAATACAGAAGCTTGAAACATGGGAAAATATGCTTGGAATTGGTTTCTTTTTTACACAATATTGAAACAGAGAGAAAACTATGCTTGAGATAAGTATTCATGCCCCTAGCTTAATGACTTAATTCTAGGTACGTGGCCCCCAAGATTCATTTCATTCACCTCTATAGATTCTTGGCTACTATCAAGTGAATGGAAGGAAGGTTCATTTACGAGATCAAGTGAAAGACTCGACTGGGAATTTAGGAGATCTAATCAGACTCAAATTAGAAGGGGATATTTGTTTCATATTTTAAGGAGCTTGACACAGGAAACAAACTATGCAAATTATATGTTGTTTCATTTTTTAAGGAGCTTGATGCAAGAAAAAAAACCTTTCTCTGAGAACCTTATTTCATTTTTGAACGAGCTTGACACAAAAAATGAAACTCTACTCATGGCACCTTGTTTCATTTTTTAACAAGCTTGACAGAAAAAAATGAAGTCCTCTCCACACCTTGTTCCACTTTTTAACAAGATTGAAACAAGAAAAAGAACTATGCTCCAAGAACCTCTAGTTATATTGATCATGGCTCCCTACAGACCATGGCATCCAAGAGGCTCTCATCAGATGGGAGAAAATTCTCTAGAAGGGATACATATCAAAGGATGTAATGGATCAGGCTCTAGTGCTCCCAATACATGATGCACTACATCACCTACTAGATCATCAGTAGATGTAGGTGCATAAAATTTTTCCACATAATTAAAATGTGGCGAGGATAAGAAAAACAAAATACCAAGTAAATCATTACCAAAGGCTAATAAATCAAAATGCAAACATTATGATCTCTTTTCAGAGACACTGATAAATTTAGAAAACTCAAGAAATCATTCTAGACCAATGAAAAGCAAAGAGAAAGGAAAGGGATGAAATTTCTTTCCATCCTATTGGATCAATGTTGGTTTAGAACAAGAGAAAGTGTGTTGTAGTGCAAACACACCTGATCAATGCAGGTGTAGAATAAGAGAAAGTGAGCTACAATGAAAATACACTAGATTAGTGTAGGTGCATAACAAGAGCAAGTGCACTGCAATGTAGGTGGGGTAAAGGCCTAGCTCTGTTAGGGAACTCTATATCAAAATAGAGGGATGCGTTGGGGAAGTTTCAGTAAAAACACGACACAAGAAACCCAAACAAGATCAAATAAGTGATTTCCTAAGGTTAATCAATCTCTAAGAGAGTCAATTGATGTCAATCTAAGAGATGAAAAGGTCCTAAGTTCGAAGAAACCATTAAGGGAACAATCGATCCCTAGTATGGTTGCCAAATTATTATGTGGAATTTAAAATTGCAGACAAAGGCGAATTCCCTAATTGGGTGGCCTAGTCTAAAACAACAGAAGAAAAAGAACATAAATTTTTCCTTACAGAAAGTAGAATATTGGAATGAAGACTACCTTGAATTTCTAGAAATATTCCCTTTCCTCCTTGCTTGTAAGCTCCTATTGTAGCTTCAATTGCTATAATTATAACCTGCACACATGACTAAAACAAGCAAAGAATCGACAAGATATAAGTAGCATAATCTAATTACTCTATTTAATGAATAAAAAAGGCATTGAAATACATGAGTCTAAACATAACACAACACATACAGGAAAACAATATACTCTTTGTATTCCTAGAAATGGGAGAGATTTTACAACCATAAATAGTAGCTGATTTTCTAGATTAATCCCCAAGTTGATTTGTCCTTCCTTGTAACAAAGCACACCTCAACACCACCCCTAATGCATAAATATGATGACTCTTCTATATTTAAAGATACAATATGAGGTCATTATGAGTCTCCAAAATTCAACATTGATGTGATGGATTGCACTAAATTTATAGGAGAAGAGTGGTAGCTTAAGATTTACCATTATGGGCTTGAGATACACATATGATGGGAGGATGAGCTCAAGGTATAAGAGGCAAAGTCTCCAAAATAATATCATATAGGATTCAATCTCTTTATCCATGTTAAATAGTTAAAACAACCTTGGAATATTATAGAAGAGGAAGCTTGGAAATTATTTTTTATTTTTCTCGAATTTATAGAATCATTGGACTTGTAGAAGGGAACAAATAGTGTTTTCCATTGTTGGGGCCTAAGGGAGTGACATGCACTAAATGCTGGTGACCAATGTGGTAGGGAGAACTCGAGCTTAAAACATTGATTTTGAGAAATTTCTACCGAAAAAAAAATTTCTTAGAAGATTCATGCTTAATATTTTGTGAAGGGATGATGGAAACATGTTCGCAGATATTGATTGATCTAGTTTCCAGGCCTATTGACCAGATGTGACAAAATTTCCTATAACAATGTGGCTACCAAAACCGTCATTTTATTTTTAATATTTTTCCAATTTAATTCTAATACCACCATTGTGATAATATCATGAAGATATTTTTTACGATATAAATTTAATTCAATTGAGGTATTGATCAAACGGTATACCCATTCGAATATCTTCTAGTAAGAAGAATCCATGTTGCTCCACGTATCTCTATGTGGCACACACATGGCCCTTTCTTGGCCCATATGGCACTACTATGACCACTTACTCATCCACTAGGTTGTCTTCCCTATTATGTTATACATGAGGGTATGAATTTCCTTTGATAAAACTACTCGTAGCATGGACCACACCCCCCAAAAATTATTGTTTATAAATTGTGGAAAGGTTCCCCTAAATTAATCTCAACTACAATTTAGAAATGCATTGGTTAGTGTGAATCCTAACCGTTCCCCCCTACTTGTTAAACATTGACCATAAGGGGGCCCACTCGATCCATCTTGAATGTAAAAATCTAAGATTCTCTTCACTTATTTCATTTGAGAAGCCTTGTGACCTAGGTAAGGTCCACCCCCAAGCCATTTCAGCCTTATACTATCACACGAAATTCATGTGTAACAGATCTGGCTCCCATCGCACTTCCATGATAGCATTCCATTATGGTATCAGTGTAATAGACCCTGATCAAATTTAGGCCTCCACAATTTTGCAACTTCCTAACACCCATACATTCCTAGACATCCAAATAATGATAGTGATCATTGTTCCCTACTGGACCAATACTCTAGTACCTAAAACAATATCCAACTTACTATGGATCTAGGTTGTAGAAAGGTATGTGATTTTCTCCAAACCCAAATCATTAAACTCTAAACTAGTACAACGTACATGTGAGGGCCCCATTATTACTTATGTGTTGTAGTCCCCACAAAAAAGCTAATAAGGAGGTTATTTGGGCCCATGAACATCCATACTCCCAAGCGATGAATAACCTTTTCCACCCGCAAATATTCTATTAGAATCCAGGACAATACAAAGAAGGTGGTGAATCAATATTGTGAGAATTTAAAACTCTCTTTCACAATTGTAAAAAATACTTCAACAATAAGTATAAGCACACAAAGTCATAAATAAATATAGACAATAAAAAATGGAAACCCAACAGGGAAAACGACCATTTTTTTTGTATTTTGATGCAATTTATAAGTTACCATTTAATTACATCAACATGTTGCAAGATTTTACTTGCATATTTTTTAGGCTACCACTTTAGGGAAGTCCCTACTCCTCAATTTATCAAATACCACTAAAAGTAAGCTCCTACTTCCCAATTTATAAACTACTACTGAAACATGCTACAACCAATGAAAGGATCTCCAACCCCTATAGAAAAATAACCAACTTGATGGACCTTCTTGATTCATCCTTCATACCATTTTCAAACTCAAATCATGAAGCCCATTTGCTCATAAAACAAAAGAATCTCACCTCATGCAATCAACGTAAATCACCTTCAACACATTCACTGATCTTCAATCCTATGATAAATTCACCAACAATAACAATACAAACAATTCCTTTCTCTGGTTGATTAGATCATGCTTAGACCTGTATTTTCGCTTGTGTTTTACTTTTTTTGAGTTCATATCGATGTGGGAAATTGCTTTCACTTTCTAACATATTTTCTTGCGCTCAATCCATGAGTCTCCTATTGATTTCTTCAATTATAATACATTATAGGGCTTAGCAAAGAGTTTAGCTATAATTTCAACTTTAGTGGAATAATAAATTTGGCATAAATTAAAAAATTTCTACTGATTATGTCACTTTTTTGTAGACTCACCAAGTACCACATAGTTATGGTTAAAATCACTGCTAACTTTGTCTGAACTTCCAAGTATGGCACAGAATATCAAAAAATATGTTGACTTTTTTATTTTCCCCACCGAATGGCTAAGCTCAATATAGTCTCCATTTCACCCATATAACGTAGGGAGGTGACCATGCCTTAAGGAGGTCAAGAACCTGTAAGGTTAGGGCATTTCATGTGGCGATCAAATAACCAACCTACTGATTGGAAAACATGGATGATAATGTCATGCTTACATCATCGTACCATAGGGCCTCTCTAAAGTGATCCACATGTCACTCAAAATTGGCCCATATGGCCACCCAAAAAATTGAAAACACATGCCCCTTGGCTCATTTATAGAGTTTCATTTTGTTTGTTTCCATCATTATGTGTTTTGTCAGTATGCTACCTTAGCTTCCTTGTCATCTATGTCTACCAATTATATGGTGGAATTTGTCCTCTAGTCATTGGTACATGTTGTCACTATGTGTCGGCTTGCCCCGCTTGAGCTGGTGCATGTTTAGCCAGGGAAATGGATGTGGAACAATGAAAAATTTTTCATTGAATGGTTGGATCACAAATATTAAAATGCAGACTCCCCTAATTTTTTGGAAACTCCATATTGCCAACAAATTTCATGAGCACCAAAACTAACACCAAATGTGGACCCTAAGACCATGACCTTTTCACCTACAAAATTTTCCCAATGATATCTTTTGATCTAGTGGATATTTCAAAAATTTCCACACATTGTTGGAAAGGTCTTCTCAATCACTACGAATTTATGTCACTTGAATCAACATCTGAGCATATATGATGTGTCAAAAATGGATCTAAAGGTAATTATTCATACAAAATTATTTCTAATATGTGAATACTTATAATAGTATGCATACAAATTTCCATTTAAATAATTATTTTTTCAATATATTTGACATCCTTTGACATTAATGACAAAAATTTCTAACATTTCCACCCTTTCGAATTGATGGAAACACGAAAAGCATTGTTCTCAATTATACAAGCATGAAATCAATGATTTCAAACAATAAGAACATGAGTAAGAAAATATTTTGATATCAATTCCATTTTAGATTTTCTATATAAATCAACACGTGGGAATATTAACATAGTTACACCTATCATTGTCTTCTAATCAACTTAATACATTTTAATCCTCCCCCTTTCACATCAATGGTAAATATCTTCCCCCTACAACAAATCCCCCTTGGTCATTTTGATATTGTGGAGATAAAATATCCCTTTCGATTTTCTAAAAGCTTAGACTTATCTTGTTAATTTTCTCTCTTACACTTGGAGAAGATTTAGTGGAGTGAGGTATGAGGGACTACTCGCAATCTCTTTTGTAAGTGCCCAAATGATCTCTTGGTTTGGTGAAAATATTATCTACCTATTCTTTTGTAGTTACATACTCCAATATTCAAATTTTATTTTCAGCTTTCTCTTAGAGGAAATGGTACTTGCTTGGAATATTCTTTGTCTTGTAATGGAAAATAGGATTCTTGTACATGTTGATTTCAATTTTGTTATCATAGATGATTGCAATGGGTTCTTCATATATCACCTACACATCTTGTAAATTACACTTCATCCATAATAGTTAAGTGCAACAAGAAGTTACTACTATCTATTCTTCCTCAATAGTAGAAAGAGAAATTGAATATTTCTTCTTGATCAATCAAGACATAAGGAATTCACCAAGAAATAAATCACCACCACTAGTGTTATTTCTTTCATCTACATCACATCCCCAATCTGCATCAAGAAAAAAAATTAGAGAAAATTATTTACCTCTGAGGTACTAAATACCATAGTACATAGTTTCTCTCAAATAGTTGAGAGTCCTCTTTGCTAGTAGGACATGACTCTCTATTGGTGCTACTTGAAATATTCCAACAATACCAGCTCCTTTTATAAGCTCTAGTCTATAGATTTTAAAGTATATAATTCTTCCAACAATAGATTTTTATAAATTCTTATCCACCTATGGTGACTCATTAGCCTTTTTGAGTTTAAGGCTAATAACTATTCTAGTTGTTACCAAAAATAAGTCCTCCATGACGAACTTCTTTAACACTTCCTTGAGATACTTTTCCTGTGAAAGAAAAATATGTTTTTTTGTTTGAGTGATCTGTAAGCCAAGGAAATAAGAGAGTTCACCAAGAATTGACATTTCAAACTCGATCTTCATATCATCTACATATTGCCAAGTTAGATGATCTAAATCTCTTCCAAGTATTATATCATCAACATATAATACAACTATTAAAATTATTCCATCATTATATTTCACATATAGGTTGTTGTCAGTTATTCCTCTTTTAAAACCATAGTGAAGCAAATATTTGTCTAACCATGAGTACCAAGACTTGGAGGCTTGTTTATGATCATATAAGTCACATTTAAACCTGCACACATAATCAGGCTTATTTTGAAATTTAAAAACATCAAGTTGCTCATTATAAAATTCTTCCTGGATCTTTCCATATCAATAGGAATATTTCACATTGATCTAATATATTTTAAATTTCCTGAAACTAGAAAAATTTTATAACATTTAAAATTATTCTAATCATGCAATACGAAAAAAGGTCTCATCAAAATCCAAACCTTTGAATTTTGCACAACCTTTTCAAAGTAGGCTTACCTTATTTCTTACTGCAACAATTTCATTAAATTTATTCCTAAAGACCCACATTGTGCCAAAAAATTTCTTATGAGATGGCCTTGGAACTAATTCCCATGTCTGATTTCTCTCTACTAAAGCTCCTCGCTCATGAACTTTATCCAATTTTCATTTTGTCTAGGCTAAGAAAAATCCTTTGGTTCTATCATGGAAAACAAAGATACATATGCTTGAGTAGGGTAATTTACTAATTTTCTTCTTTTTTGAACTCTCGTATGCAAGTCACAAACAATTTGGTCAGTTAGATAGTGTTTTTGCACATACCTTGAAGGATATTTTGATTGAGGGTGTTTTGGTTTTTAGTGACTTCATCTTCAACTGGTTCATCAACATCCTTACCATTGCCAGCTTTATCATTAGTACTAATTTTTTTTTTTTTTAATTCGAAAGAGGTGTTCTCATCAACTTTAACATCAATAAAATAAACTATTACACTATTTGATTTATTTTTGTAGCATCTATAACCTTTTATATGTTTGGAGTACCGAATAAAAATAAATACATCGGCTCTTGAATCAAGCATACCATGTTTTTCATGATTGTTCCTCATATAACATTTACTCCCAGATACTCAAAAATGCTTGATTGTAGAAAGTTTTCCATACCATATCTCATATGGGGATTTATTTCTATTTTATCTAAAGTTACCTTTATTCAAAATTACCATTTATATGTGTATTTATTAGACCCAAAATATATGTGTTATACTTATTTATCCCATCATGGCTCTAGCCAAATGCTAGATAAATCTATCGAGTCTCTCTATTACTCCATTCTGCCATGGAATCTCTACTATGGTAAATTACCTTTTGATTCCTCGATCCTTGAAAAAAAAATCAAACTCCATGGTGGTAAAATAAGCTCCATTATCATATAGTTTTCATTTTATTTTAGTCCATCTCATTCTCATCCATGGCCTTAAATGATTGAAATTATCAATACCTCTAAATTTTGTCGTAAAAATGCTACCCATATAATTCTTCTAAAATCATCAAATATAAACATGAAATATAATCTACCTTAGGCTGATGGAGATCTTGAATAACCACATAAGTCCATGTGCACCCATTGCAATGGCAGTCGTACTTATTTTGCAATCTGACAAGATTTGCAAATGGTTTTATCTGGCTTAGATAATTTTGTAATATCTATAAAAAATTTCTTCTTTATTAGTTTTAAAATATGATCAAAGTTCATATGTCATGGCCTTTGGTGCCACAACCAAATCTCATCAATCTTAGTTCGAAAAAAATTCTCTTAATTTTCTTTTAGAACATACACATTATTTTTTGTCCTAACAACTTCAACTACTATGTCACCTAAGCCTGCAAATTTGATTTGATAGTTCTTAGATCTAAATAATGCATCATAGTATTGGTCACACATATGAGAATCACTAATCAAGTCATGCCTCAAGCCATCATCAAACACAACATCCTTACCCTTACCTCTGGAAATTATTAGGTTGACAATTCCTTTTCCCATTATCTTGCTTGATGCATTATTTCCAAATATTACATTACCTTTGCTAAAATGTTTCCATAAAAAACCTTTATTTATCGCTTGACATATGCCTGGAACAACCATTGTCCACACACCACTAGCTCCCTTCATTCTTACCATATAAAACGAAATCACAAATTTCTTCTTTTTTTGTTTTATCCCATCAATTGGGTTGTTGGTTTGATTTCTTAATTACGAGAGTTCGAATTTTTTCTCTAAGTTTCCAATAAATTTCTCTATGCCCATAATTCCAACAAACATAAAATTGAATCAAATTATTTACTGGAGAAAATGAATTGCTGAGTCTAGGTCAATTTTTCCTTTTCCTTACAAAATGATTTTTAGGCTTGTAATTTTTTCTTTCTGACCTCATCTACCTGAGTAATAGATTCACCCTGTTATTTGTAGCTTGATGACCATAATTTTTATAGGTAAAACAATAACTTGGAAATACATACTTGTACATGGTAAAAGACCAATTTCTGAAGCTTGTATGGGCTACACTATGAGCTTGTCTAATGCTAGAATTTCTTTGGTAAATAGTTGCATTTATTTATTTTTCACCGTTTGTTCCTTGGTGAGGAAAAATCAGTTTTACCTTTCTATATTATGACTGTTCATTTTCCTCCGAGTTTCTTGTGATGGTTCAATTCTTCACAACCTCACCAAATGATATAAATATCTTACCTTTCATATTGAATATTGAGATTAATTCGACCTAATATCCCAAGACCATTCTTATATTTGATGGTATAAGTGAATAAAAAATATAATTCAACCAATCAATCCCTTGACCAAATTTTCATTACAACGTAGATAGGTTTTAGAATTTTCAAGCTCTTTTCTAAAAGAAACAATTTCTCCTTCAAGCCTTTCACATGCTTTATTTTTCTCTTTGAGCTTATCATTCAAGCTTTCGTATAATTTTTTTCCTTTTTAAATTTGCAAGAGAAGAGTTTCAATATATCCAAATTTATCCTTGAAAAAAAATTCCTTTTTCATTATATTCTTCTTCCCTAGCCTTTAGATTTCCTCAAGAGTGTTGATCAGCTAAACTTCTAAATCAGCCTGACCTTCTTCTTCATGAAACTCACCATGATATTTTTCTTGTGTCTCTATGTCCATAAGCATGAATTATTTTGATATTTCATGGGATTTTTCCTTATCTAAAGATTGGCTATCTTCATTTTTTGAGGGGTTAGATTCTTGAGTGAACAAAATCTTCTTCTTATACTTCTTCTCCTTTGGAACCTTTCTATACTTACTCTTATATTCATGCTCATTCTTCTTCTTATCAATAAACTTAGAATCATAGTGACCTACTTTACCACAATTAAAACACCTAAAATGTATGTTACATTTGTTGTTTCTTTAGCATCTCTTGAGCTTTCTCATGAACTTGGCCTTCTATTCATCTCATTCATAACATGATTCATTATATTCTTCCTTGGGATTCTCATTTTCTTTGAGGGGTGATGTTCTTACTATAGGATTCCCATTATAAATTATTATACCATAGGAAATAAAAGTTCTAAGTGTTGATCCAACGTGAAATAATTGAGGTTTTTCATTTCTTCAGTGGTTGAAATTTGGGGATTAAATCTCTCAGAGAAACATCTCAAAATATTTTGTACTACTACTAGATATTTTATTTATTCATCAAGACCTCTTATAGTATATACAACTTTGTAACCTCTAAGGAGGTATTTCCAATATATTCATCATGATGAATCATCAAATATTCAAATCTCATTTTGAAACCTTGAAGTTTATCTTGATTTACCGTATTATCACCTTCATAACAACTATTCATTCTGTCACATATTGATTTTGTTGTAGGGAAATACATGACCTTGACCAGTTTTAATTCAAGTTTGCTAGTGAGTAGAGCAATCATATGCTTGGAATTTCATGTAAACTATATCTTATGACCTCTAGTAATCATAACTTGAGTATTTTTGTATTATTATTTGAATGTGTGACATACATCAACAACCAAGAGATTGAATATAATTTTTCATCATCACCTTCCAAAAAACATATTTTGTTCCATTGTATATAGGCACCCTACTAGTTTGTCCTCCTCCGTAGTTTTCCATTGTCCCTAATATTTATTCTAGTTGTTATATTGATCCTGAACTAATGAAACTTTCATACAAATTGTTAGAAACTAGGACAACACTAAGAGTGAGTGAACTAGTATTGTGATAATTTAAAACTTTATTTCACAATCATAAAGAATACTTCAATAATAAGTACAAACACACCAATAAGTAAATTAGGACACGATATATAACATGGAAAACCAACTAGGAAAAACAAATTTGTTTCTTCATTATGATGTGATTTATAAGCTACTACATAATTACATAAACATGTTGCAAATTTGTACTTTTGAATTTCTTAGGCTGCCACCTAACGTAAGTTACTACTTAATTTATATGCCATCACTGAAAGAAAGCTCCTACTTCCCAATTTATTAGCTACTACTAAAAGTATATACAACCCCTAACTGATTAACTACGACTAAAAGGATCTCCATCCATGACATAATAATCTTGAACTTGCTGGATATTCCTGATTCATCTTTCATACCATTTTCAAACTCAAATAATGAAGGAATTGTTCTCATAAGAAAAAAAAGTCTCACCTCATGCAATCACCATAAATTACCTTCAACCCCTTCTCTTATCTCTAATTTCCGATCATGTCACCAACAACAACAATAAAACAAACTCCTTTTTCTTGTTGATTTAATTATGCTTATGATTAATTTAAGATAATATTTTTGGATTTTCCTTTTTTCGTTAAGCTGAACTCTTAACATGCATGAATTATTATTTTTACTTATATTTCAAATCTACTATAATCTTGTTGAGTTCATATTTATTTGTACATTATTTTCTGAGTCTTTGATCTATTGGCTTGCACTCAATCTATAAGCCTTCTACTGATTTCTTCAATTCTGGTACATTATAGGGTTTAACAGAAAGTTTAGATACAATTAAAATTTGAGTGGATTGATAAATTTGTGATACATTCCAAATTCTCCATTGATTATGTCATTTTTCCGTCAAGTTACCAATTACCACTTTGGTATGGTTAAAATTGCTACTAACTTTCTTGAAACTACCAAATATGGCACACACTATCAAAAAATCCATCAAATTTTTATTTTACCCATCTAATGGATAATCCCTACTTGGTGGAGCCTTCATCCATATGACCTAGGGCTGTGACAATGCTTTAATGAGGTTATGGGTTTACAAGGTCAGGGAAGTTCATGTGCTGATAAACTAAAAAACTTGGATGAGGACATCATGCTTATTGATGGCCCTCAATATTAGAACAAGAATCTTGGAACTCTTGAGGGGATCACATTTAATTATCAACTTGGGGTTCTTACAAACTTAATAGGTATTGGTACTATATTTACAACAAGGAATATATTCTACTTAGGTTGATATGGTGCAGTTGAAATGAAGTCAGAATGCGTATAGATGACTATGCTACAAGAAATTCTTAGAAAATTCAATCAATAATAAATAGATATATTCTAATTTGTATGAAATAAAAAAACTAAAATAGATCCTATTCTATTAAAAAAAATGACATAAGGTAGACCCTAATTTAATTGCAAGAAGGTATGTGGCAAACAGTAACTCTACTCTGCTTTACAAAAAGAAAATCTATACCATTGTAGGAAAGGAAATGACTGAATACACCTATGCTACTTTCAAGAGAGCAAAGAAGACACCTCAAAAGTGGTGGAGGGAAATCAATCCTACTATTTTGTGTGTGAAAAAATAGTTCTGCAGTTGAAAGAAGACAAAAAAATAAGTAAAACCTAATTGTACGAAAAATATACAACTACTAGGAAAAGGTTCCTAAGGGGTATCTGAACCTGTGAACTCCATCTCCAAGGTTTAATGGATGTTGTAAATTTTTGAGAAATCATAGAAAAACTATTCAAAATCCTAGTGAGAAAGGGTTTATTTGATTTGTTCCTTAATAAAAGGAACCAGAATGAGTTCTTCTTGTCACATGGATGAGTTCGTATGAGTTAGGACCTAATTCCTAAAATGTAGGATGAGTTCCTAAAATTTAGGTAAAATGTATAAAAGTTAATAGTGCAATAGGTAGTTGACTAGTGCTAATTAGTGGAAGGCTAAGTTTATTGGCTTCTAGTGTGAGCTACTTTTGGTAAATGAAAAGTTGATTGAGTCAGGATCCTAAATTATAGGAAGGATGAGTTAACACAACCAGTGAGCTTATGTTCACTAGTCAATCAACAATTTCACTTTCTTCAAATATTAATTGTCAGTTTAAGTGCTTATAAGGAGGAATGAAGGAATAATTTGACCATTGTCTTCTGAGCACAAGTTGGTGAATCAAGGAAGCACAGTGGACACATTGGTGCTTATATGTTGAGGTTTGTGTGAGTTTGATAGAGATTAGACAGGGATAAATAATATTGCAAGGGTTTTAATCATGGTTGAAGGAAATAAAATAATTTTATTTTCAAATTGAAACAAGTTGTATTTGTAAGAGATGTAATGCATAGTTTCTATTAATGAAAAACCATAGGTTTTTCCTATTGGATTCCCTAGAAAAAAATATATTTTTTTTATTTTTTATTTTTGTAACTGTGCCATTATTTATATTCCTATTCTACTAAAAACAAGTAGAGAAAATGTGTGTCCTATTAAAAAGAAACTAGCTTTCAGATTTTTCATTAGTGTAGTTTCTAATTTTCGTGGATTTTATACATGGTATCAGAGAAGTGAACATAATCGACCAACAAACTAATTTCATATTTGAACGATAGATTTAGATTCCCTAGTCTAGGCTTGTTGTAGTGTGTGGACATTCAACCAAGGGAATCCTGCATTCGGTCCAAAAAAAACATGAAACTGTGGACCGAGGTAGGGTTGTTGTATGCTGTTAAGGAGAACTAAAGATAATATATTGCAGGTTCGTACTAAAAATTTTTTAGGGAATAAGTTCATGTATCCACGAGTGAAAATATATCTTAAGGAGTGGCTATGCATGAGGTCTGATTTCTGAATTTATTTCACAAGGAGACCTATATATGCGAGGGCAACGAAGGTTATCTATGAATATTTCTAGGTGGAAGACTGTCCTGGTCATGTTTAGACAGAGATCTGAAGTAGCTTAAGAAAAATGAGTCTATGGAATTTTATTTGTTGATTTGAAAGCCCTAGATCATTCAGAGTGTTTAATATGTGAGGGCATTTTTGGAGGCCCTAAGGAGAGTGACAACGTAGATGATGTGTCATAGTGATAGGACATATTTGTGTACCCTAGGAGAAGCATTTTGGAGAATACAAAATCTTAACAACTGGGAAGTCATTCAAGTCCTCATGTACAATTACCATCGAAGGAATAATGAGTTGTTATGATGTATGTTTGTGGAGCCCCAGTTCAATGGGTTGTAGATTTCCAAACCACTAATAAGAGGGCAGATCCAAAATACCTAGTGAGAAAACTTTTTATTTGTTGTAGTGTTTCTATTTCTATGGAGTAACAAATGCACCTTCCTTGGAGTTGGTTTTTCCCTATAAGGATATCACAAGGAATTAGTTGTTGTTACTGGACATAAATAGGTAAATAAAGCAGTGTAAGTAATGAAAGAAATGCATATGTAAACTTCAAACCTCAAAATAAGAAATAAACACATGAAAAATGATTAATGCAGAAAACAAATCAACAAAGTAATAGAAAAGGGTCCCCTTTATTGATTTCTAAATGTAGAATAAATACAATAGATCAATTAAAGACACATGGAGAGAATTATTTGAGTAATAGTGCTCAAAAATACTAAAAAATGAGGTTCAATTCCTCAATATATTTTCAAGCTTCCTGTGTCTCTCTGTATCTATATCTCTCTCTCAAATAATTATGAAGATTCTCTCAATAATGGAATACTATTCTAAATGAAATTCTTGATTTATTATGGACCAATTTTGGAATCATATTGAATAATTTGATTCTTCTTCCTCTTGGCACTCCTAGAACTTGTATTTATAGAGTTTCTTGGACACTCTTCCTCCCCTTTTCTCATCAATGTGGTGGTTCACCTCATAAATGAAATGAGAGATACCAATTCCTTGCCTTGAAGTCTTCTTGGGGCTCAAGGATCAAATTTTTCAGCCCATCATGTCAATATTTGGAGTATTTCTCAAGCAATTTCATGGCCCAAGGTGTTAACTATACACTTCCGCAATCGTGTGGCTATTGAAGAAATACCAACATGATTGCTAATTCCTAGCTAGTGCACCCACATGGTGCAAAATTTTAACTTCAAACTGAGGAAATATTTTGATTTTGGGTTTCCATGGTGTTTCTAGATGGAAATTTAAACCCTTATGTGTCAATCACTGACTTTGAGTGTCTCCTAATGCATATAGATGAGTGTACAATTTCCATATGATAGTATTTTCCCCCTGATGTATGAGGTTAGGAACAAGATTATAGCCAAGATAAATCGTGTTTTTATGATCTCATTGAGAGTCTTACCGAGATCAAGTAACTTGCGGTGGAGATGAGTAGGGAAAATCCTTCTTTTAGAATTTAAGGTAACCGTGCTTTGAATAATTATGAGATAAAAATTGTCTATACAAGGTGGGCATGCCCCATGCTCGTTATAATAACTAGTTACTAACTATTACAATCATACATGAAATGTTCCTATTAATTCAGCCTTGATGTGGCTAACCTGCTAATGGTTGTTTATGATAAATGCATATGCCATCAATGACACTTCTAACAAATATACTAAACTAAGTGACCCCATGAATTAAAAGTGAAGAATTGTTGAGTGAGGTTTTCATGGATGAATGGGTTTTCGACTCTGGGTATCTTCCATGCATAAAAATATAAGCACTATTGAATGACATGCTAACTAATGCATGGGTCTGTGAATACATGAGATAATTGCAACTATCACAATGTAGGATACTACCTTGATAGGAAAAAGTGTTGTTGGTGTCGAATATATGGGAGACCAATGACATAAATGGGTGATAGTGATTCCCATTGTGTCACCCAAGGATATTCAAGAAGGGTGGGAGAACCCAATGTACTTCTTTGATTGTGGATGATGGGTGTTGAAGTCAACATGAAAGAAGCATGAAATTCTCAAAATATTGATTCGGGGAATCAATATGAAGGATAAAGATGACTGTAATATGGTGGGTCAAAAAATGCATGATAATGAGATCTGACAATATGAATGGATACATGGAACTTCCTGAGGTTGGATTTGTATTGTGAGTGGTGACAGTGTCCCTGGAGTTTATAGGACATCCAAGGTAGGCATAAGCATGTTCTGACTCACATAATGAATGATCAATGAATGGTGTGGTGATAAGAGAAATCCAATCAGGGGTGACTATGGACAGTTTTCAAGTATAAGAAATGAAAAATATCGGTGGGAAACCTTTTCCTAAAAAAAATTGTACACTTTCCAAAAGAATGTAAAAAGTGTTTTAAGATGTACAGACATGGAGATGGGTGCCCCAACAAATGGCAGCTCATGTGATGATGCAGGTAAGGTATTTTTCTGAGGGCGTGGGTGCCATTGGTTAGTCTTGGTGTTCGGTTTATGACTCGAATTAAGTGGCGCTAATGGGATATCCCTTATGGAGGGATGGTAGGATAAACGTATTATCCAAGGGTGAATTCAACTTGATATAAAAATAAATAAATGGGGAAGCCAAGGAGTGGGGTTGGCAAGAAATTAGTAAAATAGTGGATAATGAATTTGATCTCCAAGACATGTGAATTAGATGGTTCTCGGACCCGCGTGAATGGTCATTGATCCTGATTATGTCTATTTATCTATGAAATGGGGTGATCCATGTATGAGGAGGTATTATTGATCGTCATAGACATTTAATAGGTACAAGGGAAGGCGATGGTAAACGTGGTTGAGATGATGGATCCTATGGAGAGTTTACAAGAAATGATGTTAGGATATGCAAATATTTGTAGGAAGCCTATCATGCTACATGGAGAACGATACCTTAACTATCGATGACCATTGAGGGAATGATTTTGATGGGAAGCTACTAGTATGTGTACGATTTCGACAACCAATACCCCAAGTGAAAACATCTTAATGAAAAAATATATAAGCTAAAATCTTCTAAATAAGATGAATAAAAAAATTGAAAAGCATACCTTAGAGGTAGTTGAAAGCTAAAAACTAGCCCAAAAGTGCATATGATGTAAAAATGGACCAAAGGATACCATGATGAAGATGAAGGTTTCGTGATCATAACATTGCTAAAAATTTTGTGAATGGTGGTTATGAGCTCTTGATCATGCCTCATGCAAGGGGTGATGAGGGTGTTTGACCCCAGCCCTAGATGTAGTTTTGTTATGCATTTACTAGGGGAAGCACCCATTATGAGGACGCTCCCATTTTGATGAATCAATTTTTCTTGGTGATGAATAGTAGATGTATTTTTTATGCACATATTTTTTGATATATATATACAAGATTATTTTTTTATGTCACTCTTCATGATGTGTCATATATGCTATGATTTTATACATGTGATGTATTTTTTCATTTATTTGATGGATACAATTCTTATGATTTATGTGTCTCAATGATGATATATATGATATATTTCCATCTAGGATTTGATTAAATATGCGGTCTAATAGATGATTTTTATCTCTTGGTATATGTGAAAGTGTGATATGATTAAAACCACAAGCTAACCTTTATGCATGCAGGTATTTCTAAAAAAGACAAGGGTCAAAAAAATTGAAGGTTTTACTCAACTGCGACACAAGAAGTTGGGAATAAAGCAGAACATGCAAGTGACTGATACCTAAATGGGAGTAATCAACCAAGATGCCTATCATGGCATTGTATTTGGCTTGATTTTTAGTGCGTGACCTGATACAAATCTCATTTAGGTGGAAGGGTATCAGGCCAGGAGAGTATACAACATAGGCCATTGCAATGAGGTTTTACAACCATCAAGAGAAACCATTAGTGAACCCATGATGATAGGATGGAAAATGGTCCATATGTAATACATAAAGAGAGTGATTGTAGCATACAACTGTGATGAGATGATCATCATAAAATTAATTCATGGTGAATAAACTTGCATTCTAGGGTTGGCTTGAATGTCATGGATATAATTTTTTGAGGTAGAGCCCGTTGATAGGATTTTTTAGGCAACTCCCATGGGGTTCTACTAACATGTATGCCCCCTGAAGGAGAATGTTTAACATTTTAAGGTCCCTTCCGTAATTCTTCAAACTTCCCTAGTCCTAAATACTTTTTTTCAACATTGTAGCGAATGACTAAGTCCCATTTAGTAAATGATAGGGGGGTGAACTTGCGGTCAAATGAGGATTTAGTCCCTTTTTTTGGCTTGTTTATGTTGGAGTGATTCTCGCTGATTTTTTTCAACGTGTTACAACTGTACTAGTCGTTATTCTAAAGGTGAGAAATTTGGGAGGAGTTTGATGGCTGATTGTAAGGTAGGTATATCACACTCAATGGGGAGAACAAATTCAACCCCATATACCATTTGAAAGGGAGTGAACCATGTGGACATTTTGAACATTGTGTGGTATTCCCATAACACTTAGAAAACCATGTGGTTCCATTTGTCTTGATGTTTGGTCACCATACGCCATAACATTGTTTTGATAACTTTCTTAACTGCTTCTACTTGTCCAATGGACTAGGGGTAGTATGTGGAAGAAAACTTGTGAAAAAATCAAGGTGTTGGGATAATTATTGTAATATATCATTCTCAAAGTGTTTTCCATGATCAGAGATGAACTCCTTGGGAAAATTGAATTGTGCTATGATGTTTAAATAAAAATCGAGAAATATTTTATGTTGTGTTATTATAAGTGGGCATGGTTTTAGACCACTTCGTGAAATAGTCAACGAAAACCACAATGTACTTATGGCTACCGAAGGATGGATGATTGTAGGTCATGAATTCAATGCCAAATTTTAAAAAATGGCCCGTGGTGAAGCCTGGGTGGATGGGATTCAGTGAATTTTATGCCTTGTGAGAATATTTTTGACAATCCTCACATTCCTTAACTAATTGAGTACAGTCGTGGAAGAAAGTGGGCCAAAACTAACTAGCAGGGAGGATATTTTTGGTAGTGTCCATGTTGGATAGGTGGCCACAATAGGTTTAGCTTAATGTTATCTAGAGTAAGAAATCAGAGAAGGATGGTTTCGATGCCTCAATGATAGAGTATGTCTCCCATAGGAAGGTACCAAGAGGCTTGATGGAAAATGTGTCGTCAGTCATTGCAAGTAAGTCGAGGGTTAAAATTTTGAGTTCTTAGTGTTAGAAAAATTATTTTCTAAGTCATGGGTTCATTCCATAGTTTTATTTTTAGGATTAAACTTCAAAAATCTCAAAAATTTCAATCTTTTTTTTATCGTTAACGAAATTTCTGGAAGCACTAGTTTTAGCCCTTTTGGACAGTCGGTTATTTTCCTATTTTTGTATTTTTTATTTTTATTTCAATGTTGCTGAAATTTATAGAAGCATACTTTGTTTCTAGAAATAAACGAAAAATTGCATCCGCTTTAGCTAAACCATGTGTCATAGTTTAAATATGCCTCAAATCCTTTTTAAATATTTTTAGATCTCATGATAGGTTTTGTATTGTAGTTAGTTAGTTTAGTTCAAGTCATAATATGTGTTGAGCCACATGTGTCATCCATAGTTATGAACTGAACTGTTACCCGTACTGCCTGTCAATGCCAAGTCAGTTATCCATGTGTCTAGGTAAATTTTTTTTTAATCAAGGAGATCGTGGTTATTATGCTCAAATCCATAACCATTTGGTTGGCTACACAACATTTCTACTATAAATTTCGGCCAATCAACAACAAATACTGCGGAGGTGACTAATAGTTATAAAACCACTTGTCTCAAGCCATCTAGAGCTCTCATATGGGAGATGCAGGCAATTGAAGGTGGTGATGGAGTATCAAATGGTGCACATCATGGTGAGGAATATTTTCAATGATGAAGGATGATTTTCATTGGGCAATGAACCAAAATTTGATTATAAAACCACCTAAAAATCAAGAGAATCTCATTCAATGTTTTAGTTATTGGGATTCAAATTGATGAGAGTCATATTTTTAGAAGGAGTCTGGATTTTAGAAAATATTAGGGCGAAAACGTGAAGTTGGGAAACACTTTTTGGCATGAGATAGAATTCGAGAGAGTTTTTAAATTTCTCGGCCGAGAAAAAAAGTCATCAAAACTCTCGGCCGAGAGTTATGTGAAAAATTTCTCGGCCGCAAACTCTCGGCCGAGAGTTAGAAAAACTCTCGGCCGAGAGTTTTTTACATTCAAAAACTCTCGGCCGAGAGTTTTATTGTGCAAACTCTCGGCCGCAAACTCTCGCCCGAGAGTTTTTAAAACTTTTTCCCGGGAGTTTTCCCGCGCATAAATTGGTTTAAAACTCTCGGCCGAGAGTTTTAAAAATTTCTCGGCCGAGAGTTTCTGGTCAACAAAAAACTCAGAAAACTCTGCAGTTTTGAGAAACTTGCAACTTTGGAGGGATAGAACACCTACAAAAACAAAATGTTATATGTCGGACCAAGTACCATTAGATTCGTCTCTAAATCTAGTTTTTGATGATGTGAGATTTATGGAGTTTCGTTAAAAAATTCAATTTTTTATTAATTTTTTACTAAACTATGTCACTATGGAATTTCATTGTTCGAAAAATTGCACTGAATGAAAATTCAATAACTTTCAAACGAGGACACCAAAAATTTAAAAAAATCATAGTGCACTTCCTCTCCCTGTCTACTTCAAAAGGGTACTCTCATTTTTCTTATTGACGATCACATTGAAAAGAAAATCAAAGGATAATAAAATGTACTGAAACATCATTGTTTTTTTGTCTTCGTCCATTTCAAAAAATAATAAAAAATAGTGATTTGATCCGAAAATTACCAAAAAATAGTCTGTGCACTAGTGCAATATATGCAGATTATGATGCTATGGTTTTTTTCAAAAAAATGAATAACCTTCCCTAAAAAAAGTAAAGGATAATAAAGTGACTATTTATGTTTGCCTGAAAATTTCAAGTATATGCAGTTAGTAAACAACAAATTTACCCCTCTATATGTCAATATTTTTTTTTTTTTTAAATATCGGTATGGAGGTAAGACGATTCTCTACAATTCTTGTTTTTATGTCAAAGCATAATTTGCGATAAAAATATGAGTTTAGTGGAGTTGAAGTTGAAAAACATAGAAAATTACAATTTTCAACGTCAAAAAAGGGCAAAAAGTGTTTCCCAACTTCACATTTTCACCCATTACAAAGGTGAATATAGGAAACACTTGTAACATAAAATTATTCCTACTCTGCCACCTATCAGTTGCAAGAGACAGAGTCATTTATTTTTCTGAAGATGGCTAAAAAAAGTGGTTGGATAAATCGAATAGAGCCATCGGGTGCAGATCTGGTTGATTCCAATTCGAGGGTAAGAAGTTTTTTTATGTAGTTAGGGTGATATCCTCTTTGTACCAGGTTAGGGAGCTCTGACTCAGGAGTTGCTGAAGATTTTTCTAACCTTTTAACAGACCTGAAGCTACAGTTTATGGCCTTACTTTGTAGGTTTCTGAAGACTCCATTGTTGAAGCCTTTAATCTTCTCCGAGAAGGAGAAAGGTGGTTCAAAGGACAAGTTATTAGAGGAGGTAATCTTAATATCTTCCTCAACTATTCTCATAGAGATCGAATTTGGGAAAAGGTCATCTTAATAAGATATCTTAAGAATGACTGTGCATAAGCTATGAATATTATCAGGATATACCTCGCTTGTGAAAGGAGGTATACATTTGTATTCCTCTATCACATGAGGTTTCTTTTTCATATTGTAGGGATGAAGAGATTAAATCTGCCATTTTCTTGTCGAAAATCCTGACCAATTTTTCAGCAAGTGTTCAAACCGATACTGATGTTTCTGAGTATAGCTTGTACCATCAAGCTTCGATCAAAGTTATAGTTGAAGAAAAGTTGGGAAAGGGAACCGAGACTTGGGACAACCTTTTAATCTATAGCGAAGGCCAACCTACACCTACACCTCTAGTTCCACAACCAGATCCACAACATCCAAAAATAAGCACAAAGAGAGAGGCCAAAAAATAAAACATTCATAAGATTTCCAAGAGAAAAAAAGGATTTTTTTTTGCAGTCAAGGTTGAAAGAAAGGTGGAAAAAGGAGAGAGTTCCTCAACAAGAAAACCCAAATCTATGAAAATAGTGCCCCTTGTTCCTCCATTTCCTAATGTATACACTAGAGCCTTAAGAGGAAGGACAAAAATAATAGATAAATATAAAGCACAGGTGGTACCAGAAATTCCAGAAGTACATATTCAGTAAAAGTTGTGGAAATAGTATCAGCCCACACCATCAAATGAAGAACTCGTCAAGGATGCTGGATATGAAATAAACAGTAAGAAGAAGAAGGAAGAAGTTAAACCTATTGCTAGTACTAGAAAGAAGCATACAAGAGACACCAACAAGTTTATGCTTAAGTCCAAGGCTCTACATAATCCAAGCCTAATGAAAGAGGGTATTGACATTGAATGTAAATCTGAAGGTTAAAAAACAGAAGAGTCCATGAAGAAATGAAAGAACATAACCCCTTCAAAACAACACTCATATCCATCAAAGAGAATTAAAACACAAAAGGATTCTAAGGGTGACAAATAAAATATCAATGAGGCAACTACAAGAGCTACCGAATCCAGATCATCAGCTACTGTTGGAAAAATAGACTTCGATAAACTAGTTGAAGCTGCAACACACATAGAGGGAAGGAAAAAAGGGTTTTTGATACAAGTACATTTTTTCTTATCAGTTATAATTTTGAACAACAACTTAGGTGTCAAGTAATATAAGTTTGCATAAAAATTTTGGCATTTTCTGTGTATTTTTTCAAAAGAAACAGGGCACTACTAGAATTTCCGGTAGCACCTATTTTAACTAAATTTTGACACCTGTGAGAAAAATTTTCCAAGCTAGTTAAGGATGGATAAGAACCCAAAACCAAATGGATTATAAAAGTGATGGTGAGAGGTGGTTATGAGGTTTTTGGAGGTCTTATCAAGTTAATCTACATGGTTATTAAAAACGCAAGACACTGGGAGATAAATCGGTAGAAAAAGGGGTAGCATGACAACGCACTCAACATTCCAGTCCATAATTATTCTCTTCTTTCTCTTCCATCTATCCTTTCTATTAGATTTTGATGAGATAAGACTATATTGTCTTTTGACACATATGTTATGTTAGAATTAATGTTCCTTATTTTTAGAACATATGGAGTTGGTTCCTCTCTTGCTATATATATATCACTTGTAAATATTATTTCCAAGTTGAATGTTAGCCTACTTGAAAAATAAATATAATAAAAAACCTTTTTGTTTAATTGTGGAGGATTTTTTCACTCAAGGAACATATAATATGTGGTGTGTCTCTTTTATTTATCAATTTCTTTTAAAATATGAATTTCAGTAACTAGTAAGGTGTGAATGATAAGTTGTTAAAGGATTTAACCATAAATTACCTGCTTTCAGATTTTTGCAAATTATATGTGTGTTATAGAACATGTTAGTGAAGATTTTGTAAAGGATATGTGGAATAATTTATACATGTAATCTATTTTCTGAATGTTTTTTTTCTTTTCATAAACTGAGTTTATGTAAAGAACCATCATCATAGCTGTATGATTGATTTAGGTGTTAGTCATCAGTATTTTTCACTTGTTGTTGATGACTAAATTCTAGCTGAGTTTTCTACAAGCTGATCTCCATATGTCAATTTTTCATCTAGAAAACCCCCATAAAATTTTTTCCCTTCCTACCTTTTCAGTCTGCCCATGACGAGATGAAACCTCATTATCAAATCCTACTTAATCTCAACCATACTAGTCTGACCATTAGTTCTAAAGAAACAATCCAAATCTATTCAAACAACCTCCCCTAAGTTAGGAAGTGGCGCTTTAAGACATTTCACCCTTGGAAAACTATCCAAGAGCCAAAAAACCTCCATCTGCTATAGACCAGTCATAATAGACCTCCCACTCTGCTAATAAAGTTGGTCACAGCCCTAAGTCGAGCCATTGATACACCCTTAAGTCTCAACAATACATAGACCATAATCTCAAGCTGATTTTAGGTGTTTTACAGTATTTGATGGATCTTTCAAGGACAGGAAACATACCATCATCTCAGAAGACAATTTTTGGCGCCACATGAGAAGACAACTGCTTCTCAATGTGATCTTGAGCCTGGGATGCAGCTACAGTGCAAAGAGTTTTTCATCAAGCTCTTGCGACCACATTCGAAGCCTGAAATAACAGTGAAAGAAAAACAACACTGTCAAGAGGTTGTTGATATGACATGACTAAGAACCTCCTTCATTTATAAGAAGAGGGTTTGAAGACCAAAGAAACCTCCTTCATCTATAAGCAGAGGGTTTGAAGACCAAAGAAACATCCTTCATATATAATCAGAGGGTTTTGAAAGCACCTCCTTCATCTACAAGCAAAAGGTAAGGGGCCATGACTTCTTCACCAAAGCTAGAATGCCAAGCAACAAAGGAGGAAAACCAAGAAAAGCTCAAAACTACCCAAAAAGGGCGCCCGGCACTGAAAGTGAAGAAAGACACATCAGGACTTGGAATTTTGGCCCGTGCTTCTAGACATTTTTCTAAAAATACTTGAGGGAATTGCTCACCAAAATTGAGCAAATTTTGACATGTTTTTGTTTTTCGGCATTTTTGGGCCTAATTGCATAAAATCATGGGCGCCGCCATTTCAGTTTGGAGCATCCTCAACTCTTTATAGTGGTACAATTGGATGTATTAAATTCAGGAGCATCTACTCAGAAATTTTCGGAGCATTTGAAGTTGTTTTGGTCCCCCAAAGATACAAAAAAACACTCACTTTTTCAACATGCTGCCCCGTCTATCAGCAAGGTTTATTTTCTGGTTTTTTACACACAGTCCTATTTTTGAAGGAATTCTGGGCATTGGATTGGGAAAATTTCACTTGTTCTAGAAATTAGACACTCATACCTTTCCAACGAGATTTCATGAGCCCTGTTTCGACATTGGGAAGGCTGCCAAATGTTTTCGGCAAGTCAGGGGACCTTTTGCTGATATAAATTTTGAGTATTTTTGTAATTTTTGAACCTTCAAAAATTGCTTTTTCCAAATGTGTGTTTAGCTATTTTTGCACATGGAAAATAATGCAAAGTCAATTATTTTTCCTTTTTTAGCATTTTCTAGATATTTTATGAGATATTTTGTGCCTTGGGCTTTGCAAAGCCTCAAGGACAAGTTTAGATATTTTGATTAGGCCAATAGGAGAGGAAGTTGAACCATGAGGTTTTCCTCACTTGAGCCTATATATTCCAAGAGGATTCATTGTAATAGAAGGCTGAACTTGAGAAGAGAAGCAATATATGGTCATATGAGCTTTGGAAGGAAATACTTGTGTTATGCTTTTGGATTGCCTCTTGGATGTTCTTGGAAGAATGATGAAGGATTGTTGATGGATTCCATGACTTGGTAGAATGGTATAGTGTTTCTTGCTTTGTTGTTGTCTTTTAGTTTTTATTCATGATACATGTTTCTTGCTTGCTACAGATTAGTAGAGAACAAATTTGAGATATACCCATGGAGGCACCTCAAATTTCCTGATTCTTCATAGTTTTCATGTTTTCTTCCTCCTTAGTCATACTAAAGAATTCTTAACTTCTCTTTAGTAACTTGAGGATATTGTTTCTTATTTCATTAATGGTTTTGTGCTAGCTAAGTATGACTTACGGTACACCTTGCTTACCAATGGCCAGCCATAGCTCCATCCATAAAATTTCTCTTTGATTAATTAGATTATCATCTTGTTGAACCAAGGAGGCCTAGTTTCGATCTAGCCCTTTATCTAAAACTATGAAAGCTTGTTTGTCAAAGTGCCCAATAACTTAAAGATTGTGTTTAGGCATTCCGCCATAGTATTTTGAGTTGTTAGTTTTTCTTATGTGTTTTCCCCAAAGTCTGATAGGCATTTTCCAAAGTTAGAGGGTCTTATACTTCTATGCATGGCTTGATTGTTTGTTTCTATGTATTGATTAGTTTATAGTTACATTTTGCATGATTAATGGTTTGCCCTACCATGTTTATGTTATCTATTGAACCAATGATGCTTGAAACTCTTTGTTTTTCACAAACTTGATGTCCATTTACTCCATTTTTACCAAAGATCCTTTCTACCTTGAATCAAACCGGCCCTTCAACAGCCTTGTATCGTCATCTAATAGCTTTCTTGACCTTTTGACCCCATAGCCCAGTTAATCTAACATCTTGTTATCTATTTTATATCTTTGATCAGTTTCATCCCTCACAACTTAAAAAATAAATAAAAAAAACTTACTTCATAACTAGCCTAAAATCAGAACACAATAAGCAAACACACAGATATCCCTTACGCATATAGAGAGAGCCCTCTCTGAGTCCAGGAAGGCTAGGTCCTTGGGCTCCAAAGCTTGGTTTGATGTTACACTGTCATTTGGCTTGCCAGTCAGCCAAATCACGGGAACCCTAACATAATGGCGATCATAGTGGGACTTTTCTGAGTTCATTTTAATCTAAATATCTTGCAAGACTCACGGAAAGCCCCTTTTTGAACTAAGCATACCTACCATTGAGCCACCTCATCGCCACACTAACATAATGACGATCATGGTGGGACTTACTGAGTACATGACAGTCTAGCAAACTCTTATAGACTCTTGAGTTCTTCATCTAAACTCAGACCATCAGCCTTTAGAATAATTTAGAGTAAACTCCCTGTTTCACCATCTTACCAAAGTGATGAATCGGGTTTATAACACTCTTACATACTAGGCTGCACATAAAACTCAGAAAAAACCACAAAACTCCTTTAGATTGGTTTTTGTTAGTACTGGTGGTGGACCATACACATATACCACAAAACAACTAAAAATCCACCTGGCGACTCCACTAGCCTCCAGTAGGCCTTACTATTCTACCGAAATCTAGGTTACTATCCGTTCGACTTATCCCATCTCTCACTAACATAGCGGCAGATGGTGGGACACTGAGTACATGACAGTCTAGCAAACTCTTATAGACTCTTTATTCCTTTAGATACTTAAACAAGCAAGCAGTCCATAAGATCATTTAGAGTAAACTCTTTTTGTTCTCACCACCTTAGCAAAGTGATGAAACATGTTTAGAATACTTTTAAATAAACCATAGACTGCACATAAAACTCAGAAAAACCCCAAAACAATTACCAGTCTGGCTTTTTCCTTAGTTACTGGTGGTGGACCATAGGTACATCTTTTCAAAACAATCAAGTTCCACCTGGCGACTCCAATAGCCTCAAATAGACCTAAATACTCCACTAGAGGAAGAACCTAAAACATGACCGGTCATCCTAGAAAGAAAAAGCACTCAGGCCTTAGTTGGATACAAGAAATTATTGTCTTTATCTATAACTATGTTCTATCCTATTTTGAGTCTGATCTGGAATACACCGATGAGATCTACATTGATCATTGGAAAGATCTCAAACCTCAAAAAGCTAAGCCTCAAATTCCAGACCATGAGCAGGCTTGTACACCTGTGCTTACCCCGGATTCACCTATGGAAAACCTAGCAAAACATGAGCCTCATGCTACCTTTCCCACTCTGGCTGAAACCTCAAATAGTCACGAACCTCTTTTTACACTACCTATATCCAAAAAGGTCCCAGAAAGATACAAGCCTCTAGTTTTACATCCCATCTTTGAAGCCCTTCTTGCAAATCTTCAAAATAAATTACCCAGATTTGATGGAGAAAGCTCCAAAGTCACTGTTGAAGAGCACGCCCGAAATCTTCAGGATTTACTTGACCTTTATGACATAGAAGAAGATGATGTGTGTATTAGAAGGTTTGCCTTATCATTACAAGGAAAAATTAAGATTTGGTTTCAAGACCTTCCCGCTGCAAGAATTACCAATTTTCATCAGTTCACTCAAATCTTCCTAGATAGGTGGGTGGTCGTGGGTAATAAAGTTCTCATCATAAAGGAGTACAATCAGTTAAAAAGACAACTAGGGGAAACAATACAAAACTTTTCAGCCAGGTTCAATAAAGTATACCATGCAATGCCTGCTAACCTAAAGCCACCCCTCGGATGTGCTCTCTTGCACTACCCAGATTCTTTTGACCCAGAGTTGGTTTTCCAGATAAGAAACAAAGATCCTCTGACCCTAGAAGAAATGCAAAGAATAGCAGTTGATGTAGAATTCAACATACTAAATATGGAGGCACAACTAAGAATAATAGAGAAAGACAAAGAAAATCAAGAGACACTAGCATCTTCAGAGGAAAAGTTGAAAAAATTGGTGTGTATGGGAGGAAAACTAGAGCAGTTACTTGATAGGAAAAAACACAAGGTTAACACTGCTTATTCAAACCAACCTACCCTTCTTCCTCAGGTTGAACACACTCAACTATCACAAGACAAGAGTTATAAACAAAATATGCCTAATGGGAAAGTTGCAAATAAAAACATAGAGGAATGCTCTAAAGAAGCTATCATCCATTTTGAAATCACATATTCTGAAATGGAAGAAGAATCTTTATACCCAGTACAAACATCACACCTTGAGCCTGAGAGGGGATCCTAACTCCCTATGAAATTCAATGTGTCAATAACGGTTGCATTGTATCTTCCATCATCTCCCATATTCATGTGCATCTGGATATATTTCTCCTTCAAGTCACTGAAATTTTTTTTGTTCCTCGTCATGTGGAATGAGCCACAACTATCTAGATATCACACAATTTCCATCATTTTTATTGTCATTCATGCAATGAGGGTATGTTCAAGCTCAAATTTTGAAGCCAAAGATTCACCTGCTACTCCTCTTGAGGTCTTCTTTATTTAATTTTTGTGTGGACACTTCCTGGCATAGTTGAAAGTGAAGGCACTTGATTCTGGACAAGTCTTTATTCTTGCCTCCTTGATTGGGTTCTAGTTTGGATTTGAATTTTTTTCCTTTTAACATTCTTTTCCTTTCCATCCAACGCACAATTTTCTTCATCAGCACCATTGTATGAAGTTCCATCTCTAGTATTCCACTTTATTTCCTCATATAAAAAATCAAACCATAAGTGTTCCCTATTTGGTAGCTTCTCCCTCCATTCATCGAATCTTGGTAGCAGTGCCAACTCTTGGGAAGACCTGCAAGGGTTTGGCTCACCAAATCATCATCTGGGTGTGTGACATCAACTCCTTCAAGTTCATCACAAAATTGTGTGAATAGGATTATATACTACTTAATTTGGTCATTCTTCTGCATCTTGATACTTCAAAGTCTATCCTTGAGCGCTAGTTTCTTGTGGTCACTGCTCTTCTGGAACAAATTTTTCAATACTTGCCACATTCCGTACAAAATATATTTCAAATGGATATTTGATACAATATGGTCTCATACTCCCTCCAATATGATTCTCCTCGCCCTGGCTACACACTTCTTCCATTTTTCTAGATTCTGAGTATCAACTGTTGTTAGTTTTCTGATATCCGTATCAATTCATTCCTTAAACCCATTACCTTCCAGCATTTCCTCCATGTGGTCCTTCCAAGAACATAACTTGATATTCCCTCAGGGGAATACTAGAGTCTTTATCCATAGAAATGCATCCTTACATTATGAATCCATATCTAATACCATGTAGAAATGAATGTTTATATTCTAAACTACTCATGAAATTTATTAAATCATAATACTATAAGCTACTCTATTGATATGTGGAGGCTAATTCACGATCGAGAACACATAACATTAACATGAAAGAATAAAAATCACACATGCACATATATTTATCTAGCGGAAATCAAATTCTCAAAACCCCTTACTCTATGTATTGCATTAATCAAAGAATATAGATGAAATACAATGATTTCTCAAGTCTGAGCACAAACTGTAAGTCTATAGTCTATCTCTTTACCTGACTCACTAAACCTGACCCAATTCTTAGCCAATTTTTCAAGACTCTAAGCTCTTATTTCCTTGTGTTTTTTCTTGATAAATTAGCCCATATTTGTAAGGGAAATTCCTCAATTGGATTGCGCAATTCCTGGAGGCCCATCCTATGATTCCATGCACCACCTATACACATGTGACTGGTCTACAACTCATAATACACTTCCCCACAATATCCATCTCAACTAGGTAACTCGAATTATCTACATGCAACAATTATTTTTGGTTGATTTATTATTTAACTAGATTACCACTGAGTTTGATTGAACTTACACTACACAACTTGGCCTTCCACTAGTTTCTCCAATAGTTGGAAGTACTTTAATCTAACATTTCTCAAATTTATAAAATATATTTCTACAATTTAGCAGTTAATCATAATTATGTGAACTAATGCTTCCCCAACTCTAATTAACTAATTTAACTGAGTGACAAGCACCATGTCACCTTAGTTAACTACCTCCAAGATTCTGTTGATGTGAAAATTTGAATTTTCCCTAGTTTGGCCAAGGAAAGGTCAATATAAGATTTTCTTGTTGCATTTTCAACATATAGAACATCATTCACCCTCTCCTACTATCACTCAACTAAAAAATTTGGCACCTTAACAAACAGATGAAAGAATAGAAAAAGGACCATATTTCAGTTGTGACAACAAGTACAATAAGGGGCATAAATATGGGCATCCCAAATTAATGACATAGCATACCTAATTTGAAGAAAGATTAGAAAAGGAGGTAGAAAGCCAATGGCCATTTCACAAAGAGTTTAAAATATAGACCTGATTCGAATCCCATAACATGTAGAGGCCTCTAGATGCACCTTTGGCGCTAATTGCGACAACGTTGCTACTTTTCCACAACTAGTGTTGGTGAGCTCTAATATCTTGTTTCTCCAATTTGATATCCTGTAGTAGAGAAAACGAGGGTATTTATTTTCTGACCGGAGATTTAACATTCAATCTTGTTTTTTCAGACCCCAACCCCCTACAATTTAAGGATAGGAAATAATTATTTATTTTTTAGATGGGGTTGCCCCTTCTGTGGGATAGTGCTATAAATTATTTTATTTCCCTTGCAACCCATATTTCGCATTTAGATGTTTTTGAGTGTGTATTAATGGTGAAGTTCTTTCTCCTCCTTTGTTTTCTCTCTTCTCATTTCTTTGCTTGAAATCCTACTTGAGAGACGAGTTCGATGATCCTTCTCTATAATATTTTATGCTTCAAATTTCTCATCAACTTAACTTGCAAATATGAATCTAGCGATACCTTATAAAGGAAAAAGGAAATATTCTTCTTCTTCTAAGGAATCATCTTGCAAGGCTTCAAGTTCATCACTCAAATTTCTTTTAATCACCAAATTTGTAAGAACTTGGGGAACCAAAGGATTAGAGGGTTGATCTGTGAAAATAGAGCCTTGATATGGAATCTCCCTTTCTTCTACTTCATTGTCTAAGGAATTAAATCTATTACTACTTTCGCCAAGGTTGGAGGATTTGCTTGTCCCTTCTAAACAGATATTAGATTTTTTTGGGGGGGATCTGGGCCTAGATCACTTTTGGTGAGTTTTCTTGATCTGCTGATTTGTAGGAGGAGCTACTTGTGAGATCCTTTCTTCCTTTTTTCTTTCTACCACAAATCTCTAGGTTCCCCTTCCTTTTCTTGATCTTCTATTACTTTGGGATAATTTCTAGTGAAAATTTCGTAGTCATGATAATTTTTTCGTTTGAACAAGAATTCATCATAATTCATGTCATGGATATGAGACCAACTATCTAGGAAGAGGTTTATTGCAACTGCTAACCATTTTTTCTAGATCTACCTCGATGCATATTCGAGGACAAGAGAAAAGACAATCTTGAGTTTCAGCATAATCAACATATTTCCGAAGAACATTACCAATCCTCATTTAGGTAGCATCATTCCAAGAATGCAAGGAAAGGAAAGGAAACTTCACCCAAATGGGAATTCTGGAGGTGAAATCATAGTTAGGGGTGAAACTAAGGCTCCAACGATCTAAGTATAACCCTTGTACAACCATGAAAAATGGGCCACTCCAAAAGGTTATATCACAATCATATTTATTATCAAAGAAGAATGTGAAGAAGCCCTTGGTGCAAAAGAAGAGGTAAATTCGCCCTTGATCAAAGGTTTGAAGTTATTGACCACCCATTGGTGAACAAGTTTAGGGGATGTCCATAGACCCATATATTCTCCCACTAAACCCCAATCTTCTAGTTGAAGAGCACATAGCTTGGCTTAAAGGGAACAAATCTATTCCTTCAGGATTTTATCGAAATTCTTGATGAACCAAGAAGAGGAGGATTTCTAGAATTTGGGGCCATTAGAAGCTAGAGAGTTGAAGGCTGCAATCTTTCGATCAAGCCAAGAAAGGGAGTGTTGGCTAGCCACGATTGAACATCTGGCCTGAGGAAGGCACCATGGAGTAGAGAATCATAGGCCTGCAAAGACAAGAATGAAACGCGTAATCAAGGAGATCTTGTAGAAGTTGAAAACAAAGAAAGTTAGATAAAAAAAAGTTAACAGAGAGTAGTGCATAGGGCCGCTAAGCCCAATCGAACAGAATAGCAAGTGAATTAAGAATGCCATATCAACGTAGAAAAAAATTATATGCTAAGAAATATTTGAACTTGAATTGTCCTCATTTTAAATAATGAATCAAAACTTAATTGAACATTGTAAATATTTTCTATTGGTTAAAATAACATTAAATATTCAAATTTTAAGGGAGCATTCATGGTACTATGTGTTAAAATAACATTAAATATTCAAAATTTATGGGAGCGTTCAAGGTAGAACTCAAGTATAGGGAATAAATAATTACACCATAGAATGTTTTAGTTCAATTTTAAGAGAAAGAATTAAGGGTGAGAATTGTTTGTCATTTTAAGACGAAGAATTAAGCGTGGAAATCATTTATGAGAATAAAAATTATTGTATGAGTTAATATATCACACATGAACCTATTGATAGACCATCTTTCGATTCAATATTAGAAATTTCTCAACGTAAAGGGAGAAGAAATAAAATATATTTATATTTTAAAACAATATTTACAATAACATAAAGTGGAAATCAATTAATTGTGAAAATAAACGAAGTAATGTGTCATACTTGAAGGGATCGATAAATCATCTTTGCGTTCAATATTAGAATTTTCCGTGACATATGCAACCTAATCGGAGGAAAACAAAAATATTGAATATTTATATTTTAAAAGAATATTTAAAATGACATGCGACAGTTTCTATTTTGAAGACAGTGACCACATTTACTATGAAAATAATGGAGTCGTCTAACGAACCGGAGGAATTGCCCGGACAGTCGAAATTGGCCGGAATCCAGGCCAAAAAAATTTAAAAAATCTTGCAGAAACAGTGTTTGAATCTTGATTTTGACATTGGAAATGGATTCAGCACCATCTAAAACCTGTAGGACACCCAAAATATTAAACTTTGATAGTTATGACATGGATTTAGAAAAATTCCTACCGGATTTTTTGAAAATCTTATCGGAATTTTCATGATTTTCAGGGCGATTCCTCTGGCTAGTTAGACTATGGCGAAAATAATCACCAACGAAGTTACTTTCTTAGCATTTTTTAAAGATTTTCCGATGAAGGACCGTTTCTTTTTAAGATTTTCCAATGAAGCTATTAAAATTTGGGAAAATTATAATTATAATTTATTTATCATAAATATAATTGAAATATACAAATGTTTTAGAAAATGTTATATATATATATATATATAATTAAAATGACGATGGTTGTGACAAATCATTTGTTCCAATTCAAAAAAGTCAAAGGTCATTTTTTTTAGACAATAATGAATGTTATATTAGTTTACATTTATCTTAGCTTCACATTTATTAAGAGTCAAGAAGTTTGAAATTCGCTTGATAATAATGTATATTATATTAATTTAGATTTATCTTAATTCTATATTTATCAAACACAAAAAATGAAATTTAATCTTTTTCATCTTTCGTAAATATGAAATTAAAATAAATTTAAATTTACCTAATTTAATTTTTCTTATATAGATAAATGTCTTTCGGATTAATCATATCATAAGGATTTTTTGACGTTTCGAACCATCTAATGTGGTTCATGATGGTTCATCCTCAGGACAAGGTGAAGAAGGAAATCAATCTCATTGAATAAATAGTAAAGATGCATCATTGCCCGATGATAGCTATTAAAATTAGCCGTTAAACTAGCCATCTTTTAGTTAATTAGTTAGATAATAATTACAAAGATTTAATTATTTAAAAATATATTATTTAGAAAGGTCAACAAATAATATAATAATTTAGTAAATTTATTAAATTTATTAAACTATAAAATTAATAATAATAAAGGAAATAATATTAACATAAGGGAAGGGGACTAGCTGTTATTTAGTTAATTAGTTAGAGAATTTAAAGTTATTATTATTTAGAAGGGTCACCAAAGAATACAATAATTTTGTAAACTAATTAAATTATAAAAATAATAATAATAAATGGAACAAAATTAAGAGGAAGGGGTAAAAATAATAATAATAATAAATAAATAAAGAGGAGGTGTGTGGGGAAAAAATTATATATATAACCAAAATAATAAAAAGGGGAAATATCTAAAGAAGGTGAGATATCCTAAAAACATAAACCAAAGAAAAGGAATCAAACAGAAGAAGACAAATATCAAAACAAAGGGAGGAGGAAAAATCAAAGACAAAGGACAACAACACTCGGGGTCTGAATCACCTCGACAGGGCTAGAATCTAGCTCCTACTTAATTTCCACTCATCATCTCTGTTGAGATTTTTAGGATGTCTCTCAATTTCAATAGCCTCCCTCAACTTTCTATGATGGAAATGATCCACCCTGGAAAGGACTTTGGAATCCTCAATGCAAACATGGTGACACATTTTCCCAGCATGCTCTACAAGAGCAGAAGTGTGGGATTGACTATGCATAATGTTTGCAGCATGCTCACGAATTCTCTGCCTAATGGATCGACCAGTTTCCCCAATATAAGGAGTAGCACAGGAGCAAGGGAATAAACAAACGCCTTTCATGTCCTTTGGGTCTATAGGGTCCTTAACCGATCTGAGAGAATTCTTGATAGAACAGATAGGTCTAAAAGAAGAGGCGACATTATTTATCTTAAGGACATGGTAAATTCTATCCGAGGTCCCTCAGATAAACGGGAGAGTCGCCTTGGAGATACGATCCAACCAAGAAGATTTTTCTGTTGGGAATTTAAGGGATTTTTGAAAGGCCTTCAGACCTTGAGATCTGCTATACCCATTAGACTCAAACACATCCAAAAGATGGGATTTTTCAGATTCCAAATGGGCATCATCAAATATTCTAAGAGCTCGGGTAGCCAGAGTGCAAAGAACACCAATTTTTTGAGCAGGAAAGTGATGAGAATCAACATGAAGATACTGCTCAGTGTGAGTCTTCTTATGGAAAAATTGGTGAGAGATAGAACCATCATCCCTTATAGAGAGAAGAATATCTAAGAAGGGAAGGCAACCATCCACCTCTACTTCCATCGTGAATTTGATGTAATCAGACTAGGAGTTAAGGGATCAAGAAACAAATCTAACTTCTCACGACCATGGGGCCAGATGACACAAGTATCATCCACGAACCTATTCCACTTCATTGGGTGAAATTAAGCTAAGGCGAAAGCCTTCATTTCAAAATCCTCCATAAATAAGTTCGCGACAACAGGGGAAAGAGGAGAACCCATGGCCACTCTGCAGGTTTGCTCATAGAACTCACCTTGGGAACTGAAAAAAGTTGAGGTGAGACACATGCCAACCAACTTAGAAGTATCATCATCTAAGACTCTCTTAATTACCTCAATAGCTTCCGAGATGGGGATTTTCGTAAATAATGAGACAAAATCGAAAATAACTAACAAATCCCCAAGATCAAGCCTGATGTCTTTCCATTCCTTGATAAAATAAGCAGAATCCTTCACAAAAGAATCAGTAAGCCCCGCCAAGGGTTTAAGCTTACGAGCTAAGAATTTAGCCAGATGATAAGAAGGACCACCTATTGTGTTAACAATAGGTCTTAAAGCGACCCTAGGCTTATGAATCTTCTGAAGGCCATAAGTTCTAGGGGGGAGGGGATTACTCTCAATAAGCTTCCTCGAGATGGGATTAAGAGAGGGATCATACTTAATGGCAAGGAAAATATCCTTAGATATATAATTAAGGGGATTCTTCTTAAGCTTAACATAACTACCACTAAGGGAAAGATGGTCAACCATCTTGCTGACAAAGTCTGACTTATCCATAATAACAACAACATCGCCCTTATCATCCTTATGGATGACAATATCATGGTTGCTTCTAAGGGATTTAAGGGCAAGAAACTCTTACTTGCTCAAATTACTTCCTGGAGGCTCGACCTTCCTAAGAATAATGCAGCAGTCTTGCCTAATAGTTTCCCTAATATTTTATGGGAGATCCTTGATACCATACTCTATGTTGCAGATAATGTCATCAACGGGGATCTTCCTAGGGGCCATGGAAAAATTAAGCCCTTTATTGAGAAGACAAAAAACAAAAGAATGAAAGCTCAAAGAGGACAAGTTAATGACATTTTCATAAAAAGAACGATTAGTATTGATAACTACGGAATTATTATTATTAACGTTAATTTGGTTATTATTATCTATAATATTATTATTATTAATTTTTTTAATTTGGTTATTATTGTCTATAATATTATTATTATTGTTCCCTATAGTATTACTAGTTTGGTCAGCAAGATGGTTGACCTTCTTTCCCTTAGTGGTAGTTATGTTTAGCTTAGGAAGAATCCCCTTAATTATATCTCTAAGGAGATTTCCCTTGCCATTAAGTCTTTTCCCTCTCTTAATCCCATCTCGAGGAAGCTTATTGAGAGTAATCCCCTACCCCTAGGATTTATGGCCTTCTGAAGATTCATAAGCCTGGGGTCCCTTTAAGACCTATCATTAACACAATAGGTGGTCATTCTTATCATCTGGCTAAATTCTTAGCCCGTAATATTAAACCCCTGGTGGGGCTTACTGATTCTTTTCTGAAGGACTCTGCTTATTTTATTAGGGAATTGAAAGACATCACGCTTGATCTTGGGGATTTGTTAGCTAATTTCAATGTTGTATCTTTATTTACGAAAACCCCCATCTCGGAAGTTATTGAGGTCATTAAGCGAGTCTCGGATGATGACACTTCTAAGTTGGTTGGCATTTGTGTCACCTCAAATTTTTTTCAGTTTCCAAGGTGAGTTCTATGAGAAAACCTACAGAGTGGCCATGGGCTCTCCTCTTTCCCCTATTGTCATGAACTTATTTATGGAGAATTTTGAAATGAAGGCTTTGGCCTCAGCTCAATTTCTCCCAAAGAAGTGGAATAGGTCCGTGGATGATACATGTGTCATCTGGCCCCATGATCGTGAGAAGTTAGATTTGTTTCTTGATCACCTGAATTCCTAGTCTGATTACATCAAATTCACAATGGAAGTAGAGGTGGATGGCTTCCTTCCCTTCTTAGATATTCTTCTCTCTAGAAGGGATGATGGTTCTATCTCTTACCAAGTTTTCCATAAGAAGACTCACACTGAGCAGTATCTTTATGCTGATTCTCATCACTTTCCTCCTCAGAAATTCGGTGCTCTCTACACTCTGGCTACCCGGGCTCTTATATTTGATGATGCCCATTTGGAATCGAAAAAATCCCATCTTCTGGATGTGTTTGAGTCTAATGGGTATAGCAGATATCAAGGTCTGAAGGCCTTTCAAAAAGTCGTTAAAGGCCTAAGAGACAAATCTTCTCGGTTGGATCATATCTCCAAGGTGAATCTCCAATTTATCCAAGGGATCTTGGATAGAATTGTACATGTCCTTAAGAGAAATAATGTCACCTCTCCTTTTAGACCTATCTATTCTATCAGGAATTCTCTCGGATCGGTTAAGGACCCTATAGACCAAAATGACATGAAAGGCGTTTATTTAGTCCATTTCTCCTGCAGTACTCCTTATATTCGGGAAACTAGTAGATCCATTAGGCAGAGAATCCATGAGCATGCTATAGACATTAGGAACAGTCGATCCCACACTTCTGCTCTTGTGAAGCATGTTGGGAAATCGTGCCACCATGTTTGCATTGAGGATTCCAAAGTCCTTGCCTAGGTGGATCATTTCCATCATAGAAAGCTAAGGGAGGCTATTGAAATTGAGAGACATCCTAAAAATCTCAACAGAGATGATGGGTGGAAATTAAGTAGGAGTTGGATTCTAGCCCTCTCGAGGTGATTCAGACCCCAGGTGTTGTTTTCCTTTGTCTCTGATTTTTCCTCCTCCCTTTGTTTTGATTTTTCTCCTCTTTTGTTTGTTTCCTTTTCTTTGGTTTATGTTTTTATGCTATCTCATATTGTCCCCTTCTTATATATATATATATATATATATATATATATATATATATATATATATATATATAACTTTTTCCCACGCGCCCTCTTTTTTTTTTTTTTTAATTATTACTTTTTTTTTTTTCTACCCCTTTCTCTTATTTATGTTCCATTTATTATTATTATTTTTATAATTTAATTAATTTACAAAATTATTATATTCTTTAGTGACTGTAACCATCATATTAGCAGTTGACTAATGGTTATACTTTATTGATTAAGGATGGATTAATTAAATATCTGAACAAAACTATTTGTGATGTTTGAATAAAATTTAACTTGTGGAAATTATTTATGAGTAAAAATTGATGGTAAAAGTAAATCTGGAGTCAGTTGAACTGAAAAAAAAACAGTTTCTACAGTTACCTGAGAAAACTCTGGAATAAAGAGGAAATTCCAAAGGGAATTGGGGGTTCTGTAAGAAGAGGAAAGAGGGAACTCTGTTAAAAAACTGAGAAAGGTTTTCCAGAACAGAATAACCGCTGGGTTGGAGATTGGACCGGACTGTCCGAGTTCTCCCCAGGTATCCTGTTTTTCACTGGAGTCGGAGAGCTGGACCGGACTGTCCTGAGGACTCTCCTCCAAAGTATCGTGTTCAACGAGACCCAGGCTACAAGCTCGGGAGAGAACTGTGGACGTAATTGCCCAGTTCGTGGACGGGAGGAAACGAGTATCATCAGGGGTATACGGATTCAGATGAGTAAAAGCAACATAATTTTCTTATTTCCTTAGGATGAACAATCTGTTATTTACAGTTAAGATTATCTTTTTAAAATAGATTTTGTTTTTATATTCCTTGGAAGGAGTATTCTGTTTGTTACAGTCAAGAACATCTGTTAATTAAGTTTAACTGTGTTTGAAACAGTAAGTTGTAATTATAGTTGTGAACTTATTTGTTTTGGAACCGTGAAAATCTGGTAAAGACAAAGTCAGTAGGTAAACCAGACAAGGGTTTGTAACTGGTTCTGATTAGCTAACCACCGGGGGTCAGTACTGTAAAGTTACAATTGTTTTAAAAACAGAAAAGGAACACAGTTACAGGCAGACTGTTAATCCAAATACCAGAGTAAATCCGGTTCTTGGATAAATCGTCTCCTTTCCTATGATAAACTCAGACAGTAGGTGGTCCGGTCACCTGTAAGCGAATCCATAGGAAATACAAAAGCAAGAACTAGGAAAACAGGAAATTGGATGCCCAGTACTCTCCTTAAGAAGTAGAATTGATAACAAGAAATTAATACATTATCATCTTGAATTAAACCTGTAACAGATATAAACTCCTGAGACAGAGATTTATACATTAACAGAAAACAGGTTGCAATATTGGTACAATCGCAGCAAATAGAGTAATGCAAAATAATATAGATAATCCATGATACATTAGCAGAGCATGCATTCAAATTGTAACCAGAACGAGAAACCACAAGCCAACTTGCTAGTCTAAACATAGTTATCGAAACGCAGTTGCTATAGATAGAAATAACACCAGTAACGCAAGGCAATTTATTTTACAGCAAGAATCTGTTAACCATAGCTATCATGAAAAACTGGACAAAGTAATCATTTCAGACCCCAAGAGTAGTAAATCTGATTTATACATTCAAGAAGGCAGGGTGGGGAAAACCCCCAACCGAACGGCAATAAAATTATACAATGTTTGATAATAAGTCTCTGTCTAACAGGTCGAATATCTCACGGCCGGAGGCCAAAGTACATAGATTAACCGGTCTAATTCGTCCTGAAGACACTTAACATAATTCCTGTAACAAAACGACTCAACTATCTGAGAACGGGTAAATCAAATTCAGGGCGAAAACCCATCCACCTATTTAACAAAACAGAACAATCAAATGTTCTAGAACGACAGAGCACCGTGGAACCCCAAGCAAGTCAACAGCTGGTACCTGTGAATGAGGCGAAGGTAAGAATCCTGTTGTAGCTTAAACCAGGAGCAACCCGTGACAAGAAGAGCTGGAGAAATTACCTGGCGCAAGCAAGAAAATTACACAGTGAGAAGATTTGTTAGGGATTTGTCTGCTTGTGAAAAGTTGCGATAAAAAATAATAGCCAAAGGGGAAATCTTACAAAGAAACCCTCGAGCAGAGCGAACAGGTGTGGAGAACACGTAGACTATAAAAAGTCATACCTTCGAAGGAAGGACGGAAATAGTCGACCTAGAGTAAACGGCGGCAAAAACAATAGAAGAGTTTAACAAATTAAACGTAGATGTAGGCGGCGAAGAAACTATAGGCATAAACATAAAAAAACTTGCATCTAATGAATGGAAATCGCCCAGGTGGAAGCAAACTGGCCAGAATTCATACGATTTTGGAGAAGCATTGGAGGACCTGACCGATGGAAGGCAAGTCTCCACAGGCCGCCATGGCAGCAGCGAGGGTTGTGCAAACCCTAGCGGAGCGGTTCTGGAGCCTTCCAGCGGAGAACCAGAATGAACAAAAAACCGTTAATTACCAAGGTCATCTTGGAT
Organism: Pinus albicaulis; assembly: GCA_034641835.2. Taxonomy (NCBI): domain Eukaryota; kingdom Viridiplantae; phylum Streptophyta; class Pinopsida; order Pinales; family Pinaceae; genus Pinus; species Pinus albicaulis. Next base: position 678,215,387 of record CM076571.1, on the reverse strand, counting down.
CCCAAGATCACCTCCACCGTCCGATGCCTTAATCGGATCAACGTCGTGGAAAGAACCACATGTCGGCCACTTAAAAGCCACAAGCGTCATAGTATATGCGGAAACCCAAAAACTTAAATATGGAACCATACTATTAAACCTTACATACTTGGGTGATAGCGTTAACCATATGAGGAATCGACTAGACGGTTTACAACATGATCATTATAACCATAATATAAAGTGCAACCTTCATGATAATCAGATAGGATATATTTCAAAGAGTAAATGATTGTGTTATGTATGTGCCAATTAAATTATATTATGACTGTTGTTAAATTCGGATGTTGATTGGTACTTCCGGAACCAGCAAAACAATGAATATGGTGTCGGAATCTAAGATCACAAGTACTGCACGGTGATTTATTTTTAATTTTTTTTTATGCGGGTAATTTTGTTATGATGCGTATGTTACAAGTGGTATCAGAGCAGTGTTACAACGCTAGGCCCTATTGGGTCAACTGACGTTACAAATTGTAATGAATTCGTGCACAGTGAGGTAATTAGATGGAATGACAACCAAGACGGACACCCTCACAACAGCAACAGCGAAATGCAGGAGAGATTCCACCTACATCAGAAGGAAACCCAGAAATGTGGGTTCAGTTAGGAATAGAGCAGCATCAACGGCCTAACCGATTGATTGAAGAACAGCAACATCAGACTCGCATTTTGTTGCACACAGTACAACAGCTACAGGAGGAGATGGAAAGAGTACGCAAAGATAATGCAAGGATGATGCAGGAACAGGAGAGGATCTTAAAGAGCCTCTCCGATAAACAAAATCAAAGGGTTGAAAAGCCCAGTGCTGATAGAGAGTTTCAAGAAGGAAACGAACAGCAATCAGAGGAGCAAGGTGCAGGCCGAAGAGAAAGAAATGTGTCATAGCAAAGTCACCCAAACATAAATTTTAATGAGGCGGAATCGGAAAATGAAAATGAAAGGAAGCCAAACAGAAAACGGAAGGTGGAGCTGCACGGAGAATTCAGAAAGATAAAGCCACCTACGTTCGATGGCGAAAAGGAGGAAGTGGCAGAGGCATGGCTGATTAACATGAAAAAATACTTCTAGGTGTACGATTATGACAGTGGACTCAAGGCACGGTTAGCCATTTACCAACTGAAGGATAAAGCCACCCTATGGTGGGAAGAAGTGAAGAATGTGTGGGGAATAGAGGACCAGGATGTGACTTGGAATAAGTTCCAACAGTACTTCAAAGACAAGTACTTGACGGAGCATTTTTATGATGAAAACGCTCGAGAATTTCACGATTTAAGGTTGGGACAGCTGACTATGGACGAGTTTATCACTAAGTTTACATCATTACTGCGCTATGTACCGTATTTAAGGGATGAGAAGGCCAAAGTGCAGAGGTTTCTGAGCAGTTTACCCGCCCATATGAAGGAGCGTATCGAGTTTGTCAATCCTAAGACAATGGATGAGGTCATCAGAACAGCAAGGTTGTGCTATCAGCAAGCGAAAAAAAAAGTGGACCAAGGTAAAGGGTGGCAGTCAAAGAAAGAAAATAGAAGCAGTGCTGGTTTCAAAAGGGGTAAAACCAGTAATTTCCGAAGCTCAGCCAGAAGTTCAGTTAATAAGAAATTTGGAAGGAACCATCAGAGGATTAGATGGTCGGGAGAAGACAAGACGGTGGAAGCTTCCAGCAAACCTGAACAGCCACAAAACCAGAGGCCACCTCTACAGTTTTGGGGTTGCGGGGCAGCGCACTACTACCGAGATTGCCCACAGCGGGGTAAAACCGATGCAATAAAAAATTTGCAGGAAGCCTCTACTGTGGGAGATGTTGCTCGAAACATACCCAGAATTAACGCAGCATTGGAGGACCAGCAAGCCGATTTTCAGCCTACCATGATAGAACTGGAAGGTAATTTGTTATCCCAAACTATTTCGGTTTTGGTAGATCCGGGAGCCAGTTTAAGTTACATAAGTCCTAAATTAGTAGAAAAATGTAAATTGCCAAGTCAGAAGTTTAAAAAGACATGGTTGGTCCAGTTAGCTACAGGGGCTAAACGAAGAGTTGTTGCCAAAATACCAGACTGTGCACTGCAAATCGGTGGACAGTAGCTAGTAGTGGACTTAAATATTCTGCCTTTGGGATCTTATGATATACTGTTGGGTATGGATTGGTTGGAGAAGAACTGGACTCTTATAGACTGTAAGGAGAAGATAGTTTACTACAGAGATCAGAATGGTAATCGCCAAGAAATTCAGGGCATAAAGAAGCCTGTACATTTGCGACCAATTACCGCTTCCCAAATGGAAAAATGCATGAGAAAAGGATGCCAGCTGTATGCCATACAAGTCGGAGTAGTTGAGTCTAAGGATAAAGCAGCTTTGTTAGAAAACATACCTGTGGTACAGCAATTCAAAGACGTATTTCCTGAAGAAATACCCGGACTACCACCTAGAAGGGATGTTGATTTCACAATAGAGCTGCTACCAGGAGCTTCGCCAATTTCGCGACCTCCCTACCGTATGAGTGTGCCAGAATTGACTGAGCTAAAAATGCAGCTTCAGGAATTGTTAGATAAAGGGTATATACGACCCAGTGTGTCACCCTGGGGAGCACCTGTGTTGTTCGTTAGAAAAAAGGATGGAACCATGCGCATGTGCATGGACTACAGACAATTAAATAAGCTGACAGTTAAGAACAGGTATCCCCTACCCTGTATTGATGACCTGTTTGATCAGGTGAGGGGAGCTACTGTGTTCTCAAAGATTGATTTGCAGTCTGGTTATCATCAGATCAGAATTAAGGATGAAGATATACACAAAACTGCTTTTCGCACAAGGTACAGCCACTATGAATTCGTGGTATTACCTTTTGGTTTAACTAATGCACCAGCCACTTTCATGAGACTGATGCATAGTGTTTTTCATCCCTATCTGGACAATTTCATGCTAATCTTCATTGATGACATACTGATTTATTCAAAGAATGCGGAGGAACACAGGGAGCATTTGCGAATGGTACTGGAATTGTTAAGGAAGCACCAGCTATATGCAAAATTCAGTAAATGCGACTTCTTCAAAGAAGAAATATAGTATCTTGGACATGTAATATCTAAGAAGGGTATAGCGGTAGACCCGGAGAAAATAAAAACTATCATGGAATGGAAGGTGCCGCAGAGTGTGGCAGATATTAGATCGTTTATGGGCCTCGCTGGCTATTATCGGCGATTTATAAAAGCATTCTCGAAGATAGCTTTTCCCATCACTTCCTTACAAAAAAAAGGGAAAATTTTCAAATGGACAAAGGAATGTCAGGAGAGTTTCGAAAGATTGAAGCAGTTATTGACAACAGCACCTGTGCTAAGTGTAGCAGATCCGGATAAGGAATTCGAGGTTTGTACAGATGCATGCAAGGAAGGAGTTGGGGTTGTATTATCACAAGAAGGGAAGGTGATTGCATACGAATCCCGCAAGCTAAAAGATCATGAGCAGCGATATTCAGCTTACGATTTGGAGCTGACCGCAGCTGTGCACACTCTCCGAGTATGGAGACACTATCTACTGGGAAAGAGATTTGTATTAAAGACTGATCATAGTAGTTTAACCAATTATTTTAAACAAGCTGATTTAAACTCCTGATAAGCAAGATGGAATGCTTTCCTGAGTGAGTTTGATATAGATTTGCAGCATGTAAAAGGTAAAGAGAACAGGGTAGCAGATGCATTGAGCAGAAAACTGCACGGCATTTATGAGTTATATGTTAATCAAATTGAGACCAGATTTTTGGATCAAATCAGAATGGAAGCAGACAAGGATCCTGAATATAAATATTTGTGGCAGCAAACACAAGCACCTGAAGGCCAATATGGACATGGAGAATATGAGATCAACCAGGATGGGTTGCTGGTTTTCAAGAAGAGGATAGTTATTCCAAACCGAATGGAATTAAAAACCATGATACTAGATGAATATCATAGAAGCAAATATGCGGGGCATCCAGGATATCAAAAGATGCTGACAGCTATAAGAAAGGACTACTGCTGGCCAGGAGTGAGGAAGGATATTGCAAGCTATCTAACCAAGTGTTTAGAATGCCAGCAAGTGAAAGTAGAACATAGGCACCCAACAGGCTTAATGCAACCTATACCCATTCCCGAATGGAAATGGGAGGTGATCTCATTGGATTTTATCACTGGATTACCAAAATCAAAGAGGTAATGATTCCATCATGGTAGTTGTGGATAGACTAAGTAAGTCGACACATTTCATACCTGTCCAATCCACCTATAAAACAGTGCAGATAGCAGACTTATTCATGCGGGAAATCTTCAGACTGCATGGCATTCCTAAGACCGTTATCTCAGACAGAGATGTAAAATTCACATCAGCTTTCTGGAAAGCGTTGTTTACAGGATTAGGAACGCAAGTACATTTTAGTACTACGTATCACCCGCAAACAGATGGTCAGACTGAGCGAGTAAATCAAGTGTTGGAAGACATGCTGAGAATGTATGTTATGCAGCAACCAGTAAAATGGGAGGACTACATACACTTGATAGAGTTTGCCTACAATAATGGTTACCAAGAGTCGTTAAAGATGAGTCCATTTGAGGCGCTATATGGGCGGCAATGCAGAACTCCCATTAATTGGAGTAGCCCCGAGAATAGACTCATGCTAGGACCAGACATGCTAGCAGAAATGGAAGCAGAGGTGAAGAAAATTCGACAGAATTTGAAAGTAGCACAGGACAGACAGAAGGTGTACGCAGACAAAAGAAGGTCGTACCGGGAGTATGAGGTTGGCGATCATGTGTATGTCAAGATTAAGCCAAAGAAGAGTACACTGAGATGGGCCTCTTGTGCAATGTTAGCACCTCGGTTTTGTGGCCCTTTCCAGATATTGGAAAGGGTGGGACCAGTAGCGTATCGTTTAGCCCTTCCTAGCCATATTCGGGTGCATAACGTCTTTCACGTGTCGTTATTAAAACGATATGTCCATGATACAAGACACATTATCCATTGGTAGAACATTCAGGTAGAGGGTAAGCATGATGGTTCAATTAATAACCAGATGACAAGGAGTTATTGATTAAACTAATTTTATTGTGTGCAGGTAGAACCGGACGGAGAATTTCTGGTCGAGCCCCACAGTATAATAGACCAGAGGGAAATCATGCTCCGGAAACGAGCCATCGCCCAGGTTAAAGTGCAATGGAAGCACTTTGGACCAGAGGAGGCTACCTGGGAAGACGATAGTTTCGTCCGGGAGGCTTATCCTGAACTTTTTTTCTGAGCCAGAATAAGAACACCAAGGACGGTGTTCTCTCCCAGAGGGGGAAAACTGTAACCATCATATTAGCAGTTGACTAATGGTTATACTTTATTGATTAAGGATGGATTAATTAAATATCTGAACAAAACTATTTGTGATGTTTGAATAAAATTTAACTTGTGGAAATTATTTATGAGTAAAAATTGATGGTAAAAGTAAATCTGGAGTGAGTTGAACTGAAAAAAAAAACAGTTTCTACAGTTACCTGAGAAAACTGTGGAATAAAGGGGAAATTCCAAAGGGAATTGGGGGTTCTGTAAGAAGAGGAAAGAGGGAACTCTGTTAAAAAACTCAGAAAGGTTTTCCAGAACAGAATAACCCCTGGGTTGGAGATTGGACCGGACTGTCCCGAGTTCTCCCCAGGTATCCTGTTTTTCACTGGAGTCGGAGAGCTGGACCGGACTGCCCTGAGGACTCTCCTCCAGAGTATCGTGTTCAACGAGACCCAGGCTACAAGCTCGGGGGAGAACTGTGGACGTAATTGCCTAGTTCGTGGACGGGAGGAAACGAGTACCATCAGGGGTATACGGATTCAGATGAGTAAAAGCAACATAATTTTCTTATTTCCTTAGGATGAACAATCTGTTATTTACAGTTAAGATTATCTGTTTAAAATAGATTTTGTTTTTATATTCCTTGGAAGGAGTATTCTGTTTGTTACAGTCAATAACATCTGTTAATTAAGTTTAACTGTGTTTGAAACATTAAGTTGTAATTATAGTTGTGAAGTTATTTGTTTCGGAACCGTGAAAATCTGGTAAAGACAAAGTCAGTAGGTAAACCAGACAAGGGTTTGTAACTGGTTCTGATTAGCTAACCACTGGGGGTCAGTACTGTAAAGTTACAATTGTTTTAAAAACAGAAAAGGAACATAGTTACAGGCAGACTGTTAATCCAAATACCAGAGTAAATCTGGTTGTTGGATAAATCGTCTCCTTTCCTATGATAAACTCGGACAGTAGGTGGTTCGGTCACCTGTAAGCGAATCCATAGGAAATACAAAAGAAAGAACTAGGAAAACAGGAAATTGGATGCCCAGTACTCTCCTTAAGAAGTAGAATTGATAACAATAAATTAATACATTATCATCTTGAATTAAACCTGTAACAGATATAAACTCCTGAGACAGAGATTTATACATTAACAGAAAACAGGTTGCAATATTGGTACAATCGCAGCAAATAGAGTAATGCAAAATAATATAGACAATCCATGATACATTAGTAGAGCATGCATTCAAATTGTAACCAGAACGAGAAACCACAAGCCAACTTGCTAGTCGAAACATAGTTATCGAAACGCAGTTGCTATAGATAGAAATAACACCAGTAACACAAGGCAATTTATTTTACAGCAGGAATCTGTCAACCATAGCTATCATGAAAAACTGGACAAAGTAATCATTTCAGACCCCAAGATTAGTAAATCCGATTTATACATTCAAGAAGGCAGGGTGGGGAAAACCCCCAACCGAACGGCAATAAAATTATACAATGTTTGATAATAAGTCTCTGTCTAGCAGGTCGAATATCTCACGGCCGGAGGCCAGAGTAAATAGATTAACCGGTCTAATTCGTCTTGAAGACACTTAACATAATTCCTGTAAAAAACCGACTCAACTATCTGAGAACGGGTAAATCAATTTCAGGGCGAAAACCCAGCCACCTATTTAACAAATCAGAACAATCAAATGTTCCAGAATGGCAGAGCACCGTGGAACCCCAAGCAAGTCAACAGCCGATACCTGTGAATGAGGCGAAGGTAAGAATCCTGTTGTAGCTTAAACCAGGAGCAACCCGTGACAAGAAGAGCTGGAGAAATTAACTGGCGCAAGCAAGAAAATTACACAGTGAGAAGACTTGTTAGGGTTGTACCGCCGCGAGAAAGTTGCAGTAAAAACAATAATAGCCAAAGGGGAAATCTTACCTGAAACCCTCGAACAGAAGCGAACCAGAGTTGGAGAACACCTGTAGACTATAAAAAGAGTCATGCACTGAAGGGAAGGACTGAAATAGGTAGACCTCTGACAGTAAACAGCGAACGAAAAACAATCGAAGAGTTTAACAAATTAAACGTGAGATGTCACAGGCAGCCGAGAAGAAAACCTGTAGGCATAAACATAAAAACTTGCATCTAATGGATAACGATAAACGGTGGAAGCAACTGACGAAGACTATGGTTACCTGGAGAAGTGTTGGAGGACCTGACCGATGGAAGGCAAGTCTCCACAGGCCGCCATGGCAGCAGCGAGGGTTGCGCAAACCCTAGCGGAGCGGTTCTGGAGCCTTCCGGCCGAGAAGCAGAATGAACAAAAAACCGTTAATTACCAAGGTCATCTTGGATCCCAAGATCACCTCCACCGTCCGATGCCTTAATCGGATCAACGTCGTGGAAAGAACCACGTGTCGGCCACTTAAAAGCCACAAGCGTCATAGTATATGCGGAAACCCAAAAACTTAAATATGGAACCATACTATTAAACCTTACATACTTGGGTGATAGCGTTAACCGTATGAGGAATCGACTAGACGGTTTACAACATGATCATTATAACCATAATATAAAGTGCAACATTCATGATAATCGGATAGGATATATTTCAAAGAGTAAATGATTGTGTTATGTATGTGCCAATTAAATTATATTATGACTGTTGTTACATTCGGATGTTGATTGGTACTTCTGGAACCAGCAAAACAATGAATATGGTGTCGGAATCTAAGATCACAAGTACTGCACGGTGATTTTTTTTTTATTTTTTTTTATGCGGGTAATTTTGTTATGATGCGTATGTTACAGTGACCCTTCTAAATAATAATAACTTTCAATTCTCTAACTAATTAACTAAATAAAGGCTAGTCCATTCCCCTTATGTTAATATTATTTCCTTTATTATTATTAATTTTATAATTTAATAAATTTACTAAATTATTATATTATTTGTTGACTTTTCTAAATAATATATTTTTAAATAATTAAATCTTTTTAATTATTATCTAGTTAATTAACTAAAAAACTACTAGTTTTTAACGACTAATTTTAACAACTATCATCGGGCAATGATGCATCTTTACTATTTATTCAATGAGATCGATTTCCTTCTTCACCTTGTCGTGAGCATAAATCACATTAGATGGTTCGAAACGTAAACCAAACCTAATCATATGATTAATCCGAAAAACATTTATCTACATTATAGATTACAAAAGTCTTAAATCTAACATTAATTTTTCTTTTAAAAAAAAATATATTCTACATAAATACCATATTATTATTATTATTATTATTATTATTTTATAAAATCGTTTTTATTTCTATTATTATTTTATTTTATAAAATTAATTTATTTTTATTATTATTTTATTTTATTTTAATAAAATTAAAGTATTTGAGCTTACATTATATTTGATATTTTTGTTTTTATAAAATTTTTCACTTGAAAAATGTTAAACATTCCTTTACATCTCTAGTATGATTGAAAAAAACGACTCTTCTAAAATTTTATTTAAATAATAAAATAAGTAAAAACATAGTAATTAGTTATCCGAGTACGTGGCTATAAGCATCTCTCTCACGGGATACGGCGTTGGGAAAACGCCTTGACAGGCCGTGAGGATTGCCAACTTAACTCAACTCTGACTCTCTCTCCTAGTCCGACTCCAAGTGCCAACTTAATCTTTCTTGGAAATGTTACCTCGCTTTGTGTGAAGTCTGCCACGCAATGAATATACGTATTCGTAAGGCCTTCACTTGTTTTTGAGGAGTCTAGTTGTTTTTAATGATATTTTTTTAGAGTTTCAAGTGTTGAAATTTGGTGAAAAAATTTGAGGTAAAATCTTGATTTTTGTTATTTAAATTGGTTTTTTGATTATATATATGGATTTAGTATCTTAAAAAACTTTTAGAGCATTTAGATTGTGCAAAGTTACCCATCAAATTTCTATTTTCAATAAATTTCTATTAAATTTTAAAAAAATTAAACCCAAAAATATCACCCTAAAAACCTTCAAAAACTCAGAATAAAGACTATTCGATTTCCTTAGTTATCTGGGCCAAAGATGGAGAAAATTGTAGCAAAAATGGGAAAAATTCTGGCATTTAAATTCATGGCTTTCCGTGATTTGAGCGCAGCTATTGCGCCCTCTCATCGGCGTTTTACTAAGGGACATACATTGTACTTGTGGAGGAGAGGTAGAAGATATAAGAGCCATAGGGTACAAACCATAGTTACAAAATTTCGAATTTCATTTGATACCGAGATAAAAAAATCTTCTTTTATGTAAAATTTAATATTTAAAAAAATTCACAATATATTATTTTTTTATTTTCAACATTTTTAAAATTTTAAAGAAAATTTATATTTTATTGTGTTGAGAGGCTCAATTTACAGTTCAGTACAATGTGTAATTATGTCTGTCTTGTCATTAAAATTGAAATTTTGTTCATATTGATCAAAATAATTTTTTTTAAGAAAATCTAAAATAAAAAAAAATTAAATAACAATACAAAACATTTAAATAGTATCTACTCATAATTTTTTTTATTGAGCTGAGAGATTTATTCTACAAGACATTATGATGCGTAACCTTGCCTGTTGGTCATCAAAATTGAAATTTTGCTCATGTCAACCAAAATAAAAATTAAAAGAAATCTAAAAATAACAAATATTAGATAGCTATACAAAACATTTAAATAATGTCCCCTCATAATTGGATTCTCTCTGAGCTAATGTTAAATAGGTATTTAAGATGGATCTATGCTGGTTATATCTTTTACTTATAAGATACTCTTTATATATTTTTCTCTTATAAAGAGCTAAAACTAATTAAAGACAAAATGCATCAAATTTATTAAAATTGCAGAGTGAAAAATAAAATAAAATCTTCAAACATAAATAAAAAAATTGCAAATCTGAAATTTAAAGTAAAAAATAAGATACTAGATATTAAAAGTAAATTTGAATCGATCTCCATATACTACTAAATTTATATCTTAATCATTATTTCGCGGAGGCCGTTCGAGACCCCTCAAAGCAGCCGCTGGTTCTCTGGCTTAATGGCGGTAAATTCACTTTAATATTTGTTTTTTTTTTCTTCTTCTGCTTCCAATATCAACTCTATTGGGCACTTTTCCTCGTCCTCACAAACAGCTATGCGCGCAGGGCCTGGATGTTCGTCATTCGGAATTGGAGCACTGGAGGAACTCGGACCTTTTCGCGTTAACCCATATGGAAAAACTCTCTACTTCAATCCCTACGGATGGAACCAAGGTTAGCATTGCGCTGCTTGTGGTCAATCCCTATGTTTATGTGGGGTTAGTTTTTATCTTATTTTATATATGTTTACGTGGGGTCAGTTTTTATCATATCACTAGACTTATCTTTATTTATTTATGTATGTCTGGGGCTTTTTTTTATTAGGTTTTATATTTAAATTGTACGGTAGGAATTAAGTGTGGAATTTAGTGGTTTGGAGTTTGCGATTTAAACTTTATGAATAGGGTTTGAGGACGAGAGTACTCCAGGATTGAGGATGCAAGTTGGAATATATAAATTTAAGTTATTAAATAATTAATAGATTATAATTAAATAATTTATAGTTTTTAATTAAATTAATTTATTGTCAATAATTTAATTAGGATAATTGAAAAAAAGAATTATTATAATATTTTTATTTTTTATAAGATATATATATTTTAACTTTATTTATTAAATATAAATGAGATAAATTATTTTTTTATAACATATATGTATTTTAACTTTATTTATTAAATATAACAGAGATAAATTATTATATGTATTTTAACTTTATTTGTTAAATAAAGTGAGGTAAATTAAATTTATTTAGATTAAATTTTTATATTATTTAAAATATTTATCATTATAAAAATTAGGTTTCTAAAAATGTGAATAAATTTATTTAAATATAATTTTTTTTTTTAATTTGATTTTTATAAATTTAAATTCTGTATAAATTTATTTTAAAATAAATTTAAAATTAATATGAATTTTTTTTTTGGTTCATTATATTGTTTTTTTTAATTAAAAGATTTCCATTACTTAAGAGATTACATTGTTTTATGGCTTTTTGTTATAAACTTATTGGCGTCACATTTAGTAAATTTATTGGTTTCTTCTTGAATTTATTGTTAATGTCATCACATTACAGTACATATCTAAGTGACGCCTCACGAATTAATGCATGTGATCCGTTTGCCGAGCGAACCATTTTTCGATGTTACAAATTTCTTGGGCCCTCTTATCTTATTTAGTAAAACTGTAAAAATTTCTAGACAGATTTTAAATTGGACAAGGTTTTGTAGGTGTATGTTTTGAAAAACGAATTCAAAAAATAAAATTTGCATGTCATATTATAATTATACTAAGATTTTTTTACTGTTTAGTCTTTTAAAGAGAATCTCTTCACTTCAAATTGAATAATAAAATAGTTTCTCAAAATAATGACAAAAGTTATTTGATTTTCTTTCACTAACTAAATCTTCTTTAAGCTTGGTTGTTTTTCATATATTCTAAGCCTATAAATACTTTGCAACTTTTTCTTCCAAACCATAAAAATCATGTGTCTCCAACCACCCTTATCTAAATTATTAATTAACTATACTTAATTGAATTATATATCTTAATTATTATTAAACTTACTATATCTTACCTAATAATATAATAACATTTTCACTGATGAAATTTTAAGATTAGAAGTTTATTTTAAAGTTTAAAAACTTTGGCGAATCTTATTGGTCCCCAGTATATTGTAAAAAATTTTATGATATTTTTTAAAAATATTTAGGTTTATAGTTATTTTATATTAGTATATATAATTTTTGCAATTTTTAAGGTAAAATAATTTTATATTATAAAATGTAAGCAAATCAATTTTAGCCCATAAAATTTTCCATATTAAAAGAGATTTAGATTTTATTTATTGCCTAGTTAGTAAATGGATGAAAAATTTACATATCGTTTGGTTCCTAATTCCACTGCCAAGTGATGATAAAGATTAAACACACATATAGAGACATCTAAATATATGGCACAGTTCAACAAATCTTGAATAAGACCTCCACGATATGAAGGTACATCTTGCTGAAAATTTATTCCGGATTATGATTTTGTGTCTCATTTATTACCATGCGTTCTTTCGACAATGGCCAATCTGTTATTTCTGGAGTCCCCAGCAGGCGTTGGATTTTCTTACTCAAACAAGACCTCTGATTATAACTATATTGGTGATAGACAAACATGTAACTTATGAAGCGTTTGTTTCCATAGTACCATATATAATAAACTGGAAACATTAGACATATACTAGAAGTCTAAACATGTTTTTAATTTTTGGTTACCAGCTATAGACGCGTATGCATTTTTGGTTAACTGGTTTAAAAGGTTTCCACATTACAAATTCCGAGATTTCTAAATAGCTGGGGAAAGTTATGCAGGTAATCTCCCTTACATTACCTTGTATTTCCTGTAATATTTGGATTATAGAATAGAATGTATATTGTTATATTATTTATGTTTTACGGGATACTGTATGATTTATAATATCATAGAGAAGGTTTTAAAAAATTAGGTTCACAGTTTATTTCTAAAACAATTCAAACTATGTGGGTTTCAGAATAGCATCTCTGGTGCAAACTGGAACGTAGGTCACTAGTCTAAGTCATTCTGTTATAAAAACTTTGTCCTGAAATTTATCTGCAAACTGTGATGCTATAAAACAAAAGCAAAAAAATAAACAATCGCGGTTCGATGCAGAGAGAAACACTGATATTTGTATGAGGCTGTTGACGATAATTATCGAAACATGATTGTAGGAAATTACATTCCAGAGTTGGCTGCAAAAATTTTACGGCACAAAAGGTTATCGCAGGCTTCTTTCATTAATTTCAAAGGAATAATGGTGAGTTTTAGAAATGTTTATGTGTAATGCACTTAAAAATATGTTTCTGTTTGATTGTGTTAATTATTCTTGGTTAGTTAGCGGTTTCTAGTAAAGTTTAAATGTGCAAGATAAAATTAATTATCCTTCAAATATATGGGACTTTCAATTTTTGTTTTCTATCCATTTTTGGGGTTTATTTATTTTAGTATTTTCAAAACAATTCAAGAAATGAGAATTTGAGTTAGAGAGATACAATTTTTTTTTAATGTGGAGTATTTTTATGAGTATTTGGTATTAAAGTCTTGAGCTAGGTTATATTTGTGAATTGATCTCAAAAGAGAATATTAAATTATAGTCTAAGAATCTGAGACTAACCACCTAGTAAGTGTTTAGAAGTTTAGAGGTATAAAATTTTTAGTGCAATAATAAGCCTTATTAATTTATTTATTTTAACCCACCAAGTAACATAAAACATAATTTAATACTAATCTATAAGGGAGGTCCCAAGATCAATCCTGATGGCTACCTTATAACACCAGGGGTACATCCTGCAAGCCATATATACCACATCTTATTATTTAGAAAGAGAAGGAAGAGGGAAGGTCTACTCCTTGAACTAAGATCACAAGATCATAGGAGGCCGTATACTCAATAGGATTTGAACCGCAGTCGGGGGAAGGTCTACTCCTTGAGCGGAGATCATAACAGGCCATATACTCAATAAGATTTGAACCACATTCTTGTTGGTTTCACTTAGCCGAAAGTATCGTTAAACCACATATCACTGTATACCTTATCAATTTTTATAAGCCAAATATTAATTCCCAAAAACAACCAAACGTCTATAATAACAACCACTAAAATAAAATATCCCAACTCTTTTGAGAGTCGTTATCTTAATTAAATGATTTTTACCTTTAAAATTTAGTCAAATTTAGTAATACAAATATTGATTGAAGTTGTGATTTCTTATTATTTACTTTTTTGAAAGTCGTTATCTTAATAAAATGATTTTTATCTTTAAAATTTAATAATATAAATATGGGTTGAGGTTGTGATTTTTTATTATTTAAATTATATTTATTAATATATGCATAAGATTAACATTATGAAAAATAAAATTACATTAAAATTAAAATTAAATAAATTTATATTTTAGAGATTCTAAGAAATCAAGTAATTTAATTTATCATTCATTGAAAAAACTCTATTAGATTCTCAACAAAATGTAACAGAAAAATGAGCGTACACCACCAACCCAAAAAAAAAAAAAAAAAATTATTATCTAAACCATTTCCGGTCTTCTTTCCTTAATTAGACCAGGCTTGTTACATTCAGAAATTTTGAATCCATTTTAGGTATTCTTATTCAATTTATGCAGGTGGGGAATGGCGTAATGAATAGTGATACAGATGATATTGGAGGATATACGTACTCGTGGACACATGCGTTGATCTCGGATCAAACTTATGAGGCATGGATCAAGAACTGTATCAAATCAGATGCGAATGATAAGCTGTGCAGTGATTTAGAAGATGCAATGGGTGCAGAGACGGGAAATATCAATCCCTACAACATCTATGCTCCCCTATGCTCATCCGATTCATCCAAATTGGCCAAGGTATGTTGATACCATTACAAGTCAATACAGTAAAATGTTTGTAAATACGAAGCATCTGGATAGAGGGCATTCAAAACGCCTCAGCAAAGAGTTATTTGGGTTCCATTGTTGACAGATTATTTGGAATATGAGTAAAGAAGAGGGTAGGGGAGTTTACTTTTTTTTATTTTTATTATGAGTTTTATTATAAAAGGAAAAAGATGATTAGTTAGATTTGAAAACTCATAGAAAGGTAACATCTCATTATTTGAGAGTGTAAATTTTTGTGATTCAAAATTTTAATTATATTTTTGGAAAAATCACATTATATGTCATAGAGTCTATGGGATATAATTGATCATTCAAGAGAATGAATCTCACTTATCAATTGCTTATTCTTCCCACAAAACCACTTTTTCTTTTTAAAAAAAAAAAAAAAATCAGATAGTAAAACTACAATGATTTGAAAACCATTTGTCAAACTCGACTATGATTTCCCTATTTTTTTTGTGAAATTGTCAATCTGAAGGCTTGCTCTCAAAAATTGTATTACTTTAAATATAATTGCTATGTTAAAAGAAGAAAGTAGTAATTTTCAATCTGAACGCTTGTTATCAATAATTTTCTTACTATAAATATATTTTCCATGTTAAAAGGATCAAGTAGCAGAAATTCCCGGATATGATCCTTGCATTGATGACTACGTAGACGCGTATCTTAACAGGCCGGAAGTTCAGAAAGCCATACATGCAAACGTCACAAACTTACGTTATAAGTGGAGCGAATGCAGGTAACATTCCTAGACCAAGTTACTATAATAGTCATCAATCTGATCCAATGCAGGTAACATCCCTGGATGAAGTTACTATAATAGTTCTCAATTTGACCTCGAACTAATGCCGCAAATTTATTTCACCCGTCGACTTATTTGTTAAATGTGTTATGTTACGCCTATGTACTAGTGATGTTCTCAATTGGACCGATTCTGCCACGACTATGTTACCAACCTATCGTCATCTAATCGCGGCAGGGTTGCGAATACTTATCTATAGGTATGAAATTTAATTTGATTTTTGTATTCTATTGATCGTAGATTTTTAAAATATTTTGAAATTAGATAGACAAGAGTATCAATCAGTTAGATTTGGAAATAAAGAATTTTCAAAGTATAACTAACTGGTAGACTTGGCTTATGTCCCTCAAAATTCAAAATTATTCTTAAATACGTAATCGATGCTAAATTTCTATTCACGGCATTTTCTTTTTTATCTTCAGCGGAGACACAGATTCCGTAGTGCCCGTGACCGGTACGAAACTTTCCATCAATGTGCTTAAACTCCCAATTGAGACTTCATGGTACCCCTGGCTTAACGATGATGAGGTAATTACATCAGTTTCAATAATTTGATTTATAAAGCTCCGATGATATTAATTTTATGTCCATAAATATTTTGATTCCATGCATGCTCGCTCGTCAAAAATTGTGCAGGTGGGAGGATATACTGTAATTTACAAGGGCCTGACATTTGCCACCGTTAGGGGGGCGGGGCATGAAGTTCCGGAATATCAACCGTCCAGGGCTTTAACGTTGGTCAAAACCTTCTTGGCAGGAAAGCCCTTGCCACGTTAATTTGATGGTGTGGAAATTGCAGAGCCTCCACGTATAACCGTTCTTCACCAGCCATTTTTTCTAATCCGGTCTTCATACATCACCGTTCTTCCTCACTTGAGTTGCATGCTCAAGAATTGTTCTTCCCCATTATCCCTTGAAAATAAATCTATTTATTCTTTTTTCCTAAGCCATTTAGACATTGATAGACCATCTGTTTTTCATGGATTGCTTGGAAATTTAGGATTCAACATTTATTCTATATTTACATTTATTAAGATCCATTCTTTTGGGCGGAAATTTAACAGTCCTTGTGTGTTTCTTCTCTATTAAATCTTATTGTATGTTGTGAACTTCAAAGAAATTGATAAATATGATTAATTAAATGGTCCAATCAGACGGTTCAGTTTTAATGCTTGTACTATACGTTTTTCTATCTACTAAAACGGATATTACAGCTATGATTGTCAATTCACTTGGATAAAAGGATTATATACACATGAGGCTAAACTTGGACATAATCATTTTGTAAGCACCAATAATTAATTGTAAATATAAGTGAATTGTACAGTATGTGAGATATGAATTATTATTTATGTTAGAAATATTAAAGTCACCTGCCAGCCTTTGGGAAAGGAAGAACAAAGTACAGAGGCAGCAGCAGCAACACAGAGGAGATTTGAGTGCACAACACTCTGTATTTAAGAGGAATGGAGAAAAATCTGTAAGGAAGAATTAAATTTTTGATGGGCCGCAGCCACAGATAGCAGAGGAATTAATTTTGTTATGGGCGAGAAGTTACTTCAGCAGAGAAATGAAGATTTTTGTCTACGGAGGAGCAGGTTTAATTAAAACAGTCAAGTCGGGCGTTTAAAGCCCTCAACCACCAAATTGAAGAAAAAATTGAATTAAAACAGGTGGAAGACTTAAAAGTTATGAAAGGGAGGACAAGTGGTCTCTACCACTTAAGTGCCAAAACGCAAATCGTAGATCGCACTTTTTTGAAGTGTCAAGTGTCTTGTTGATATGAAATCTGCGATGTGCGATGGTTGCACCATTACAACATCGCAACATCGAAATATCGCATTTTATCGCAATCACCCTTTGCCCATTGCCAATTTTTTGTTGAAATTGCGATGTGCGATCGTCGCGCCATCGCGCGATCGCACAACCGCATGTTATATATATATATATATATATATATATATATATATATATATATATATGTTACCACCCATCCATGTATCATCGCAAATATTGAAAGTTGCGATGTGTGATCATCGCGCCATCGCATGATCGCACAATCGCATTTCCATTGTTCGTTCTGCCATGTGTTATCACAGATATTTGCGATACGATCCCATCGCACATCGCAAATATCGTAAATCGCACTTTTACCGTTCCGCCATATCGCATATCGCAATTTCTGCAATTGCGATGGCCGACTACGATGTGGTCCCCACTCGTACGTCGCGCCAATATCAAAATTTTATGTTTTGCAAAGGTTTTCCTTTTAATTGTTTTTATTGTTGTTTTACGTATTTTGTTCCGCCGCGCCATATAAAAAGAGGAAAATGTCGAGAGCCAATGTAATTGTAATGTAATGTTGTTGGATCGCTATGAGAGCCCGCAGGCAAGAAAACATAGTAAGAAGAACAAAGCTCGGTTTTGTGCGTTCTTGAATAGAGACAGATAGAGATTTGTTTGGTGCACTGCGTCTGTAGCAGTCCTAATCATATTTTGTGAATCCCTCTTTTGAGGAAGAAATTTGTAATATTTTTTTTTTAAGTTTTGTTTATGAAATAGAAAGCATTTTCATGCCATCTCTATCTGCAAGCGAATTTTTGTTTTAAACATCTCTGTGTTGTAGAGGGGAGTTTATTCTCTCCATTTCTGTTTGTTTGGAATTTTCAATAATTCCAACATGGTATCAGAGCTACTTCAGGCTCTTTGAAGGTTTCAAAGAAGCTGAAGAAGAAGAAGATTTTTTGCATCGTTTTCTCCAGCAGCGTGAAAGCTCAACAGAAGTCAAAGTTCAGGTATTTCTCAAAGATAATAGTGATGTTGTTTTGTTTTAAAGAGTTTGTTCTTTCAGAGAAGGAAAGACAGTTTATTTAAGCTTAGAGTTCAATTTTGAAGCAATGGTTGGACCAAGCACTGGTATGAGTCTTGGAAATGTTCAACTTCCACAGTTTAATGGAAAGAACTATGATTTTTGGGCCATTACCATGAGAGCCCTGTTTGTATCACAAGACTTATGTGAATTAGTAGAAGATGGTTTTACAGAACCAGCTGATGAGCAGGCTTTTAACGCCTTGACTCAAGCAGAGAAGGATTTATTGAAGAACAATAGAAAGAAGGACTCTAAAGCCCTCTTCTATTTGTATCAAGCAATAAATGAGAGTGTGTTTCCGAGGATAGCAGCAGCTAAGAAATCCAAGGAGGCATGGGAAACTCTGAAAGTAGCCTATCAAGGTATGGAGAAAGTTAAGACAGCAAAACTTCAATTGCTGAGAAGAGATTTTGAAACTCTTTGCATGAAAGAGTGAGACAATGTGGACACATTCTTTACACTTGTGATTGGGATTGTAAATCGAATAAGATCCCACGAAGAAACTCTTGAAGAGAGAAGGATTGTGGAGAAACTTTTTAGATGTTTACCCTCAAACTTTGATGTTATTGTTACCACCATAGAAGAGACCAAAGATCTCTCACAATTCACAGTAGATGAACTTCATGCCTCGCTGATAACTCATGAACAGAGATTGAGCAGAGATGAAAACTCATCTCTTGAGCACGCCTTCAAGACCCATATGCCTTTAGGAAGAGGAAGAGGTCAAGGTAAAGGAAGAGGAAGAGGCAGAAGCCAAAACAGAGGTGGAAGGAACAACCCTTCACATTCACATGGAAGGGGAAACAATCAAAATCAAAGCCACTGCCAATGCAACAGCCATCAAGGTGGACATCAACACCAACATGCTCATGGACAAAGGTATAACAAATCCAATTTCCAATGTCATTATTGCAAGAAATATGGGCACTATGCCAGTGAATGTAGAAAGAAGCAAAATGACATGAAAAATAAGCAGAATGCTAATGTAGCAAAAGAAGAAAAGAACCCAAGTAATGTGCTATTAGCCTATAATTTAGCACAAGATAGAAATGATAATGTTTGGTTCTTATATTCTGGATGTAGTAATCATATGACTGGCAACAAAGCAGTGTTTGCCAATCTAGATAAAGAAGTAAAATCTGAAGTGACCACAGGGACTGATACTAAGATCTTTGTCAAAGGAAAAGGCAGAGTAAGTATTCGAGCAAGAAATGGGGAGCAAAAATTTGTTCCTAATGTGTATTATGTTCCAGGTCTGAAGTGTAATCTTTTGAGTGTTGGGCAGTTCATAAACAAAGGTTACAATGTAATTTTTAAAGATGATGTGTGCACAATAAAAGATATACCTCCAAGCAAGAAAATTATTGCTGAAATTCAAATGACCAGCAATAGAATGTTTCCTCTCAAGCTCAACACTGACTTGAAGGAAAAAGGAAAGAGCATAGCATCCGTAACACAAGAAGCCTTCCAGAAGGAAGAGAAAGATGAAAACTGGTTATGGCACTTGAGATTTGGACATCTCAATTTCGGAGGATTAAATTTGTTGCACAGATAAGGAATGGTAAGAGGTTTACCATTGATTGAGAAGCCTGACAGCCTATGTGAAGGTTGCATCTTGGGAAAGCAACACAGAGAAAATTTTCCTTTAGGGAAAATCATAAGGGCGAAAGCACCCTTAGAAATAATTCATTCAGATTTATGTGGGCCGATGCAAACAACATCTGTTTCAGGCAACAATTACATGATGACCTTCATAGATGATTTCACAAGAAAAGTGTGGGTTTATTTTCTAAAATATAAGAGTGAAGTCTTTCAGAAATTTTGCCACTTTAAAGCTTTTGTAGAGAAACAGAGTGGGCAATACATTAAATTCCTCAGAACCGACAGAGGAGGAGAATACATATCAAAGGAATTTCTGCGTTTTTGCAGAGAGAACGACATACACAAACAATTTACTATAAGGTACACACCGCAACAGAATGGAGTTGCTGAAAGGAAGAATCGAACCATAATGGAAATGGTTAGAAGTATGTTGAAGGCAAAAAATTTGCCGAATGAGTATTGGGCAGAAGCAGCAAACTGTGCTGTGTATATTTTGAATAGATGCCCTACAAAAGCAGTGATGAACAAAGTTCCAGAAGAAGCGTGGAGTGGTAGAAAACAAGGAGTCACCCACATGAGAGTTTTTGGATGTGTAGCATATGTACACATTCCAGACAAATTGAGAAATAATTTGGATAGTAAGGGGGAGAAGTGCATTTTCCTTGGATACTGTGAAGATTCCAAAGGATACAGATTGTATAGCCCATCCACAAAGAATTTTGTAATAAGCAGAGATGTGCAATTCATTGAAGAGGAAGCATGGGATGGAAGCATTCAGAAAACAATCAATGTTAAGAGTTGTTTATCTCATGGTGAAGAAGAAAGAGATGTGGTTGAGATTAATAACCCATCTGAAGCACAACCTCCACCAGCACAAGGACAGCAAGGTACACCTCAAGCAGCACCGAGAACACCCTTGAGAAGAAGTGGGAGTGCATCTCCAAGCACACCACATGGAGCAGAATTGAGTGCTTCATCAAGCACGACTACACCAAGTGAAAGAGGGACAAAGTTCAGAAGTCTCAGAGAAATTTATGAGCAAGGAGAAGCAAATGAAGGTATGAATTCCTTATTTGCTTTGTATTGTCAAGTTGATGATCCTATTCATTTTGAAGATGCTATTAAAGATAGAAAATGGATAGAAGCTATGGATGATGAAATTAATGTCATAGAGAAGAACAAAACATGGGAGTTGGTTGATCTACCAGAAGGTAAAGAAGTCATTGGTGTGAAATGGGTCTATAAGACCAAGAGAAATGCTGAAGGAAAAATAGAAAGACACAAGGCCAGACTTGTTGTCAAAGGTTATAAGCAGAAGCAAGGGATTGATTACGAAGAAAATTTTGCACCAGTTGCAAGAATGGAGACAGTAAGAGCAGTGTTGTCCATAGCATCACAAAACAAATGGAAAGTATATCAGATGGATGTAAAATCTGCATTTCTAAATGAAGTTTTAATGGAAGAGGTATATGTGGAACAACCTCTCGGATATGAGAAGAAAGGCCAAGAGCATAAGGTCTGCAGATTGAAGAAAGCTCTTTATGGGCTGAAGCAAACACCAAGAGCATGGTATAGTAGGATAGACTCCTATCCACTGGAGAATGGATTTGAAAAGTGTGAGGGAGAATCCACCCTCTACATCAAAGAAAAGGATGGTAAGATGTTAATTGTTGTTTTATATGTTGATGATTTAATATTTACAGGTAATGATGATTACCTTGATGAAAATTTTAAAACAGTCATGAAAGATGAATTTGAAATGAATGACATGGGTTTGTTGAGATACTTCTTAGGAATAGAAGTAGAACAAAATGAGAAAGGGATTTTTATTTCTCAAGCAAAATATGTGAATCAAGTTTTAGAAAGATTTAATATGCAGGAGTGCAAAACTGCAATTACTCCCACAGTAATGGGATTGAAGTTGAGTAAAGATGACAGCAGTAAGGATTTTGATCCAAGTCTGTATAAAAGCATAGTTGGTAGCCTGATGTATTTGACTGCAACTAGGTCGGATATTATGCATGTTGTTAGTTTAATTTCCAGATTTATGGAGAAGCCAAAAGAAGCACATTGGCAAGCAGCAAAGAGAATTTTGAGGTATGTTAAAGGAACTAAAAGATTTGGTATTTTGTATACAGCTTCAGAAAATTCAGAATTAGTTAGATACACTGACAGTGATTGGGCTGGAAGTGTAGATGATCGGAAGAGCACTTCCGGTTATGTTTTTCATATGGGTTCAGGAGCCATTTCATGGGCTTCTAAGAAACAACCGATTGTAGCATTATCTACAGCAGAGGCAGAATATGTGGCAGCTACAGCAGCAGCGTGTCAAGCAATTTGGATGAGAAGAATGTTGAGAAGTCTGTGTCAAGAATAGATAAAAAGGGACAATGATCTATTGTGACAATAGCTCAGCTATTGCATTATCAAAGAATTATGTGTTTCATAAGAGAACGAAGAACATAGACACAAACTTTCACTATATCAGAGAATTTGTGAACAATGGGGAAATTGTTTTACAGCATTGTAAAACAGAGGAGAAATATGAAAATATTCTAACAAAGCCATTGGGGCAGAAGACCTTTGAATTTTTAAGGAAATGTTTGGTTATGATTGATAACCCAGCAGCTTACTTTAAGGGGGAGTGTTAGAAATATTAAAGTTGCCTGCCAGCCTTTGGGCAAGAAGAACAAAGTACAGAGGCAGCAGCAACAGCGTAGAGGAGATTTGAGTGCACAACACTCGGTATTTAAGAGGAATGGAGAAAAATACGTAAGGAAGAATTAAATTTTTTATGGGCCGCAGCCACAGATAGCAGAGGAATTAATTTTGTTATGGGCGAGAAGTTACTTCAGTAAAGAAATGAAGATTTTGTCTACGGAGGAGCATGTTTAATTAAAACAGTCAAGTCGGGCGTTTAAAGCCCTCAACAACCAAATTGAAGAAAAAATTGAATTAAAACAGGCGGAAGACATAAAAGTTACGAAAGGGAGGACAAGTGGTCCCTACCACTTAAGCGCCAAAGCGCAAATCGCAGATCACACTTTTTTGAAGTGTCAAGTGTCTTGTTGATATGGAAATCTGCGATGTGCGATGGTTGTGCCATCGCAACATCGCAACATCGCAATATCGCATTTTACCGCAATCACCCTCCACCCATTGCCAGGGTTTTGTTGAAATTGCGATGTGTGATCGTCGCGCCATCGCGCGATCGCACAACCGCATGTTATATATATATGTTACCGCCCATCCATGTATCATCGCAAATATTGAAAGTTGCGATGTGCGATCATCGCTCCATCGCATGATCGCACAATCACATTTCCATTGTTCGTTCCGCCATGTGTTGTCGCAGATATTTGCGATACGATCCCATCGCACATCGCAAATATCGAAAATCGCACTTTTACCGTTCCGCCATATCGCATATCGCAATTTCCACAATTGCGATGGCCGACTACGATGTGGTCCCCACTCATACGTCGCGCCAATATCTAAGTTTTATGTTTTGCAAAGGTTTTCCTTTGTAATTGTTTTTATTGTTGTTTTACGTATTTTGTTCCGCCGCGCCATATAAAAAGAGGAAAAGGCCGAGAGCCAATGTAATTGTAATGTAATGTTGTTGCATCGCTGTGAGAGCCCGCAGGCATGAAAACACAGTAAGAAGAACAAAGCACGGTTTTGTGCGTTCTTGAAGAGAGACAGATAGAGATTTGTTTGGTGCACTATGTCTGTAGCAGTCCTAATCATATTTTGTGAATCCCTCTTGTGAGGAAGAAATTTGTAATAGTTTTTTTTAAGTTCTGTTTATGAAATAGAAAGAATTTTCATGCCATCTCTATCTGCAAGCGAATTTTTGTTTTAAACATCTCTGTGTTGTAGAGGGGAGTTTATTCTCTCCATTTCTATTTGTTTGGAATTTTCAATAATTCCAACAATTTATTGTGAGGATAAGTCCATGAGATATGAATTATTATATAATATAATATAACTTTAAATTTATTATAATAAAATATCAGTTATAAATAGTTATTTAATTTTAATTATAAATTTAAAGATAATGTTTATTTAAAAAAAAATGTTTTAATTTCATTTTTTAATTTGGTATATTATTAAAATTTATATGTGCATAATTGTTAATGTTTTTTTTTTGGTAAATTAGGCTACTCTATATTAATTCGAAAAGAAACATTACATATGTTACAAGTGGGGTTGGTATGCTATGCTTAACCAATCTCAACCTTATTTTCTTGGTTTCGGGGCCGCCTCAGTGGAGGAAACCAACACGGAAAATAATTGAGACAAGAAATAAAAAAATGCACAGCAATGCTGATGTATCCAAATATTACAAAATGTGCATAAGCATAAGTCTATATTGAGATTCCATGGTAGTATCATGCATGAAAAAAACAAAGGAAGAACTGAGCATCTTCACAGTCCTTAGTCTTTAGCTTCATCATTACTGTTGGGTACTTCCTCCTCTATGAGGCAGGTGTACGCCTGCACAACCGCTTCCTCTGAATATGCTACTGGACACATAGGTTTGGGGACCGGTGTGTAGAGGATGGGGGACACTAGATACTCAGCGTCAGGGACGCACGTCCAAGTACATTCCGAATCCATAATCCATACATCTGTTTCATCGTCTTCATCCTCCCGAGCCAACAGAGGATCAGTCTTGCGAGGTGGGGAGTGCGCCTGGTGCGTGATGGTAGAGGGGACCGCATCTACCTCTCTGTGCAACTTGCATAGGGGCTTCTTCCTCCTACTCAAGATCGGGGCTCTGTCTAGCATAGTTTCCAGAGGAGGAGCCTTCAATAGACTCCAAACAGTTGGCTGTTCCACAGTGGTAACATCTAAGGAGAGCCCCTCTCTATCCACTGCGGATGGTTCTTTGGCGCAATATTGAAGCCATTGCCCACTAATGCAAAGGAATGGCTTCAATCAAAGGATGCACAGCAGGAGGACAAAAATTCTCGGACAATAGAGGAGCATAAGGGGCGTGGATATGATGCGCAGGATGGATAGTCGTAGCCCATAGGGTTTTGCACAGTGCAGCTCTAGGAAGAGGGTTGCGTGGCTGACTAGTGGCAAAGGAGGGCAAAAACATAATCAAAAGGAAAGACTGAAGCAACTTACTGTGATTCTCTTTGGGATGAGGGTCTAATATTTTATAAGGGATGGGACACATGCAAGGGGGAAGGTCATGAGTGAGCCTCGCACACAGATGTGTGCCATATCCAATTTCTTGAGCAGGCTTAAGGGAAGAGTAATCGTTAATTATCATATCAATCACATTAATCATTTATGATGATTGTTGCAAAGGGGTACCCTGGAGGGGGTAACGTTGTAAAAAATGCCTTTTCATCATGCCTTATTTCATTCATCTCGTGCAGATGGTTAACAGTTTTAGGATCTGCATTGGGTGAGGCCCTGCACGGTAGATCTTTGCCCTCAAGGGTGTGGGAGAGATGATTGTCATTCGTGCCACTTCTTTCACCCACATCCAAGGGGAGAAGATGTTTTTGAATGAGAGTATGGCATTCTTTTCTTAAGGAATCATCCTCTACCTAGGTAAGGTTGGAGATACAAATTTTTGTGGCTTTCCACCCCTTTGTTTGCAAGGAGGCCCACAACAAAGTTTGCTTTCCTTCACACATGAAAAAAAGTGATAGCTCTGTGATTGTGTATTAGTTGTTCCAGAAGCTTAAGCCTATGTGCTATCCTCTAGCTGGTGGATACCTTTGAGGTCATCATTCCATGGAGAATTCTTGTGGTCACCATAGTGATGATTTGTGAGTCTCCCTCCATTTCTAGGGGGAAATAGTGAAATTCAATTGCAATTTGAATTATCTGGATAAGCCCCTCCATCTCCACAGAATTATTTCTATCCCATCCCATATTATCATAGTAAATTCGTAGTGGCTTGCCTTGAGAGTTCCTGAGAATGCCTTCGAATATTTCATTTCCGGGGTTACCTTTGGATGCACCATCGAAGTTGCATTTGAAGAGCCATTTGGGGGGGCCTTCCATTTTTCAGGGGCAAGGATTCTACCGACACTTCTAGGATTGATATCCAGGGGGTATTTATACTAATGTGCTAGTTATTACATATGTGGCACTCCACATTAGAGGTGGGGAGGTCCTCTTGGCTCCATGCATCTAGGGCCATTGTTTACGAGAGGTTGGCGTGTATCCAAGCCCAAAGCTGCTATGATGTGGAGGCTTTTCCTTTAAAGGCTTGGCTATTCCTTTCCATCCATATGTTCCAGATAAGATTACTGGGAATTATTTTCCAGAGTCTATTTAGAAGAGTGCTAGTGTAAGGATTGTTCGTTCAACTACTGATGGTGTTGATGATGTTTCCCTTTACTCAGTTGGTACGTCTACATAAAACATCAATTCTGTCCCACAAGTCATTAGTGGTAGGAAATTGGTCCATTAGGTGGTCAATGGTTTCCCAGTTTTCCTGGCATAGGGGGAATCTGGAGGGTCCTACAAACCCTCTCTTCATAGACCATCTGTTTTTCATGGATTGCTTGGAAATTTAGGATTCAACATTTATTCTATATTTACATTTATTAAGATCCATTCTTTTGGGCGGAAATTTAACAGTCCTTGTGTGTTTCTTCTCTATTAAATCTTATTGTATGTTGTGAACTTCAAAGAAATGGATAAATATGATTAAATGGTCCAATTAGACGGTTAAGTTTTAATGCTTGTACTATACGTTTTTCTATCTACTAAAACGGATATTACAGCTATGATTGTCAATTCACTTGGATAAAAGGATTATATACGCATGAGGCTAAACTTGGACATAATAATTTTGTAAGCACCAATAATTAACTGTAAATATAAGTGAATTATACAGTATGTGAGATATGAATTATTATTTACTGTGAGGATAAGTCCATGAGATATGAATTATTATATAATATAATATAACTTTAAATTTATTATAATAAAATATCAGTTATAAATAGTTATTTAATTTTAATTATAAATTTAAAGATAATGTTTATTTAAAAAAAATTGTTTAAATTTCATTTTTTAATTTGGTATATTATTAAAATTTATATGTGCATAATTGTTAATGTTTTTTTTTTTTGGTAAATTAGGCTACTCTATATTAATTCTAAAAGAAACATTACATATGTTACAAGTGGGGTTGGTATTCTTTGCTTAACCAATCTCAACCTTATTTTCTTAGTTTCGGGGCCGCCTCAGTGGAGGAAACCAACACGGAAAATAATTGAGACAAGAAATAACAAAATGCTCAGCAATGCTGATGTATCCAAATATTACAAAATGTGCATAAGCATAAGTCTAGATTGAGATTCCATGGTAGTAGAATGCATGAAAAAAACCAAGGAAGAACTGAGCATCTTCACAGTCCTTAGTCTTCAGCTTCATCATTACTGTTGGGTACTTCCTCCTCTATGAGGCAGGTGTACACCTGCGCAACCGCTTCCTCTGAATCTGCTACTGGACACATAGGTTTGGGGACCGGTGTGTAGAGGATGGGGGACACTAGATACTCAGCGTCAGGGACGCACGTCCAAGTACCTTCCGAATCCATAATCCATACATCTATTTCATCGTTTTCATCCTCCTGAGCCAATACAGGATCAGTCTTGCGAGGCGGGGAATGCGCCTGGTGCGTGATGGTAGACTTCCGGAGACCGCATCTACCTCTCTGTGCAACTTGCATAGGGGCTTCTTCCTCCTGCTCAAGATCGAGGCTCTGTCTAGCATAGTTTCCGAAGGAGGAGCCTTCAACAGACTCCAAACAGTTGGCTGTTCCACAATGGTAACATCTAAGGAGAGCCCCTCTCTGTCCACTGTGGATGGTTCTTTGGCACAATATCGAAGCCATTGCCCACTGATGCAAAGGAATGGCTTCAATCAAAGGATGCGCAACAGGAGGACAAAAAATCTCGAAGAATAGAGGAGCATAAAGGGCGTGGATATGATGCGCAGGATGGATAGTCGTAGCCTATAGGGTTTTGCACAGTGCAGCTCTAGGAAGAGGGTTGCGTGGCTGACTAGTGGCGAAGGAGGGAAAAAACATAATCAAAAGGAAAGACTGAAGAAACTTACTGTGATTCTCTTTGGGATGAGGGTCCAATATTTTATAAGGTATGGGACACATGCAAGGGGGAAGGTCATGAGTGAGCCTCACACACAGATGTGTGCCATATCCAATTTCCTGAGTAGGCTTGAGGGAAGAGTAATCATTAATTATCATATCAATCACATTAATAATTTATGATGATTGTTGCAAAGGGGTACCCTGGAGGGGGTAACGCTGAACAAAATGCCTTTTCATCATGCCTTATTCCATTCATCTCGTGCAGATGGTTAACGGTTTGAGGATTTGCATCGGGTGAGGCCCTGTGTGGTAGATCTTTGCCCTCAAGGGTGTGGGAGAGATGATTGTCATTCGTGCCACTTCTGTCACCCACATCCAAGGGGAGAAGATCTTTTTGGATGAGAGTATGGCATTATTTTCTTAAGGAATCATCCTCTACCTAGGTAAGGTTGGAATGATACAAATTTATGTGGCTTTCCACCCCTTTGTTTGCAAGGAGGCCCACAACAAAGTTTTCTTTCCTTCGCACATGACAAAAAGTGATAGCTCTGTGATTGTGTATCAGCTGTTCCAGAAGCTTAAGCCTATGTGCTAGCCTCTAGTTGGTGGATACCTTTGAGGTTATCATTCCATGGAGAATTCTTGTGGTCACCGTAGTGATGATTTGCGAGTCTCTCTCCATTTCTAGGGGGAAATAGTGAAATTAAATTGCAATTTGAATTATCTGGATAAGCCCCTCCAGCTCCACAGAATTGTTGCTATCCCATCCCATATTATCATAGTAAATTTGAAGTGGCTTGCCTTGAGAGTTCCTGAGAATGCCTTCGAATATTTCCTTTCCGGGGTTGCCTTTGGCTGCACCATCGAAGTTGCATTTGAAGAGCCATTTGGGGGGGGCTTCCATTTTTCAGGGGCAAGAATTCTACCGACACTTTTAGGATTGATATCCAGGGGGGTATTTATACTCATGTGCTAGTTATTCCATATGTGGCGCTCCACATTAGAGGTGGGGAGGTCCTCTTGGCTCCATGCATCTAGGGCCATTGTTTACGAGAGGTTGGTATGTATCCAAGCCCAAAGCTGCTATGATGTGGAGGCTTTTCCTTTAAAGGCTTGGCTATTCCTTTCCTTCCATATGTTCCAGATAAGAATACCCAGAATTATCTACCAGAGTCTGTTAAGGAAAGTGTTGGTGTAGGGATTGTCCATCCAAATGATGATGGTATTGTTGATGTTTCCCCTTACTCAGTTGGTACATCGACATAAAACAACAATTATGTCCCACAAGTCATTAGCGATATGACATTGGTCCATTAGGTGGTCGATGGTTTCCAAGTTTATCCGGGCATAGGGGGCATCTGGAGGGCCCTACAAACCCTCTCTTCAAAGTATTCTCCCATGTGAGGAAGTGTCTTTTACTGAGAAGCCATAGAAAGGTGGCTACTTTAGGCCACAGATTGGCCGACCATATCTTTTTCCAGATGAGATTTGTTGGACCTGGATTATGTTGATGAAGGAGGTTGTAAGCTTCCTTATTGGAGTAGATGTCACTTGGCATGTGACCCCAATGAAGGATGCCAAGTCCTGGTTGTACGCTGATTTTTCTTTTAGTGCTTAGTTCCTCGCAAATGTTTATGTGGCTCTCGTTGTTCCAGTCATCTTTCCATATGTCTGTGTGTAGCCATTTCCTGTATCCTTAGGTTGTGTCATCAGTCCAGAAGTCCTATACATTCTGACTTTACCTGTCTTGTAGAGATGCACTCCATATAGGTATGGGAAGATGGAAGATAGTCTCGGTAGTTGCTGCCAAGATTCCTCCCAAAATCTTGCTTGAGTTCCACTGCGCAACTCCCAAAAGCTGTGGCTCTGTATCATCTACTTTTGTTGCTTACTGCTTTCCAAATTTGGGATCCCCCAAGCTCTATGTTGAATTGGATAAGGTCCTCCTTGGGCCATGAATGGGCATACTTGGCCACCCATAGATTAGCCCATGGAGTGTAGGGGTTGGAGACCCATTTCAACCAGATTCTAGTTCCCATGATGTTGTTTCTATGCTCAGGGTCACGTAGCCCTAGCCCCCTATGACTTTTTGGAGTACACACTTCCTTCCAGTTGACTAAGGCTCATTTTTTTTCTCTTTGGTGCCACCCCATAGGAAAGATATTTGCAATTTGTGCATGGCCTTGAGGACCCATTTGGGGGTTGCCACGACCGACAATTGGTAAATGGGGAGGGAATGTAGAACAAATTTGATGAGAACTAAACAACTTGCTATATTGAGAGTGTGACGGGTCCAGTTGGATAGTCTGGTTTCCATTTTTTCCAGCAGAGCTCGCCAGGAGGAGTGATTAATGGTCGTGTCAGTGAGGGGGGCTCCGAGGTATTTGGAATGCAATGATGCGAAGGAGAAGCCTAGGGTGTGGGTAATGTTGTGCTGAGAGAGAGGGGGAGTATGGAAGAAAAATATTTGTGATTTATCAAGGTTGACCTCAGTACTGGAAGCTTTAGAGAAGGAATCTAGAAGAGATTTGAGGATATGGGCTTCCTGGACCGAGGGGCAACCCATGATCATGTTGTCATCCAAAAATTGTTGATGGGAGGAGGGGGGTAGGTTTTGGAGGAGTAGACCATGCAGATCACCAAACTGGATGGAGCTTTTAAGAAGACGACCTAGTCCTTCAGCCATAATGATGAAGATGAAGTGTAAGAGAGGGTCCCCTTGTCTGATTCAACTTGAAGGGTTGAAGGTTGCAGAGGGAATACCATTGACCAAAATGGAAATAAAAGGATAGGTAATGAGACTCGTGATCCAACGTACCCAGGTGTGGATGAAGACGAAGGCTATGATGACATTTTTGATATAGTCCCAGCTAAGTTTGTCAAAAGCCTTGGATAGATCGATTTTGAGAAACATGCCAGGTTTTTTGGAGGTTTTGAGAGAGTGAATGACCTCTTGGGTTAGGATAATGCCATCAAGAATTTTCCTGCCTTCAACATAGTATGTTTGCTTCAGGGAGATGATCATGGGGAGGAGTTGCTTCAGCCTGTTAGCAATAACTTTGGAGATTATTTTGTAAATGACATTGCAAAGAGCTATAGGCCAGTACTTACTTGGAGAGGTTGCGTTGTATTCTTTTGGAACCAGAGTGATGAAGGTGGCATTAAGTGCTGGAAGAAGCTAGTGAGTGGTGCACGATTCCACCAATATGTCCCAGACTTCGTCTCAGATGGTGTCCTAGAAGAAGTGGAAGAAATTGGTGGTAAATCCATCAGGGCCTGGAGCTTTCCCACCTTTCAGTTGGAAGACTACTTGTTCCACCTCAGCCAAAGTGGTGGCTTTGAGCAACATCCAGTTGTGCTCATCCGTTATCAGCTTAGGAATGTGTTGAGTGATTTTCCCAATGGCCTCATGCCTCTAATGATTGGGTTCTTGCAGAATGTTTCTGAAGTGGTTGTGCAACTCCTCCGTAATGTCCTCTTACTTTACCAGCCACTCTCTAGTTTGATTTTTGAGGAAAATGATTCTGTTATGCATCCTATGCTGAATAGTGGATCAGTGAAAGAAATTTGTGTTACGTTCTCACTCTTTAAGCCAGCAAATCCTTGATTTTGTCTCCATAGGATTTCTTCCTGGTTCCTTATTTATTCTATCTCAGTAGATAGTATCATCTCCTGGCTCTTTGACTCGGCTGAGCATCCTTCCTTGATGATAGTTTGTTGCAACTTCTACATTTTTTCCTCCAACTCTTTTTGGTCTTTGAAGATATTTCCAAAGGTAGATTTATTCCAAACCTTCAGTTTACCTTTGAGCATTTTCAGCTTTGTCTAGAACTAGAGCATTTTAGTACCTTGCGGAGGTACTAGGGAGGACCACCAAGTAGAGACCATTTCCTTGAACCCAGGGTGCCTGAGCCAGCATTTCAAAGCAAAATGGTTTGGGAGCATGCTTACCTAGTCTTAACCATTGAAGTTGTATTGGCCAGTGGTCAGAGCCTACAGCGGGGATGATGGTAGCAGCTATATCACCCCCTAGACAGATGAAATCTTCTGTGATGAGGAATCTGTCTAGTCTAGAAGCTATCTGGTGGGTGCCTCCTCTTCTATTGTTCCAGGTGAAGATTCCATTGGAGTTTTGAAGATCAATGAGGTGGTTTTCTTGAATGAAGTTCTTGAATCCATTACTGTCCAAGCCCAAATGCATCCTACCTCCTTTATTTTTCTGTAGATTTGTTATCATATTGAAGTCTCCTCCTAGGAGCCAGAGAGGAAGGGCTCTTTGTTTATTGAGTTCAACCTTGTTGTCTGGAAGCTCCGTTTTCTAATGGCGATTATGGGGAAAGTAGAAATTCGTGAGCAGGCCATAGATGTCCGTGCCAATCGGATGAAATTTGGCCTCAATAAAGTGTCTATCGGCATGATAGTTATCTAGGGAGATGATTTGGGGGTTCCAGATGATTTCCAAGCCTCCAGACGCACCATTGGCATCTACAGCTATTGTATTGAAACCTTTCCATATATTTTTGAAGATTGTTTCCAGAGTGGAGTTGGAACATTTGGTTTCTTGCATGAGGAATATTGTAGGGTGTTCCTCGGTAATTCTTTTCTTTATTATTCTGTGCTTAGTGGGGCTGTTGATACCTCTTATATTCCATGAGATGATCTTTATTGGGGGGATTGGTGGTGTAGGCATAGAATCTTGTTAACTTGGGGAATCTCCCAGAATCCATCATTTCTTTGCCTATTTCTATTGTTCTTTGCAACATTATTTTTATACCCCTTTTATGGGGCTCTTTTATGAAGTATTTTTCATTTGTGAGCGTACCCCCCTGAATACCCAGAGAGGGGAGCTGCTGTGCTCGGGTAAGGATTTCTTCCATATTTTGGACCTGCTACTCAGGTATTGATCTGCAATCCTTCTTATTGCAAGCATCCTCTAACCCTATGAGATACAAGCCCTCAAGGTCAATGCTCTCTAGCTCTTCCTCCATAGCTTCTGGGATCATCTCTGTCACCTATTCTTTTCCCTTCAACACAATGTTTTCCCTTGTGACGATAGCGGTTTGAGGTTTCAAGAAGGCCTTAGGTGGGACCTTGTTTTGTTGTGCTTTGGAGGACTGGGGTTGATCCGTAGTGGTGCACCTGACTTCATTTTCTAGTTCATTTTGGTTCTCATTCAACTGATTTAAAGCGGCGAAGCTATTGATAGTCGCAGGTCCTTTTTTATTATGGTTAGAGGAAGTTCCCTTATTATGCCTTTTCTTAATTTCTACCTTCATGAATCCTTCTCATGCCTAAACATTGGATTCATTTTCAGCCACCACTTTTTTTTTTGGGGGACAATCTCTAAAGAGATGCCCATGTTGGTGATATTATCCTGCATTTGAAGGGAATATGCTCATAATCTACAATTGGTTTCCATTTAAAATCTTCATGCAGTAGAATTACCTTGCCTGGTAGCAGCTCCGCCAAGTTCATGTAGACACAGATTCAAGCATATGCTATGTAGAGTTTGATCTTTGTCTCCTCTACTATCTTGAAGAATTCCCCTAGGGAATTGCCTATATCTCTAAGGGTCAGCTCATTCTAGTAGTCCTAGGGAAGGGAGTAGAGCCATATCCAAACTAGAGCCCATGTAAGATCTTTTTTTTCAGGGTTAAAATGCTCCATCTAGGGTCAGAGGTATAGACTTGCAGAGTTAAAAAAATAGGGTTCTCCATCCATGATCTTATCTTTGTCTTCACTACACGTAAATAACACATTGAAGAATCCCTTAACACACAAATGTAGGCCAATGTGGCCTTTGGGTTTCCACTTCGAAGTGATCCATACTCGAAGAGCTTTTTTAGTGGGCCAAAAACCCATGAAATTTCTTATCAGGACGTGATCCTTCATGAACTTGATTCTTCCATTAATAGGATTCACTGGGAGCTCGATCACTGTTCGTTTGGGGTTCTTCGGAATGCATGTTGCTGAATTGATGTTCGATTCTTCTCTTGCGCTGTGGGAGTCACCCCTAAGATGTCATGAGATGGGCCAGAGTTTTGTTGATTGACAGTCTCAGCCTTTGCCACCACCCCTATTGGATGCTGGCATGTAATGGGGGGAGCAGTAGTCCCCCCACTGGTTTCAGTCATCGGTGAGCCTCAAGTCTTCCCAGGAGAGTGATCATGACCTAATAGTATTGGGAGGGAGGTCTGCTTGGGGTAGCCTACATGGAAACCTCCAAACCTTAGGTCATGGAATTTTTTTGAATATTTTTTATTGGAATTTTAAAATTAGGGAATAATTTTAATTTTTTTTTAATTATTTATGTTTATTAGTTAAGAGTATATTTCCTTTTAAAATATTATAGGTTTAAATTTAGAAGGTGTAGTGTATATCCAAGAAACAATGGACTATCCTACACCAATTTTATGTTTAACTTGACTGTAAACTTAGATTATTATTATTATTATTATTATTCAAATTTATATGTGGAATGCTATACTTTGTTACTAAACCATTGATATCTATCTCTCTCTCTCTCTCTCTATATATATATATATATATAATATGCTAGTTTGTTTATGGAAATAGTAGTTTGTGCTCTAAAAAGTCATGAACTAAGGGCATCTAAGCTCAAAATCATGTAGGAATCACAACCAATATGAGCCACAAGAATTCCTAACATGGATGGATGCTTTTTGGTGTCTCCTCTCTACTATTGTGTGGGCTTTGATTCACTTTAGTTTGCATGAGTTATGAAATCGTTACTATACTCTTGTTTAGAGAAAAAACATGTTTTGATTACCAAATCAAGATATCCCCAAATATTTCAATATAAAAATAATCATCTAACCTTCCAATAATTAGAAATCCTCACTTTTCACCATTAAATCTATTGGAACACCTAATCCTACATGGGTAGGTGTGGAATGCGAAAAGTCACAATGGAGTCCAAGTGACCTTGGAATGTGAAACCAAGAGTCACAACATTGTACTATAAATGTACATCTTTGTATAATGGAAAATAAGGAAGCCTCACGCTTATCTTTCATTGTGTGTTGAGTTCTCTTGTGTGTGTGTGCATTCTTCTCATACACCATGTGTGTGCTTCAACATGGTGTTTAACATGGTATCAGAGTGGGCGATCGCTGGCCCTGCTCCAAATTGAGTGAGCCATTTGTGTTTATGGCCTATGCATATCTGCATTTTTGCAGCATTTAGGGAGTTTTTGCAGCAGTCTTTTTGCCACTTTCAGAAAGTGTTTTTGGAGAAGGAGCAGCATTCAGAAGAAAGAGCAGCATTCAAAATCTGCTTTGAAGAAGAAGAAGCATTCAGAAATTGGTTTTGAAGGAAAGGCAACACTGCCCATCTGAAGGTTTTCATTCTCATTTTTCCTACAATTTCTATTAATTTCTGCATTGAAGAGTTGCTGGAAAACACTGTTTAAAGAGGGTTTCTGAAGTAGAAGTTTCTGGTTTTTATTGCAAAAGAAATCTGAGTTTTTTTTCTGCTGGAAAATTCTTCATCTCTGCATTTTCATGTTACTGGCCTACTGGAAAGATTTCTAGATTTGCACTGAAAGAAATCTGATTTTTTCTACTGTCTACATTTTCTGCTGCTGAAATTAATTCTGCTCTATATTTAGAAGAAAAGAAAATTCTGTTGTTGCCATCATTTTTGCAATCTCTGCAAACTGTTTTACTTTGCTCTCTACTATTTTGAAAAAAATAAAAATAAATAAATAAAAATAAAAAAATAAAAAAATTTTGATTCAGAGCTTCCGGCCCCTCGACCTTCCTCAAACCGCACACTCGAGCTCCCCCTACACTCTCATACCCCTCGCCATTTCATAACACATCGATCCTTATTCCATACGCTCTCACTCCATACACTTCCAACTCCTCGCGCGCATCTCTCGGCCTAACGCCCCTGCTATCCGATCACAACCTCCGCGCCTACCCTACGGCACTCCCAAAACCCATCTCAACTCCTCATCTCTCACACACAACGAATCCTCCCTAACACGGACTAGCTCTCCTCATATGCATCGAATGCACTTCCGCACTCCCCTTCTCCCACTCGGCCGTCGACCTCTCTCTACCCACCCCCTTCCATACTCAACCCTCACTCCGCACGGCCTCCTCCAAACCTGCATTCGTGGCACCCTCCCTTACATTCGTTACTTCTCCCTCCCTCACATTCGTTGCTTTTTATCATTTTTAAAATTTTAATACCCCATTAATACCCCCTCTATTTAATAACCCTTTTTTAATATTCCCCTTTTCCCTTCCATATAATAAACTCCCCCTCTCTTTTTTAATAGCTCCCCCTTCACCCATTAAAAAACTATATATATACCATCCCATTCTTAATTAATCCCTTCCTTTTTTTAAATTTATTTTAATATAACCTCATCCCATCCCAATAAATTTGCCTCCCACTAAATTAACTCCACTTACAATTAATTCACCTATTAATTACATTCCTCTTTTTTTAATTTTTTAAAATTCCCTCCCACTAAATTAACTCCACTTATAATTAATTTCACTTCCCTTCCCTAATTAAAATCCCTCCCAAAATTTTTAAAATTCCCTCCTCCATTTAATTCGATTTCCCCTCCCATTTAAATCCCACTTTTAATTCCCTCCATTTTTAATTCCCTTCCCCAATTTTAACTATTCCCATTAAATTATTTTAATTAATTTTCAATTAATTAAAAAAAAAAAAAACAGCAGAGAGAGGAGAAAGAAGAGGATATGAACAACAGAGAGGAAGAGAAAATGAAATATCAGAAAATGAAGTGAAGATATAGAGAAATTTGCAGATTTGACACATTGTGATTTGTGGCATTGACATGAGGGTGATTTTTTGAAGAATTTCACATTTGAAGACAAGTTTGCCATCATTGAAAACAACTCTTTGAAGGAAGATTCAGCTGCATAGTGTTTTCAGCTACACATTTACACATATTTTGTAGAGATTTTGTATTGAACTCACAATGTCAGTGAATTTGCCTCTTCATTCATAATTGGAATCAGTATTTGAGTTGTTGGATTGTTGATTGCCCTCCATCATTTGCGGAGCACACTTTGTACTTTGAGAATTTCTTGAGTCAATTGTATTTGTTGTTGAGTCACATTGTAAACGGGTGCATTTTCGGTTGAAGCCGATACCCTTTCATTTTTTGAGCCTAAGTTGTTGAAATGGCTAAAATCAATGAGGCATTAGTGTTGTTGAATGACCTCATTCATTCAAATGTTGATGATGTGATAAAAATGAGCAAGGATGTTGTTTGTAACATTCAGAGTTGTTTGCAAGATGCACAAGAAAATATTGAGTTTTTGCAATTGGAATCTCAGCTCTAGCAAGAAGAACTTCAGCAAAAGAGTCACCATTCTGAACCTGTTGTCTTCATTGCAGGACTCCATCAGCGGAAGTCGCAAAGTTCCATTGATTCTGACTGTGTTCTCAGACGACAGATGTATATGTAATAATCTGCTCAAATTCTACTCTAAGCCCAATTTGCATCTGGGAAGAGCTTGTCCACAACAAGGACCGAACTGTCTTGGATATGACAAGGATGTGTCCTTTCATATCTATTACCACGGGTCATCAATCAGAGTGCCTGATTCTATATGATTACCTTCACCCAATGCTCCGCATCCCATTCCACAACAACAACAAGACATTGAGAAATGCCAACACCAGATCGAGTTGGTCATGATAAAAGATCACTTTTTTGATCTTCATCCATCCAAGCACTGTGGTCGGCCCACTCATTCTTCAGACAGATGCTTCAGAAACAAGCCTCCTGCAAGAACCAAGATTCATCTTGGATGGATCGCTTCTTGGCAATGGGCATCAGCAGCCAAGAAGATGTTTACGACACATGTTAGAACTTGTTCATGGATATTGAGCAAACTTGCAGTTGATTTTTCGCCATCATCTCACCTTGTCCCAGGTGGGAAATGGTATCACAACCATGATTGTTAGCTCAATACACCCTCATTCCATGTTTAGAATCAGAGCCACGCTGCTTAGCCCAGGTTACACCATTATCCTGAGCCTTAGATGAAGCTTATATTACCTGATGCCTCCAGCGGATACACTCTTGGCTGATGGATACTCAAACCATCACTCCTAGTTGGTGATAATCAGAACCATCATTTTTCTAATGTGGATAACTTAAAACTCATCATCTAGTTGGGTGGACAACCTAAAACCAAGTCACAACAGACTCCCTTTAGGTCTTAGAATCTCCTTTGCAGAGGATACTTCCAGCAGACCCCGCCTGCTGCTTTTGGAAGAGTTCCGAACTGCACGTGTAAGTTTTATGCTCTTAAGTCCCTCAGGTCATCCTAAACCACTCTTTTTTCCAACATTTCAGAGAGTTGATTCAGCCCAAGTACTGCCATGTATACTTTGCAGATTTGTATTACAACTCTTTTCTTGGACTCACACATACCCCTTCGGATTAAGGGGGGATGTTAGAACACCTAATCCTACATGGGTAGGTGTGGAATGCGAAAAGTCACAATGGAGTCCAAGTGACCTTGGAATATGAAACCAAGAGTCACACCATTGTACTATAAATGTACATCTTTGTGTAATGGAAAATAAGAAAGCCTCACGCTTATCCTTCATTGTGTGTTGAGTCTCTTGTGTGTGCATCTTTCTCATACACCACAAAGAAATAACATATAATAACAACCTAACTCTTTTAAAATTTTATTATTTTATTTATTTATTTTATATATTATTAAATTTCATCTATAATCATCAATATCACATAAATAAAAAAAAATTACATTAATATTAATAATTAGTACATAACAATAACTCCCCAATAGGGAAAATTTTAAGGATGGAAATTTATCTTAAAGATTATAAACCTTGGCGAATATTACTAATTCATAATATGCAAACTATAAAATGCTAGGTGATATTTTAGCAAAAATAATCAAATTTCTAATGATTTTATATAGTTCTTATAATTTTTTTGGTGATTTTTAAGGTAAAATATTTTTTTCCTCTAAAATTTGGGCGAGTCATTTAAAAAAAAAAATGGGAATTGGCGAATATTACTTTTGGAAAATCCATAGAAAATTAGCCCATCTACAAATATTAGCCCCTAAAATTTTCCCTATAAAAATATATATTAAAAATAAAAAAATTACAAAACATTAAAAAAATTTCTACCCATTATACCAGGATGTTTTAAAATATGAAAAAAATTGTTGCTCATCCTTTATGATTTAATATCATCCAGAATGTAGATGTTGCTACGAAAACAAGAAAAAATTATTTATATCTCGTCGTTTGATGATTTGTAGTATGTGAGTGGGAGCCAATGGTACTTAGTAGTAATTTCTTATGTACCCATAAATCTTATCAAAAATACATATACATATATATATCATGTATACAAATCTCTATTCACCATGTTTAACATTGTGTTAATTCTTTATAAATTCTAAATATTAAATATACACGGTTCTATATTGGAGAAAATAATAACGTGCTCCATTTCATTTGAAAAATATGG
The DNA here is from genome assembly GCA_034641835.2 of Pinus albicaulis. NCBI lineage: Eukaryota > Viridiplantae > Streptophyta > Pinopsida > Pinales > Pinaceae > Pinus > Pinus albicaulis. The sequence goes on along the minus strand of CM076571.1, from coordinate 678,175,596 downwards.
TCTATAATATATATATATATATATATCTACAAAATTTTTAATATATATGGTAAATATACAACTTTATTTATTATATTTATTATTATATGAAATATCAAATTTCGCTATAAAATTAGACCTAAAATATATAATAATATTCCATATAAATTAGACAATATACACCATATCTATAATAATATTTTATAGACTAGAAAATATACATCACATATATAATATTATTGCATATAGACTACAAGATATACACCACCACTATCTTATAAAGAAAATAAAGCATGTAATATTTGGCCATACAAATTAAACAACTTTCACCCAGCATGAATTTTATTTAAAAATATGAAACAAAGTGTGAATGGATTATATGGCACTAAAATTAGCTTTAAGAATAAACAAGAAGGGATGCAGAGACAATTCCGGATGCAGCAGTTCCATATGAGATTTTTTAATATCCACCAGCAGTTCTAGACGCAGCAGAGACAGTTCCAGATGTAGCAGTGCCATATTCAATTTAACTGCGTACTTGAAATCAATGTAGAAAAAAATTTGTTCCCAAATTACCTAAATTTATTGTCTAACAATATATATATATATATATATATATATATATATATATTTGGCTTTTAGTTCTAGACTGACTTGAATTTATAGTCCAACCAAAATAATTAAGAATGTTTGGCATAGATTTCCTCTTATTACAAAAATAAAGATGTTTATCTTAAACTGCATCTAAATTAAGGGTGATTCTGAAGCACACCTACAATTTGTAAAGTAGGTGGAGTATCATAAGACCCACAGGGGACATTTACCTGTCAATAAATCATTCAAAAGTTGATATAGGTTATAAAATTGCTACTAGAAAGGCTTAGTTGAAATCTTAACAAGCCATGCGGTCTCAAACAAAATAGTGACGGAAAACTGAGTGCCTACATCGGAAAAGAGAGGAATTAACCAAAGTGGTTATATAATGACGAGATAGAATATCAAGTTCACCATAAGAAAAATTCATTCATGAGACAGAAAAATTCATTAAAATGCTTACAATGGGAGGTCTTAAAGCCATAAATATGAAAAAAATAATTAAAATAAAAACTAAATATTATAAACCAATATATGATATAAAATATATGCTATGTGCCCTCTCTAAGCTGCCTTGCATGCAAGTACGTGCACTTGTTAGCTCTTACCAGCTACTATTATACAAATCCTAGGCTAGGCTTGTCTATGGAGGAAGAAGGTGAATGAGGTTAAAAAATACCCGCCTCTACCTGGTTCACGAGTATGACTGTCAACAAACGACACGTGCTCCATGTCCCCAATTTCCAGTAATTCCCAATTGCTAGTAATTTATGGGATGGGCTATAATAACACGGCGATATTAGTGTTCATCGAAGATTATAGGAGTAGCCTGGTAAGTAATGTCATTCAGATTTCTAGTTGCTGAACCTATTAGAATCCCACAACTTTGTCATATATATCTTCTGCAACTTTGTCATATATGTCCTATTGCTACTGATGACGACCAAAAGGACAATATGAATACCCTGACTGTGGTGCCATCACTGTTTTGAAATTTTATTCATTGCTCAATATTACAAGATCATTAGGCTCATCTTAAGGTGGGACTTGAGATGTAAAATGCTAATTCAATGATAAATATATTAGTTTTATTATTTTTCTGATTGGTAGAGTTAAAATTATGTTTCTTATACATTATTAATTTATTTTAGGTGGTGCTATCGCAATTGATAATTCTAGTCGAATAGGGTAGCTCCTTGCTCACATGATTGTAAAGGCTGGGATTTCTATCATCACCATTTTGAATATGTTCGACAACTCGGCTGGATAATGAAGATAAAAAATTTCACATAATTAGTGTTTTCGGCATGGGAGGCATCCGTAAGACATCTCTGCTCCAAGTCATCCACAACGCTTATAGGAAAGGTAACTTGTTTGAAGCCTTAATTTGGATTGTTGTTTATCTAAATTATAACATTTCAGGGTTGCAGGCTGATATTGCAAGGCAAATCAATTTCAATCTGAGATAGCAAATATGGAGCTTTACTGGTTTGAAGTATGGATTTGAGAAGTGATTTTAGTAGCTAATTTTCATCTATGGAATCTGAGGAGATGGGCAGAAGATAAATGCATGTAGAAACCTCAGAGGAAGTTGTAGAAAAGCTTGAATCCAGAGAACCATTAGATCCAAAAATCAACAATGATTACTACTACAGGTGTGCTGAAACCTCGAAAATCATTGCTTCAAACATTGGGGGAAAACCACCCGGTTGGGACCTTAAGACAACTCCTTTTCCGTTTGGTGTGGTGGCTCCGACTGGATTTATTGGAACATTTTCCTAATAATAAATGGATTGGTAATGGACTGTTTGTATAGGTGGATAATAGAACTAACTGATTAAGATAATCTATCTAACTTAAACTATAACCTGCAGATAATTCTAAAACCAACCCGGTATTAAGAATGAATACGACTTTAAGATTATTTCAAATATACAAATGATTATGAAAATGTATTATTATTTAAAAGAAAGGTGCAATATCATATAATGATAACTCTGTTTAAGAAATTAAACAGAGTTATAATAACACATCACATTCATAATTCTATATATCATTTTCATATACTATGATAGATAAATATTTCTATATCTTCAGAAATGATATGATAAAGAAATATTTGAGAAAACAAGCATATATAAATGATAGAAAATTTCAAAGAGAATACTTCATTACATAAAGAAAACAACAGTAAATCGATAGAAATACCAGATTCATTGAGATATTTTCTTAATGCAATTAGATATCCAAACCCTGCGCTTTAATTTAGAACAACCTCCAAGGTACATAAATGCAACTCTTAAAGATGATTCACCATAAACCACAGGATGTGATCCTTTATCAAAATAAAATAGTCAATGGAGTACAGAAATGTATGATCCAAGCCAAAATATTACAAATTGAGGACCCCTTTCTAAATGCATGAAAGGGGTTTAAATAGGAAATTAACAAAATTGATTATGTATAACTTATGCTAGAAACTATCATCGGAGATCCTGGGAAAGACTTGCGATATCAAATAAAAAAGATTCATTGAATTTCTTTTGTATTCAATGTGCTGAGGTGGCAGATTTTAAGCATATATTTAACTTTCGTTGGATGACTCAGCCTTGAATGCAACTGACTAGTGTATGTGGCATCAGATAGCTCTGGAATGATGTAATTTATGGCATTAGAAAGGCATTTGATTACCATCTGTTGACTTTGTGGTTTGATCAAATATTTCCATAGCACATCCCATGTAATTTCCTATATTTTGCTGATATTTTCATTTTTGTTGATTATTTCATGTTTCCATCTAGCATCAGTCTCTTTCATCCTCGACAATTTACCTTGAGTACAATCTGAAATCAAATTAGTAGCATATTAGCTATCATTTACTAATTGTGTCAGATTGTTCATTATGGCTCTAGCCCTTGATTTTTTCCACAGAAAAAATCGAACCTTCTATTAGATAAGAGGGTTACATAGCATATGCATTGCATTCCTTTCCCTTTTCCAGAGAAAACCATACACAACTGTGAGTTTGCTTGTTGTTTTTAAGCAAAAACCACCCAACAGCTCTGTCCACAAAAGCTAAAGCAAAAAACCAAAATCTGTTGTAAGCTATCCCCAGCTTCCATTTAGGAAAAACGCCGAAACAGGATTTGCTCAACACCGCATCTGTCCATAGACCAGCTAGTAAAAACTGTGCTGGCTGAAAGTACTGTTTTGACCAAAATTATACAACAGCTCAGGCCTCCGAACACGGAAAACAGCGCTGAGATTTTAACAGTTATGCCTTTTTCTTGTTTTTCTTTTTAGAACATATACAAAAAAGATTAAAAAGCTGAGAACTATATACAGGAAATAAAAACAGTGAAAGTGAAAAGTTGTTAGCAGCTCCCGAGCTAAACAAAAATAGGAGAATCGAGTCTCCTTGCCCTTCCATCAGCTACTTCTTCAACTGACCATGAATCCAAAACCTCCTCAATGCCTTTTTTAGAAAGGCTGTCTGCTTCTATGTTTCTTTCCCTGTAGATGTGAGAAATATTCAAATCAGCAAAGCAACTTTTAAGACGAGTAAATTCAGACAGCAAAGGAATTAAGAGAAAGTTCCTGCATTGATGTGAGCTATTTTCCCACTTGATTGTGTTCAGGGAATCCCCAAAAATCTGAATCTCCCGCTCATTACGCAACAGAAGCCAGCAAAGAAGCAAATGTAAGGCTTTAAGCTCAGCAAAGTTATTTGATCCAGTACCCAGTCCAATGGAGGCTTTGAGAGAAATTCCAGTGGGATAGTGAATAACCAATCCAGCTCCACAGTTTTTGTTAATATCTGAGGCTCCATCAAAATAAGCCCACGGGATGGAGCCCTTTATTTCTTCTACCTGAACCGGTCTATCGCTCCGAGCATTTGAAGGAAGTGGAATGCTTTCAAATATGGCTACTCCTTCGGCTGCTAGTCTGGCAATGGGAAAGAGAGAGTCTTTGAAAATTCGGTGGTTCCTGGCTAGCCATACTCCCCATACAACCAGCAGGGGCATCATTTTGACTTTGTCATTGGGGGCCTGCTGCCACCAATTATTCCAGGCTTCGGCTATTTCCTCCCCCTCCCAACTTAGGGGGACCTTAGATAGTCTTAACATTTCGTTCCAGAGACTTTTTGAGAAAGGACAGGCAAGGAAGATATGTTGAAGAGTTTCCTCACTCTCCTTACATAAGGAGCACCAGCCTGGACCTATCTTCCCCCTTTTTTAGAGGGAGTCCCAAGTAGGAACTTTCTTTTGAAGAACACACCAGAAGAACAACCGGGTCTTTGCTGGCCCTTTTAGCTTCCACAAAGTCTTTGCCCACCAGTTTGGCTCCCCCCACCCCTTTTGTAACATGAGACATTTGTATCCCATCTTTGGAGAGTAGAAACCTGTTTGGGAGTGCACCCACCTCAGCTCATCTGGCTCGTTTGAAATACGGATGTGGGAATTCAACAGGCCTGCGTGAAAAGTCCCCCATTCATCGTGCCACCTCTCTTTTAGGGCCAGATCAATCGCTGAAAGCCACTCCTGCCTTCAAATTGTAGAGTTTGCATTATCAGCAATTTGACTGAGTGAGAAAAAGCCTCTGTTATTTAAAAGCTCAAGCAGGCCTCTTGAAAGAGAAAAAGAGTCCGAGCAGCCCACCCACGGGTCCCTTCCTAGCCTTATAGAGCTCCCGTCTCCCACTCTCCAAGCCAATCCTTTTTCAATAATCTGTACAGCTGCCACCAAAGCTTTCCAAACCACAGAGGAATTCCTTGTTGATTTAACAGGCTGTCTTATCCATTCTAGAGGCAAGGCTGGGTCAATATACTTCCTCCTAGTCACAGCAGTCCAAAGGTTATCTGAAACAATCAGCCTCCACGCAAGTTTAGCTGCTAAAGACTGAGAGAAAGGGAACAAATCCTTTATCCCCCACCCCCCCCATTTTTTCGGGCGGGCGATTTTATCCCAGGCAACCCAAGGAGAGACATAATCCTTCTTCTGGCCAGCCCATAAGAATCTGCTACAGATTTTCTTTATTTTCATCAAGATACATTTAGGCACCCATATGAGGCTGGCCCAGTACACTGGAATGGCCAAAATCACAGATTTAATCAGCACAAGCCTGCCTGCCCTTGACAACCATTTAAAACTCCAATGTTTCATTCTGTCCTCAATTTTCGCCAGGAGCCAATTCCAGTCTTGAGCCCTGTAAGAGTCAGGTTTCAGTTTAAAGCCAAGGTATTTGAACAGATTCGAGAGAGACTTTAATTCAAAAGAGAGAATCTCCTTTACTCTGTTTTCTTCAAGTGGAGAGAGCCCTGCTGTTGTGACCGAGGATTTCTGATCATTTATGGCCAGACCCGTAGCTTTTAGAAAGAGGTCTAAGAGCCTTTTAAGACAACAGAAGTCCTCCCAGCTCCCGTCACAGAAGATAAGGATGTCATCAACAAAAAGGAGATGTGTCACCCATAGGTTCAGACCAACTTCAATCCCTTTCATATCACCCTGTCTCTTCGCCGATTTGATCAATAAACTTAGTCCTTCAGCTGCTAGCAGAAAAAGTAGGGGGGAGAGAGGGCATCCCTGGCGAAAACCCCTCTGCGGGTTGAAGAAGTCCGAGGCAGCCCCATTTATCCGTACTGCAATCAAAGTCGAGGTGACACACGCCATGATCCACCTTACAAAATCATGCCTGAACCCCAAGTGAGTTAGGAGAAGCCTTAGATACATCCAACTGATTCTGTCATAGGCCTTAGAGAGATCAATTTTAATGATAGCCCCTTTTTTCCGGCTTCTTTTTAGGCTGTGAAGAGTTTCCTGAGCCACACCCACAGCCTCATGGATTTTTCTCCCATCCAAAAAGCCAAACTGTTCGTCAGAGATGCTTTTGGAGAGGAAAGGTTTCAGCCTGGAGGCGACGATCTTTGCAATAACCTTGTATAAACATGTGCAGAGAGAGATGGGGCGAAAGTCATTAAAAGATGAAGGTTGGTCCGACTTAGGGATGAGGGTCAGAAAGGTGGCGTTAAAGGGCTGATAGACCAAGCCTGAGACCCTTGATTATTCCACCACCGCAGTCAGGTCATCACCCAGAAGGTCAAAGAAGTGTAGAAAAAATTCCACCGTCCAGCCATCCGGGCCTGGGCTTTTCTCTTTTTGCATCGATTTCAGGGTTGATTCCACTTCGTCCTTGGAGACCGGTGCCATCAAAATATCATTTCCTTCATCTTCAATGTACCTTGGGAAAAATTGGGCTACTCTTATAACTTCAGCAATTGAAGCTTCTGCAGGAGCCTTAAAGAGGTCTTTGAAGAAAGCAACTCCAAGGGAGGCAAGCTCTTCAAAAGACTGAGCCTTTTCCCCATTTGCTTTTGGCAATTCCCATATGGTATTTAAATTTTTCCTCCCTTTAGCATAATTCTGAAAAAATTTTGTGTTTTCATCCCCCGCTTGAAGCCAGATGGCCCTGCTCTTTAAACGCCAACTTTCCTCCTTTACTTGAAGAATTTTCCTTCTGGCTGCCTCCAATTCCCGAATTCTGTCACGAGATTCCACTGTGTCATATCCCCTCCCATCCGGGGCTTCCAATAGCTCAAGCTCAGAGTTTATGGCCCTTAATTCCTCCTCTTCGAGTGATGCCTTGTGAGAAGCCCAGATTTTGGTTTCAGCTTTCAAAGTCTTCAGATTATCCATAAAAGCCTTACTTCGACTTAAAACCCCCTCATCACTTCGCCCATCCCTCCTCCAAGTGGAATGTACCAAGGAGGCAAAGGAATCATCGGACAGCCAAGAGGCATTGAATTTGAACGGGGTCCCTGGTTTTTTGAGAGTTCCCTTTGCCTCCAGCAGTATCGGGAAGTGATCGGACAAGCCCCCTTCCCCCACCCAATGACGAAAAATAGCTAGTTTCTCAGAGAGAGCTTCTCCCAAGAGAAAACGGTCCAACTTCTTCCCAACCCAGTCATCACCGACTCTTTTATTGCGCCAAGTAGGCCTGGCCTTAAGCAGAGAGAGGTCAATCAAATGGGATGAGGCTATCTTTGAGATAAAAAAGGCAGTTAGAGGGTCCGCTCTGGCATTGGCTCCCCACGATTCAGAAACCCCTAGTGAGAAGTTTAGATCTCCTCCAATGATCAAGTTTTGATGGTTCAGAAAAGAATTTTGGAAGAAGGAGGACCAGAACTTCTCCCTTTCCTGACAGGGCCCATAAACATTTAAGAGAAGAAAGGGAAAATAGAACTCCTTTGAGTAGAGCTCCACCGCCAAAGAGTGATCGAATCCCCAGGAGGAAATTTCTTTAAGGTTTCTAGCTCTAAATCCGGTGACCAAACCACCAGAACGGCCATCTACATCAATGGCCCGAAAGAGCCAGCCAGACATCGATTTTGAAAGAAAAGCTATAATTTCCTCCCCTTTACCAAGGGTTTCTTGAAGCATAATAATATCCGGATTATACTGTCTGATTAAGTTCCTGAAAGCTAGTTTTTTGGGTTGACTAGCTAACCCTCTACAGTTGAAGGAAAGCAATATCATTTCAGCGAAACAGAGGGTGGCTTTGCTGCTCTAAGCACCCCAGTTAAGGATTTTTGTTTCCCATCAACTATATCAATGATTGCCTTCTGCTTGGCCTTGGACATGTTGGATTTCCTACCTCTGGATTTCCTAGGCCCAATAGGCACTAAGTCCTGCTCAAGACCACCGGGAACAATCTCTTTCCCAGTACGAAAAGCCAAAGATCTCAGGTTATAGGGAGGAGCAGTCGATGGAGGAGCAGAGTCCAAAGAAAGGCAGGGGGGGGGGAATCAAGCTTGGAGGGCGGAGGATCTCCAGAGGGCGAGGGTACCGAAACGACAAGACTGTCAACCAGAGGTGGATTCAGATTTAAGCAAGAAAATTCCATCTGAAGTTGCCCAGATGTACAAGGCATCGAAAAAGCAGAGACAGGATCCATATATGAAAAGCATAAGGAAGAGGGGGAAGAAAGAGGCATACCCGCCTGTGGCTCCCACACAATCCCATCAGTCGGAGTAACCTAAGAAGCAGTCTGCGCTGGGAGTTGCTCATTAGACCGGGCGGAATTGATCTGCTGCAAAAGGGCTCCAGAAGTCACATCCTCCAACCCATCCTTTCCATCCTCCTCCATTGGTTCCTGTGGGAGATCCATGCCAGAGTTTGAAGCAGGAAACACCACCGACTTTCAGGACACCTTGAGAGGGTTCCTTCGACGGCGATGGCCCAGCGGGCATTCTTTGGCCAGATGCCCATAATTATGGCAGTGATGGCACCGAAAAGGAAAATTTTCGTAGTCCAGCTTTTGCACGAACTCTAGCTCCCTGTACTTTAATGTCATTGCTTCTGCAAGCCCTTCACGGGGGTTAAGACTTACTAAGATCCTCGCCACACTCAAATCATCTGTTTGCTCAAAATATTTATCAAAATCCAAGAACTTCCCCAAAGTATTTCCAATGGACATAAAAACCGAGTCAAACCAGAACTGAAGGGGTAACCCTGGCAATTTTACCCAAACAGGAGATTCGTTCAGCTTCTCGGTCTGGGCGTCAAACAAAGGTGTCCATCGTTGAAGAAGGACTGGTCGCTTACCAAAACTCCAGTTCCTGTCGAGAACCCAGTTTACATGATCTTTGTGTGCAAATCGCAGAGTGAACCATCCTCTCTCTAGCTCTTTGATCTCCACAGGCTTTCCTGGTGCATTTTCCCATTCCAATTGAACCCATTTCCGAATATAATCGGCCGAGAATTTCCGCCCTCGCACTCTGCCTACAAGCCTTGTCTCAGAGGCTGCCATAGCCTCTTCTACTCGAATATCCACTCCTAATGTACAACAAGGCTGGGGCTCCTTCTTTCTTATAGGACCCTGCTTTTTTCGCTTCCCACCCACCTTAATAACCAGCACCTCGCCTTCTCCAGGATCGGAGTGATGTCGATCTTCAGACGCCTCTACCCCTGGCGGCCCCTGGCTCCTCTCCTCCAAGCCCCTGTGCACACAAGAGTCACAAACCTTCTGTCTCTCAACCGCTGTATGCTTTTCGGGTTGGGACTTCTCTTTTTCCCTGACGCCTCCAGAGGCAATCTCCCCTTGTGAGCACCCCTTCAATCCCTTATCCAACAAGACCGGCTCGTTTGTGTGCCCACCTCCGTCGCCCAACACTCCAACCGAGGAGTCAGTCAGAGGTAAAGCACAGATCTCCTCCACCGAGAGCCCAATGACACTTTTGGAACTTAATTCCAAGTTTTTCCTTTGTACAGGGGCCCTAATATCGCTTCCAAAAGCCCATGGAAAACCTGCTTCTGAGACAGGCCTTTTCTCAGTCTTGTCCTTCACAGCTATGGACCCTTTCGAGCCATGCAGGCCGCAACTGGCCACCACGTCCTCTAGTCCTCCAGATAGGGGAGGAAACCCTATAAAATCAGAAATATCTGGCCCCGATTTAGTGAGTAGAGACCCGGATGCAGCAGAACAGTTCCTAGCGGAACTTTCACCTACAGAGGAAATACCCTGAGAGGATAAAGCGACACAGTCGACCTTTTTAGACTTTATCCCTTCAAGAAAAGCAGATCTGAGAGGAGAACTAACCGCCCCAGGCTCTTTGGAGTTAACCCCTTGTTTCACAAGCCTCTGAGGGAAGAATCGCTCCAAGTTTTGGACAGAGACATCATGGCCCCAAACGGTAAGAAGATCCTCAGGTGCCGGTTCCAGATCAACCAATTCACGTTCGAGACCCATTCCTGCAAAGTAAATACAAACCCTAGCCCTACGCCGAAAGAGCTGGAAACCCGTGAGGAGGTAAACTTCGTCGATCCGGTGAAAAAAAGAACGGAAAAAAGACAGCTTACAGGTTATGGATGAAACCGCAAAGTCCTATCTCGGTAAACGCACGCAGTGACTTTGCACGGAGGAAAACAGGAGGTTAGGCGAGGCCCTGACAGAAAAGGACCCCTGTCCCATCTCACCTTCCGCGTGGCCTGAGGCAGGCCCAGCCTGCAGGCATTACTGGTCCACCATTGCAGTAAACCCTAGCGCTCCATCGTCCTCCAGGCCATTGGGCCTCTAGCCCTTGATGTAGCACGTTCTTATTTAATTAACTGTGTATCCCATTCAACAAACAAAATTTCTTTATTCCTTTCTTCGATCCTGGGAAGATTTGCTTTCTTTCCTTATTCTGAGTCCTGCCATGAAATAAACTCTAATATGTTATCATATGCATTCTCAAATTCAATTCTAGTACTGACTGATTCATTAATAAGGGAAGATGTTATTTCACATAAAGTTTCAGCTTGTGCAATTTTGAACATAGGTCATCCAACTGCTGAGAAAATAATTTACTTGTTTCCAGAGCTTCTGTTCTAAATTGGTTAATTTTAGGATAATCTTTAAATTTATCCAATCTTGCTTGAAATTTTTTTCCTTTCTCTACTTTGGTGGCTTTCTCATTTTGTAGTAATGTCTGTAGTTTGGAAAAGTCTTGAGACAACTATTATTGTTTATGCAAGGCTTGCTGGTCAAGCTTCTTCTTTTCAATACTCATTTTTTCTTTCAATTGTTTGGCTCTGAGTATTTATTCTTCTAACTGCTGCTCCAACTGCAATATTATTTGTTGATCACCTGTTATTTTCTCTTCTAGCAATGATATCTATAAGTCTTTTTGTTTTATCATTTGATTGACTTCATCAGCTTTATCTATAGTGGCTGCACTACGGGCACCTGCATATTGTGATAATCTGGTAAGATCCTCTGAAGGATTTACCTCAATATTCTTCCATACAACATTCATTAATTCAACTTGTGAAGTTGCAGATGGTCCTTGATCTACCTTCCTTCTCATCCTTTGTTTTCTAACAACAGCCCTATGCTTAGGACTATAAAAGATATCCAGAGGAGGAATGTCTTCAACCCTCAAGACAATTTCTTCTGATGGATGTTCAGGGATAATATCCATATTCTGATTATTCAAAATATCAACTTGAGGATTATTTTTTCCTCCAATTTGCTGTTCAAATTGTTCATATTGTCTTAGCAATTGGGGAGTAATAATAATTTTAGTAGAATTTACCACTTTTTCCGTGGTTGATTCTCTTTCAAGTTGTTCATCTAGCTTATTACCTGTATTTATTTCTTCAGACTGCATATCAGTTTTGGTAATTGTATTCTCCTTTTTTGTCTGAATATCAAGTTTTCTAGTTGTACTTTCCTTCTCAGTATGCATATCAGGCTTGCTGGTAGACACTTCTTTTTCTGTCTTGCTAGCTGTGTCTTCCTTTTTCTTTTGTTCTGTTTCTATACTTTCAGCTTCTTGCAAAGGAATCCTTAGCTAGTCAAGGGGAGCTTTCAGCAATCTCTGACTTCTGAACTGCATAAATTTACTCATATCCTCTATCTAAAACTTGGATTTAGCCAAGTCATAAAATTGGGAAAATTTCTCAATAGAAACAAATAAATCATCGAAGTCATCAAGTTCATGTTCAAATCTAGCAATTTGAACCAAAGTTGTGAAATCGAAAGCTACTTTATTTAGATCATAATGTCTGCCTGGAATAGTTGCAAACTTCAGATATCTTATTTTAATGATTTCCTTCTCAGCATGTTTGAAATCATTAAGAGTATAATTTCCACAATGAAAGGGAAAGGTAGGCCACATCAATTTCTTGGCATTCTTTAAACATCTTGAAATCCCTCTTTCTGTCAACTGGTAAGAAATTTCTTGGGCTACCAGTTTATCAGGGACATATAGAGGTAAGATATGGGGTTCAACAATGCTTCGAAAAGATCTGATATAGGTAAACCTTTCTTCTCCAAACCAATTTCCAATTAGGGATATATAGTTCTTTGCCTTTTCAAAGAGCCGGGGAGGAAATTGGTTAAAAATGGTCTGATAGACAGGTAACATAGAGCCGTAAAAAATCCTATATACATGATTTTTAAAATGGACCTTCCACAAATACTTATGGTAAATATGTATCAGGATAGGGTTTTGAGGGGTCCATTTCCAACCTAGAATAGGAAATTCTAAATTGAAACATAGAGCATCTAAGATATAGGCACAAAAATGAAAAGGGGTTGTATTTCCAGTATCTTTATCCTTTCTATATTCCAAAATTCTATTAGCTATCTTTTCATAAAGGATAAATTACCAATCCATAATCTCATAATTCAGAGCAGAATGAATTAGGGGTACCATTTGAATTGAAAACCTTGCAGAATTATCATTTCCGAAAAGCCTACACATCATTGCAACAACATAGTAATATGGGGGTACAAGAGACTCCACGGAGTACATACTTGATGCTTAATTTTGGTGTTTTTCTGGAGCTCGTCTCCATTCCCTTATTGGTTCCGATTGAGTTTCATTGACTGCGGCGAAATATTTAATGAAGGCTTTGTTATAGATTATTTGAGGGTCCTGCAGATGGTACATCGCTTTCATATCTTCTGCTCTAAAATACCCAAATGTTTTTCCCGTAGTTGAAACAAATGTTCTGTTTGCGATGGTGATATTCTCTATCACCCATCGTATTACATCATAATAGGGGAATATATTTTCCCAAGCTGCAATTATATGAAGAAAAGAATTTGCAAGTGCTTTGAGAGGAGTCTCAGAATCAGAATTTGAGTCTTCTTCATCTGGTACTACCACCTTTACCTCTGTAACAATGGTTTTTTCTACTTCAATCAAGTTATACACTTCTTCCCAGGAAAGCTTCCCGAGACCCTGGCATGCCGTATCTGTAACCAGCTTGATTTTGGCTATTTTTTCTTTTGGAATTGTGGCAGTAGGAGTAGTCTTTGTGGCAGCAGTAGTTATTTATTTCTTAAATTTCTTAGACATTTTATCGTCTGGTATTGTTTCACCCACTCGGAAAATGAGGGGGTTGGATTTTCTATGGCTCTGCAAATGAGAAAAAACTTTCAGAAGCGAGAAGAAACGAAGTTAAAAGAACAATTGTGTGAAAAGATTTTATCAATGATATCTAATTTATTAACCCCGTAATAAACTTAAATGCCCTCCATGAGAGTCACATTCACCCATTCATATTGGAATCGATCACTATAATTCATTTTATTTTATAATTAATGATGATCGTACAATCAGAGATTGACGATATTGAAATGTTAATGTAAAAATTTCCTTTTGAATTTTTCGATTGCGATTAATAAATAATATATGCGCGACGCAAACAGCGATAAAAAACAACTAAATATCCATCGCATCAGAGGTTTTGAAAGGGAATCAAATGACATTTCATATTTTCTGCCGATTTGCAATTGCATTGATAGCATATCGCATCGGACATTTCCAAAGGAATTAAGTTTTACATGATTTCCGCCGATTTGCGATTGCGATGATGGTGGGGTCCATCGCATCGGAGTTTTGTAGAATAATTAAACGTGACGTCGTTATTCCGAAATGCGATTGCGATGAATCGCATCGCATCGGCGTTTATGAAATAGACCGAATGAAGGGTATCGTTTTTGAAATGAGATTTGCGATAAGTTCTATCACATCAGAGTTTTTTAAAACAAATGTGAAACCATAAGACTTTACCGATTTGTGATTGCGATCACATCAGAATTTTTAACATGAATACTTCTATTCTTTGTGCCGATGCGATATAAGACTTAAGTTTAATCGAATCGGAAATATTCAAGGTCACATGCATTTTTGGTATGCGATATGCAATGTATGACTTTTAGACAATGAATCTTTTTGTTGTTTTATTTAAAATAATCAGATTTCCTCAAAGTATTTTATTTCTATCTAAAAGAAAAGGGGACCTGTTTCTAAAGTAAAATTTATTCTAAAATTTTTAAATGGGGAGGGTTGTTCTACCGTACAACAATTGGCGATTCACTAGAAGAAATAGTTATCTCTGAAAAAATAAAATGAACACTATATTTTAAGTAAGGAAAAAGTTTTAAAGATAATGAAAACTATCTCAGAGAAATTTAAATAAAATCTAACTCTGAAAAAGAATAAAAATCACTTACAATTTCTTTCTAATTTCCCAAGAATAAAAACATTTTTGGGTTTTCTCAAGCCTTGATTGGTTGATAATAATAAAGTAAGGGGCCTTTCCAATTTTAGCTTTTGTAATATACTCTATTGTCATAGGCATTGCCTCTACTACCAGCAAACGTTTGTAGTCTTGACAGGGTTACCTTTTAACCATCAGCCATTCATTGTCCCATCCAATTAAGATCATGACTCTTTAAAAGATAAATTCATGAAATATTATCTCATGTTTTTTTGTCTTTTACTTTTTTAATTTAAAATCCACTGTTCTGGTTTGGTATCCAGTTAATAACAATACCACTCACTAGTTGTAATTAAACTGAACAAGCTGGCTCGTGATGAGACCCCTTGTCTTATAATTATAATCCATTACCCTATTTTGGTATGAAGTGTTGGTAATTTCAGTTTTATTACTTCTTATGATCGTGGTAAGCAGGCTCGTGATGAGACTTCTTATCTCTTAATTTTACATATAATTTATTAGAATTACATTCTAAAAAATCACAATCTTAATGGATGGGGTGAAATGATTTTTCTCCTTAACAATCAATGGATGACAATTTTTTAGAGTTTTCAATGCAAAAACTTGAAAAAGTCTTTACTTTTTATGGATAACCTTTCTCTTCTCAATAAACTTAAAATGATTTACAATTTTCTCAAGGTTTCAAAAGATTTTTCAAATGTTTAAACAATTTTTCAAAGTTTAATATTTTATTTTAACTACCCAAAAATTGTAATCATTTCTTTAAAAATTCTTATTTACATCAAAATAAGTATTTATAATATTTTCTCGAATATATTTTCAAATAGTAAAAAGTCAATTAAAAACCATTAACAACGTTATTTACATAAATAAACCAAATTGAATAAAGGAGTATGTACAGGTAAGAAGGGGTTACCTCCTTAGGAAAGGAATTTATTTAAGACAAGCCCATTCATAGGAAGAGATTCTTTCCTTCTTGATAAGTCTTGCAATATGAACGTAGATGAGCTTATCTTTTCAACAATCTGAAATGGTCAAAGCCACATTTTTTGAAATTTGGTATGCTTACCCTTATCTTCATGTGCTTTGTCCTATTTCAGAATAAGATCACCAATTTTCAAAGTTTTGGATCTCGTGGAACTTGAATCAAAAGAAGATTTTACCAGCTGTTGGTGTTTAGCATTAATACTTTTTGCTTTCTCTCTATCACTAGTAGAAAATGATGAAATTAGTGACTAGGTGACTAAAAAAGTTAGTCACCACAACTATTTTAAGTGAATTACTACTAAATTTGAACAATTTTAAGTGACCCAACTGAGAACGACTAACTTAAATGACTAATTTAGTCTAGGGATAAAATAAACGACTAGATAATAAGTGACCCAACTAAAAACAACTAACTTAAATGACTAATTTAGTCTAGGGATAAAATAAACGACTAGATAATAAGTGACCCAACTAAAAATGACTAACTTAAATGACTAATTTTGTCCATGACTAAAATATATGACTAGATAATAAGTGACAAAATTATAAATAATTAATGTAAATGAATACTGTAGTCCAAGAATAAAAATATGACCAACTAGCAAGTACAAGAAGTATATGATTTAGTCATTTATGTTAGTCATTTTTAATTGTGTCACTATAGAAATGGAACATTGCAATTTTGATATTAAAATGTTACATTTCACTAAATTTTGACATTGCAGATGGATTCAGAGATAAAGGGGGTCTCTGAATCCATCTGCAGCATTAAAATTTAGAGACAAAGGGGTTGCTTCCCCACATTCATGGATGACATCCACAATAAATTTGTTAGTGTGGACTAGCGCACCTTACTCAAGAGATTTGTCGATCTAGGCATTTGATAGTGTAAAACTAGCCAAATACCCATCAACACTAATAAAAAATTGTTTAGCTAACCCTTATTTTCTATGCAAAAATACTGGAGATATTTTTCCACATTCGTGAATACATGTTGAAAAGAATTATAACCAACTTAATTACAAATTAATTATAAATATATTTCTATATTTTCTTATGCTTTGATATAAAAGTGCATGTTTAAAAATCTTTTCAATGAAACTAATGTTTAAAAATTTAATCATAATATTATTCATTGTAAAAAGCTTTTATAAAATTTATACAAACATTATATATCTTAAAAATAGCTTAAAAGATGAATTAATATAATTTTTTCATTTTCTTATTTTAAAAAACTTTTTTTTTTCTTATTTTGAAAGAAAAATAAGAGATTCTCTTCAATTGACAAATTCATAAATATTTAAAAAATTAAATACTAATCTAAACCCAAATCAATGTAAAATGGTGGAGGGAAATTCATAAATATTTTAAAAATTAAATACTATTCAATAATCTAAACCTGAATCAAAGGAAAGTGATGGAGGGAAAAATTCAAAATGATAGTGGGAAAAATAACAAAAAGGTTTAAAAAATGAAAAATAATTGGTATATTGCACAACATTTCCAAATTCCGTTTTCCTGTGACCGCGGCACAATTCGATTATTGGAAACCAACAAGAAGCGGGAAAGAAACCAAACAGAGAGCGGAGCACATTTTACATGTCAATGCAAATATACAGCATAAAAAATCCATGCGTTCCCTGGGATTTGGAGCCATTTTATCTCTGTTTTTGGTTTTTGAACTAAAATGAAATCGAATTTGCCGAGGTTTTGAGAGTGTTTGTCCAGAGTTCTGTAGTATAACGATGGATTTGCAGATCTATCCCTATTGCTTCGCGAAGCTCTGGTGCAGCAGGGTTTTAAGGGTTTGGCCCGGCTTCTGGCAGAGGGTTTGAATCAAATCAGTGAATGAACATCCACCTACATCATTCATTTATGCAATGGAAGAGTATTCACGAAGCTCTGGTGCAGCAAGGTTTGAAGGGTTTGGCCCGGCTTCTGGCAGAGGGTTGGAATCAAGTTACTAAATGAACATCCACAAGCATCATTCATTTCTGCAATGGAAGAGTATGTTAGATATGTCCCAAGAGCATCATCACTCATCAGTCCGGAGGGAGTTGGTATGAACATCTATCTCAGGAGATTATACAGTTTATTTAAGACATCGAAATTGCATTTTGTTTGTTATTTCCAGAGCTCTAGTGAAATTTTCTAATAATTGTTCCTTTTTAAAGAAATATTCATTAATATGATAGTGTTTCTCGAATAGAAGACTGAGTCTGCTCCAAAGGTTTTATCTCTGGAGTACAAGAAAAAATCAAAACCCCAGGATGATGCACCACTAGTTTCTTCCTTAGTTCCATTCGAATAGAAAACGGAGTCTGCTCCAAAGGTTTTATCTCTGGAGTTCAAGAAAAAATAAAAACACCAGGATGATGCACCACTAGTTTCTTCCTTAGTCCCATTCGACCTCTAGTTTTCTTCTTGACAACTACTATCAAGGATACCGCTACACATATTAATTTTGTAGCAGACTTGAGACCTGCAACAACAGAATGAATATTCTTGTTATCTAAACCCCTAGTACATAGAAAACACAGTTGCAGTGAAGCCAACATCTTTTGTGTATGCTACCCAAAAGAGATAATGGTAAGAAAAATCATCTTAGAATTTACACTTCCTTCAGAGAGTATAACAACAAGTATACATACATTAAAAATATAAACCAATAAATCTAATACAGAGATTGTGCTTTGCAGAAACAAAGGTACAAACCTAGATTAACAATCATAGTATCCTTGTGGCTTTCCTCATGGCCAAGTGGTGTCAAAGCTTCCTTCTCTGGAACTACCATGCCTATAATACCACCTTTCATCGCAGTCTTCCAAGTATGCACTCAACCACCATCTGTAATTCTAGCACACATACCAACCCCAATATATACCTGCCTCAACTTATCACTATGTGGAATGCAAGGACCATGTCCATACAATGGGGTAGATGGTACATTATATACTCCAACCGCAGGATTTGGTACAACATCATTCCACTGATGAACATCTCCATCACTAGTTAAAGCAATGAGGTCTTCTTGTGGGAGTGAAAATATTAAAATAGTATAAAAATCACCGCACTCAACATAAATGAGTATCCATCCTTTCCCTAGAAACAGTCTACATAAATTGACACTTGCATTTCTAAAATGTATTTTTTTGCACACATGTACGTGGGCATGAATACATAGTAGAATGAGAAAGAGTGGATTCATTAATTCATTAGATGATGCGATGTCTCATTGAGTCATTACATAGTAGGAGAATAGGAGAACACTGCATATCTCCCAAATACCTAACTAATAGCAACCACATTTAATACTATATTAAATGCCTAATAAGTGAATCTTCTATTTGGCAGCTTTGGCAGCTCAATTTCACAAATTTTCTAGGTGGTTACTAGTTAAAATTTGTATGGAAGCTATCAATGCTCTTCGTTATCCTCTACTACAGGTTGGCTTCTCTTTTTGTGGCTTAATCACTTTGATTCAGAGGTTCTACCAAGAACATAAGCTATACCTTTTTACATTTATGTTGGCAGCTACCCACTCACTCACGACATCTTTGACTTGATTCTTTGGTTATTCAGCAGATAATATCTACCCATGTGATTCTTTGGTGATCCATCATTACTTTTTTCCAAAAACAAATGCTTCAGACTGAGACAGCTGAGGCTATGGTTCATGACCTAGATTTTCTTATGTTCCTTTGGGTACAGGCATGTGGTACAATTATCTACATCCTAAATAGGTTTTCTCTCTATATATTGAAGGAAAAAACACCAAAGGAAGCTTTCATCGGTGAGAAATCCTAGGTATCACACTTTTTGTGTTGTTGTCCTGTATATATTCATATTTTTGAGGAGAAATGAACTAAATTGAAACACTTCAATTTGAAGGGTGTTTTTGTTGGATATAATGAGTCCTGCAAGGCCTATGGAGTCTACATTCTGTCACAATGGAAAATAATAGTGGATTGAGATGTGAACCTTGTGATACTGCATGGTCCCTCGAGGTCTTAGGATCCTTTTAGTAGAGGTTTAGGAGGGAGAAACCTTTTCTGTCCTAATGATGATTAGCAAGGTTTTGGAGGTGGAAGTGATGATTTAGTATTTTTTGGTTCAACAAGGTAGCCTAGGTGGTACTAAACATAGTAGGATGCATAGGAGCATGTTGGATCTCCAAAGCCATCCTTTGTAGCGAGTCATCTTTCTAAAAAGTTTCTGAATTATGTTGCACCGATGTCTTCCATCATTTTTGTAGAGCCTTTTAGTTACGAGGAGGTAGTTGGTTAGCAGGGATGACAGAATGTTGTGGTGGACATGGATAACTCTATATTAAAGAATGATGTTTGGGAGATTGTGCCAACACAAATGGGGCAGTTTGTGATTTATTCTAGGTGGATGTTTGAGGTGAAGCTTGCAGCAGATAAAAAACTACAAAGGTTTAGTTCATAGTGAGAGTATTCTCTAGAGAGGAGTTGACTATAAGGACACATTTACTCTAGTTGCTAGTGCACTTGCATTAGGTTCGTTAATGTATTTAGCATCAATTCTTGGTTGGCATTGATATCAAATGGATGTAAGAACATTGTTTCTTATTGGTCTAATCAAGGAGGAAATATAGATCAATCACAACTCTATAATGAAGAATTTTGTTTGGGAGATTGTGCTAACACAAGTGGGGAAGTTTGTGATTTATTCTAGGGGGGTTTTTGAGGTGAAGCTTGCAGTAGATACCATAAAAATGTACTAAGGTTCAGTTCACAGTGAGACTAGTCTCTAGATAGGAGTTGACTATGAGGATACCTTTAGGATTTACTCTAGTTTCTAGGGTACTTGCATCAGGTTCATCATATCTTTAGCATCAATTTTTGGTAATAATTTATATCAAATGGATGTAAGAACATTGTTTCTTAATGGTCTAATTGAGGAGGCAATATACATTAATCAGTTGAGAGGCTTTCAGGTGCGTGGGTGAGAGATCCATGTATGCAAATTGAAGGAGGACTTTTATGGGATGAAGTTGGCATCACATGCTCAATACTCTAGGATTGAAGAATAATTGGTAGGTTCAAGCTTTACTATAGCTATTGCAGATCTTGATCTTGATTATTTATTTGGTAAATTTGATTTGCTTGTTTTTGTGAGATCCTAGGGAAAATTTCACCCTAGGATTTCAACAAATTATTTTTCGGACAATGACACCAAGACTCATCCAATACAAATGAAGTGTTCAACAAATAACATTGCTATCTCAACATTACAGTAAACAATATGATAGTTCAACCATGCAATAGAATTTCATAGTACCACTATATTCTCCATATTTAATAGTTTAGTATAGTTTCAAACAGTTGCAGTATAATTTCGTATTGGACAAAGTTGTATTCTAACCAGAAATCCATAGACCTGAATAGACCTTTGCGAATTCTAACTAGGGCTAATATCCGAATGGTTTCAAGGGTCAAGACGGAGGATAAAACTCGTCTTCTTCCTTGGACTTCCTTCAGAAAATTCTCTGAGAATCTATCCAATACCACTGCATCGTATTAGAGGGTCTTGGATCTGCTTTGGTCCTAAATCAATTCCTCTATGCTTTCCTCGGATAGCCACTTCGAGCTCTGTATAGGAGTAGGAAATTTCTTCAGAAGTTAAGACCTATTGCAGAGCACAAATAATCCCCAAGTGGCTTGAGGAAGGGGGTTGGCTGGGATTAGCCTCCTTTGATGCTAAAAAAATTCATATTAATTTGCCTCAGAATAATTACGTAACTAACCAGTCTCAGGGTTTTGTTTCAGTCTCAGGGTTTTGTTTTCTTGGGAATTGTGATAATATCTTGCCTCAGATAGTTCTGCTTCTCGGATGGGAAAAATTTCCACAATCATCTTTTATAGATTCATTGGATGTTTGTTTGACACCATCTCCATGCAAATGAATGTTGTTTTCAGTTATTTCCTTTTCACTAGCCAATGAATTTTTTGCATCCTTAAGCCAGGTTGATATTGAGATTGGATCAAGTGTTCCACATACACATCTTCGCTTCTTCTTTGATTATACATCATATGAGACACAGATTTATTGGGTGATCCTTCATATTACTACACCTTTCTTCTTGTTCTCTGCATTTGTCCAGTAGTACCATGTTTTTTTATACACCTTCCTTTTAGTAATTTTTTCCAGAAAATATTAGTAGGTATCTTCTTTGCTGTCAATTGGTTGTATAACTCACCAAGCAGTGGGACACCTTTTCCATACCTACCTTCCTGTGGTACTTTTGCAATAATACCATTCTCTGGTGTATTATCAATCTCAAATATGTCACTTGCACAGGTTAACATGTCTTGAGATAAAGACTTCAAGTTTTGATTTCTAGAAACATATGTCAATTTGAAATCAAGATCATTCACATCATGAAGCTTCTCATACTTCTCAAAAAGATGTGCAACACCCCACCTGAGGAGAAAATGGCAAATTGTTGCACTGAAATTTTCCAAACTGTTATCTAGTAAATAGTCTTGCTTGGCATAAATCAGGACTCTCTCCTCCACTATGTATGGGCAATAGAACCGAAAAATTTTCAAGTACTCAACTTGGTTATCGATATGTATCTTCTGTAAGGCCCATAAGTCACCGATTGGGTTCCATTCACTGTAAAATATTATTATAGTGTCAATTGAAAAAATATTTATGCTTGTTCCACAAGCACATTTTTTGAGTAAAAACACAAACCACCCAGAATCCTTACTATTAAACTTCTGCAAGGCTACCTGTTTCTTGGTAGCAGGTAAGCAACCATCAATACGCTCATGGGAGTCAATCGCAAAACGTTGGCTGATATGATCATCCAGAATATCACCAATGGAAATTGGCCCAGATAGTCCAATCATCTGGAAAATAATCAACACCCTTTGGCCTTCTAGCCTTAGCTCTGATAGTATATTGTCCAACAGCTGCAACTTGTTGCTGGCATTTATATCAGCATCAAGGAATTCAACTTCTGAAAGGACCTTTCGATGCAAACTTTGCAATGAACCATCCACAAGATAAGGATGATTGCAACACTTCCTTAATGAAAGAAGGATGTCCCTGAGAGCTCCAGAATTATTTTTCTTCGCCACTGAACACAAAAAATCTATATTTGTCATAAAAATGTTACAGTACTGCTCCACCCGTACATATGCCAGGTCTATAGGAACCCAATACTCTTTTAAATTGGCACTTGTCAAAGGGTCTGATTTTCGCTCATCTACAATGTTTTCTGACAAATTGCTCTTCAATAAACCAAGATGTTCACTACTGCTATGTTGTTGCTCTTCAAAATCATCAACATGTTGACTCTCTTTTTTAGTATCGAGGAAGTCAAGAAGATGAGAAACGTCGGGGGAATTATCCTTCAACTACTCATGGAAAATCACAAGTTGAAAATCAACAGGTAGTTGCTCCAAATGTTGGAAAACTTTTGAAAGTTTAAGGCATTGCCCTTCATCTACAATCACTGCTTCCCAATCTAGGCATATTAAAGAGTCTAGATCTGTGGTGACAACATCGGAGGTGGATAAGACAATCTGAACAAGCAAACATCCACTTTCTTCTGAAAATTAAAGCTTCTGGATAATATCTCTTGACTCTCTATTACCACAATAAGCCACCATATTTATAGAAGAAGCCTACCTAAAAAATTCTGACTCCCAGCTATATATTCGACAATAGGTCTGTTTATGTGAAAATACTTGATTAAGGATATGATAAAGGCAATCATTATAGCAATGTGTTCCTGATTAACTTCATCAATGACAAGAGCATTCTTGTGGTTTTTCCAGAACTCTCGAAGTTTATTGACAGATGTAAGAAGAGAAGAATCCAATAACTCTTTCATCCAGTCTGGAGGTATTTTCAACCTTGAAAAAATGACTGTTCTACAGCTCTTTTGCCTTAACTTCTTGAGTAGGACTAGCTTGCTGGTGTGCCTCATGATAGCAAAGTTCGTATGCTTTCATTAGTTCCCTAGTTGAAGTTAGGTTAAGAAAAGTTCTATCTTCTAACTCCCATGTACATTGATCGTAGCCTAACACTTTCCATTTGATGAACCATTCTTGCCAGCCAAATTCACTAACTGCATCTGTGCACTCTTTATCAGGATTCTTAGGAAAGATCAGTGCTCTCTTCTGAATAAGCTGTTGTGGTTCAGCCCATTCAGAGTTCCATTTAAGAGCCTTTCCTTGCTGCAGTTTTTTCTTGAAATTAGCCAGCTGCTTGGGAGCTTCCTTGACAAGCAGAATTTCACTGACCCAGAAATTATGAAGATGAGAGAGTCCTCTATACTTAACAAAATATATCCTTTGTTTTTTCTTAAGTCGTCCTACTACTTGATCTGATTCAATTGGTATGCAGTCTTCACAGCCATTTCATGATCTCTAGCATTATTAGATTTAAACAATGTTTTTTCTTTTAGCCCATCGTGATCTCTCTGAGTTGAATCCGACATTGAACAACCTATAAGAGGATGAACACCATATTCGCTCTCAAAAATGTTGTTTGCTTTCTCTCTTTTTTTCCACAAAGATATCCTATTTAGCAAATTGTTTAGGTTCAACATGCTTGACGTTCCATATCGATTCGACTCCTTTGCAAACAGAGTGTACACCACATGATATTCTCATGTAAGTACAAGTTGGGTAGTACCCGTCACTAGGAGGAACTTGAACCAAGGGTGGGTCAAGGCAACCTACATGGTAAGTTACGAGGCAGTGTTTTCCATCACAACACAGCAGCTCCCTGCCTTCTTTAGAGACTTGGCACACATTATTATAAAAATCTGTAGAAGACTTCACAACAGAACCACTTATATGCAAAGAAAATGGTTCCTCAATGTTAGCGTCTTCTATGCTTACCTCTGTTCCACCAACCATTCTCTTAAGGTCCAAAGTGTCCTCATCTTCATAATCCTCTAAACATATTTGATGACTATCAAACCCTGGAACATTCTTACTCAACCTTTTTGCCCCCTTTTGAGTTACAGCAGAGTCATCTCCTCCATCTTTATCTGAATTTACAATAGCTTTGTCCTCCTGCAGAGAACTAAATGGTTCCTCAACTGGTCTTGATGACTCCAAATAGCTTCTTTGCTGTCAATTGGTTGTCTGACTCACCAAGCAGTGGGACACCTTTTCCATACCTGCCTTCCCGTGGTACTTTTTCAATAATACCATTCTCTGGTGTATTATCAATCTCAGATATGTAACTTGCACAGGTTAACATGTCTTGAGATAAAGACTTCAAGTTTTCATTTCTAGAAATAGATGTCAATTTGAAATCAAGATCATTCACATCATGAAGCTTCTCATAATTATCAAAAAAATGTGCAATGCCCCAGCTGAGGAGAAAATGGCAAACTGTTGCACTGAAATTTTCCAAATTGTTATCTAGTAAATAGTCTTGCTTGGCATAAATCAGGGCTCTCTCCTCCACTATGTATGGGCAATAGAACCAAAAAATTTTCAAGTAATCAACTTGGTTATCGATATGTATCTTCTGTAAGGCCCATAAGTCACTGATTGGGTTCCAGTCACTGTCAAATATTATTACAGTGTCAATTGAAAAAATATTTATGCTTGTTACACAAGCACATTTTTTGAGTAAAAACACAAACCACCCATAATCCTTACTATTAAACATCTGCTAGGCTGCCTGTTTCTTGGTAGCAGGTAAGCAACCATCAACACGCTCATAGGAGTCAATCCCAAAACGTTGGCTGATATTATTATCCAAAATATCACCAATGGAAATTGACCCAGATCGTCCAATCATCTGGAAGAGAATCAACACCCTTTGGCCTTCTAGCCTTAGCTCTGATAGTATATTGTCCAACAGTTGCAACTTGTTGCTGGTATTTATATCAGCATCAAGGAATTCAACTTCTGAAAGGACCTTTCGGTGCAAACTTTGCAATGAACCATCCACAAGATAAGGATGATTGCAACACTTCCTTAATGAAAGAAGGATGTCCCTGAGAGCTCCAAAATTATTTTTCTTCACCACTGAACACAAAAATCTATATTTGTCATAAAAATGTTGAAATACTGCTCCACCTATACATATGCCAGGTCTACAGGAACCAAATACTCTTTTAAATTGGCACTTGTCAAAGGGTCTGATTTTTTCTCATGTACAATGTTTTCTGACAACTTGCTCTTCAATAAACCAAGATGTTCACTACTATTATGTTGTTTCTCTTCAAAATCATCAACATGTCGACTCTGTTTTTTAGTATCGAGGAAGGAAAGAAGATGAGAAATGTCAGGGGAATTATCCTTCAACTGCTCATGGAAAATCACAAGTCGAAAATCAACAGGTAGTTGCTCCAGATGCTGGAATTTTTTTGAAATTTTAAGGCATTTCCCTTCATCCACAATCACTACTTCCCAATCTAGGCATTTTAAAGAATCCAGATCTGTGGTGACAAAATCAGAGATTGATAAGACAATCTGAACAAGCACACATCCACTTTCTTCTGAAAATTCAAGCTTCCAGATAATATCTCTTGACTCTCTATTACCACAATAAGCCACCATATTTATAGAAGAAGCCCACCTCAAAAATTCCGACTCCCAGATATATATTCAACAATAGGTCTGTTTATGTGAAAATACTTGATTAAGGATAGGATAAAGGCAATCATTATAGCAATGCATTCCTAATTAACTTCATCAATGACAAGAGCATTCTTGTGGTTTTGCCAGAACTCTTGAAGTTTATTGACAGATGTAAGAAGCGAAGAATCCAGTAGCCCTTTCATCCAGTCTAGAGATCTTTTCAATCTTGAAAAAAGGACTGTTCTACAGCTCTTTTGCCTTAACTGTTTGAGTAGGAATAGCTTGCTAGTGTGCCTCATCATAGAAAATTTCATATGCTTTCATTAGTTCCCTAGTTGAAGTTAGGTTAAGAAAAATTCTATCTTCTAACTCCCATGTACATTGATCATAGTCTAACCCTTTCCATTTGACGAACCATTCTTGCCAGCCCAATTCATTGACTGCATCTGTGCACTCTTTATCAGGATGCTTAGGAAAGATTAGTGCTCTCTTCTGAATAAGCCGTTGTGGTTCAGCCCATTGAAAGTTCCATTTAAGAGCCTTTCCTTGCTGCAGTTTTTTATTGAAATTAGCCAGCTGCTTGGGAGCTTCCTTGACAAGCAGAATTTCACTGACCCAGAAATTATGAAGATGAAGGAGTCCTCTATACTTAGCAAAATATATCATTCATTTTTTCTTGAGTCGTCCTACTACTTTATCTGATTTCACTTGGTATGCAGTCTTCACAGTAATTTCACGTTCTCCGATATTATTAGATTTAAACAATGTTTTTTCTTTTAGCCCATCGTGATCTCTCTGAGTTGAAGCCGACATTGAACAACCTATAATAGGATGAACACCATATTCGCTCTCAAAAATGTTGTTCACTTTTTCTTTTTTTTCCACAAAGACATCCAATTCAACAAATTGTTCAGGTTCAACATGCTTGACATCCCATATCGGTTTGACTACTTTGCAGACATAGTGTACACTACATGATATTCTCATGTAAGTACAAGTTGGGCAGTACCAGTCACCAGGAGGAACTTGAACCAAGGGTGGGTCAAGGCAACCTATATGGTAAGTTATGAGGCAATTTTTCCATCACAACACATCAGCTCCCCACCTTCTTTACAGACTTGGCACACATTATTATAAAAATCTGTAGAATACTTCACAACAGAACCACTTATATGCACAGAAGATGGTTCCTAAAAGTTAGAATCTTCTCTGCTTACCTCTGTTCCACCAACCATTCTCTTAAGGTCCAAACTCTCCTCATCTTCATAATTCTCTAAACAGATTTGACGACTATCAAACCCTGGAACATTCTTACTCAACCTTTTTGCCCCCTTTTGAGTTACAACAGAGTCATCTCCTCCATCTTTATCTGAATTTACAATAGCTTTGTCCTCCTGCAGAGAACTAAATGGTTCCTCAACTTGTCCTGATCACTCCAAATAGCTTCTTTGCAAGCCGACTGAACGAATAGGTGGGTCCTTTGGCAAACAATTATGATACAACTAATGAGTTTTGGTAACAGCATCTAAAAATTTCTTATATTTACACATATTTTTAATTTCTTTGTAATTCTCCCAAAATGGATGAAAAGACCTTGCCTCAATAAATTCGGGTTCCTCCCTTGAATCCACAGAGTAAATGAGTTGAGTTAATGCCAACCCATAATGTGTAGATGAATTTTTTTTTTCTGCATACTATCAGACTTTAGCACAGTGAAAGTAGGCCACCATCTGCCCTTTTCTATCTCACCCCAAACAATCATCTTTGGTTCAAAATCATTGCTTATGTTATTCTCATCTGAGTCAGAATCTCCATTAGCAGATTCTTTCCCCACTCCTACATTTCCACATATATTAGAAGAAGATTCATTTCTTTGAAAACAAGCACGTGATTCCACATGGTCATCAGCATTTGTATTTGGTTCAATGTGCACACAAGAATCACAAAGACTCTGTTTAGTTTCCTCCTGTGAATCAACGTAATTAGAATTCAAAGCGTGACATGCATTTTCATCACAACACCAAGACTGTCTACATACTTGAATATTCTCTATCCTCTTCCACTTTTTGCATTGATACATTGTGCCCATTCCCTGGTATGCTGATCCTCACTCATCCCATGCTGCTGCACTCATCATAAATGAGTATCCATCCTTTCCCTAGAAACAGTATGCATAAATCCACACTTGCATTTATAAAATGTATTTTTTTGCACACATGTACGTGGGCATGAATACACAGTAGAATGAGAAAGAGTGGATTCATTAATTCATTAGATGATGCGATGTCTCATTGAGTCATTACATAGTAGGAAAATAGGAGCACACTACATATCTCCCAAATACCTAACTAATAGCAACCAAATTTAATAGTATATTAAATGCCTAATAAGTGAATCTTCTATTTGGCAGCTCAATTTCACAAATTTTCTAGGTGGTGACTAGTTAAAATTTGTATGGCAGCTACCAATGCTCTTCATTATCCGCTGCTACAGGTTGGCTTCTATTTTGGTGGCTTAATCACTTTGATTCAGAGGCTCTACCATGAACATAAGCTATACCTTTTGACATCTCTGTTGGTAGCTACCCACTCACTCACGACATCTCTGACTTGATTCTTTGGTTATTCAGCAAATAATATCTACCCATGTGATTCTTTGGTGATCCAGCATTACTTTCTTCCAAAAAGAAATGATTCAGACTGAGACAGCTGAGGCTATGGTTCATGACCTATATTTTCTTATGTTCCTTTGGGTAGGGGCATGTGGTACAATTTTCTACATCCTAAACAGTTTTCCTCTCTAGATATTGAAGGACAAAACATCGAAGGAAGCTTTCATCGGTGAGAAATCCTAGGTATCACACTTTTTATGTTGTTGTCCTGTATATATTCATATTTTTTAGGAGAAATGAACTAAATTTAAACACTTCAATTTTAAGGGTGTTTTTGTTGGATATAATGAGTCCTGTAAGGCCTATGGAGTCTACATTCTGTCACAATAAAAAATAATAGTGAACTGAGATATGAACCTTGTGATGATGCATGGTCCCTTAAGGTCTTAGGAGCCTTTTAGTAGAGTTTTAGGAGTGAGAAACCTTTTCTGTCCTAATGATGATTAGCAAGGTTTTCGAGGTGGAAGTGATGCTTTAGTATTTTTTGGTTCAACAAGGAAGCCTAGGTGGTACTAAACATAGTAGGATGCATAGGAGCATGTTGGATCTCCAAAGCTATCCTTTGTAGCGATTTATATTTATAAAAAGTTTTTGAATTATGTTGTACCGATGTCTTCTATCATTTTTGTAGAGCCTTTTAGTTATGGGGAGGTAGTTGGCTAGCAGGTATGGCAGAATGTTGTGGTGGACGTGGAAAAATCTATACTGAAGAATGATGTTTGGGAGATTGTGCCAACACAAGTGGGGCAGTTTCTGATTTATTCTAGGTGGATGTTTGAGGTGAAGCTTGCAGCAGATAAAAAACTACAAAGGTTCAGTTCATAGTGAGAGTATTCTCTATAGAGGAGTTGACTATAAGGACACATTTACTTTAGTTGCTAGTGTACTTGCATCAGGTTCGTTAATTTCTTTAGTGTCAATTCTTGGTTGGCATTGATATGAAATGGATGTAAGAACATTGTTTCTTAATGGTATAATCAAAGAGGAAATATAGATCAATCACAACTCTATAATGAAGAATGTTGTTTTCTATATTGTGCCAACACAAGTGGGGAAGTTTTTGATTTATTCTAGGGGGGTTTTTGAGGTGAAGCTCGCAGTAGATACCATAAAAATGTACTAAGGTTCAGTTCACAGTGAGACTATTCTCTAGAGAGGAGTTGACTATGAGGACACTTTTAGGATTTACTCTAGTTGCTAGTGTACTTGCATTAGGTTCGTCATATCTTTAGCATCAATTTTTGGTTGGAATTTATATCAAATGGATGTAAAAAAATTGTTTCTTAATGGTCTAATTGAGGAGGCAATATACATCAATCAATTGAGAGGCTTTCAGGTGCGTGGGTGAGAGATCCATGTATGCAAATTGAAGGAGGACTTTTATGGGATGAATTTGGCATCACATGCTCAGTACTCTAGGATTGAAGAATAGCTGGTAGTTTCAAGCTTTACTATAGCTATTGCAGATCCTGATCTTTATTTTTTACTTGGTAAATTTGATTTGCTTGTTTTTGTGAGATCTTAGGGAAAATTTCAACCTAGGATTTCAACAAATTATTTTTCGGACAATGACACCAAGATTCATCCAATACAAATGAATGAAGTGTTCAGTAAATAACATTGCTATCTCAACATTAAAGTAAACAATACGATAGTTCAACCATGCAACAAAATTTCATAGTACCACTATATTCTCCATATTTAATAGTTTAGTATAGTTTCAAACAGTTGCAGTATAATTTCATATTGGACAAAGCTGTATTCTAACCATAAATCCATAGACCTGAATAAACCTTTGTGAATTCTGATCAGGGCTAGTATCCAAATGGTTTCAGGGGTCAAGACAGAGGATAAAAATCTTCTTCTTCCTTGGACTTCCTTCAGAAAATTCTCCGAGAATCTATCCAATACCACTACATCGTATTAGAGAGTCTTGGATCTGCTTCGGTTCTAAATCAATTCCTCTATACTTGCCTCAGATAGCCACTCTAAGCTCTATATAGGAGTAGGAAATTTATTCAGAAGTTAAGACCTATTTCAAAGCACAAATAATCCCTGACTGGCCTGAGGAAGGGGGTTGGTTGGGATTAGCCTCCTTTGATGCTAAAAAAATTCAGATTAATTTGCCTCAAAATAATTATGTAAATAACCAGTCTCAGGGTTTTGTTTCTGTCTCAGGGTTTTTTTTTTTTTTTTTCCTGGGAATTGTGATAATATCCTGCCTCAGATCATTCTGCTTCTGGAATGGGAAAAATTTCCACAATCATCTTTTACAGATTCATTGGATGTTTGTTTGGCACCATCTGCATGCAACTAAATGTTGTTTTCAGTTATTTCCTTTTCACTAGCCAATGAATTTTTTGCATCCTTAAGCTAGGAGGATATTGAGATTGGATCAAGTGTTCCACATACACATCTTCACTTATTCTTTGATTCTACATCATCAGAATGAGACATAGATTTATTGGGTGATCCTCCATGGTACTACACCTTTCTTCTTGGTCTCTCCATCTGTCCAGTAGTACCATGTTTTTTTATACACCTTCCTTTTAGTAACTTTTTCCAGAAAATATTAGTAGGTATCTTCTCCACTGTCAATTGGCCATCTGACTCACCAAGCAGTGGGACACCTTTTCCATACCTGCCTTCCCGTGGTACTTTTGCAATAATACCATTCTCTGGTGTATTATCAATCTCAGATATGTCACATGCACAGGTTAACATGTCTTGAGATAAAGACTTCAAGTTTTCATTTCTAGAAATAGATGTCAATTTAAATCAAGATCATTCACATCATGAAGCTTCTCATACTTCTCAAAAAGATGTGCAACA
The DNA here is from genome assembly GCA_034641835.2 of Pinus albicaulis. Classification (NCBI taxonomy): domain Eukaryota; kingdom Viridiplantae; phylum Streptophyta; class Pinopsida; order Pinales; family Pinaceae; genus Pinus; species Pinus albicaulis. Next base: position 678,143,935 of record CM076571.1, on the reverse strand, counting down.
TCCCAACTGAGGAGCAAATGGAAAACTGTTATACTGAAATTTTCCAAACTATTATCTAGTAAATAGTCTTGCTTGGCATAAATCATGACTCTCTACTCCACTGTGTATGGGCAATAGAATTGAAAGATTTTCAAGTACTCAACTTGGTTATCGATATGTATCTTCTGAAAGGTTCGTAAGTCACTGATTGGGTTCCAGTCACTGTCAAATATTATTACAGTGTCAATTGAAAAAAGCTTTATGCTTGTTCCACAAGCACATTTTTTGAGTAAAAACACAAACCGCCCAGAATCCTTACTATTAAACTTCTGCAACTCTGCATGTTTCTTGGTAGCAAGTAAGCAACCATCAATACACTCGTAGGAGTCAATCCCAAAACGTTGCCTGATATGATCATCCAGAATATCACCAATGGAAATTGACCTAGATCGTTCAATCATCTAGAAAAGAATCAACACCCTTTGGCCTTCTAGCCTTAGCTCTGATAGTATATTGTCCAACAATTGCAACTTGTTGCTGGCATTTATATCAGCGTCAAGGAATTCAACTTTTGAAAGGACCTTTCGATGCAAACTTTGCAATGAACCATTTACAAGATAAGGATAATTGCAAAACTTCCTTAATGAAAGAAGGTTGTCCCTGAGAGCTCCAGAATCATTTTTCTTCACCATTGAACCCAAAAAATATATATTTTTCATAAAAATGTTGTAGTACTGCTTCATCTATACATATGCCAGGTCTACAGGGACCCAATACTCTTTGAAATTAGCACTTTTCAAAGGGTTTGATTTTCGCTCATATACAATGTTTTCTAACAACTTTCTCTTCAATAAACCAAGATGTTCACTACTGTTATGTTGTTGCTCTTCAAACTCATCAACATGTTGAATCTCTTTTTCAGTATTTAGGAAGGCAAGAATATGAGAAACATCAGGGGCATTATCCTTCAACTTCTCATGGAAAAGCACAAGTTGAAAATCAGCAGGTAGGTGCTCCAGATGCTGGAATTTTTTTGAAAGTTTAAGGCATTGCCCTTCATCTACAATCACTACTTCCCAATCAAGGCATATTAAAGAGTCCAGATCCGCGGTGACAACATCAGAGGTTGATAAGACAATATGAACAAGCACACATCCACTTTCTTCTGAAAATTCAAGCTTCCGGATAACATCTCTTGACTCTCTATTACCACAATAAGCCACCATATTTATAGAAGAAGCCCACCTCAAAAATTCTGACTCTGAGCTATATATTCCAGCAGTTGATGTGATAATGACAATAGGTCTGTTTATCTGAAAATACTTTATTAAGGATAGAATAAAAGAAATCATTATTGCAATGCATTCCTGATTAATTTCATCAATGACAAGAGCATTCTTGTGGTTTTGCTAGAACTCTCGAAGTTTATTGACAGATCTAAGAAGAGAAGAATCCAATAGCCCTTTCATCCAGTATGGAGGTCTTTTCAACCTTGAAAAAGGACTGTTCTGCAGCATTTTTTCCTTACCTGCTTAAGTAGGACTAGCTCGCTGGTGTGCCTCATCATAGCGAAGTTCGTATGCTTTCATTAGTTCCTTAGTTGAATTTAGGTTAAGCAAAATTCTATCTTCTAACTCCCATATACATTGATTGTAGCCTAACCCTTTCCATTTGATGAACCATTCTTTCCAGCCCAATTCACTAATTGAATCTGTGCACTCTTTATCAAGATGCTTAGGAAATATTAGTGCTCTCTTATGAATAAGCCATTGTGGTTCAACCCATTCAGAGTTCCATTTTAGAGCCTTTCCTTGCTGCAGTTTTTTATTGAAATTAGCCAGCTGCTTGGGAGCTTCATGGACAAGCAGAATTTCACTGACCCAACAATTATGAAGATGAGAAAGTCCTCTATATGTAACAAAATATATCATTTGTTTTTTCTTGAGTCGTCCTACTACTTTATCTGATTTCACTTGGTATGCAGTCTTCACAGTAACTTCATGATCTCCGACATTATTAGATTTAAATAATGTTTTTTATTTTAGCTCATCATGATCTCTCTGAGTTGAAGCCGACATTGAACAACCTGTAACAGGATGAACATCATATTTGCTCTCAAAAATGTTGTTCACTTTCTTTCTTTTTTTTCCACAAAGGCATCCAATTCAACAAATTGTCCAGGTTCAACATGCTTGACATCCCATATTGATTCGAATTCTTTGCAGATAGAGTGTACACCACATGATATTCTCATGTAAGTACAAGTTGGGCAGTACCAGTCACCAAGAGGAACTTGAACCATGGGTGGGTCAAGGCAACCTATATGGTAAGTTACGAGGCAGTGTTTTCCATCACAACACAACAGCTCCCTGCCTTCTTTACAGACTTGGCACACATTATTATAGCAATCTGTAGAAGACTTCGCAACAAAACCACTTATATGCACAAAAAATGGTTCCTCAATGGTAGCATATTCTATGCTTACCTTTGTTCCACCAACGATTCCCTTAAGGTCCAAAGTGCCCTCATCTTCATAATCCTCTAAACAGATTCGACGACTGTCAAACCCTGGAACATTCTTTCTCAACCTTTTTTCCCCCTTTTGAGTTACAGCAGAGTCATCTCCTCTATCTTTATCTCAATTTACAATAGCTTTGAACTCCTGCAAAGAACTAAATGGTTCCTCAACTTGTCCCGATGACTCCAAATAGCTTCTTTGCAAGCCGACTGAACGTATAGGTGGGTCCTTTGGCAAAAAATTATGATACAACTGATGAGTTTTGGTAACAACATCTAAAAATTTCTTATCTTTACACATATTTTTAATTTCTTCATATTTCTCCCAAAACAAACGAAAAGACCTTGCCTTAATAAAATTCGGGTTCCTCCCTTGAATCCATAGAGTAAATGAGCTGAGTTAATGCCAACCCATCATGTGTAGATGAACTTTTTTTCTACATACTATCAGACTTTAGCACAGTGAAAGCAGGCCACCATTTGCCCTTTTCTATCTCAACCCAAACAATTGTCTTTGGTTCCGAATCATTGCTTATGTTATTCTCATCTAACTCAGAATCTCCATTAGCAGATTCTTGCCCCACTCCTACATTTCCACATATTAGTAGAAGATTCATTTCTTTGAAAACAAGCATGTGATTCCACATGGTCATCAACATTTGTATTTGGTTCAATGTGCACGCAAGAATCAGAAAGACCCTGTTTAGTTTACTCCTACGAAGCAGCACAAGTAGCATTCAAAGCATGACATGCACTGTCATCACAATACCAAGACTGCCTACATACTTGAATATTCTCTATCCTCTTCCACTTTTTTCATTTGATACATTGAGACCATTCCTTGGTATGCTGATCCTCACTCATCCCATGCTGCTGCATTTCACCTTTGTCCCCAATAGGAACAAAAACAACAAGATCCATGCTAGAATCATCAAGAAAATTGCCTTCTTTCTTGTCCCTGTCGACATCTCCTTTCTGTCATATGCTCCTTTTTCTCTTCTTTTTATAACTCTTTTCTCTAGATGTTTCTTTAATAAATTCATGTGAACCACCTTCTTGATTGCTATTTATATATTGGATACATACTTTAACCTGATTCTGTACAACATCATGTTGTCCTTTTCTTGAAACCTTTAGACCTGTCAAATTTATTTCATGGTCTCTAACAACATCTGTGGAACCTCTAGTTTGAACATCATCATCTGTACTTGTGCCACTTGTGTCTTCCAGAACTTTAAACTTGTACATTTTCCCAGATCTTCTCTCAGGCGCTAAGTAACTCTCTTTAACTAAATCTTGTTGTATATCTTTCTTGTTATGAATCCTACTGCTTCTGGGAACTTTCTCTTTTTTATGTTGACCATTCTCAACCTCTTATTGGTCCTCCAGACCTTCTAATTCAGTGACGTTAAGCCCTGAAGTTTGATTGTGAGCACCAACAACTTTAGCTGGGGATTTGACTGTTGTTGGAGTAAGCACATAATCTCGCGACAATTAAACTTGATGCTTTTAATTTCTATTTATTCGAGTGAATTCCCTTTGTTCGCTACTTTTCTCAAACACAGTCAAACTATTATCTGCGACATCTTGTGTTGAAACAACGAGCCCACTTTCCGTGTTTTGTTCCAAATCTTGCAACCTTCCATCATTGTCTAGCGACTCTAGCTGCAGTGTCACATGCTCCCCAATTTATATATTCTTATTTCTTATTGCACTTCTATCAATGGCAATGGAAGCATCACTTACTTGTTTCTTTGTGCTTTCTCCTTCTTGTGATTCCCTTATGATAACCTTAAACTTTGATGACATAGATTGTTTGTACCTACGTGCATCTAATATTTTTGATGCAGAGATTATTTTTGTCACCATCCACTACAGTGTCTGTCACCTTAGTAATATTTACTTTTTCAACTTCTTCTATTGGAGGAACCTTGCATGGTTTTTCACAGATCCCTGTCTTCTCATTCCCTGCATATGTAATACCAGGAGAACGGTTCCTGGCCACATGCTCTCTTTTGATCTCCTCATGGTTGGTACCGAAATTATAACACAATCACCATATGATTCCAACTCAGAAGATATTCCAGGAACCTTTTTATCATTCCTTTCATTTAAATTCTACATAGATTTTCAACTCTCCTTCGACCAAGCTATGCCCAAATGGAATGTTTGGGTGTTATGAGCAATGAAATTTTATAACAGTGCAACTTGAGGATCCAAGTTTCAAATTTATTTTCCTCAATAGATGGCGTTGAAAGTAAATCTACTCGAGTCAACCTCTCTGCCCTCGAGCATTCAGCAGCACCAAACCCTTCAACATTATGCGTCCGTGCAACGTGACAGTATCACATACGAAATGCTTACCAGCTGTCCGAAAGAGCGATGTTGACAACAACCTCATAAAAAACAGAGCCACACATTCACAACACTTATTTATGGCCCCTGGAATCAAACTCAACACTTTCAAAATTTTCCGGATTTCGAGATCCCCCTCCCTCTTCCAGCAGAATACCATGGATGTCTGAAGAATCGAACCTTGGACCTTCCCGTTTCTGCGCTGGCTCAGAGCCACATAATCTTCTTATTTTTAGCTTTTTAATGGAAAATCACTGCGGTGAAAGAACAATCACTTTTATTTTTGGTTCGTAGGTGCCAGAAGAGGAAATGCAAATGGGCAAGCAAATGCTTTAGGAATGCCAGACATGACATCAATGGATAGGTAAACAATTTTTTTTATAATTGCAATTTCCATTCCATGATATTCTCTCTTTATTGTTTAATTGTATTTTGGAGGCTTCTTTTGATTTTGTTTTGTCGTTTAACTATGAAATTGAAAATACTTGGTATCATCTCCATTTAAACAACAACCAAAACTTGAAGATGAAATTAGTATTACACGATATTTATTGGAATCCTTATAGCTATTTTGTGTTAGAATATTTTCATGTATATTAGAAAAGTTGACTTTCATGTTGTTATTTGAGTACATTTTTTTTATATACTTGACCAAGTTCATGCTTTAGAAAATAATTTTTTTTTGTGAATAAGATGACAAGGATTAAACATCACACCTCATATTATTTTTTTTCACAAGTTATCTACAACTTGAGCTTTTTAGCATATAACTTAGTTGACATGATTGTTTTTAAGCTTTCCCTGACGGTTGAATACTAAGTTATTAAGGTGTTCTTTTCTATATATGGTGACATTTTATTTTCTTTGTTTATACAGGTCATTTGGCCACATTATTGTTGCCACTATCGCGCAACTGAAGAAAATTTGTTCGAGTTTCTTACTTGTATGGGGAAAAATGGCTTTGACATTGCTGATGTTGAGGTATATGTCATATAAACTATTTATAGTCAAATTCACTGTATATTATAGTGTTTATTTTCATTCATGTCTTACATTCTACATTGTATATTTTGTTTTCAGAAAACGAACTCAATATTGATGGTAAGAAGCAGAAATTGAAGAAAGAGGAGAGCAATAACATTGTAGTGACAAATGCAAGAAAAGAGAGAAGAGAAATGGTCTTGTGATACCTTTAGAGCCAATATCTCGCATAAGACACACATATAAACACTGATGGTCAGGTCTTCAGAGTTGGTGAATTCACCTACAATGCCTTGGCAACACAATGACAATGTTTTGAAGTGACGAAACATCATTTCATGTATAAATTGTAGTCCAACCAATATTAAGTTGGAAACTCATTATAATACTTTAACATTTCATATAATATAATTTGTGGTTGAAATTATTTATAATTGCACTTTATATTGTTTAGTATTATAATTAACATATGCAACTTTATGTTTTCATATTAGATGAACATGCACATTGTATGATATTTTTTAAAATATACAAATTAATTTATGTTGATTAATAGTGAATACATAAAATCAATTTAAAACTACTAAATTAGTAGTTTATATTGATTAATGATGAACACAAATAACATAAATATATGACTAAATTAGTAATTTATAATGATTATTAATGAAAGTACATGTAATGAATATAAACTACTAAATTAGTCGTTTATATAATGAATATGAAACTACCAAAAAAGATAAATGACCACTGCAAATGATAAATTTGTGATTACAAATAATGACTAAATTTTTCATATATACGACTATTAGTAGCTAATTTACAGTATCTTATAACACGACCAAAAATTTAGTCATATTTCTTTGGTCATTAATTAGTTTCAAGCAATGACTAAAATTTGCATATATATGACTATTAGTAGCTAATTTACAGTATCTTATAACACGACCAACATTTTGGTCATATTTTTTTGGTCATTAATTGGTTTTCTTAGGTGATTATATAGTAATATATTTTGTGGTATATTTGGTCATTAATTGTGACAATTAGTGACCAAATCAATGATTAAATTAATGACCAAATCAATGACTAAATTAATGACCAAATCAGTGATTAAATTAATGACCAAATATACTACTCGACAACAAAATTGAGATAACCAATTAATGACTAAGTTAAAAATGACTAAAAGTTGGTCACGTTATAAGATACTATAAATTAGCTACTATTGGTCACCGATCAAAAAATAGTCATTTATATGCAAATTTTAGTCATTTTTTTAGTAACTAATTAGCTATTTTGTACTAGTGTATCTTTCTTTAACTTAAGAATTTGATCAAATCTCAACTGAATAGATGATGAAGGATTTTCTTCAATAAATTGAACTAAAGCTAATGATGGAAGAACTAGATTTGATGGTATCACAACTTCTTTTCCATAAACTAGATTAAAAGGTGAAGTACCTATTGAAGTTTTATGAGTAATATTATCAGCCCATATTGCAAAAATTAAAGACTTGTGCCAATTGTTTTGATTATGATCAATGGTATTTTTTATGATTTTGATGAGATTTTTATTAGTAGATTAAGCTAAACCATTACCTTGTGGATAATAATTTGCTGAATATTTCAATTTGAAACCTATTTTGATTGCAAATTCCATTATACTATTTCCAAAAAAATAAGATGCATTATAAAAAACAAGAGCGTTAGGTACACCAAACCTAGTAATGTGGAATTGATCAATGAATTCAATGATTGCATCGGAATTGGCTACCTTTAAAGGAATTGCTTCTACCCACTTTGTGAAGTAATATGTTGTTGTAAGGATGTATCTGTGTTGTTTGGAAGAGTGTGGTACTATTTCTCCAATAATATCAAGCCCCCATTGCTCAAATGGTTGCTCAATGTTTATTGGTTGTAAAGGAAAGGCTGGCTTCCTTTGTCTTCCATTAGCAGTTTCACAAGTCTCGCACTTCCTTACATAGTCATGTGTATATTTGAAAAGGGTAGGCTAATAATATCCAGCATGGATGATTTTGTGAGCTATGGTATCACCTCCAAAATTTCCACCTGCAGGTCCATCATGTAATTCCTGTAATACCTTTTTTGCTTTAGTCTTTTCAAGGCATCTTAATAGAATTGAATCATAATTTCTTTTGAATAACACATCATCAATGATTTCATAATGTTTAGCCTTTAATCTTAAAGCATGCTTGTTCTTATAGCTAATATTAGAATGAGCATACCCATTTTTCAAGTAAAATATCAGATTAGCATACTGAGATTCTGAATCTATAACACTTATTTGATTTACTTGAACAACATTATCTTGATCTTGATTTTCTGGTATGTTGGAAGCTCCTGCTAACAATCTGCAAAAACATTGTCCTCTAACAATCTTGACTGGCTTAATATCAATATCATACTATTGTAAAGTTGTTACCCAATTAGCTCTCTTTTCTCCTACTTCCTTTTGAATTAATAATTACCTCACTGCAGAGAATGGGACAATAATTTTTCTATGTGTCTTTAGGAGAAAAGGTCTAAAATGTTTGTTTGATTTAAACATAGCGAATGATTGTTTTTCTACATCCAAATAATTAAGCTCAGCTCCTTGCAGATTTGAGCTAAAGAAAGAAACTGGTGCTTCTATTTGTTGATCATTGAGCTGTGTTAAAACAACAACATAGGATGTTTTAGTAGCCAAGGTATACAGAATAATTTTTTTAGAAAAATCAGGAGTATTCAATGTAGGTGCATTAATGCACTACAAGAAAAAAGCACATTGGTGAGGGTCATGCTTGTGACGGACCTTTAAGGTCCGTCACCAATGTCACATATGGTGACGGCCTTTAAAAAACCGTCACTGTAAGTGTATATAGTGATGGTCCTTTATGGTCCGTCACCAAAGAAATTTTCAATGAAACTTTTGGTGAGGGTTGTTAAAGGCCCGTCACTAATTCTCTCTTTGGTGACACTTCTAGTGACAAACTTTTAATGACCCTCACCAATGCTCTTTTTGTTACTTTTGGTGATGGTCAAAAAATGTCCACCGTCATTGATCATTAAAAAACCGTCACTGTAAGTGTATATAGTGATGGTTCGTTATGGTCCGTCACCAAAGACATTTTGAAGCACACTTTTGGTGAGGTTCGTTAAAGGCCCATCACTAATTATCTCTTTGGTGACACTTCTAGTGACGAAGTTTTAATGACCCTCACCAATGCTCGTTTTGTTACTTTTGGTGATAGTCAAAAAATGGTCGTCAGCATTGACCATTCGAATGAGTTTTTGATGATGCTATGTGCCTGTTAATATATTTTTTTGTCAAAAGTTAACGATTTAATACCATTATTGTGGAGTATTTTTTATAATATGTCCAAAGCCATAGTGGTTAGGGTTAGTGAATTTTTTAGAAGTAATTAGTGTGTATCATTTCCCTCAAGTAATAACTAGTCGAATAGAGATTTTCTATGAGTCAACAAATGATTCATATATATTAAGTTTATTATCTAGCAAATTCCCTTTAGATAAAGTTCCACTATTGTGTGTAGGAAATATATTATTTAATACATAATCAAGCTTTGACAATTCTATTAATGAGAAAGACCTAACGATCCTCACCAATCTAGGCATGCCTTAAATTAATGCTTTGGCACACACTAACATTTCTTAGCACCCCACATGTATTGTAACATCTTTGTACCTAGAACATCTTGTGATGACACTTACGCCCAAGCACATGGTGACATGCGCTAGCACAACATCGAACTCTGCTAACATGTGTTGGCATGCTTCATATAGTCCCTAGCATGCCCTGGAACACCTTGGTTTAATGCATTGACATACATTAGCACTTGGCACACAATGCCACTTGGCATGTATTGGGACCTATTATTAGTGTGCCTAGCATGCCCCTTTTCAAAAAGATAAAGTCCTGACTTATTAACCCGCTTATTGGTTCTTCCTTTTGTTGCCTTGACACATATTGACATACGCTGGTCCCCTGCACCACATCCTTAGCACCCAGCAATATGTATTGGCATATATTGGCACTATTAATTGGCACATGATATAATTAGCACACCCTGGAACTCCCAAGCACACTTTGGGAATTCTTGACATGCCTTGATATTCCCTAGCATGCCTTACCAATGCTTAGCATACCTTGTCAGTCCCTCCTTGGCATGACAACTAACACTCATTAACACTAGTCTTTGGCGCACGTTCCTCATATTCATTAACTTTCATGAATTTTTACTTAGTGCTCCCTTAATGATTTTTCCTAGTAATCCTTAACACTCATGAACATGCATTATCACTCTCTAGCACACTTTAGCACTCTTCAACATTCCCTTCCACTTCATAACATGCATAACACTAGTTCTTGACACATATTGGTGCTTGGCACGTGTTGGTGCTTGGAAAGTCTTAGCATGTGTGGAATACGTTGAGATGCCTTGGTATGATTTGGCATGGTTTAATATTAAATTTATTTGTGATTATCAGTTGTTGGAAAGTAGATGAGAAGCAAAAAAGGAATACTTGGCACTTATAATGCACTAAGACTTTGCACTTGGCACCTATTGTTGCCTAGTGTTGGTGTGCCTAGCATGCCCCTCTTGGAAAAGGTAAATTGATGACTTATTAACGCTCTTATGTGTTCATTTCCTTGTAGTTTAAATTTGTTCTCCCTTTTTTTGTCTTGACATTCCCTGACATGCATTGACACACCCTTGCACATCTTGGCATGCCTTATCACTTAGCACATATTAGCATGTTTGACATGTATTCCCACTATCTGGCACATCAAGGGGGTGAAGAGAGATGTAGTCCTAAAGTAGGTCGAGTACGAGGGCGAGTAAGGGTTGCTAAAGGGAGGTCATGATCATCCTCCAAGAGCAAGATCATCATGTGAGTGTTCAGAAGAATGTTGCATACCTTAAGGGTCGGTTTGCGCTAGGAAGTATGATGGCATATTGTTGGTTCTCTTCTAGAAAATCGAGCTTAAGAGAGGTTTATCATGAGAATCTGGGCATGTGATTTCAATGGTGTCTTTGTGTGAAGGCCGCATCAAATTCTGAAATGTTGAAATTTGCAACAAGAAACAGTGAGATTGGAAACCAGAAAGGACAAAAAAAAATGCACCCACACTGGTGAGGAGTTTTGATGCACCAAGAGTGAGGAATGTGGGTCGTCTAATTTATTTTTCCCTTAAATAAATTGGACAATAAATTGTAATTTCATCTCATAACAACTTGTGTTAGTTAATTAAGTCATGATGACCGAGTTAGCTCAAGAAATTCAAGTACTTGAGGGTCTAATATGAGGCATCTAGAGGGATTCTAATATTTTTTGGGTCCAGTTGAAATTGATGCATTAGTGGGGTGCAAGTGTAATTAACTCAATTAAATGCGTTAAAATCAGTTTAACTAGTTCTAACTAAGTTATGAGCTAGCGAGAGGTCCAGTGAATTAAATTAGATTTAATTCACAATGAGTGATCAATCATATAACTGATAATTCGCTATTAATAGTTGTATGCATGTCAGTTTGGAGGAATACCCAGTTGAGATAGAGGTTAAAGGGAACATAACTATCAGTTGTATTCAGAGAAAATTTCCCATGTGAAATTATAAAGTCATTGGGATTCCATAATGGATTGTGCAATCAAGGAAGATTGATTTTCCTAATTAATAAGCAATTAATTCCCTAGCTAGGATTGTATGAGCAAGGCAGGCTGAAGTAAGGATCAGAATTGGCTAAGTACTAGACTGAGTTTTCCTAGATCAATGGGAGACAATTGACAGAGTGCTGGAGAATCTCACGAGAGATTAAGCATTAATGTATTGTTTCATGATTCCTTGAATTAATACACAATAGAGATAGAGGGCCTTTGAGCATTTTCTTTCCCCAAATACATCATGTTGTTGTGCGATTGATAATTTATTTCTCTTACTTATATGTGATTATGCGATTGTGTTTTGTTTCCGCAAATTTTAGGAAGGATTCAATATCTTGTTTTAGTAGATTACAAGATTAGATTGAATCTCGTTGGTTAGATTTTGTACATGGTATTAGAGCAGAACTTTTTTGGGCGGCGAGTTTGCATAGAATATTTGAATATTTTGGTGTAAAATTTTCAAAAAAAAAATAGGCTATTTGGATTCCTTGTGAAAATCTACCGAAATAGAAAAAAAAAATCGATCAAATCGGAGCTCGGATGAGGGAGATATCATCGATTTAAAATCAACTCTTCTTTAGAAACCTTTTGTAACGTCGAGACAATTACACTGTGCGCGAGTCAAGAACCTATATGTAATTGAGGTACCAGATGCATGCAAATATTTGAGGAGAAAGGCAAAATTTAGAGACTTGGTGGTTTAAAGGGAGCATAAATACCTCTTAACATGAATCTTCATGAGAAGCGGTCTCAGAAGGTTGTGGAGTAGTTGCCACAATTGGAGAAGCACAGAGGAGACTGAGTGGAAGCATCCACTCAAGTAGAGACCTCCATGAGGGGGAAATTTCGAGCCAGATGGGAAGAAGGAGTAGCCATACCTGGAGGTGTAAGCTGGTGGGGTGATGTGTAGACATAATCCCAAGATAAGAAATTTGGGCAAGGTCCATTGAGATGGCGTGTGATCTCATGGATCGAACCTGGCTACGAGGAGCCACACTGCAATAGTAGTAGGAAGGATCAGTTAAATTGATGTAGTCAGATGTCAGCAAGACAGAAATCAGATTCAGATGTCAAATACTGGATCACAAATTAGAGTTAGCAATAGTTCAAAGGGCACGGATGCAGATGTCAGTAGCAGCGCAAAGAATCCAGTACTAGACAGATGCAGTAGCTAGCAGCAGTCAGAAGATTCTGATGACAGATGCATTATACTGAGTAATTTGTTCGGAGGCTATTCAGTTTTAGGACTTGCAGGTGCAAACAACACTAGAGAAGTGTAGCATGCAGAACATTCCAAAAGTACTGAATGGAGATAGATTGAATTCCTTTCTTGTTGAGAGGGAGTATTGAAATTTGCAACAAGAAATAGTGAAATTGGAAACTAAAAAGGACAAAAAAAAATGCACCCACACTAGTGAGGAATTTTGATGTACCAGGAGTGAGGAATGTGAGGCGTCTAGTTTATTTTTCCCTTAAATAAATTGGACAATAAATTGTAATTTCGTCTCATAACAACTTGTGTCAGTTAACTAAGTCATGATGATTGAGTTAGCTCAAGAAATTCGATTTAAGGTGATCGAGGTGGATATTGGTAGCCACCTGCCTATTCCACTTGGGCCCTCGCCATTGTCTCTTTCAATTTTTCAGTTTCCTTAATTATAGCACAGTTTACTATTTTTGTCAGTTTTTCAAGTCCTGAACTTCCGGAGCCATTTTGAGGCCCCAAACGACATTTTTTGGGCAAGAAAGGTTTAGCGATTTCATAGAAATTGCATTAGCAGTTGTAGTCCTTGAAGAGATCTTTCTAACAAGGTATCATGTGCATCAAACGAAGATCATATGACCAAGTTACGACCCCGGAAAGTTGGCTGCCCAACTAACCCCAACGGGGCCCATAAACTCTTGGTGTTACATCTCCTCGAGTTAGGGTTTTGATTGTTTAGGATTTTATCTTATTTTTAAATAATAATAAAAGACCCTTCATCCTTATTGTAACACAGTTCAGAGGAACATAACTATCAGTTGTATTTATAGAAAATTTCCCATGTGCAATTATAAAGTCATTGGGATGCCATGATGGATTGTGCAATCAAGGAAGGTTGATTTTCCTAATTAATATGGAGATAATTCCATAGGAATTGCGTGAGCAAGGCAGGCTGAAAATTGGCTAAGTATTAGACCGATTTTTCCTAGATCAGCAGGAGACAATTGGCAGAGTGTTTGAGAATCTCAAGAGAGATTAAGCATTGTATTGTTTCATGATTCCTTGACTTAATACAAAATAGAGATAGAGGGTTTTGAGCAGTTGCTTCCCCAGATACATCTTGTGTTGTGAAATTGATAACTTGTTTCTCTTACTTATATGTGATTGTGTGATCGTGTGTTGTTTCCACAAATTGTAGGAAGGATTCAATATCTTGTTTTAGTACATTACAAGATTAGATTGAATCCCGTTGGTTAGATTTTCTACATGAAATAGAAGAGAGGGTTGATACCATCTTTCCTTGTGGTGGTTAGTAGGCCACAAGGTCTATGATAAAGACCAACATAAATGGAGGAGGCCTTGCACTGTAATTTAGAGCCATAACAGAAGTTGACACAGGTGTAATATTGACTGATTTAACCCTAGTTTGAGGGTCGACATTGAGATCTGAAGTTCATGTCAAGATTCAGTCAAAGAAATGCCCAGAATCTATGGATCCATATGAGCTAGGTCGCGTCTCTTATGGAGGCAAGAGTCGTGTTTTTTCTATGTGTGGATAGGGTTTGTTCTACAACAATTAGAAGTACATAAGTAGAATGCCCTGGTTAGGACAGTTTCCTAGCATGTTTAGTTCATAAGGTATGACCTTAAGACTGTGACAAATAATTTGCGTAGAAGAAGATGGGTTGTGACCCTTAGAGCGAGGTTTATTTATGCAATAAAGACCCCAGATCTGGAAGATGGTTTGCAGATTCAGTATCTGTGGAGATAGCAGATCCAAAGGAGGGTGGAACCTGAGCAGAAGATTGAGCATGCAAAAGAAATGTGCCATATGAAGAATGGATTGACATGCAGAGGAGTTGATTTTGGTGGACTTTCCATAGAGTTTTAGACAAAGATCTGAAGAAACCTATAAACAATTAGTGAATGGACTGTTAGTGGTTGATTTGTGACCCTAGTTCATTCATATACAGATTGTTAGAAGTATGATACGAGGAGTAGTTCATATTTGTTCATAGATTGGACAACAAAGATCAAATTTTCAATACACAAGAACAATGATCTTGAGAGGACTCAAACCATTGTTAGGTGGCAGATTTGAAGAGCCCTAGATGAAGACAATATTGTGGGCCCTAGATCAGTAAAAGGAATTGACTGTGGTTGGGCAAATTGATGGTAGGCCAAGTACAGTTGGAGGGTTGTTAGGTTACTATCAAAGAAGAGCCTTGACTCTTGTTCTGGTGAAGGACAACAAAATTGGTAGAAGGGAAGGTGTATAGGGCCTAAGGATGTGCAGACTTTGAAGGACTAAAGTAACATTCAAGTGGGCCAACCAACTAGCCCTAGTTCACTATATTGTAGAGGATTGATTCAGTGAGAAGAAGGGCAGCCTCCATAGCCCTGGACTTCTCATCTTGGAGCTGTAGTATGGCAAAAGTGGGCATACCAAAGAGTTGTTCACAAATGGAATTGTGAACAACATGTTACCACTCAAACTAGTAGTTGATCTAAAAGGGGTTCCTAAGAGGGAAACTACTAGGATAAGGGAAACGATGGAGGCTTAGCCCATTGTCACCATAGCTAAGGCTCCTTGCTCTTCACAGACTTTCACCGATGGGTGGAGTCCCAATAGTTTAGGAAGTCACTTGTAGACTATAGGTCAATGAATAGGTGGGAAGTGACCCTCGAAACCCTTTCCCTAGGATAAAATAAAGAGTGGGACTTGCTTTCCTTTTAAGCAAGGGAATTATCTTCTAGGGAGAGAGGAGGGGAATTGAAGGGTTGAGGGAGAAGAATAAGACTTATGAAGGAGGTTGGGATCCCTCATATGGTGGAAGGGAGGCCTTATCCTTTGGGAGGTTGCTCAAATGTAGGAAATAAGAAGCCAAAGGAAGATTTTCGACGTTATTCAGTCGAACAACCCATGCTAACTAAGCTCACGAAGTGGTTGGAAATGGAAACTTTGCTTCTATTTTATAAAAAAATCAAAAAACAGCTCAACGCGGGCAGTCCATTGGGACAAAGCGCCAATGGGCACGAGGCCGAGTGTTAATTTCTCTATGGGCGCAAGGCCATAACTACCTGCTAGAGCCGACCCAAAATCATATGTTTTTGAGAGCCTATTCCAGGAATAGTCAAAAGAGGAAATGTTCTTCTCATGGCAAGGGATGTAATGACACTTTTTGCAAGGCATGACACTACATAGAAGTCACAGAAATGGCCCTCCAATGTTCGGGATGGGGATTGCAGGGACGGTGACAAAATGTTGTTTAACACTTAGTTTTATGTTTGATTGGGTGGGTATATTACTCTTATGTGATAATAGTTTCAGTTGGTAGTAATATTTATAATGATATCAAATGTTTGGCATTTTATAGTAGCACCAAGCAAAAGAATGTTGGTTTGTTATTCCATCATACATAAACACAATAATATTCTCATCTTTCAGTCTAAATCTTTTAATGATTTAATATGCATGCCAAACACCAACCTATAAATGAGTAGTATGCCTCCACAGAGAGGACGGGTCTGCAGGGGGGGTGCTGGGCCACACATGGATGTACACCAGCAACATGGGGAGCCTAGCTCGGACTCTGAGTCCAACAACAACGCACAAATGACCATCTTCGCACCTTGGAGAGTTGAGTGGAACACATTGATTACCATATGCATGAACGTGATGAGCCACACTTGCTGGTTCGAAACTCTTTAAGTTCATTCTCATGTGATTTTAACTGAAATTTTTTTGAAAAAATCATATAACCTACTAATTTTGGTGAAGAGGAACTATATTAGCTAGTTCAAACTCTTTAAGAATCTATAAGATTTATGTGATGGATTCAGAAGACAAATCTCTACATAATTCTACTCACATAAGCCTCCATTCAAATATCATATAACCCATTAAACTATTTGTATAGTGATTTTAAAATTGGATATCATCCTTTCTTATTCAAAGAAATTTATTATAAATATTACTTAAAGAACAAAATTAAAACCCCTGATGGGGGTGATCATTTAAGGGGCCAGTTCGCAGTGCATTGGATTGTGGAGCCGAAGGGGCCTCCATGCACCACACAAATGCAACAAATGGGCTTTGGAACCCACACCTTGCTCCCCGCGAGTTGAGTTTAATATTGCATAGGGACCAACAGGAAATCATTCGCAAATCATTCGCAGATGTTGGGTGATGAGGAGAGAGTGCTGGGAGAGAACAAGGTGTGGTTTGTTTGCGTCCTGGCTCAAGCTATGGCTAGGGGCAGCAGAACAGGACGAGGCTGTTGAATGTTGAATGCAGAAGGGAGGGGAATTGGCCCCTGCATCCAACATGCCCTTGTGATTAAGGGACGTTTTCTTTGTCCAGTGTAACGATTTATTTGGTCTCTGGCTTGGACTGTGTGGGTCGGGTGCAGACACATATTTTTCCTCAACCTGACTCCTTCTTTGGTTAGTGCACACTTCACTAGATCGCCAGTCAGATGGAGGGAGCAGCTTCAAGTGCCTTTCCTGGGGATGTATGAGCTCTGCGGGCCCTGGGGCCTGTGGCGTGTCTTCCTACGTCTTCACTACTCGTCGCTGTGGTGCTGGTGCTTAGGACTTCGGGCTCCTTCTCAGTTGGGTAATGATGTTCAACAACTTTGGAATTGTAAATGGTGTGTTATTTCAATATTGTTAATTCAGTGTCTTGTGGGGTGTTTCTTAGGTCAAGCAGTACACAACTCGTGGCGGTGCTGCCAGTGGTGGTGGAGTTGGTAGTATGCCTCGATAGAGAGGGCGTGCCCACAGGGGGGTGCTGGGCCACGCATGGATGAATGCCAACAGCATGGGGAGCCTAGCTCAGACTCTGAGTCGACTGAGAGTCGCCACTCCGCTATGGATATGGCCTTCTCTCCTACTCCCTCACTAGGCCACGTAGAAGCTTCGGTCACCTTGGAGTCCATCGCGACCCAGCTGGACCACATACATATCAACATTGATATGCTTAGGGAACATAAGTACGAGGACATGAACAAATTGGTTGCCTATATCAATGACCTCTAGCATGTGAAGAATGAGACCTTGGACTCTGTGGAAGGACTCTAGTACCAGCAACAACGCATAGATGACCATCTCCACACCTTGGAGAGTCGAGCGGAACACATTGATTACCATATGCATGAATGCATTGCTCTATTTGCTACACTTCGAGCGTTTCCTCCCAATCTCCCTCCTTAATGTGTAATTTTGAGATTTGTAATTTTTCTCTTTTTGTACCGCCAATAACCAAAAACACCAACTGTCTTGGCTCCTCTTTAGGCTTCTTACTGTTCAGAACAAGACTTGTGCCAACTCTTAAACCTGTATTACTATATTTTATTGCAATGAGCGAAGCTTGTGCCAACTCTTACCCTGTATTACTATATTTTATTGCAGTGGTAATGTATTTTATTAACACTATGATACTATATTAATTTTTTTTTAACAAAAATACAAAATTAAAAGATATCATACAACCAATAAACTATTATATATAAAACACTTCTTTTTTTGTTCCACTAACATCATTGTGAAGCTATGGAATGGAAGAAAAAAGAATAAAAAAATAAAGGGGAAAATTTTGGACTCACCACATCATTTTGACATGTGACCTTTCCCACTAATAAAAGTAGCATATCGATTACTAACTTAAATTAGGATCCCCTAAGTATCATGGTAAACATCGGTCCCTCTAACAGTCATTAGAAACCAGAAACCACATCCAAAAGCAGTTATTGTGACGCTTATGGCTCAACTTTGATAACATCCCTATAAATTCAAAAGGCCAACAATAAAACCTTAAATTTGTGTTGTATCTGCGAACTATTAGGCTTTGAGGGTTTCAGTGGAAGGCTTCTGTGGGTTCATTTTATTCTCTTACATAATTTTTTGGTTTCAGGTAATGGCGACGACGGAAAATTCATCGAAGGTCACAAAAGAATGGAAGAAATTGAAGATCCAGGAGCTGCGCTATGAACTTTCTAAGAGGGATTCGAACCCCGGCGCTCCCGGTCCTTCGCCGACTCAATGCCTGGGAATTTCTTCAGATCTGGCGGAAAATGCCGGAGGCGAGGGCCTGAGTTGGACGTAAAACAGGCGGTTCCTCTGTCAGAAGATGCACCAGAAAAAGCTGAGGCAGTTAACGTGGAACCACCTTCTGGAGATGAAAGTTACAACTCCATCATCACCAGATGTGCCATATGCTCAACTACTTGCATCATTAGATGTAAAAACTGTTCACAAGGAGAATGGAGTAACTTTTTCTTGTTCTCCTTATACAGCATCAGGCTATGTTGCCACAAATGACCTTCAAGCTGCATATCAACTATATCCGGGGAGTCCTGCCAGTCAACTAGTATCGCCAAAGCCTGGGGTTTCTGGTACTGGGACCCCTTTGTCATTCCCTGATTTATAGTCACCTGGTCATTGGAGTGCTTCACTGTCTGGTCAAGATACCTTTTTCCCGAAGTATGAACCCTCAAAGTCTTTTAATCTTGACATGGTAGCCTCTAGAAGTTTCATGCTATCACAGGATTCAACAGATTCTCGCTCCATGTCAGCTGAGTTGGATCATTTGTGGCAGGCATGTCAATCTGGAGAAAAGCAGTGTAGTTCTTCGCAAGAAATGAATGCATCCTCTGATACTGGTGGTAATGGGCAACAAAATTGGCATGTGGAATCCAATAAACCAGATGCAGAACAGATTGAAGCATATAGGGCATCATTTGAGTTCAATGCTGATGAAGTTACAACTTCTAATTGTGAGCTTTCAGAGGTTCTGGGGGATAGCCTTGTTATTTCTCCCTTTGGAGCACAGAAATCATATGGTGCAGATTTTGCCACCTTTGACAAGAGAAGTATGAAGTCAGAAATGCAGACAGCACGGTTAGCTTTATTTGATTCTGCAAATATATCTTCATCAATGGATTGCAAAGCAAATGGTATAAATTTGAAAATGGCTTATATAATGCTTTGTAACTTTAAATTTTCCTTTTCTTACTGTAGATGATATTGA
Organism: Pinus albicaulis; assembly: GCA_034641835.2. Lineage (NCBI taxonomy): Eukaryota > Viridiplantae > Streptophyta > Pinopsida > Pinales > Pinaceae > Pinus > Pinus albicaulis. The sequence continues at coordinate 678,124,185 of CM076571.1, read as the reverse complement.
GAGTAGTGGTAGTGGCATATCAGAAAGTACATTCAGTTATGAACAACAGGATTCTCCTCTGGGATCTAACAATTTCCATTCTTACAGCTAACCCAGATTATTATAGACAGTCAGAAGGGATAGAGGTTGGGTATGTAAGTGAAACAGAGCACTGTGATCATACTGATGGACTGGAGAGCTTCTCAAGGTTTGGGGAATTCAAATTCGATAAAAAAGATGGGACAAGTGCATCAAGCTCCATTATAGAGAAGTGGACAAAATATAAAGAAAAAAGGATTGCAGAAAATGGAGTGCGAGAGCGGGAAAATTTTCATATCCTGCAGCCACAAGTAAGTGATAACTTGGTCGTATCTTTGAACAGTTTATCATGAGAATGCATAACTTCAATTTTAATTACAGTGTTTTTAGTAGGATATGAGTACTTGTATGACAATGAGGTCAAAAGCATTTATTCCCTGGAATGAGCTGCCAGTTCAGATCTCGAACCAGAAATTTGAAATGTGTTGAATGCATGCTGATTTCTTTTATCAAATTTAATATCTAGTGGAATTCAGCATTCTGAACAGTTTGACGCTGATAGCCTGCAATCTAGATATTTTGTACTACTGATGCAATGCTGTGTGTTCAGGTGCTGATTTTCTTAATATAATATTTTCAGTTCTGGTTTAATTGTTTTTTTTAATCTTGTGAATAGGAGTGATGTATGCTCCAGATTGCATAATTATTAACTGGCTATGGTGTATATGCTCCAGATTGCATAATTAGTAACTGTGTATGGTGTTTGTGCAATTTTGCAATCATCACATGCAAGCTTTGTGTGTGACATATGCACTATAATATATATCATTGAAGCTTGCCAATGCACTTCTTCAAGGGTTTTATGATGGATGCATTTACGGTTTTACCTTAGGGCTGCAAATTGCAATTTATGTTTCCTGCAAAGACAGGCCGAACCAGAAATTTGAAATACATATTTGAAGTGTGTTGAATGCATGCGATTTCTTTTATCAAAAGTTTTATCTAGTGAATATGAGTGATATATGCTCCACATTGCATAACAATCTTTCAATCATCAGGGGCAAACGTTGTGTGCAACATATGCACTATAATTTATAACATTGAAGCTTGCTAGTGTGGTTCACTTCTTTAAGGGTTTTGTAATGGATGGATCTACCTTAGTGCTACAAATTGCAATTTATGTTTCCTGCAATGAGAGGTCAATTGATCTTCACTTCTTTGAAGTTGTGAACATGGCCTTACATAAATTATATACTTCACCTTTCGATTTCATCACTGGATCTTGGATACATTCTTTGTTATATGTGATTGGGATATTATAAAATATTTTCTGTAAGAAAGGCTAATGCATAAGATCTTGAATCATGCATGTCAAAATGCTCATGTGCATTTTTTGTATTAGTTTTCAGGGTTTCAAGTCATTGAATTAACTCAGTAAGCTTTTTCTGTACCTGGAAGATAGTTCATAGTTGGGGTGGGACAAAACTGGCAAGTTCCTAAGATTGAAAGCTTGAGTTACTTTTCAAAAAGTCATTGGAGTTTAATAGATTGGCATAAAGTTTATCACATTTTCTGATGTTTTACTTGAGGCCACAAATTTTACAAACTGTTTTCTTTAAAGAAGAGATTCAGCACATTTAATATACTTCTATAATGCTGTTTGCTGTTGCACGGACTTTGTTTGGATGCAAATAGATGAAGAAAATAAATGGAAATAAATGAGAATCAGGAACAGAATATCAAGCCAATTGGGTCTAGCCCAGGTGGTTGAGAGGAGTGTTATCCTCCCTACCCAGGATCATTTTCTGTAAGTGATCTGTTTATCTTTTAACGAGTATATTGTTGTATCGGTCTTAAGCCCAGAAGAATCCAGTTTATCCTGTGTATCATCCTTGGAATGAGGGGAACTTCCTTGTGTGTTTCCTGGGGATATTCATTTCATGGAAGAAAAAAGAATATCACCTGAGATTCAAAAACATAGGTTGACACTCCATGTACCAGATTGTTTTACTGCTTTTCACTGGCCATCTAGGAATTTAGGTATTTGGCCAAGTGTTTCTTGCAAGGATATTCATCAGCTTAATTAAATTGTAACTTTATTTTACTAACTGGAACACAAACATGGTGAATTAGAATGTTGTCATAACAATGAGGTTGCAAAATGATATTACTTGTGAATTGGGAATTCGTAAATTGCTGGATGACTGGTTAATGGGATATAAAGGCTGTCAAGGCTGGAAAACTTGAATTTTTGCAACGATTGATTCATGAGAGACAAATGCTTCTAAATTTCCATGTTGTACATAAGAATGCCTTATGAGAGTTCGAATGATAAACCTCTCTGCACTTTGGCAAATGCATGCACAGGTTATTTCTTTCTTTTGTTTGCAGAATCTCCTCTTGTTTGTGATGTACAGGCATGCGACAAATTTGAATATGTCAGTGTCTGGACTCTGAAATAAGATATTAAAATGGGACTAATTGTTAATATATATATTTAATAGAATTTTTTTCTGAAGAGCCATGGGTAGGTAAAGCACAGGGATGTTTGATCAGAGAATAGTAATACATTGATCTTAAGCAGTTCAACTTGCATGTCTATTGTAGAAACCCTAAAAGAACATTATAGAATTGATAATTTGATCCAACTGTTGGAGGTTTTATTGGATGGGATGATCCTTAATCACAGATTTGGAAATGCATTATCATGACATGAAAGTTGCGTATCATAGTTGATTCAGTAGATAAGCCTAAATACTTCAACTGCAAAATAAGATGCTCTTCACGAGGTGCTTCCCATCGACAATGAGAGCAACAAGAAAATATGTGACTTAAATAATAGATTGGTAATTCAATATGCCTTGAATTGATGGATGTATTGGCTTGAAAGTTGAAATTTAATACGACAATAGCTAGAATGCCAATTTTGTTTGTGCAAAACATTTTGAGATTCAACTGATTATTTTATTTTAAACAATGTTTCGTCATAATGGTGTTTTAAGTTTGGTGGACTGTCAGTTCTGGTGCTAATATTTAAAGTGATTAGTAGCTATGGAAGTAATTTCTGTATTGAATGGTCAGTGCACATGGTCCCCAATCTTATCAGTCAATATGTTTAATCTCTTAATTGACAGGAATTACCTTCGGGTATGTTTTATTGACAGATTTGGTGAGTCAGCAAATGGTACTCCAAAACCTACCTCTTCTGGAATAGGAGAAGCAAAAATATCGGAAGAAGAAAGGAGGAAAGCAAGGGCTGAGAGGTTTGTTCTTCCAAAATTCAGGAATTTATTTTCTGTCTTCAGATTCCTAAGATTATGATGAAGCTATTTTCCTTATCTTGTGTGTCTAATTTACCGTCAGCTTAATTTGCTTAATATTTTTTTCCAAAATTATGATATGCATTTGTTTTACTCCAGAATAATTGGAATCTGATAATGCCCAAATTATTAAACAGGAGTAAAGATAGTTATTTACTCCAAAGAAATATACTTTATACTAATATTGAGCTTTTCAACTAGAACTCGGGTTACAAAATTGAAAAAATGGTTCCTTTTATTCATGTTTCTAGAACAGAGAACATACCTAGCCGGTGGATTTGGGCATATTGGTGCTCACTGATGTCCTATGGCCAAAACACCAGAGTGGTGAGTGGATTTCTAGATCCTAGATGGGAGAAAGTATGTGTTATCATGTACTGATAGAGTGTCCTATAATCATAATCCCAGGAAAGAAATATTGAATATTTCCTTTCCTCTAAATATTTCATCTTTGTGCATCCTGTCAGTAACAGCTCCATTGAAACACTTGGACGTGCTATCCTAGAATCTCATGGATTATTTGCTGAAGTTAAATTTTATTGGACTGGAATTGGAGCAGTGATTGGGTTCTGTGCACTTTTCAACATTCTGTACACTGTTGCTTTAGCATGCCTCAACCATAAGTATGACATTCCACTATAAGGTTTGGTTTCCGCTACTATTTCTCTCACCTAAAATTATTTTAAGAGTGAGATATAATAAATTCTCCTCCAATTACAGCTTTAGTGAAATCACAGGTTGTTATATCTGAAGAGGTTATTGGAGAGAAGCAAGCAAACGGAGCTGGAGAAAGAAACCAATAAAAAAAACATCGTTCTGTTCAACTGACATCACAATGAAGGTCTAGTGGCAAGTCGAGCTCTCCAGAAATACTTTAGTAGTTCCCAATATTCAATCTACTACTCACAGATTAAAGTACAATGTAAATGGATATGGTGCTAATTGTAACTGATTAAAATATTTGATAGAGAATTAAATGAGAATATCTATTGCCCCAGTCGTCCCTTCACGCCCCCTCCCGTCCCCTCACGCCCCCTCGACCCCTCCAGATGGGGAAACATCCCCCTTGATGTCCCCTCCAAATTTTCGAAAATTGGGAGCGTCAGGAAACGTCCCCTAGAAGTCCCCAAGACCCCGAATCGCGGGGGGGGTGAGGATTCTAGACCCCTAGGGGGGGGGGATGAGTCCCCGTGTAACACTGATTTTTAGTCTCTGAGTTTTTCACTGCATTACATTCACTCAAATTAGCGATGACAGATTATGAAACTAAAGACATTGTAGAGCTAAAATTCATGTTCCAACAGAGTTCTACTATGCTTGGGTGTTAGATATTTAGTGATCAAATAATTAAGACTTGTAATAGCTCACCTTGTGGAAAGGTAAAGGTTCTATTGAAGTAGAAACATTTTTAGTCTCTGATTTTTTCAGTGCATCACTTTCACTCAAATTAGCAATGACAAATTTGTCAAACTTCTTAGAATCTGTCAATAATGAAACATTCAGATCCTGGACATTTTCAAGAGTAAAAATATCAGTGCCAATTGATTTCCTAATTTGTGATCCACTATTATGATAGTGAGTGGCTTGTTCACATGCCTTTTCAACTTGTAAGTTGGCAAGAAGAAAAACCTGCAGTGTCTCTGTTGCCACTTCCTCATAACCTGGGTAATTAGAAGTACATGTTATTACACAGAATGCACTTCCAACAGACAAATGTTTTTCAAGTGATGTTTTTCATTTGTGTGGAGAAGAATGGCCACCTTCTTTTAATTCACGTGCTTGTATTGCAGATAACGCTTATTTTGGTTTACAATTAGCTTTACTTGGCTCAGTAATGTCTTTATTGTATAATATAGTACTCACTGAAGTTGTCTTGAGGGAAACAATGTAGCCTTGAAATATCCTCTGGTTCTTGAACTTCAGAGGCCATAAATAGAGTTGTTACACTACCCATGTAAATTATCTCAACTTTCTCCATATAAGAAGCTAGTTTATGGTTACATGTATGTGCCATATTTTCACTAGTCCATGGTAACATAGAAGACTCCTCTTCTCTCTGACTCAAGGTTGTTGATGACAACTTTGTAACACTTACCTGGGCATACTTAGGAGTTTTTTTTCCAAACACACTCATTATCGTTCACCATTTCCACATCTCTACTTGCAAACTCCTCTTCCATGACATTTTTATAAACAGATCTTGAATCTTTCAACAACTAATTATTTTCATTGTGCCTGTTAACTAGAATTTTGGTCAGAGATTTTCATTTGGTAAGCACATGAGCAGTCTAAATTGAAAGTTTAGAAGCATTTGCACAGATTCTGGAGTTGTTGCTTCTGACCATACATTTAAAGGTCTCAAATTGCTTGATTTATATGTATTTGCACCTATTTAAAGGTATCAAATTGCTTGATTTAAAGGTCTCCTCCTCATATGATGTACTATTTTGAATATTCTATTCTTTGCATATCAAACATTATAAAGCCTCTTGCACACTGGTCTCATCTCTTTTATTTGAACATAATTCCGATAATCATTGCATTCATGAAGAAAGGATATATTCATGTGAAACCCTGTCCAGCTGCTTCTCTTGGCTAATGCCATCACCTACATCCCATAGAGAATCCGACAATTGAATTTCGACTTGACCAAAGGCATTGCTTACTTCCTACTGAGATTGAACAAGAGAATCAAAATCTCTCCTTCCAGGGGTCATTACTCTGTGCTTTGAACTTGAAGTTTGCCTCTTTTCCCTTCTCTTCTATCCCGAGACTCCAAAAACTTGCTGCAGCCCATCCTTTCTATCTCCTCTGCCCACTGAAATTTCAAGAGCACTTCATCCTCGCCCTTATATGCTCCTTCAGTTTGAAATCCAAAATCATCATTTCCACTATTCTTGTTTTCCGTATTTACTTCTGTTGAATCTGTATTTTGTGCTAGGTTATGAGTATATTGTTTTAAATTATTCACTTCAGAACAGAGACCAATCATAAGAATATTTTTATTTTGTGCAGGCCTGCAATCCATGACTGAGGACAAATTGACAGCAAACAATAAACCACATTGCTCAGAGGCATTCAACAAAATTGGCAGATCTTTGGTGTTTTTTCTAAATTCACCCGACTGTTCAGACGCTGGCTGATTCTTCTTACCTGTATTTTCAAACCCATCTTCCAAAATATATAGCGATCTAGAAGGTAATGACTCTTTGAGCCCTTTGAAAATACACCACATAATAATCTCTGCCCAATTGTTTGAGATGCTTATCAACTCACCAATGTCTGGTCCAAACAAGTTTCCTTCAAGGATCAAATTAATTTCCTCTTTTCAAATAGAGTTTAGAAGCATTTGCACAGATTCTGGAGTTGTTGCTTCTGACCATACATTTAAAGGTCTCAAATTGCTTGATTTAAAGGTCTCCTCCTCATATGATGTGTACTATTTTGAATATTCTATTCTTTTCATATCAAACATTATAAAGCCTCTTGCACATTGTTCTCATCTCTTTTATTTGAACATAATTCCGATAATCATTGCATTCATGAAGAAATGATATATTCATGTGAAACCCTGTCCAGCTGCTTCTCTTGGCTAATGCCATCACCTACATCCCATAGAGAATCCGACAATTGAATGTTGACTTGACCAAAGGCATTGCTTACTTCCTGTTGAGATTGAACAAGAGAATCAAAATCTCTCCTTCCAGGGGTCATTACTCTGTGCTTTGAACTTGAAGTTTGCCTCTTTTCCCTTCTCTTCTATCCCAAGACTCCAAAAACTTGCTGCAACCCATCCTTTCTGTCTCCTCAGCCCACTGAAATTTCAAAAGCACTTCATCCTCGCCCTTATATGCTCCTTCAGTTTGAAATCCAAAATCATCATTTCCACTATTCTTGTTTTCCGTATTTACTTTTGTTGAATCTGTATTTTGTGCTAGGTTATGAGTATATTGTTTTAAATTATTTATTTCAGAACAGACACCAATCATAAGAATATTCTTATTTTGTGCATGCCTGCAATCCATGACTGAGGAGGAATTGACAGCAAACAATAAACCACATTGCTCAGAGGCATTCAACAAAATTGGCAGATCTTTGGTGTTTTTTCTCAAATTCACCCGACTGTTCAGATGCTGGCTGATTCTTCTTACTTGTATGTTCAAACCTGTCTCCCAAAATATATAGCCATCTAGAAGGTAATGACTCTTCGAGCCCTTTGAAAATACACCACATAATAATCTCTGCCCAATTGTTTGAGCTGCTTATCAACTCACCAATGTCTGGTCCAAACAAGTTTCCTTCAAGGATCAAATTAATTTCCTCTTTTCAAATAGAGTTTAGAAGCATTTGCACAGATTCTGGAGTTTTTGCTTCTGACCATACATTTAAAGGTCTCAAATTTCTTGATTTATATGTATTTGCACCCATTTGAACTGAAAGCTATATTGTGCAAAGTTGTTTCAAGCTCAAAACTATTATCCTGCCTATAGAAGCCTGAACCCCAATAATCCTTGTAGTGGCCACTTTCACCAAGTAGAATATGTGCTTCATCAACATCATCAAACCTCAAACCTCAATTTCCCTTCCAAGTTTTTCTCTATAACAATTTTTGTGAGTCCTGCTTGCCGGACACCAGTTACAAACTTTCTTTCACTTGAAAATTCACAACAATTGAATTTAAATTAACCTCACATGGGTTGTATTTCATTTTTAGTATATTTCGCTTGATTATTTCTTTATACAATCTCCCCACTTCTCTTATCCATGTTCCGGCGTTCCTTTGCACCTCTTGGTGCAATTTCTAGTTATAAGAATATTTAAGATTCTAGATCTATCGATCTGAGATGGAGACTGCCATATAAATCTTAAGGATTCATAAGATTATTTCATGTTTGATCAGATTTTTTTAATGATAAATGTTATCTTGCACGAAAATTTCAAAATTTGAAGTCATATTAATTCAGTACATTGATGCAAATTCATACGCTAATGCGATGTATATGATGGCAATTTCATTTTTTTACAGTTACTTTTATTTTAATTATATCATTTAGCTCGATGCTTTCCATATATTCAACTAAACCTTTGTTGCTTAACAAGACTTTGTCATTTCCATGTTTTAGTGAAATTGTTTATGGTTTGATACTTTCATACAACCTCTATCAAGTTACATGCACCCTCATTAGAAAAAACAACAGAATTTTTCTTGCCATGACTATGTTTCTTTGTCATTGTTGACTTAAGAAAGTCTTTTAGCTAAGAAACTAGTTTCAAGGTTATGGCATAACTTGTCATATAAATTGAATAGAATTTATATCCAAAATGTTAACTTGTAAACTACTTAGCTGGTTTTAGGCTTCCCATTTAAAATCTACTTCAGTTTGAACTTTGAATGAGTTGTTCCATAGACTTGAATATTAAGAGATTTTGGTGTAAGGATTAAAAATTAGCCCGTAAGGCCTCTCAGTTATTCATTTATTTGATCTAATATAACATTTACTATTAAATTAGAACCACTTGGCACAAATACGTCATAGATCAAGATCATACTTTGTAGAGTGTCATAGAATAAAAATAGGAGCAAGGACACTGAGTTCTTTCAGTTTTCCTGGTTCTTATTCCTTTGGTGTATCTTTGCACCTTTAGGGGCAATTTCTAGTTTAAAGTCTAATTCTTTAAAGGGTGCTAGCTCAATGGAAGAGCACCTGCTTTACAAGCGGGAGGTTGGTGGTTCGATTCCATCGTGCCCTGATATTCATATATAGGGAATGACGAAGATCAGTTTTTGGTGACGGATGCTCTTTTGACCATCACCAATGAGCTTATGGTGACATTTTTCGACCCTCACCAAAATATGAAATGGTGACGGTCAACGAACGCCACCATATATACGCATCAATAGTGATGACCATTAAAGGTCTGTCACCATAAATCGTTGTTGTTTATCTGAAATGGTGAGGGTCACTGTTTGTCATTATAGTCATTATTCGTGACGGACCTTGATGTCACCAATGCGTTTATGGTGACGGTCAATGAACGTCGCTATATATATGCACCAATAGTGATGGCCATGAAAGTTCCATCACAAAAAATCATTGATGTTCATATGAAATGGTGACGGTCACTATCCGTCATTATAATTAATATTCATGACGGACCTTGACTGTCACTACAACACATACTTTCGGCGACGCCACCTTTGGTGACGTTCAATTTTTTGGTGACGGAGGCTATTTTCCGTCACCATTGCTCATATGAAATGGTGACGGTCAATATCCGTCACTATAAATCATTATTGGTGACGGACCTTGAATGTCACCACAACACCTATACTTTCGGCGACGCCACCTTTGGTGACGTTCAATTTTTTGGTGACGGAGGCTATTGTCCGTCACCATTTCTCATATGCGATGGTGACGGTCACTATCTGTCACTATAAATCATTATTGGTGACGGACTTTGAATGTCACCACAACACCTATACTTTTGGCGACGCCACCTTTGGTGACGTTCAGTTTTTGGTGACGAAGGCTCTTTTGACCCTCACCAATGAGCTTATGGTGACCATTTTCGCCCCTCACCAATGTCCTTTTTTCTTGTGGTGATGATTGCCTTTTTTATTGCATCAAAGGCTTCTTTTTCTTTATGTAACCATTTGAAAAACAATTTTTTCTTAATCATATTCTGCAAAGGTAAAACTATTTGAGAAAAATCAAGAATGAATCTTTTTACAAAATTGATTTTCCCTAGAAATGATTGCATGGATTTCTTGTTATGTGGTAAATAAATGTCAAAAATTTCTTTTACTCTGTCAGGGTCAATATATATACCATATTTTGACACAAAAAATCCTAAAAGTTTTCCTTCATTGAGAGAAAAGAATGATTTCTTTGGATTTAAGGAAATACCATATCTTCTGCATATTTCAAATATCTGTTTCAAATCATGCAGATGATTAGTTTCTTTCTTTGAAAATACTATGATGTCATCAAGATAGATAACAACTGGTCTGTTAATCAAACCCTTAAATGCTATATCCATGGCTCTCTGGAAAGTAGCTCCTGAATTTATCAAACCAAAATGCATCTTTTGATAAGCATAAGTTCCCCATTTGGTTCCGAAAGTAGGTTTTAGCCTATCATCTGGATGTACCAATATTTGGTTATAGCCTGAAAAACCATCAAGAAAAGACATGAGTTCAGAACGAACTACCTTTTGAAGTATTTGTTCCATCATTTCTAATGGGAAGTTATCTTTTTTACATGGCTTGTTTAAATTTCTAAAATCAATGCATATTCTAATATCTCCCTTATTCTTCCTAACCGGTACCATGTTGGAAACCCAATTAGAATGTCTTACATGAAAAATGATTTTGGCCTTCAAATGTTTATTGAGTTCTCCCTTGATTTGACCTTCCAGATTGGGATGAATTTTTCTTAACTTCTATTGAACAGGTTTCACATCAGAAAGCATTGGAATTGTATGTTTAATGACATAAGTATCATAAGTTTTCAAGTCCTCATAATTCTAAGGAAAAGCATTTTTATACCTATTTAGAAGCTTGATGAAAGCGATCCTTTCCTCTAAAGTTAACTTGAGTCCTAGATTAACATTTTGATGTTTAGACTCAGTACCAAGGTTTACTAATTCAAACTTCAAAGTAGAACTTTCAAGTTTAGCATTATTAACTTTCTTGAATCTGTATTTTATATCATATAGATCCTCAAGTTTAACTACAGATTTGTGAATCGAATTTTCATCACTTTTTTAGGTATTTTGAAGATCATGATCATTTTCATCAATTATTTGTTCATCATAAGATTTCTTTGAAGTCAAGAAATTCAAGATATCTTCATCATGATAGAATATTCTCCATTTTGTGATATTATCGGGAACAGATGGTCGAAAGATTAATTCGACTGAAAACCTATCTAGACTGTAATCTTCAGCTAGGAGGAGCATGGAGGCAACATTAGCTAACAATTCAGCTGATGTATTTTGAGTTCTAGGGATAGAAAAGATGTTGAATGCTAAAAATTGAGTGCTAAGGTCTTGAACAAGGGTTTTATAATGTTTAAGATGATCTGAAAGACAATGGATAGTGTTTCTTACTTGTCTGATAATAATTTCGGAATCACCATACACTTTCAGGTACTTAACATTAAACCCTATTGCTTTATAAAGCCCTTGAATCAAGGCTTCATATTCTGCAGCGTTATTTGTACACTAAAATTCTAACCTACATGAAAGCATAGTTTTCTCCCAATCTGGTTCAATTAAAATGCATCCTGCTCCTGCGCCATCATTAGATTTTGATACATCAAAATCCAAAGACCAAAATAAAGACTTATTTACTAGTTTATCTGTATATGTATCAAAAACATTAACAATTCTTGAAGAATCAGTTCGTGAAAAATTTTCAATTTGCGAAATAAAAGTATTTACAGAAAAGGGTGATTGTGGTGCTGTGAATTTTCCAAGGAATGATTCAGCAGAATAACCTATGAGAATGTTGTTATTAAAAGCTACAGGTTCATTTTCTTGTTCAAATTATGTCACAGTATGCATCATGTGTTTTTATCGTTCAACCTTGATTTGATTTGGCTTCCCTTTTTGAGGAAGCCACATGTGTGAATAATCAGTGGAAATATAACCATTAAGATTTGTAGACCAATCCCTGCTTAAGAATAATCCATAAAACTCAGGAATATTTGCAATCAGTATATCAATTCTCTGGACTATCCTGGGATCAGAGGCTAATCTAATAGTAACTGAATTTATTTCTCCCACAACTTGTACTTTAGACTGGTCTAATTGAACAATATGAACTACAGACTTTTGTGGTTCAATATTCAATTTTGCACAGACTGAAGTAGGAATTATATTAGATGATGCTCCTGAATGTATCAAACAGTTATGAAAATTCTTGTTATATATTTCATAAGTAAAAAGAAAAGGAGGTGTCTGAGAATTTTATCCTTCTCTAATAAGAGCAGTATCAGTAACATCTACTTTATTTGGTGGCTTACATGATCCTTTGGATGCTTTGGCAACTACACCGCTTGGTAGAGGAGTAATGGGTGTTGCATTTAATTATTTTAATAACAACTTATGTTGATGTTTAAGTTTTCTAAGTTCATGTAGAGAGATATTCACTCTGGTTTTCTTCATGTCTTCAAAAATGTTATAATCCATAGGATCTGATGCCACCAGAGTTTTAGATGTTGTTGTAGGAGGATTAGAAGATGATGGTTGATTTTGAGTTGGTAAAGAGGAAGTTTTATTTACAGGGTATTTGTCTTTAGTAGTCGAAGTTGAACTTTTCTTCTTGGGAACTGTTTGAATAGGCTCTACTGTAGATTTACTTCTTGTACTTACTGGCATGGATTCTTGTTCCTTTTCACTATCTGAATTAGGAAGAATGAAATCCCACATCCCATGTAATTCAACTATTTCTTCTTCTTCATCTTCTTCTGATAATGGAGGTGTATCATCTTCCTCATCTCCTTCTAGATCTGACTCTGTGTTAGAGATTGAATTGGGTGGTTTTGATTTAGTAGTTTGATTTCTTTTGAAATTTTTGAATTCCCTTTTGGTAGAAGTTTCTACAACTTGATTTTTAATCTCAACCATCTCATTAGACATAGTTTTGAGAACTTTTTGCAACCGTTCCATATCATATGGATCTCGGTGTTTTATTCTTTGAATCATCCTTAAAGCTCACCTTTTTGGATTTTCTGTCTTCAATAGAATTTTTCTTATCCAAAGCAACAATCCGTCTTTCAACTTCAATTGCTTCTTTCATGTTTTCATCCAAAGTATGTTTAGCAGCTCTATCAACAAAAATTGCTATATTTGAAGGCAAATATGTTATATACCATTCAGTTTTGACTTTCTCACTGGGCTTAGATGTTGTAGAGATTTTATTCAAGATTTTATTGAATCGAGAATTAAAATCTTTGATGGGTTCTTTGGGTTTTTTCCTCAAATTAGAGAGATCATTGATTAGGGTTGCTACTGATCTACCATCTCCAAATTTGGTTAAGAAATGTTCTTGGAAAATATCCCAACTTGTAATAGATCCTGATGGTAATGAAAAATACCATGATCTTGCTGCCCCTTGCAAAGTATAGGGGAATAATTTGACCACAAAATCTTCATGTTCTACTGCATTTAAATTTATAGCAAGCATAAATTTATTGATGTGTTCTTCAGCTTGTATGTTAAGGTCATGACTAAATTTTGGCAACCATTTTTCAGGATGGTCTGGTAAATCATGTAAAGGTGCAGGCATTGCAACAGCTCCTAGACTAGCCCATGGTCTCTGTGTCATTATTGTGATAACAGTTGAAGGAATAGAAGAGACAATTGGTGTTTGAGTAGATGTTGTTGGAGTAACTTTACTCTTCTGGGTTTGAGTTTGAGAAGTAGATGTAGTTTGAGTAGATGATGTTGGGATAACTACACTGTTCTAAGTTGGAGTTTGGGAAACAGATGATTGAATTTGTGATGAAGAAAGAATAACACTATCTGATTCTGATGGGGTTTTTCTAGTTTTAACTCTACTAGGTAAAGGAAATTCTTTTGGAGGAATACCAAGTTTTTCGCTTTGTGACCCAGTAAGAGGTTCCGAAGAAATGAATTGTGAAGTGACACTACCTTTGGATGTTTCAGAATCTTATAAAGATAATGAGAATCCTTGTAATTTATGAATTAAAGCTTCTAATTTAGGAGACTCAGGAGGTTGATTGTCTAATTGATTTGAGACTTTGGTAGTGGGTGTTTAAATATTTCTATCAATTTCTTCCCTAGAGATCTTAGATGTAGAAGAAATCGAAGAAGGTGATGAGGGTGAATTGCTCTTTGAATGATTTGTAGATTTGGATTTACTAGCCATTCATAGCTTAGGCCCTCCTTCTAGTGCCAAAATTTTTGAAACCTCGAAAATCGTTGCTTCAAACATTGGGAGAACACCACCTGGTAGGGACCTTAAGACAACTCCTTTTCCGTTTGGTGTGGTGGCTCCGACTAAATTTATAGGAACAGTTTCCTAATAATAAATGGATTGGTAATGGAGTGTTTGTATAGGTGGGTAATAGAACTAACTGATTAAGATAATCTATCTAACTTAAACTATAAATTGCAAATAATTCTAAAACTAACTCGGGTATTAAGTATGAATACGACTTTAAGATTATTTCAATTAAACAAATAATCATGAAAACGTATTATTATTTAAAATAAAGATGCAATATCATATAATGATAACTCTGTTTAAGAAATTAAACAGAGTTAGAATAACACATCGCATTCATAATTCTTTATATGATTTGCACACTATGATAGATAAATATTTCTATATCTCCAGAAATGATAAGATAAAGAAATATTTGAGAAAACAAGCATATATAAATGATAGCAAATTTCAAAGAGAATACTTCATTACATAAGGAAAACAACACTAAATCGATAGAAATACCAGATTCATTGAGATATTTTCTTGATGCAATTCGATATCCTTTAATTTAGAACAACCTCCAAGGTACATAAATGCAACTCTTAAAGATGATTCACCATAAATCATAGGATGTGATCCTTTATAAAAATGAGATAGTCAATGGAGTACATAAATATATGATCCAAGCTAAAATATTACAAATTGAGGACCCCTTTCTAAATGCATGAAAGGGGTTTAAATGGGAAATTAACAAAACAGATTATCTATAACTTATGCTAGAAAATATCATCGGAGATCCTGGGAAAGACTTGCGATATCAAATAAAACAGATTCACTGAATTTATTTTGTATTCAATGTGCTGAGGTGGCAAATTTTAAGCATGTCTTTAACTTTCGTTGGATGACTCAGTCTCGAATGAAATTGACTAGTGTATGTGGCATCAGATAGCTCTGGAATGATGTAATTTATGGCATCATAAAGGCATTTTATTTCCATCTGTTGACTTTGTGGTTTGATCAAATATGTCCATAGGACATCCCATGTAATTTCTTGTATTTTGTTGATCTTTTGATTCTTGTTGATTATTTCCTACTTCCATCTGCCATCAGTCTCTTTCATCCTGGAAATTTACTTGGAGTACAATCTGAAATCAAATTAGTAGCATATAAGCTATCATTTACTAATTGTGTCATATTGTTCATTATGGGTCTAGCACTTGATGTAGCAAGTTCTTGTTTAATTAACTGTGTATCTCATTCAGCAAACAAAATTTCTTTATGCCTTTCTTTCATCCTGGGAAGATTTTCTTTCTTTCATTCTTCTGAGTCCTGCCATAAAATAAACTCTGATATCTTATCATTTGCATTCTCAAATTCAATTCTGGTGCTGACTGATTCATAAATAAGGGAAGATGTTATTTCACATAAAGGTTCATCTTGTGCAATTTTGAACACAGTTCGTCGAACTACTAAGACAATAATTTAATTTCCAAAGCTTTTGTTCTAAATTGGTCAATTTTAGGATAATCTTTAAATTTATCCAATCTTTCTTGAAAAAAAATTCCTTGCTCTGCTTTGGTGGCTTTATCATTTTGTAGCAATGTTTGTAGTTTGGACACCTCTTGAGACAACTGTTTTTTTTTATTCAAGGCTTGTTGGTCAAGCTTCTTATTTTCAATACTCAGTTGTTCTTACAATTGTTTGGCTCTGAGTCTTTCTTCTTCTAACTTCTGATCCAACTGCAATATTCTTTGTTGATCACCTGTTGTTTTCTCTTCTAGCAATGCTATCTGTAAGTCTTTTTGTTTTATCATTTCATTGACTTCAGCAGCTTTATCTATAGTCGCTACACTGTAGGCACCTGCATATTGTGATAATTTGGTAAGATCCTCTGAAGGATTTACCTTAGTATTCTTCCATACAACATTCATTAACTCAACTTGTGAAGTTGCAGATGGTCCTTGATCTACCTTCCTTCTCTTCCTTTGTTTTCTGATAATAGCCCTATGCTTAGGACTGTAAAAGATATCCAGAGGAGGAATGTCTTCAACTCTCAAGACAATTTCTTTTGATAGATGTTTAGGGATAATCTCCATATCATGATTATTCAAACTACTAAGATGAGGATTATTTTGTCCTCCAATTTACTATTCAAATTGTTCATATTGTCTTAGAAATTGGGGAGTAACAATAATTTTAGCATAATTTACCACTTTTTCCATGGTTGTTTCTCTTTCAAGTTGTTCATCTAGCTTATTACTTGTATTTATTTCTTCAGACTGCATATTAGTTTTTGTAACTGTATTCTCTTTTTCTATATGAACATCAATGTTTCCAGCTGTACTTTCCTTCTCAGTAAGCATATCAGGCTTGCTAGTAGAAACTTCTTTTTCTGTCTTGCTAGCTGTGTCTTCCTTTTTCTTTTGTTCAGTTTCTATACTTTCAGTTTCTTGCAAAGGAATCCTTAGCTAGTCAAGGGGAGCTTTCAACAATCTATGACTTGTGAACTGTATAAATTTATTCATATCCTCTGTCTAAAACTTGGATTTAGCCAAGTCATAAACTTGGGAAAATTTCTCAATAGAAACAAATAAATCATCGAAGTCATCACGTTCATGTTCAAATCTAGTAATTTGAACCAAAGTTGTGAAATGTAAAGCTACTTATTCAAATCATACTGTCTTCCTGGAACAGTTGCAAGCTTAAGATCTATTATTTTAATGAATTCCTTCTTAGCATGTTTGAAATCATTAAGAGTATAATTTCCACAATGAAAGGGAAAGGTAGGCCACATCAATTTCTTGGCTTTCTTTAAACATCTTGACATCCCTCTTTCTGTCAGCTGGTAAGAAATTTCTTGGGCTAACAGTTTATCAGGGACATATAGAGGTAAGATATGGGGTTCAAAAATGCTTCCAAAAACTCTGATATAGGTAAACCTTTCTTCTCCAAAACAATTTCCAATTAGGGATATATCATTCTTTTCCTTTTCAGAGAGCCGGGGAGGAAATTGGTTAAAAATGGTCTAATAGAAAGGTAACATAAAGCCGTGAAAATTCCTATATACATGATTTTTAAAATGGACCTTCCAAAAATAATTATAGTAAATATGTATCGGGATAGGGTTTTGAGGGGTCCATTTCCAACCTAGAATAGGAAATTCTGAATTGAAACACAGAGCATCTAAGATAAAGGCACAAAAATGAAAAGGGGTTGTATTTCCAATATCTTTATCCTTATTATATTCCATAATTCTATTATCTATCTTGTCAGAAAGGATAACTGACCAATCCATAATCTCATAATTTAGAGTACAATGAATTAGTGGTACCATTTGAATTGGAAACCTTGTAGAATTATCATTTCTGAAAAGCCTACACATCACTGCAGCAACATAGCAATATGGGGGTGCAAGAGACTCCACAGAGTACATACCTGATGCTTCATTTTTGTGTTTTTATGGAGCTTGTCTCCATTCCCTTATTGGTTCCAATTAATTTTCATTGCCTACGGTGAAATCTTTAATGAAGGCTTTGTTATAGATTTTTTAAGGGTCTGGCAGATGGTACATCACTTTCATATCTTCTGCTTTGAAAGACCCAAACATTGTTCCCGTAGCTAAAACAAATGTTCTATTTGTGATGGTTATATTGTCTATCACCCATTGTATTACATCGTAATAGGGGAATATATTTGCTAGAGCTGCAACTCTATGAAGAAAATAATTTGCAAGTACTTTGAGAGGAGTCTTAGAATCAAAATTCGAGTCTTCTTCATCTGGTATTGTCACCTTTATGCTTATAATAGTGGGTCTTTATGCTTCAATCAAGCTAT
The DNA here is from genome assembly GCA_034641835.2 of Pinus albicaulis. Classification (NCBI taxonomy): domain Eukaryota; kingdom Viridiplantae; phylum Streptophyta; class Pinopsida; order Pinales; family Pinaceae; genus Pinus; species Pinus albicaulis. Next base: position 678,106,056 of record CM076571.1, on the reverse strand, counting down.
AGAATTCTTCCCAGGAAAGCTTCTCGAGACCCTGGCATGTCGTATCTGTAACCATCTTGATTTTGGCTAGTTTTTCTTTTGGCATTGTGGCAGTAGCAGTAGTCTTTGCGGTAGCAGCAGTATTGCTTTCTTAAATTTCTTATACATTTTCTCGTGTGGTATCGTTTCACTTGCTCGGCGAACGAGAGGGTTGGATGTTCTATGGCTCTGCAAATGAGAAAAACCTTTTCAGAAGCAAGAAGAAACGAAGTTAAAAGAACAACTGTGTGAAAATATTTTATCAATGATCTCTAATTTATTAACCCCGTAATAAACTTAAATGCTCTCCATGAGAGTCACATTCACACATTCATATTGGAATCGATCACCATAATTCATTTGATTTTATAATTAATGATGATCGTACAATCGGAGATTGGTGATATTGAAATGTTAACGTAAAAATTTCCTTTTGAATTTTCCAATTCCGATTAATAAATAATATATTCGCGGCACAAACAGTGATAAACAAAGAATAACTATCCATCGTATCAGAGGTTTTGAAAGGCAATCAAATGAAATTTCATTATTTCCGTTGATTTGTGATTGCATTAATAGCATATTGCATCGGACATTTCCAAAGGAATTAAGTTGTACATGATTTACGCCGATTTGCGATTGCGATGATGGGTGGTTATATCGAGTTTTGCGAATAAGTAAATGTGATGTTGCTCTCCAAAATGTGATTGCAATGAATGGCTATAACCTTCAGCGTTGTCGAAATGAACTGAATGATGTCTTGCTGATAAATTTTGGTGATTTCTGTACCTTGAGTTTTAGAAACAAATATGAGACCATAATTTTATTGATTTGTGATTGTAATCACACTTAATTTTTAACATGAATACTTCTGTTCTTTGTGCCGATGTGATATAAGGTTAGTTTAATCGGATCGGAAATATTCAGGTGTTCATTTTCGGTATGCGATATGCGATTGTATGACTTTTAAACAATGAATCTTTTTGTTAACATACAATACATTAGATTTGTTCAAAGTCTTTCTTTATCTAAAAAGCGAGACCGATTTCTAAGTAAAATTTATTCTAAAATTTTAGGCAGGAAGATTGTATCATGGCAGTGTAGTGCGATGGGACCTGGAACTTAATATGAAACATGCACCATGTGCTCCTTCTATTAGTAGCGAATGATAGGGTACGCTTCTAATTTGTGATTAGGACGTGGCAGAAGCGTGAGCGAAGTAGTTTTAGAGCCGAGAAGTTGAAAGTGAAAGTGAGCATCGACACCATGCGCCTTTGAAGTGAGCATAACGTTTTGAACATTGGTGTGTGGAGAAGAGCGAAATGCCGACAATGAGGAACAACCTTCTGAGTGTCTTCGGTGAAACGACCTTCAAGGTGTTGGTAGTCAAAATACGTGGGGATATGGGGAACGCGGCGAAGTTTTGCGGAAAATAATATATGAACTACATGTATGAACCAAAGTCTATGGTTGTCCAAAACATTATTGGTTTGGTTTAATGCTAGGATTAGTTTTTTAATTTCAAATGTTAAAGAGAAAAATAAGAACATAGCCTGGGTTTATAGCCTCACTTAGGAAGAGGCTAGTAAATAAAAAAAATTTCATATGTTTAATCTAAAAAACAGCGAAAAACATTGGAAATCAACTCAAACTAATACTATACTTGCTGATTTTGATTCTTATAGTCCCTCCACAAGCTTGTATCGAGGACTAATAAAATAGTATATGTCGATATTTTATAGGAAAGATTTTTTGTCACTATTTTAATTAATTAAAAAAATTATCAATAAATATAGAAATGAATTTTTTGCTACTAGGTAGTTGCTTTATCATAATGATAGCACATGAACCTTATGTAGCATATATACTTGGACAAAGGCTTTCTATACACCAAAAGAACGGTATGCGTCACTATGATATAAAGTAGAGAACATTTTAGCATTTCATCGCACAAACTAAACCACGCACCGTAAAGCATGGATATTATTTAATGAAATGACGAGAATTGTAAAGGATCCGTAAAGCGCGACATTTGAATGATAAAGAGTAAATAATGACATATAAAAAAAACATATATTAATATGTGATAAAATAAAGATATGATTACAACTATGATATTTTTAAAAAACATTTTAAATGGTTACAAACACCTGTATTACAAAATGCCAGTATGAACATTTCAAAATAACGATAAGAAGCCATATGAAAATCTTATCTTATAATAATAAACGCTAAACTCTATCAATATCTTTAACAATTTATTAATCATTAAAATATAAACACCAATAACAATATTATATACAAACTCGACAATATCCGTCACTATGCTACTAGACAATATTCATCACTATATAAAGGAAAGACAACACATGCCGTTTCCCAACACCAGAAATAAACAACTTTAAACTTGCGTTTAAAGAGATGAATTCTATATTTAAGATAGCTAAACAAGTGTAAAATGATTATTTTTAATTGACATTCGAGGAGGATTATTTGTAATTAATTTGGTATATTAATAGATAAACAATTATATATAAAACATAAAGGATTGAATTTTGTTAGCAGGTGCTATAGCTAGATTGAGTTAGGTACAAGCTGTGAATTGTAACATTTTATTAATTTGAGCTTTTAAAAGGGATATATAAAAAATGTGGAATGAGATTATATAAAATATTTAACTATTTTTAAGTAAAAAATGATATTTAAAAAGGTAAATTTGTATTTAAAAGTAAATTTAAAGAATATGTGTTAGAAGATAAATTAGTCTGCAATAATAGTAAGATGATTTATCTTGAAAAAGACCAAAATGAATAGAAAATATATCCTGAATTGAAAATAAGAAGATGATCATCTTAGAAAGGACCAAAATATGAATAGAAAATATAATCTTGATAAGAAAAAGTAGATACAATGAGTACACTACTCTTTTCTAATTTTCTCATACACGAATATTTAAGATTATGTTTGATTTAGATAGGTATATTTATTTATGAGAGTGAATCATTATAAATAAATAAAAAAATTATTACAAAAAATAAGTGTATGTGTTTATTTGAATTGGAATTAGTAAGACATTTTTATGCCATTTAGAAATTTTATTTATTTTCTCTATAGAAAGATATGGAAATACTGTTTGATTTAGAATGGAGGTATGTTTATTTATGAGGTGGTTTATTATTAAAAAAAAAAAATATTGAAAAAAACAAATGTCCTTAAAATTATTTGGAACTTGGAATTAATGAACATTGTTATGTCATTTAGACATTTATGTAATGTTGAATGTTAAATAGATTTAGATACTATAAGGTACATGAATTGTTGTTATGTGTTGAACTAAATATTATTCATGAGAAATTTAAGTATGATGAGGAACAAATGGTTTTAGAATGTTTCACTTTTAGAGAAATTGAAGAATTAGGAAAATTAGAATTGTCGAGGTTTTGAAAATTGATACAGGGGTAAATATAAGATATCTTCACCTAGAGTAAACATAAAACTAGTATAATTCATGAACTCGAAAAATGGTATAAAGAATTAAAGAGATAAAGCCCTTTTAATTAAATACGATATTTTTAATTCCATTCAATATGTGCTTAATATGTATTTATGAAATTCACGATTGTTGTTATGTTTATGTATTTATGAAAATCTGATTGTTTTTATGTTTATTGGACACATGAGTAGAGCCATTAAATAGGATTGACATGGAAGCCAACAAATGTGAAATTAATGTACAATACCATTCAATATGTGTTATATGTATTTATAAAACTTTGGGTGCCTATTATATTTATTGGAAACATGAGAGTGAGCCAACTATAATGGGATTGACATGGAGAGCCAATAAACCTTGAAGATTGATGATGTAAAATATGTTAGCTCTTTGGCTTTGTTTTTTAAATTATTTATATTTTTAATACACTAATCTTCAAAATTGACTGTAACTTGGTTTTATTGAAAAATCACAATATTAAATATCTTGATGATTTCACCTTGTCGTCACTGTCTTATACAGCATACTCATTAAGGGATTTTAAATTTTGTGAAAAATAAGATTAATATATTGTAGGTATTATATGGTGTACAATGGATTTTATAGGAAGTGATGTGGTGGAGGAAGCATAAAAGGGGATTGACAAAATTATTTTAGGAAATATTCTTCAATATCGAATAAAATTAAGGGTATTCTTTAATTTCATACTTTGTCTTGTGTCATTGGTTGTTTAAATGGAAACCCTTTTTGAACTGATATTTCTGGTTCTGTGATAAACAGGATCAACTATGTTTGGTACATGGAATGTGGCTTTGTGATTTTGATTACCTTGTATTTTGGTGTCAAACCTGTTGATGATTGAAAATTTCAAAATACTTTGAAAATGTGATAAATGGGAGAAAATTAAGCTACTATGTCATCTGTTGATTTCAATCATACCTTATTTTTGAGCTGATCCAAGCCTACAAGTGTTCCAATAAATCAAGCATTGACAAATAAAATAGTTTATTTATTGAAGGATCAATTAGACTTCAATGAAATTCTTCCCCAACTATTTATAAATTTTCATGTAAATAAAGAGATGATTCTCTGGTGAAAGCTTGAATTTGTTGAGTTTAGTAAATTTCTACGTTTTTACAAATCTATGGTAAAAATATATCTTGTAGAAGTATAATGAAGAAAGCAATAATACTATTATGATGGATCTATTAGAAAATAAAATGGTGTGAAATGGATAGAAGTGTGAACTATAGTTTTCTAACTTTTAAATGTTTAAAGGTATTTTTAATCATCATTCAAAAATATCAGAGTCCCACTCATGAGAACCGATTGAGGATGGGTATCCTTCTTGACTCATGACAGAATCAGAAACCTCTGTAAAATTCGGTGTATTTCTATGCTAGAGGAGAATAAATCCTAAAAAAATCCGGTCATCTTAGGGTTGGTATGGCTCGGTCAAGGTGTGATTCCTGGGTGAATTTGAAGAATTAGATCCCCTTTATCATGGATCCTCAAGCCATAAGTCATTCCTATAGGTTTACGGACAACCGAAAAAAAAATCCATTAGAAAACACTATAAATCAAAATTCACACATGTTAATAAGGAATGAAATTTACAGGAAAATACTTGAAAAACCATATGAATAGTTGTTTATAAATATGAATATTTGACACCAACTGTCTTTTCAGTAAGTATATTGAACCACATTGCAAGAGACACCCAACCCATGATTTATAGACACCAACTTGAGGGAGACACCAATCACTTTTTGTACATTTACTTGAAGAAGACACCAATCCGTAATTGTTTTATGTTATGAACTTAATTCTTAGTTGATCTCATAAATTATTCTAATTAGCTAATATATTGAGGTACATTTAATTCTAATGGGTATCTTTTCAGCTCTTGTCTTTTAATGTAGCTCAGCTTAGCAATTTTCTCTCTTTGGACTGTATAAATGGTAAATTACGGTCCTTGTCTCTACTTAATATTCACTATCACAATATTATAATATGTGTTCAATATACACATGGTTTCTTTACTCAAATCGAGTTACCTTCACCAATTGGTTTTCTACCACTCCCTTAGTTTTAATAGTTTCTGTATTCTCGTAGAGATTTTCAACCACACTCACTTATACATAATCTTAACAACACTTTCAATTATTTTATTGTTATTTCTAGGCTTAGGCCTCCTTTGCCATAGGTATTGACCATAATATTATTGTGGTATTAGTTCTTGAATCGTACTCACTTACAACTAAGCACAGCTTTACTCTAGTTACACACATACAAAATATTATCATGCACCAAAAGGTGTGTTCTTTTCTTTTCTCCTTATTTTTGTTTGTGCTGAAGTTCTTATTATCAATCACAGATTATTTTCTCATTGCTCTAATCTCCCTGCTAATAAACCTTCCTCCTCCCCAAACATACATGTACCACATATGCTCATGTCTGTGACCACATTCCTATCTGTGATATGTACTCCCCCTACCACTCCCTTGGCTTTTTCATAGGATTGTAAGGTGTTACATGTTTGGTCCCTTATCTAAAGAGATGTTACGGATATGTGTGTTATGAAAAATTTACAATTACGGACAAAGGTGAATTATCTAGACCTAGTGGCCTAGTACAGAATAGCAAATATAAAGACATAAATTTTTCCTTAGAAATTAGAGTACGGACAAACTACCTTCGATTTGTGAGCTTCATTTGCTCCTCGCCTGTTAAGCTTCGATCGTATCTCTAGTGCTATAATTAGAAAGTACACATGAATAAAAAAGTAAAAAGGATCCACAAAATCTACATAGCATAATCAAATAATCTATTCAATTAATAAAAAATTAAAAATGAAGGTATAAATGTAACACAACACATGTGGGAAAACAATATATATTATTAATGAAAGACAGGAGGAATTTACAGTAATCTATAATGTTTTCATTTTATAGGCCATGCAAGTTGAATTGTCTTTACTTGTCACAAAGTGCTATTGCACCTAAAATCCTGGAGCTAAAGAAGCGAGTTCGGGGGTAACAAAACCACATGAATAAATAACTATTTCTAGGCAGGAGGCCTGGCTCTCTGCAGGAGTCCAATCAGTAAAAATAATCAATAGAACTTGGGTAGCTTGAAATAAAGGCTAATTTTAGGCTAGGTATATGATAGAAGAAAGGAGTTTTTATTGTGTTTAGGGGTTGCAGAATCGAGGAAAGGAAGTTTTGAGTGCGGGGATTAGGCCTAGTTTTTACGAGTTAGGATTACTGCCAAATGAGAAAATTGTTTGATGCTTTAGATGAATGAATGGATGGTTCGAGACCGGTGAGGAGCTGAAGAGGGCAAGAAGGTTTCAGGATCTCACTAATGATTTAGTGAAAAATTAAACAAAAATACAGAAGCGGGCAAAGCTAAGCTAATGAATTCCACCTTTATCACTCATTTGTTTAATTTAAGAAAGGAGAGAAGGAAAATGGTACACTGGCATCAGTGAACTTACAAATACATGAAAAACTGCAACTCAAAACACGGAGCTTCTGCAGGATCCCAAAAAGAACATACAAACCTTGAGTACTGACTGTACATGGTGGAGATAGATGTGCAATGAAGTGCAGTGATCCCAAGTGTCAACCTTGAAAATGAATGAGAAAATACATGATATGGACAAACCTAACTCATTCCCATGCCTCTGGGGAATTCAAACTCATCATTCTAGGAGCTATTTCAACCATATCTAAACTAGGAACTGAAAAATAGCGAATGAACAACTTGCACTCCATATGTGGAAAACTAATCCATTCATACACTTCACCTTTTGGTGGAATGAATCTTCTAGAATGAGTAAAAATGTGCCAAAATTACATCATGACTATGCAAATTACATCAAAATTACATCAATTTGTGAAAAAGTGAAAATGGCCAGACTAGGCGGTGCAAAGAAATTATTTGGTGAAAATGGTAATTCCTCTGCACTTTTCAGACTCTCTTGTACAGAGTTTGAAGCTAGTTCTGAGCACTTAGAATCCAAATTGAGTGTAGGATAAACGTTGAAGTGCTTCACATGTTGCTGTTGGTGAAATTTGGATTTTGGTTTTCATTTTCCCTTAAAAAGTTCAATCTCCATTGCTTCGTGTGGAACAAAAATAGCAGAAGAGTATTTTACAGTGTTTTTACCCTTTAGGCTACCCGAGATCTTGATGAAATCATACAGTTAATCCCACGAACGCTGTAATTTTGATGAAAAAATCCAAAAATTCAGTACTCCCACGAAGAAGCGCCAGTATAAAGCACTTAGTGGCGCTACGCGTGAACGGGGAAAATATGTTTTGAGACAAAAAGTTAAAAATTGACAAATGTTTTCCCAAATTTCTTCGAAATTTAGGTACAGGCTTAAATCCCTCATTAAATATATCAGCCAACAAGCTTTAGCTGTTGGATATAACGCCCTGGCCTTGGGTGCTCACATTTGCCTTCGAGTTTTGTCTGGGTTACCAAAACGTGATTCTGTACCCAATGGTGTTCTTCCCGGTGTGTACGAGCATGTTCTTCTCCTTTTGTAGCCTGCTCAACAACTTCTGAGGTAATTCTGACCTCTCGGCCAAGTCTCTCCATCGGCCTCAATCTCCCACTCAATAGGTGTCATCTTGGTTGGGCTTCTTCGAGCGACACGGGTTCTCCCGGATGTTTTGCAACTCCATGATCATCTGTGATCCTCCAACTACTTGTTTCCCTCTGTGAATGGTTTATGATCCATCGGTCTCTCTTTTGCAAACACAGCAAAATTAATGTCCTTGATCTCAACTTTTACTGCTCCTGGTGATCTCTCTCAGCTTGGGCAAGAAACTCAAATCCTGTGATCAGCTAAGTGATGTGTGCTTTCTGAAAGGCCCTCATCATACATGGGTCTCTTCTCTGTCTGTTCTCTTTGTGACGACGGCAGGCCCCTTCACCACGGTGGGGATAATGCTAAATGGGGTTCTTTGCCAAATAATGTCATGGTACCTCTCTAATAGTAACTAACAGCACCTTTGATAGGCTCTTGTCACTGGTACTTAAAAAGCCAGTGCGAGTTCTTACTCCTTTGAAAAATCTCAGGAGAGAGTACAGAGAAGGCGTGAAGAAGTCATGAAATGAAATCCTCCTTGAAATTCATAATCAAAGTGATGTACAACAACGATCTTGGTAGGGCGTAGTGGTAAATACGGCTATGTCTGCTGCTAAAGTCTGCTGCAAAGTGGTCTATTCTCTCAATGTTTGAAGGCATGAATAAGTTATTTTCATCATCTTCACTCTGAAAGTGAAATGCATCAATAACGATGTGGTAGCGCAAGTGAGAAGCGAGTCATCACAAATGAAGTATCGATAATGATCTCATCAAAGGTGCATAAGATTCCTTGGAGGCAGAATATGGGAATACCCTACGAAATTGTCTCCTGGCCAGGCACAGGTACGGATTCATAGCCGCACACATCACACTGTTGTCTTTTATTCACTCTTCTTACGATGGGTATTCCTATTTCTTGAGAAATGGTTTGCGGTGTCCAAGTGAAATTTACACAGTAATTTGCAAGCCATCATGAAAATGTAATACAGAAGCAACCTAGCCAACTCTGACGATGTTGAATCCAAAGCAATCATCTCAAGTCTTGAAAATGTTTGGTATACGAAAACATGCCATGGCAAGCGGGCATGTGCAATTGGGTCAATGAGAGTGGGCTCTTCTGTATTTCCCTTTACGAGAGCTGCTTCTCGGTGCATGTGTCGATGGTAGAATCACTATCTTGTTCATGTGATGAATGCCATGTCCGTCTCCATAATGTCCATACAAGGTGTAAGTTTGGCTTGATGAAAATGAGAAATCATGGTGGTTGTTTTTTTGTTCCAATGCCAAATATGTGGTGATATAAGAGAGTGCATGGAAAATATGGGCGATCAGGAACAATAGGTTTTAATCAAATAGTGGTTTTCCTTTGAGAATTTGATAAACTGCGGGAGGAGGGTAGTAGAGAAAATGGCTTTGGGAAATTTGAGGTTTTGAATTTTTACAAATGAAATGGGAAGGAGAGAAAGGCAGTAGAATGTGATTTGAGATACAAAAGGAATGGAAAGGACTAGTGATAATAAGTGAGGGGAGATTGAAAAATGAGAGTAGTATGTGGCACAAAGCTGATTCAAATACCCAATTCAAAACCTAAAGAGCGATTTATTTATAATTATAGGTTTATATTTTCCAACATTCCAAACTCTAATATTCTTCCCTTCCAAACCATACAAACACCATTTAATAGCAATTTTGAGGGCTCACAAACTTACTTGAATCATAAGAGGCGTATTAGTTTTTCCATTGGAGAGAGAGATGGCAACAAATTTGGTTTGAGCTGTCTGTGGCCATAACCTAGTGCGTCGTACCTGGGTGAATGTGCACGCAAGTTAAAATGTACACGAGTGGTGGGTATTTATTATTAACATAATCTTGTACGCGCGAGCGTAAATTGACCAACGGATTCGGCCTCACGAGAAACCCGCACTGTCTTCCATGACTTGAGTCGGCTCAATGTTATCTCTTGGTATGCAAATAGTTTTTTAAAACAAAAAAAATATATTTTATGGCATGGACTTTGAATTTTTGATTTAAAATAACCCGATTTCTGATATTGCATACTTTGGCATGTTCATTTTTAAAATAAACTATTGTTTTTGTTTGTTTCTTTTGATTTTTGAAATTTGAATAACGAATATTTTCTATTTTTTTGAGATAGTTGGCATGGGGTTTGTCTGAGCGACCGAGGGTTGCGCTGAAAATCTTACAAGCTGAAAAACTTTGAAAATTACATAAAGATTATTACAAAGATAAAATTGACTATTTTAAACGAGTTTTAGAAGAAAAATCATTATCAAGTATTGTGATGGTGAAATTTTTGCAATGAAAACTTATTTAAAACCCTCATGTGCTATGTGACTGTTGGACACTTTGAATACGAAACCTAGGCCTAATGAGACATAAACCTAAATGACTCTTTGCTGACCAAGAGGCAAAAGCAATTTGTAAATAGCGCATGGCGATTTCAATGAACGGTCTGGGCAGTGCAGACATGAGGAATATGAGAGACAAGACCCTTGAATTTAGAAGTCACATGCTCCTAATGGAATGCGATTGGTGAACTAAATGAGACACCTAAAATGAAATGCAACAAAAGAGATTTTGATCTACGACGAGGAGGAGGGATGAAGAGACCGACTCTGTGACCAGCTCCAATGGGGGTGGTAGCTCATGGTGCCAGAACTATAGATTTAAGGTAGGTAGTGCCTTTGTCCATTGGGCTATGATTATAACTTGACAAGTCAATACAAGACTCTTGACTCATTTATTGACTGAAAATTTAACTCAAAATTACTCAATTTTGAAACTAAAATGGCTAAAAAGCATTGAAAGCTTGACAAACTCAAACCCGGAGAAGCTGAAATCAATCTTGAATAATAGCCTTCACTTCGGGCTTGGGTAGAAAATATCGACCACCGCCATGATGGGCGAAATAAATAGTGTGTACGATGGCAATGTAAACGTGGAAAACATCTAGGAAAATGATGTTCCCAGGCATCCCAGGCCATTGAGCGACCCTCTGGACCAATCTTCCCCATTCATGTCCTTCGAGAAGAAAGAATTAGACGATACTAGCAATTTTAAAGGGTCCTTTTGAGGTTTTCGAACCACCGTGTTTACCCTTGTCTATCATTCCTTGCATCCCATTTGACTGGCCATTTCCAGTTAAAATTTGCATAGCCTTTGCTTTTCTATCCTTTCTTTGCAATTCTCTCTTGCATCTTGAATGTGTTTTGAAAAAATTCTTCCCTCGTCTGTAAAATGGGTGTTTTATTGACTATTTATTGTATACTGATCTTATTCAACTGCCAACTTCTTAGCAAGTTTGACCATGAGCTGAGAGATGTGAAAACCTTTGTATCAACTCCATAAACTAAATCAAAGGAGAAATACCAATGGATTTCTTCGACTCTGTAATCTGCCCAAAGTGCATTGACCAAATTTAATATGCCAACTTTTCTTGTTTATTTCACAACGCTTTTTAATGATGTTGACTGCAAATATTTATTGGAAGACTCATGTCTGTTGTACAGATGATAGTGAATTAGTGTCCCAAAATGATATTCTACGTACAAAACTCAATCATCCTTTTTTGATTTTAAATTTGATGCATTATCGGTGATTAACTTATTCGACAACGAAGCAAGACAAAATATTATTGAAGGAAAAATTATTCTTCAGGTCATAGCTTACTGGTAGGGTGCATAATCATTTAGAAATAATCATGTATATTCGGATCATCTGTCTTTGAGTTGAAGAAGCGAGGATGAATTTCTGAATGAAATCAAACTATGAAAAGACGCTTGCTTTAAATGGGCAACGTGGCTGCAATTTCTACATGTTTAATGCAGCATTCATGATGGCTTTTGACAGGTCTTGCATCAACAAATAGTGTCGGCCAATAATATCCCACTCTCAAAAATTTTATTGACAGTTGTTTTCCAAAAAGGTGACCCATGATCTCTCACTTGCTGAAAATCCTTCATAACCTTCTTTACTTCTTCTTCCATAAAAACGGTTCCTAAACCTGTAGGGATCTTTCCAATAGAGTGAATTATTCAAAAAAAAGAATTGGCAACCTTCAATTTTCAGGTTCTACTTTTATTCTAGCCATGTCGGGTGTGGTGGTGACAGAATTTTGAAGCACCTACGTTATACGAATACACAGAAGCACAAAGATTTTTGTTCATTGTTGAACTTTCCTCATTCTCCTGGAACATAGCGACAATAATATTGATATAAAGCACTGCAAATTATTAAATGGCCCTGACAGCATTTTTCCTTTGATAAGTTTTGTGGCTTTATCTCATTATGCTCCAACAAGCAGCAATCATCACAAAAATCTCTCTTCGGGATCTGTTTTACTAAAACATCTTCATAACATTATGAACAGCGAAATACGAGAATGCAAAATGTGTACTCGAAAATATTTCAACGCTTTCACAAGAGAAAGAGCTTGTATAATCTGTGTTATATTTAATTTCATCTCTTATCGTCACGTTTGAAAAAAGCAATTGGTTTTCTTGCCATCTCTTTCTGCATTAATACGCTGTATAGTATAAACGGAAACAAATGAAAATAAAACAAAATCCTGAGTATAATAAAATTTAGAAGTCAAACCGACGGGAGAAATTTGAAGAAAAGAGCAGTTTCACTGAGTCGAAATATTTTGCTACGAGATTGTACACTACGCTATCTTTCTTAAGCATGTTTGTAGCTCTCTATTGAATAATAGGCAAGAATAGGCACAAGGCGGCGTAAAAATTATCTTACATTCAAAATAATAAATCTCCTTCTTATTCAGGAAGATCTACTAACTGAATAGCTTCAACTCGAAATAGTCAATACGGATGCCATCTTGGGATAATATGACAGAAGTTTGCTCATCCATGGCAAACAAACTATTCTTTGGATTGAGTGACACCATACTTTCTACATCGGTAAAACAACTTTCAAATGGTAAAGGTGTCTTCGTTGAAGAGATTGGAAAATACTGTCAAATAATCAATATACACAGCTAGAAAAACATCTTTCTCATTTACAAATACACCCTCCGTGCTTGTTGGAAATGTCGCACCGACGTTCTTCAAGCGAAGACGTACACTTTGTGGAAATTTGCAAGGGTGTGTGGGCATTGTTTTGTCTCTATCATCCTCATGGACCGAATTTGGTTATACCCTTAGCCATCGGTAGTGACATATGAAGATGCTCCAACCACTCAACGTAGTCTGTGATCCCATTTTGGGCTGACTGAATGGTGTCTTTCAGAAAACCTTGGCTGTATTCTCAGTATTTTAAAATGAATCTCACATGTCTTCTTATAAGACTTAAGTGGAAATCCAATATGAAAATTTTATTGGAACAATGATACCCATTGTATAATTGATTCACCTCCTTCTAATTGAAGTTGCTGCTTCAGTTTATTCATTCTCAACATGAGGGCTTTTGGTTTAAACATTGGAATGGTGTGTTGAATTATGTTGGTATCATACATATTTAAATACGAATAGTCCCAAACAAATACCTTGACCAAAAGGAAAAAAACCATATTTTCTCACGGTGTGATAACACAGGAAAACACACCATCTTTGGATTCTCGGTACAGTCCAATGTTCACGTCTTCAACTCCCTTTTCGGTTGGCCACAGATTTGTTTTTCTATTTCAGTCATCTTGATCAAAGAGCTCTTCTAAAGGTATCAAACTCTTAGGAATTGACATTATCCTTCGATTTGCCAATACTTCCATATGATTTGTTTGTGGCTTCTGTATCTGCAGTTTTCATGTCAATTGAGTCTCTTTCCAATTTACCTTTGTTGGAAAAGTTATCTGATCTCATCATCATCTTGGAATACTTGTTGATTGTTAGGGATAGTTGGATGATGTTTTGTGTAATTCAAACTTGTTCTAACGAGTTCATTGGAATCTTCATTCTTTCGCATCGCGAAACATCTGCTGATACCGTTTTGAATACGAGGGATACAAGTCGAAGTATCGTCTAAGAAACAACTTCAAGATATCCAAAACAACATTTGAGTAAATACCACTGTTAAAGATTCTTGTTGATATCACCCTTCATAGCAATTACCAACTCGGAGTCGTCATAGTGGCAATCCTCTGTATTCAATTTCTAAGTAATACCAGAGACAGAGTGATAAACTTCTCACTCATTATTTTGAACAAAATCGAATGCTAATTTGTAAGAACAAACCTCATTCTTAGTACTTGTTTGGGCTGACTGTACCCAAATACCAATTCCATCACCATCACTTCAAACCGCACCCGCCGAAATCCGCATAGTCCATAAACCTTCTTCATCTTCTTCCAAGTCTTTGAAATTGTGTTTTCTCTGTGTTTATGCTTGTTTTCCATCGACTTTACCTTTAGCAGGTTGATTTCTCGACGGAACTCTCCAAGTTCTTGCCATTATTTCTTCAAAGACTTCTCTTCGAAATTATGATCTTCGGGAAGTATCTCTTGCTTAAACTATTGCAGCTATCTCTTGTCATTTGAGCTATACAGATAGAAACAAGGAGCTCTAAATCTATATGTACATAATTTATCGGATGATTTATCGATTTCTCATATTTTGGTGATCATATGCTTCTTTCTCTCGATGAGTTTTCTCCATCATCTAAACACCCAGGGAATGGTGGCATAGGAGAAATAAAGATGCAATGTTTATCGGTTTCGCTCCCCAAAGATCGAAGAAACATGCAAATCTAGGAGGAATGTCTGTACATACATCATCAAAACATTCTTAGTCGGAATCGATCTTAAACTAACCACAAAATCTTTGATAAGCCCAATGCATCTTGCTCTACTAGAATCGAAAGAATACGGTCATGATACTTCTTGTTGATATACAATCTCCCAAGTTTCTTCATGATGCCTAGTGAGATTATGAAGCCTCAGGAAAATCAACTTTCTGGCATTATGTAACACAAAATCATACAATCAGTGAAATACAAAGGCACATGCTATCGAAGAACTCACCGTATTCATGGTCCAAAATATCAACAGGTTGATCATCTTCCACATTCACCATCACCTGGAACTGGTTGAAATTGAGGTAGATACTTGACCTTGTGTAGGCTGTTTTATTTTCATTAACTAGAATCGAAATACATTTTAATAACAATTTCACTCTCTGAGTTCCAAGGGCAAACTTTTCTGCCTCTTTGGTGGAGCATCCTTTTAGAAGCTTTATCCCTCGATACAATTGGTGATTATATTTTTCATTTCATGTGATGGAAACACTGGTAATAGGGTCATTAGATCTTTTATTATTACGTACGATGGGTACATCATTCTTTAGTGTTGAAGCTTCTTTTATTTTGGATTGGTTTGATAGCTTTTATCTAAATTTCTAAGTGAATATTGTCATTGTTAGGTGGACAAAGCATTCTTATAACCTCTCTGATACTCATCTGACTCTTATTCAAGAGCGCATTTCATTTGCAAGATAAATCATTCTTTGTCAAGTTGATTTCTGCATACTCCTCATCAGAGTAATAAAAGTTGGCATATAATCAAGTGTAAAGAAGTGATTTTCTTCTCTGACCATTATGTATCATCGATTACGGAGTAACAAAATTCGTTGTAAAGAGTCTTTCTTTGTTGTCTTGCTTCAGTTCTTGTTTTCATTGCTCTCGTTGTTTTGATCCTAAATTGTGATTTAACTGTAGCTCACCGGAAATTAGGATTTCTAATGTTGTAGTTCGGGCTTATCAAGTGTCAATATTTAAATCATCTTTTCCACCTTGCGAAGTGGGATCTGATAGAAGCTTCTTCCTTTATTGCAACTTTCTTTTTTTCTTTCAATCTAGCTCTCTTGTCATTCAAATTAGCTTCAACACTCACTGCACTCTTACGCATATCCTCAAGTGGTACAGATCTCGTTCTCTTAATTGATGAGCCATGTCTAGGATCAAAACCATCAAGGCTTGACAAGGCGACTTCTTCGATGGCCTCAAATGTCAAGAATTTCATTATAAGCGCGTAAATCTAATGACAATCTTGGACGGACTCCTGGCATTAAAGCTTGATCTTGGTATACCAGTGATACAGAAGATCAGCCCTGTTACTTCCCACCGATCCCGAGAACTGTATCTGCGAAGCTACGACCAATGTGTATGCCTTTAAGTGCCAAAGCTGCGAACCACTTTCATACTTCACCTCCAAAATTTTACTGAGCAATCTCTCATGGTGACATTCTACGCATCAATTTCATGAAGATCGAAGTCTGCCATTCTATCAATATGTTGCTAGAGGAACACTTTGAGGAGTGCCATCAAACAATGGAATCACCACTTTTGATAATCGGCGGGCATGGCATCCAATTTTGGTGAGACAAAGTGTGAATGACGACCATTGCTCTCGGAGTGGGTTATAACGGTCTTGGAGAAACAGTTGGAGGTAGGAGTAGTAGATGTATGAGGTGTATGTGGTGTGGATGAAGGAGAAACTCTCACAAATTATTGATGAGTGATAGATAGCTGCAGAGATACAATGAGAATGAAAAAGGAGGCTAGGGTATAAACTTGTGAATTGGATGTAATGGTATTTAAGATTTCAGGATACGATTCTGTAGACATGGGAATCTTCGTGCCACAATGGAGTTTTGAAGATTCGAAGATGTAACTATCGATGGATCTATTAACTTTGTTCAATTTCAAGATACTTGATAAACTCGGGATTTGTAACGTTAGAACCAATATCACTTTCAGACTTAGTCTCAAACAACGTGACTCAAATTGCTCATTAAATTCAAGAGGATCTTAGAGATGTTAAAAAACGGTGGGACACAGATAAGATTTGAACGGAAGGGATCATGGGACTTTCTCGATGAAAAGTTCTTCGAAGTTAAGTTGAGATTCTCATACAACGGAGGTGGATCGGGATGGTTGTCGTATGTCTTCACGGAAACGTTGTGTTGGTTCATTTTCAAAAATCAAGGGATAAAAATATGATGCTTTAACCTATCGGAATTCTCGAACTCACGACCAAACATTGCATCACCCAAAAAATGCCGAAACGATGCGATATCTTTGGTGTTCACAATTGAAGTGTCATGTCCACGACTGAATAGAGATTAGCCTAATCGCGTTTATCTGCTTTAGCTAATCCAAGCAAGAGCGTTTTTGAAACTCTTGGCATAGCAGGCTGGTAACAGCTTATAAAATAAATAAAACCAACAAGCAAACCATTTTTTTCCCCCGGTATGTGGTACTTGGCTATGTTGTGGCCTAAATCTGTCCAGTGCAGAAAGAAAGGCGAGGAGTTCGGGATAACATCAAACCATGCTGGGTGCGTGGCTTTATCCCTGAGAATGGGGAAGAACTCTCACTGAGTGAAGTCTCGAGAAAAAAAATAGTAATAGGGCTTGAGATGACTTGAAATAAGGGATAATTTTAGGCTAGGTATATAAGTGAAGGAGTTTGATTGTGTTTTTAGCGGGGTTTTTGTTGGAATCAAGGGAAAAGGTAGTTTTGGGTGCGGGGGATTAGGCCTAGTTTTTCGAGGTTGATTGGGGCAAGGAAGGAAATTGTTTTGATGCTTTAGATTGAATGAATGGATGGTTCGGTGAGTGAGGGTGAAAGAGAGAACGAGGGTTTCAGGATCCTCCTCAAACGGATGAAAACATGAAAAACTAAGCAAAACAGAAGAAATGAGAACAAAGGTAGCTAATGAATTCCAACATCACTCATTTGTTTAATTTAAGAAGAAAGGAGAAGGAAAATGGTATAAACATGGGTGAAATTACAGATACATAGATAAAAACACCATCAAAACAAAGAAAATGAGGTATAAGCAATCCCAAGTGTCAACACGAAAATGATGAGAAAATACATGAGTATGTACAAGCTAAGCAATTTCCATGCCTCCCAAGTTCGAATACGCCATTCTGAAAAGACTATTTCAACCATATCTAAACTAGGAACCAAGAAGCTAGTGACCAAACAACTTACTCTATGTGTTAGAAGCCAAGTCCATGCACTTACATTTCACCTTTTGGTAGTGAATCTTCTAAAATGGGTAAATATTGCAAAAATTACATCATGGTCGTGAAATTACATCAAGGTACATCAAAAGTTACATGAAAAAGTGAGCGGCCAAAAACTAGGCGAAATTGTAGTTTCTTTGAATGAAAAAAATAGGCTAAATTCCTCTGTGTGCCGCGCACAGGTCTCTATGCATAGCACGGTTTTGGAGCTGATTTTGAGGCCCTTCCCAAAGTCCAAATTAAGCACGGATGGCTCGTTGGAAAACCACTGTTTTGTCTAATTTTCAACCCAAGTAGAATTTACGGATTTGGTTTCCATTTTCCTCTCCAAAAGTTCAATCCCACAACATGCTTCTGTGTGTGCAAAAAATGTGTTGCATTTTTAAGGTGTTTTTGACCCTTTAGGCAACGGTCTTGATGAAATCCTTCGTCATGAGCATGCATAAATTTTGATGAGAAAAATCCAAAAGTAAAGTTTTCCCCTAAAAATACAATTATAAGCGCGCACCAAGTGGCTAGGCGACGAGAAAATACATTTTTTGAGACAAAAAAAATTCAAAAAATTGAAAACTTTTTCCCAGAATTTCTTGAAATTTGGGCTAAAAATCACTCATCGTCACCTGCTCAGCCAAAGAAGCTTCGACCAATATTTGGAGCCTATCATTCCTTTTGCGATGCTTCGGTGCCCTCCTTAGCCTTGCCTTCGAGTTTTAATCTCGCTTTGCAAACGTGATTACGTGCCCGATAGTGGTTCTTCATGTGTACGAGCATGTTCTCCTTGATTGCCTTCTCCAACAACTTCTCGAGATGGTTAATGACCCTCTCAAGCTAAGTCTCCTCTATCGACCTCAATCTCTCACTCAATGGTGTCATCTCGGTTGAGCTTCTTCGGGCGGCTGCCGGTTCTCACGGATGTTTTCGCTCCATGATCTCTGTTGATCCTCCAAGCCCAGCATTCACTTTGCTCTAGATAGTTTTATGGTCCATTTATCTCTGCGCAACTTTGGGTCAATGTCGATCTCTCAACTTTCTCAACTTTGAGCTTGGAGAACTCAAATCCTCATCAATCAATATGAAATCATTATCTTGGCATCCTAAAGGGCCCTCATCACTGCATAGGCCTCTTACCTCTTGTCTGTCTGTGGGCGCGCTGTGGAACCCCTTCACGGTGGAGATAAACTCTAGGTAGGTTCTTGTAAATAATGTACGAGTGCCTCTCCCCGATGATATGTACGGAACAACGACCGCTTTCTTCGTCTTCGTGACCTTCAGCGGTGCGGAGGTTCTTTGCATCATGAACGATCTCGAGAGGAGGGTGAGGGGGCACGTGAAGAAGTCATGAAATGAAATCCTTCCATGAAATACTGCCAATCCATTGAGTGAACAATGGTGATGAGATCATAGTGATAAACTCTTATTGTAATGTTACTGAAGTCTTCTTATAAAAGTGATACATTCTCTGTTCCATACATGAAATAAGAACAGCATGTCATCTTGCTCTTGTGGTATAAATAACCTAATGTGGTATATGCACATAGATGTGTGAAACCATCCCTCACAATTTAAGTGTCCAGGATAATGAGTCTCATAAAAGGTCTGCATAAAATTCCTTTGGAGCCGAATGGAGCTATAGCCAGTGAGTTGTCTCACATAGCTAAACGATGTGTGGTTCATAATGCCTCTTGTCCACTGTTGTCATTTTGTTCCACTCTTCACCTACATTCGGTATTCTTGTTGCTTAAATGGTTTAAATTGTCAAGGTCGGTACACCAGCGAGAGTTACTTGACCATCATGTAAATGTAATACCAAACAACCTGTCAACTCCCGATGATGCTAATCAGGCAATCATCTCACGATCAAATATTGTATTTGCTCTCGAAAACATGCCATGGCAACAGCGGGCGAGGGCACAATTGAGTCGGTAGGGTGAAACTATCTCACATGTTTGCCACCATTACAAGGCCTAAGTGCATGTGGCTGGGTGGTAGAATCATTGTCTTATTCTGTATGATGAATACGTATACTTGTCTCCATAATGTCCATGCAAGGTGTAAGTTTGACTTGTTGAAAATGGGAAATCATAATTTGGGTACCATTTTTTGTTCAATGCATAATGGTGATGTAAGAGGGACTATGGGAAATATGGGTGAGTGAGGTGTGGGGTTTTGTCAGGTTATAGTTTTCACTGATTTAAACTACCGGGAGGGGGACACAGCACAATGTTTAAGAAATTTGGGGTTTTGGGAATTTTTACTGGAGAAATGAAATGGGAAGGAAAATGATGGGGAATGATTTGGGATACGAGGAGACAGGGAGGGACTAAAATGATAATATGACGGTGAGGGGGAGGAGTAAGCAAAATGGGAAATGAGGTATGTGCTTTGAAATTATTCAAAACTCCAATTCAAAACCCTAAGGATCGATTTTTAACATAATGATGAGTTTATATTAACATTCAAGCTCTAATAATACTGCCAAACCACAAGCTTAACGTTTTAATAGCAATTGCGAGCTCACAAACTTACTTGAATCATAAAATTGTATTCGTTTTGCCATTGAAGAGAATGTAGCAATAAATTTGTTTCAGGCTACAATGTGCCCTTGCGCATAACCTAGTGCGTCGTGCCTAGTAAATGCATCGTGCAAGTTCAAATGTACACGGTGGTGAGTGGCCTTGTGCGCCGATCTCATATGCACGTACTCAACCATCCTTTGTTGTAAATTGACCAACAATTCGGCCTCCCAAACCGGTTTTGCTCTTCCACATCAGAGTCGGCTCAATGTTATCACTTGGTGTGCAAATGGTTGACACAGCTTGAGAAAATATCTTTTTATGGCATGGACTTTGATTTTTTGATTTAGAAACCATGCTAATGTTGGTTTTGTGCTATTTGAAATATTCATTTTGTTTGTTTCCTTTGATTTTTTAATTGAATAATGGCTTTGCCTATTTTGGGGGATTATTTCATGGGTTGGAAAAATGCATGGAAATTTTAATGCCTAAGTCTAAATAATTGAAAAATTACATGGTTTATTACAAAAAATGAGTGTTGATTTTCATGAAAATAGAGATTTTAAAGAAGAGGTCAATATCGATTATTGCGATGATGAAATTTTTGCAATGAAAACTTGTTAAAAACTCCCTCATGTGCCCTGCTTGGCATTCTTGGACACTTTGAAAGATGAAACCCTGAGCCTCATGAGACACTGAAAACACAAAATGACTCTTTCTTGACTGAAGCTAGAAAGGTGTAAATGGCTGTAAATGATTTCAATGAACGAGACTTAAACCAGGTACAGACATAGAGAATAGAAATAAAGACCATGATGGAAGACCCATGCTCCTAATGAATGCAAAACTAGTGAACTAAATGAGACACCTAAAATGAAATTCAACAAAGAGATTTTTATCTCTCATGGAGATGGAAGACCCACTCTAAGCAATAAATAACACCCAAAAACAAACCTAATTCCTAAACATCTTGGCTCTCTTCTATGTTCAAAGCGACTTTCAAGGAAATATTGGTCTCAAAAATCCAACACGGATATTGGATGCAATAAATTTGCAGGAGAGAGTGGCGGGTTTGGGATTTACCATTATAGGCTTGAGATCCACATACTGTTGGGTAGACGATAAGCAGGAAGCAGGTGAAGTGCGAAGATAAGATGGGGGATGGGTTCCAGGCTAAAACAACCTTGGAAGCTTCTAAGAGAGCTTTGGAATATTTTCAGGTACAAAATTTGTGAAGAATCGGCCCCACTGTAGAGGAGAAAATAATGCTCACCATGCTAATTACTGAGAGAAGCATGCATTGAATGTAGGTGATAGAGGAAAGGAAATTGAATGACACAGTGATTTTGAGCAATTTGTTCTGTAATCTCGGACTTTTTTAGAATTCATGTGAGAAAATGGCTTGTGAAGGGTTGGGTAAACATGCTCATGGATATTGATTGGTCAGTTTGTGAGCCTAATGACTAAATGTGACAAAATTTCATATATTTCCTAGCATTGCAAAGTTAAAAGTGATAGTTGATATTTGAAGTGTAACACACGTGTGACAATAGTCTACATGAAACAATTGGTCAATATGTCCATGTATTACAATACATTTCATCTTGATATATTTGTTGAGAGATACCATCTTGATCAGGGTGGGTATTGGTGGCCACCCACCCTATTCCACTTAGGGCCCCTGTGTATCTCTTTCAATTTTTTCATTTTTGGCACAACTTACGATTTTTAGAAGTTTTGTGGGTCCTGAACTTTCGGAAGCCTTTTTGAGGCCCTAAACATCATTTTTTGGGCATCCAGCAGTGAACTCTGATTCCATTAGAATGAAGTATTTACGATTAGAATTTATTCCTAAATGGTGTTTTCTAATGATGTGTCATGTGCGACAAAAACGAAGATAGTATGCAAAGTTACGACACGGGAAGTTGAAACACTAATTACCCAAATGGGGCCCATAGTTTTTGGTGCTTCATCTCCTAAGGTTAGGTTTGGATATTAGGGTTTTTGATTGTTTCTATATAATAAATAGGCCCTCGGCCTCATTGTAACATAGTTCGAGGCTATAGCACGCTATTTAAGATAAGCTACGCGCCTAGCTAGTTTATTTCACGTGTTCTGTACGTGAAAAATTTAGGTTCTTTGAAATGATAAAATGATTGTTATTTCCATTGAATATTTGTATTTGTAGTTTCTGTGTTCTGGTGTGGATATCCATAAATGCGGATGGGTGGTATTAGAGCGGTCACTTTTCCCAGTCTTCTTTTGTGTACGAGTGGGGGTATAGGGAGTTAGGGCTCAGTCTGGTTGGTCACTGGAATCCAGCCTCGTGACCGACGCCCCCCCCCCCGCCAGGAGTGAAAGAAAGATGAGGGAGCAAGAAGATCTATATCAAATACTATAGGAGGCCCTCGAAAACAAGGAATGTGATGATGGATAATTTTTTCCTATATCCTTCAACATTTGCAATTACAGGTACTGTCTGTCATAGTACTCAGGTACGATGCTAAAGTCAAAGTAAAATTTAAAATTACATTTAAGGGTCAAATAGATGTATATGTTGTAGATATGTGGTTGAATCTATTACAAGGATATTTCTATAGGTTCATGATTTTAAGCAGAGAAGATTATTTTCACTACTCAATACCCCCATATTAAGGCTGGTGGAAACTACTTAGAAAAAGAACGAGATGAAACTCTCATTCTCGACCTGCAGAAGCAATTTATTGCAGAGACACCATCAAGGAACGATACTGTCCGGCCAAGGGAGTTACGGGGGGACAAGTACATAAAATGGACCATGTTCGAAACAAAGGGATCGAAGATGTGTGAGATAATAGGCGTGTCATTAAATATCGTGCACACATAATTGGGTATCAAGCAACAAGAAGAAACATTTGGTGCTAAGTATCACGATTGTCTACACGGATACATGAGAATGAGTTGAGTTCCTCAACATCTCTATCGTTTGATACCGGCCGCAGCACGGTGTGCCTGCAGTTGGCGAGGCCCAAAGCAGGCAGGCGAGACTTTGGGATCCTACGAATCAAAACAAAGGGAAAGGTGCCCCAAACCATGGGAACAAGAAACAAAGGCAAGGCATGGTAGCCCATGAAATCACCGCTGAATCCACAAAAAGAAAAAAACATCGCGAAGCTATAAAGAGGATGCGGGGGAAAGTGGTGTGAGCTCCACGCCGTCTCCTCACAACACAGAAGTGATGTTGAGCCAATCGTGGTGGTGGCTAAGTGGGGCTATATTTGAGATGCAATGGGCCTAAGATAGGAACCACGACAAGGGGGACGACAAAGGAAAAAATATTGTTGATGTAGAGCCCAACGTCACTGCTTTAAAAGATCAGGAGGACAGTGGGAGGAGGAAGAGCATCTCTTCTGGTCCCAAATGTGGGAAAAGGGTTCCTTGCTACGGTTAATTATTGAGAATGAGAGCCAAAAGAGCCTCATTTAGTGACGGTGTGAAGATTTTTTCTTGCAGCTTCAAAAACACCCACATCCATACACATCGGTGGCTTCACCAAGGATGAGATCTGCGTGTGCGTGTCACCCTTCCCTATAGCATCGAGCCCATTCACCAGTTGGGGTATTTCTTGAAATTTCTCCTGTTGATGTTTACGATGTGTTATTAGGCCAACCATACTTGTGGAAGCGACATGTTGTGTGAGTCCTAACCTCGTAACTGTTAGCCTTCTTTGGGAAATAAGATGTACGGATACTAAGAGGTACCACACTTTCACTTCTTCTCTTTAGTTATAAACAATGCGATGGCTTGCCTCATTTAATAAAAGCAGAAATTTTTTTTACGATGATTCACCCCCGGGGCAAAAGAAGAAACAATATGGCCATGACCTCCAGGATAAAATACTAGGCATGACAACAAAAATGGACAAGTTTGTGGAGGTACGGGGACATCTTCAACTCATCCATAGGGGTTCCTGTATGTAAATTAGGCCTTGTGGTTTGACCCAGGTATGTAGCACGGACCGTCTATTGGTGCTACTTGTTATGGATAATGATGAAATAAAAGGCAAATTCAGGCTACTATATAAAGGTCTGTCAAGCCGATTTCATTTTGCTGTGAAACTCGATCTTGGCGGAATGAAGAAGGATGGGACTTGGAGACTTTGTATTGAATATCGAGCATTGAATAAGATCATTGTACAGAATGAGTGCCGTCCCGGAATTGATGACATTTGGACCAACTCAAAAGGTGATATTTCCAGCAAGATGTTTGATAGGCACAATAGGGTACTAATCGAACCCTCTAGATGTGAGTTGCCTTCAAATCCAAGGAGGGATTTTTTGAATGGCCGGTCTATTGCTTTTGATTAGAGCCACTCCCACAACCTTCATGGGGTTGATGGACTGACATATTGCGGCCATTCATCAACTCATTTGTAGTGGTGTACTTGGATGTCATTCTGATCTTCCAATGAACTTGGGAAGGCACCTCCACCACATTTGACAAGTCCTCCAAATAGTGCGGCAACACAAGTTGTGTGCTCCATTTGGAAAGTACCAAACGCACGTTCAAGTTCAATGTCTAGGATACATTATTGATGAAATTGAATTACATGTGGATCCAGCAAGATCAATTCATTAGAATAGCCATCGACCACTCTAAAAAAGAGCTTAAAACACCAGATGTTGCCATTTCTACACGAGGTTCTTACGGGATTATCTCTTGTATCCTTGGCCCTTGAGTCAAGTCGCCGAGGAGAGAAAAATAAAAATTCTTTTGGTCATAATCTCACGCAGGCATTGTTAGAATTGCGAAATATCACTGTTCGCCCTAATTATCGAAGTGCAGACTTGAGCAACCATTTGAGATCGAAAGATGCCTGCGACTGTGCTATTTAGAATTTCTTACTTAACGGGGGTATCCAATGGCATATACGATGAGACATTATCCGAGATAGTTCGAAAAGTGTCCACTTATGACAAAGTACCTTCCGGTATGCCGAGCTTGTCGATAATGGAAGCATTACCCAGTGGAGAGAAAAATCCTCTACACATACTAACCCTGCCGTTCATACAAACACAAGGGAAGTTGTAGAACGATTGCCATCGAGAAGTGGTCCACATATCTACAACAATTTCATTGAACACTCAAGTTGATCAGGAGATCCAAGTCCTTTGTGGAAGAAATTCTCAAAAATTTAGTTGCCGAATTGATCTGACGAAATGACTAGAAAAATCTGGAAAAAAGATCCTATAGATGCAAACAACACTGAAAAGCAGAACATATGGAAAATTGACATTGAAGTTTTCCAATTTCGGTAAAAAAAACGGCCAAATGGACTTACGAAAAAATAACAAAAAAAAGTCTTCACACAGAATATTAAGGAATATATGAGATATTACAAAATATTACTAGGAATATTCAAAGCTAAACCAATGAAAGGGCGCCATGGTAAACATGGGGCGCAAGTGACTGAGTTTGAATAAATTGCATTGTGAAAATTATTTTTTTTTTTTATTGTGGGCGAAATAAATATGGGTGGCTGTTAAAATCATTGCGATGTTGCTTAGTTGGGTCATGGTGGTACTTGTTAAACCATGGCAACAATTTTTTATTTAAAGTTTAAGTTTGGGCGGAGCTGAGGGGCAGGCCCTGTAAACAAACATGAGGCCATGGCTAAAACTCATCGGCGCATAGTCGTGAAGGTCGTGGTGATGTGGACTGTCGATGTGAGTTGTTATTATATTTGGTGTGAACATTAAACAACAGAATTCAACTCTGATTCGGTCAATAACCTCTGATTGGGGTCGGTCCGTCAGGCCCTTATCCATTAGCACCCTAACTTGGTAGGAGGATAGTGAGCTCGCCTATTCTGGTAGCCACTAATTGTTGGAGCTATACGGGTTCCACCACTTTTGGTGGAGCTTTCATAATGAGCGGACAAAAGTTGTTTAGGTCATAACTTTATTAGAGAGCCAATTGAGGAATTTTTTTTTTTGATTTGGGGGTATTGAAGCATTGGAACTGTTAGGATGAAGCCGGAGCCATCAGGCACTCTATTAGTGATTTTATCAGCGAATTTTCTGTGGGGCTTCATGAGGCTTCTGAGAATCCATTGTATTGGACTGCTCAACAAACAGGGTGAATGAATAGTTGATTTTTACTGTTTTAAGTCCTCTGTTTCTGAATTTGCAGCTATTTTATCCTTTTGAGGCTTTCTTCCGTTAAGCCCTTATTTTGAGCAGTGGCGAAGAGGGAAAAACCTATTTGGAGGCTTTTGGATGGGGTAGCCCAAGAGAGGGTGAAGTGCTTAAACAAATTCTTATTTGTTGTCTTTTGTGTATTTTTCTTGTTATATGCAAATTTAATAAAACAAGAAATAACTTTTAACAGTCCCTTTCCAAAGTGAGACTTATACGGTGATCAATCTCATTTTGTTTCACTTCAAACCACATTACTTCCATTGCAGAATACTTGATCTTGGTTCTTCACATAAAAACTGGTTAATGAATACTTTGCAAAGCATAAATAAAATACTTTTATTTTCGGATGGGTTAGTGTTTACCTTATATTTCTTTCGACAACGAAAAGCGATGAGGGCCGAAGCTTACGGTTTCATCGCTTTCTGATAAAGGTGAAATAACTTGGGTAGAAGCCCCTACGCCATCTCTTTTGTATAAGAAAATATTTTTTTCACATTTCAAAATCAAGTTGGTATCGAGCTCTGTAGGTTTTTGCTTGGATTTTTGAAATTGCTGAAAGATTGTGTTATTCTACAAAATTTGGGGTACTTACTGAACGAAATTGAAAAGAGGGGAAGGTCGATTGGTTACGGGGCAAGTTAATCCTCGACCAAGGAGGGCTAGGGTGCAATTATCTCACCTCCATTTCTGTCCTCATTAGCCTTGGAATCATCCATAAACATGTCTTCCCGAAGAGGGAGTGCATGAGAGAAAGTGGATCCCAAGGAAGAAGAAAGAGTCTTTAGAAAAGCTTTCTTGGAGCTGGTGAGGATAGTTGAGATCCTATGCAAGAGAGAAATGATAGGATTCTTTGAGAAGATTAGAAACTAAAGAAGAAAGGAGATTCTTTAGGAGGAGAGAAAAGACAAGGATGAGTCTAAGAAATGGAATGGAGGAAATGGTGATCGTTCATCTCCATCGTCATCCTCTTCCTCCACTTCATCCTCTGCCTTTATTGTCAGTCACATAAAAAAAACATCTCTTAGAAATCACTTTGTTAAAGCTTGATGTAAAGTTTGAGTTGCCCGATGTTTTAATGGTGATGTGAATGCGAGAAAAATTGGATAAATAGATTAGGCAAACTGAAATCTGTCTAAGAATTCGGAAATTTAGTGATGATGACACAAAAATCAAAATTGGCCTCTTTGAGAATGGATGGAAGAGCTTTGGTTTGGTGAGAAGCCATGACTAGAGAGAGATTAAAAAGAGATAGTAAGATAACTCTAACTTGAATGAGTTTATTCACTATTGAAAACGATTTTATCCTCTTGCTCATACTCGGAGGAAAAGAAATCATGAATTGGAAAAATTTTAAGCAACTAAGGGTCAAATATGGGAAGATTATGCCCAAAGGTTTGGAAGGCACTTCTACTTGGAGTAGACTTGCAAAGTCAAGACACCTTATTAGAAATACACTAGGTTTAATTACCTACCTTTCTTCTAATATTCCAATCCTACTGGCTCAGATGAATTTGTGTGCATGCTACACATTTAGAAGCTGAGAAAAGAATACTTTTGATGAGATGACCATTTTAAAGCTCAAAAGAAGAAAAGAGTTGCAAATTCAAGAAAGAAAGAAGTTATTTTGCGAGAAGCCCATTTCAAAGAAAAGTCATGATGAAGATCATTTTGAGCTTCAGTGTTGGTGACAGGAAAAATACAAGAACAAAAACAAGACCAAAGAAAAGGAGAGAAAAGCGCACCAGCAACGGTTCGACGAAGACTTAGGATCGGACTCGGGAGATGAGACAAAGCATAGCCATGGTTTAAAGAATATTGAGGGAAAGAAGTGGTGCAGGGCCACAACTCCCGGTTCTAGCTCTTTGAATTGTCACAAAGATACTCATGAAGAAACGAGGAGGATGAGCTCTTCCATGTGAGGGTAATTTCAAAGCCTTCAAAAATTGACACACTGTTTGACAGGTGGGTCACAAGCGAATCTCATATCGGAAGACTTGGTCAAACAATTAAAGCTTGAGACCCCGGCCACATACGGAAAGCCTTGTCCACTTGGATGGATATGCAAGGATGCCAATTTACTGAAATCTCAAGAATGTGCATATTGTGCTTTGCAATAACTACACACTTTATTGACACGGTGGAACTTGATGTGGTGGCAATCCTCTCGGTGTTTGGAAGTCATTCTTATTGTGGAAGGCATCATACTCCATCGCGAAAAGCAATGTCCATAACAAGATGGTAAAGAGTACATTGTGGGCCACAGGCAAGAATCTTGAATCTTCTTTACTCCATGCAAGTCAATTGAAAAGGGCGGTTAATGCAATTCAAAGTCTAACTTTAGTGATATTGAAACAACGATTTTGAGCATTCACCTTTTTATGATGTTGCTAATGATTTGTCTCGGTTTAATAACGATTTTCTTCGAATGATGTATGTTGCAAAAATTACCTTTTGGGTTAGCCAATGCCGATGAATGGTGTCAAACAAAGCGATTGCAGCGAGGAGGACACATATTCGGCATGGGACAAAGTTGGTTTCGAGAATGGTAGAATTCCACCATGGGAACGATTTCCAAGGTGAAAGTTGTACAGAATCACTAAGGAAGTTTGATCGATTATGAAAAAGTTTGTTTTGCGATTACAATTCTTTGTTAACATGAAATTTTAATCATTTGCATCATGACTCCATCAATCTTAGCAATGGTCGATCGATTTGATTCCGGAGACGATTATCATTTTCTCAAAAAAGCTTCATTTGATATAGAAATTGGGTAGATTTCGATTTATTCGAGGGTGGAGCGGAGAAATCGGTCTCACATTATCGGTTCACTAGTCGAGAGAGCTTTGGGGTCCAAAAGCTTCCCCATTTTGGTGTGATCGGAGATCAAGTCCTTTGTGGAAAATTCTCAAAAATTTAGTTGCTCAAAAATTGGTCCAAACCGAACGACTAGAAATAGCTCGGAAAAATGATCCTGTGGAGTACAACGGCTGTTGAAAAATGATGTTGTATCGAAATTTATTCGACATTGAGTTTACTTAATTTCGATCAAAAAAATAGCCAAATGCACTTTACAATTTTTTTTATTAAAAAAAGAATATTCCACGAATATTCTGGAATATTTTATGGAATATTCCATAAAATATTCTATGGAATATTCCAAAGCGATAATGAAAGGGCGCCACGTGGCCAACCCGGAAAGGCGCAGCAGCTGAAATTCAAAATGAATTGCATTGTAAAAAATTTTGTTGCGTCGCGAGCGAGAGTCAACCATGGAGTCGATGCTCGACGATCAAAGAGTGGCAATTTATTAGGTCAAGGTGGTACTTATTAAACCATGGCAACAAATGTTTATTCATTTGGAATTTGTTTGGGGGCGGGGACGGAAAGGGGCCAACCCTAGGGCCATCCCCTCTACATAAAACAAACAACGAGGCTAATGGCGAGAAAACTCATCGGCGCACGGTCGTAAGTTCATGGTCATATGGACGCCGTCGATGCGAGTTCATTATTATAGCAGTGCGAACATTAGCAAATGTTTGAATTAAACTCTAAGTTCGGTCGATAACCTCTGTTTGGGTGCGGTCCCATGGGCCTTATCCATTAGCACCTAACTTGGCGGGGAAGATGAGACTCTTGCTAATGCAGTGGCGCCTAATTCTCGAAGCTATACGGAGTTTCACTTTTGGTGGGTTTCTATTAAATTGGACAAAAGTTGTTTAGATTGTAACTTTATGTGGAGAGTCAAATTGAAGTAATTTTTTTTGATTTGAAAGTGTTGAAGCATTTTGGAGCTCTTTGAGATGAGTTTGGAAATAACAGAGCTTTATTTTAATTGATTTTATCAGAGAATTTTCTATTGAATACCAGGGCTTGGTGAGGTCACATTTAATAATGGACTATACTCATCCATTTGGGGTAAGATGAATAGTCGATTTTACTATTTCGATTCTCTTGTTTCTAAATTTGTAGCTATTTTAACCTTTGGAGAGCACTCTTCATAGTGAAATAACTATTTTTGGTAAGTTAAAGAGGAAAAGCTTTATTTGATACTTTGGACCGGTGGTGTGAGGAGTAAGGCTGGCAAAAATTATTTTATTATCTTGTACTGTTTTGCTATTATATTCCAGATTTTACTACATTAAACAATAAATTTGTTAAGTCCACTTTTCCGTGGGACTATACGATCAATCGAATCTCATTTATTTCAATTCAAACCACATTACTTGATTAGAAAATACTTGACTTCCTTGTTCACATAAAATTTGGTTTAATGAATGCTTTTGCAAAACATAAACAAATACTTTCATTGCTAGATCAATTTAGTGTTTACTGTATGTTTCTTTAGGTAGAACGGTAAAGAACCGAGAAGCTTGGTTTCTTCCTTTCTAGTAAGGTGGGAAATAACCGATCAAAGCCTCTTTTAATACATCTGCGTATAAAAAATATTTTGTTCACACATTTCATATCACAAGTACAAGAAGGCCCTTTATTAATGTTGCGGTGCCTCGACCAACCACCAATCATGGCACTAACACGTTATCAACTCTTGCGAAAATGAGAGGACTTCTGATTGGCTACTTCTCTATAAGAATGATTGATAATTTGGTCACAGATACAAGGCACCCTTGGGGGGTACTTGGTTCGTTTGCTACGATATGCGTTGTTATGTCACCAGAGACACCTTTGCATCACTGTTAACGATAAAACGTACAAATATGTATATGGAATCACACTACGATTGAGTCACTGAGCATTTCGAGTTCAATAAAACGGTGGAAGTATTGTGGGGTATTTCTATTGGTTGAACCTTTGACGAGGATGTTGGGAAGTACATCGAGGATATCCTGTTATTTGGTAGCCATCATGAAAGCAAGGCCTCTATGCTAACTACTACCGCTAGTCGACCTTGGGAATATCTGTGGTTATGTTGGATCTTCACCCTACTAAGCATAGAAATGATTTTTTTGGAAGTCGTCGATAGATTCTGAAGATGGCCATTATGGTGGCTGCGAAGATAATATCACGGAAAAATCCTGTAAAATCTTGCTGAATGAGTGTGGGTGCCCAGGATCCCACAGTCTGTATCATCTCAGATTGGGACGATGGGTTCCTCGGCCCCATTTAATCGGTGATCTTGAAAATGGAATGTACTTGTTTGAGGGTCTAAGTATCCAATTTCATAATTTCAAATTAATTATACACTCCAAGTATTTTTACGAAAATGTGAGAACAAACTATTTCCTATACGAGAGATGGAGTGTAGGGGCATTCATGGGATCTTCACACTGGAAAGGATGAATCCGGAAAACTACCTGACCCTGCAGAACTTCACTAAAAATAATATGTAAGCAACAAGTCTTTGACATTCCTGCTCTTAAGTTTGATGTCTTGCGGAATAAGACAAATAACTGTAATTTGATAGGTGATTGTGTGTATATGATTGTATATGTTGTTTGTTTAACACTTTATATCAGGTTTTGTTTTAGCATATCATCTTCGACCAAAACCTGAACATCACGTCGACAGCAGGACTGCCCCTCCTACGGGGCTACACTCTGTGGACCAGCTTCCTCTCAAGCTAGGCTTGTCCTCTTGTAATAAAAAAAATGCTACGAAGGCTAATACAAGAATAAGAATGTCTCCGAAGACAGATCTGACTGTAAGCTAAGAATCAGAAGATAGAATTAGCTGAACATACTCTTTCCCAAACACTAAACGATGAAATTTGTACTGCTACGGTACTTTTCCCAAAGTTATCATGGTGGCCCTTTAGACTTGGAAGGAGAATTTCAGGTGAAGACGACCTCAATTGGTTCTGAAACCTCTGCCATTCAACTCAGAAGGTCGAAAATATCAGAAATAGACTTCTGAATCACCAAAAACTGGAAAAATAGTCCCCAAACGAGCTCCAACAACACAGGAAATGGCCTTGCAAAAGCGCAAGCTTCCACCGAAGCTAAACGGTGAGAATAATTCCTCAAAAGGAAAAAAGAGATGTATAAATGGATTCCGAATACTACAAAAACTTCAGGAGATGACATAGGTCCCATAGGCTTGGTACCCGGTTCCAATGCGACTCCCAAGCCCGGTTGGCCAGCCCTAGTGACTCGGAACTTCCACGGAGAAAAATCACCTGCAAATAGCCTCAGATGGCTGTGAAACCTGTGCCAATGGCTTCAGAAGGTCGAAGAGACCCAAAAACAAAAAAATCGTCTTCAAAAGCCTCTCTATCAAAATTCGTATGGCCTCTTTAGTAATGCTGTTTCATAACAAAACCTCCACTAAATGTGGAGCAACTGCGAATAAAGGGGCAACTGAAATAGCAACAAACGTAAAAATAGGGGCAGACTCATAAATATAGCGCTATGATTAACAACAATAAATATTGAATGGTTATCGTTTTTGGTGTTCACATGGGTTACGGCGGTTTAACCGTTTGCAATCAATACAAATATTATATAAATAACAAACCACATTATAAAACCATATAATCCGTTAACCAAAGTTATATGTCCGCCGTTGAATACGCCGTAGCATAAATGAACTTTGAATATGGTTCCGCCGGAGGGTTATGTGGGAAGAGGGCATTAGCCCCTCAAAATTGTTTATTAAGGCCATAACCACCCGCGAATTTTATTATAACAACACACGCCCATACAACAAGACTTAATGCGCTGGTGTGTTGGTAAAACCGTTGCATTATATACCCACAGGTTGCGGGTTCGAATCCTGCGAGCTAATAAAAAAACTTTTAAACGCCAATTCCACTCGGCCTTGGGGCCACGTGGCGGCCTCCGGCTAATACACGTAATTCATATCATTAGCTGCTGCAATCTTGGAATATTCTGCGGAATATTCCCAAGAATATTCTGCGGAATATTCCAGAATATTCTGTGGAATATTCTTTTAATAAGAAGATTTTTAGTCTAATTTTGCCATTTTTTAATGAAATTGACAAAACTTTGAAGGTGAATAACTTTGCATGCGGAGACCATTTTTCGAACCCCGTTTACGGCACCGAAATCAGGAAGACGAGCACTATCCGGTCGTCCAGGGTCAAACCAGTTCTGAGCACTTTCATTTTGACCATTTTACGACACCGAAGGTCACAGGCTCTGATCACACCTCCCAAATGAAGGCTTTTGGTCCCCAAAAGCACTGAATCTCTGCACTGAACTGTACAGCAATTGAGGAACAGAAATATCCTCTTTCTTAATTAAATACAAAGGCATACTAATGCCCAAAATGTCACCTTGCTAGCGCCGTCATGTGACACTGTATAAGCATGATACTTGTCGAATCCCGACCAAGTTCTTTCGCCAGGACAAAGCAGGTACAGAACCAGCAATGAAATTTGTGAAATATGAGCTGAAATATTCCCTGAATATGTGGACTTGCCATGTCACGATGCCCATCCAAGGCACCTCATTGAAGAAGAAGCCCCACTCCCAAATGAAGGCTTTTACAAAGATGAAACATGTCATTTCTCCATGACCACAATCTTGGAGATCAAATTGACACCAAAATCAATGTAACATTTACATACATGGATAACAAACAAAGTAATCAACCTTCAAGTTAATCACACATACATGTTTAAAAAAGTAGAAATCATCATGATCCCTGTGCTCCTTGTATCTCATTCTCATGCATGCGGTTTATCCTTCAACTTTCTCTTAAGTACAATCATAAGTACAAGATCCTCAATCACATGTACATGTACTTTCAAAATTTGAAATGAAAACTAGCACTGTATAAGATAGAGTGAGTCTCATGCTACGACTTTCCATCCTGCCAACTTGCATTCCTTAACAAAGAAAATGCATTTAATCAAAAGACATGCAACTTTAATTGGATAAGAATTCTAACCATTTCTTACCAATCCATTTCAAGGTGATTCCTTTAGCTGCATCAATATCAACATGTGTATCATCACGACATATCAATGATGAAACTTCCTTCCCATTCTTGTCATACTCTTTCTCCCCACTTCTTCAACTTTGGCAGAAGCATTGTTGGATTAAAGTCCAACACCTTTCAACAGTGTGTCCTTGCTTATGGCAATAAGTGCAACACATGTGCACATCTTCTTGGCCGCATGATTTGCATTGTTCATTGGAACTTTAGCTTCTTGCCTCCTTTCCTTCAAAGGTTTCTGTATGTTGCCATTCTTTTCCAACATCTAGAAACATGTGATTAAACAAACCACAAAGAACATGCAATTCTTTTCCCATGCTTGTGTGGAAATTTTTCATGCTTTACATGATCAAAGGAAAATATGATTGAAATGAGATTTAGACCTTTCTCTTTCACCTTCATTACCTTCATGAGGAGGTGAATCAAAGAAGAAGAAACTCCCTTTGGAACACTAACATCCCCTTGATGGTTTGGGGCTTTCACCACTCCCTTATTGGTGTCCCGGTGCACCTTCTCCTTCATGGCTGCTTTGAGACTTTCTCCATGTAAGATTGTCCATAACCAAGACCCAAATTCATGGGCCACTTACCTCAACCATTGTTGGCTCCAACCTTCTGCTCCCCATGTTTCCAATTCTTTTCAACTGTATCATTTTTGGACATCAACTTGGACCCTACGCTGGTATGTTTCTCAAAAGAACCAAGTTCATAAACGACTTGTAAGAATTTGAAGACGAACTAGAGTTGTTTACCTCTTCTTCAAGCTGATACTTGGCTAAGGCTTCTTTGGAAACCGGGGAGTTGTGTCTCCAACTGGAACATCTTTCGACTTCATGTTTGCCATACGAAGTTGGCCTTCCATTTCTTGCAAATGGTCGGAAAGCAAGCACTTCTCTTCCCTCATGGAATTCAGCTTGCTCTTGAAGTCTGAGCTCTTTCTTTCATCCTCATAGGCACCACCATACATATTCACCATGATGAGAAATTCTTGCTTCAAGCCTTCATCGAAAAATCTTGTGAAGGAGGACGATTTTTGATAGCTCACTTATGAAAGTTGTCATTATAAAAATGAACAAAAATGAAACTCAAACAACAAGTAGTTTGCAAAAATAATAAAGCGAGTCAATCTTCGACCATTTTGCTTAAGACACCTTTCGTGCAATCAAACTGATGATATGGATCAAGCAAACCAACTTTGCAACCTGTCTTGATCAAAGCAAACCTGGTATAAGAGTACCATACGATGCAGAAAATGGAATGTACTTGTTTGAGGGTGCAAGGTATCCATTTTCCATAATTTCAAATTAGGCTGTACACTCCAAGTGACCTCTAAAAATGTGAGAGTAAACTATTTCCTGTCAGGAGATGAATTTGTGAGGCATTCACCGGATGTTACCTTTCTGGGAAAGGATGAATCCGGAGGCTGCAACCCTCTACGGTCTGCTAAGGAAATAATATATAGCTTAGAAGTCTTTGACATTCACATACTTGAAGTTTGATGTCTTACGGAATAAGACAAATAACTTTACTACATGGTAGAGTAGGTGATTATGTGTGTATGCAAGTTTATAACACTCATTGCCATTTCAACACTTTATATCAGTTTTATTTAGCATGTCATGTAATAATATGACATCTCAGGCAATCGCCAGTTCACCCCCTCCCAAAACTGCCTCTGTGGACCGACCTCTCGGTAGGCTTGTCCTACTATTCAAAAATATACAAAGGCTAATACAAGAATAAGAATGTCTCTGAAAAGCAGATCATTGTCCAATACTAGAATCAGAAGATATAGGAATTAGCTGAACATACTCTTTCAAAAACACTAAACGGTGGTATGCACTGCTACGGTACTTTTCCCCAATTGTGTAATTTGTTTAGACTTGGGGAGAATTTCGAGGTGAAGAACGACCTCCAATTGGTTCTGAAACCTCTGCCATTCAACTCAAGTCAGCTATCAGAAATAGACTTCTGAATCACCAAAAATGGAAGAACAAATCCTGAACGACTCCAACATGGAAATGGCCACTCTTGTGCAGAAAGCTAAAGCTAAACGGTGGGAAATAATTCCTCAAAAAGGAAAAACGAGCTGTAGAAATGGATTCAGAATATAGCTTTTAGGAATGACATGGTCCCACAAACTGACTGCACAATTCCCAATGTGACTCTGATAGAAATTTAGCCCCTAGTGACTCACAGAACTACAGAGGAAAAATCACCTGCAAACGACCTCAGATGACTGTAAAACCTGTGCCAATGGCTTCAGAAGGTCGAAGAGACCCGAAATCAAAAAAAATTTCGTCTTCAAAGGCCTCCCCAATCAAAAGTTATGGCCTCTTTAGTAAACTGCCTGTTTCACCAACAAAACCCCCACTAAATGTGGAAGGACGGCAGATAACGGCGCTAAAATAGGAACTAACGCCAAAATAGGCGGAACCGCCGAATGTGGCTGCTGATTAACAACAATAAATGTGAATGGTTATCGTTTTTGGTGTTCACATAGGTTTGCAACGGTTTAACCGTTTGCAATCAATACAAATATTATATAAATAACAAACCACATTATAAAACCATATAATCCGTTAACCAAAGTTATATGTCCGCCGTTGAATACGCCACATGCGCGCCGATGAACTTTGAATATGGTTCCGCCGGAGGGTTATGTGGGAAGGGGGGCTGGCCCTCCGGGGCTGGCCCCCTTCCGGGCCCCGCCCAACCACCCGCGAATTTTAATTATAACACTTGCCGCCCATACAACAAGACTTAATGCGCTGGTGTGTTGGTAAAACCGTTGCATTATATACCCACAGGTTGCGGGTTCGAATCCTGCGAGCCCGAATAAAATTTTGAACGCCATTTCAAATCGGTCTTGGGGGGCCACGTGGCGGCCTCCGGGCTAGCCACGTGGCGCTTCCTGATTGGCCACAAAATGGAATATTCCCCGAAATATTCTGCGGAATATTCCACGCGTGGCACCCTATCATTGGCTGCCACCGAATATTCCCCGAAATATTCTGCGGAATATTCCACGGAATATTCCCAGAATATTCTGTGGAATATTCTTTTTTTAATAAAAATTTTCCAAAGCCAATTTTGCCATTTTTTAATGGAAATTGAGAAAACTTTGAAGCTGAATAACTTCTTCATACGGAGACCATTTTTCGAACCGTTCGCGGCGCCGGAATCAGGAAGACGAGCACTATCCGGTCGTTCAGGTTCAAACCAGTTCTGAGCACTTTCATTTTTGACCATTTTACGACACCTGGTCCTGAGCTCCTGATCATCCGGCCTGCGAGTCAATCTCTTTTGGATACCAAGCTCACCAAGTCCACAACCTTCCATACCCAAAAATATGGCCAGACAGAGGTCGTCAACAGAATGATTGTACACATTCTGCACATGTACAATTCAAATCATCCACGCACATGGGACGAGAGCCTCCCCTATGTACAACATAGTTATAATCGGGCTCTCCACAGTTCAATCGGCCATAGCCCCTTTCAGGTGGGCTTGGGATTCCAACCACTATGTCCCATTGACATTTAGCCATGCCATTTTAGCTACTCGGGCCAATTAGGCTCATGTCGGTGTGGCGATAAGCGAGCATCTTTATCGATAACATTCGACACATTGGCCAATAGGTTCTGGAATATTGGAAGGCTAATACGAGAAGTAAAAGCAACGACACAGTCAACATCGGTTTCCACACAACTTCCCGGGGTGGCTGAAAAATTATCAGCTACATTTGTAGAAGGAACACCTCATGGACCCCATGGCTTTCGCTCACTCAGGAGTATGGGACTTACACCCATCACCGAGTCTATATGGAGCAGTGGCAAACATAGTATTCCTATGATTCATTGGTATGCATCCGGTATTCAATGTGGTGCCTTTGTCCTACTTCCACCTCTCTTTTGAACACCTCACAACATTTGCGAGCAACTCACACTAGAGTTAAGGTAGTACATGAAGCAGGCCAACACAAGTTGTATCATGGACATACAAATTAAGAACACTCGCCAACAAAAGCTCCAACTGTATCTGGTTGTCAAAACTGGCCAACTCCTATACCAAGGAAAGTGGTTCACCAGGGACCAAGTTCAGCAGAAATTTCCTCATCTCATGGAGGAACTTAACGCAATGGGGACCATTGCTTCCTAAGGGGGGAGGAATGATCCAGGTGGATATTGGTGGCCACCCACCTATTCCACTTGGCCCCCCACCATTGTCTCTTTCGGTTTTTCAGTTTCGGCATAACTTACTATTTTTAGCAGTTTTTCGGGTCCTGAACTTCCGGAGCCGTTTTGAGGCCCTAAACGACGTTTTTTGGGTATGAAAGCGCCAGCGAATTTTCTGATAAAATTCGTCCCGACAGCTGTAGTCCTCGGATATAGCTTTCTAATGATGTATCATATACGTCAAACATAGATAGTATGCCAAAGTTACGTCCCTGGGAAGTTGAAACACCAATTTACCCAAACGGGGCCCATAGTTTTGGCGCTTCATCTCCTAGGGTTAGGTTTTTGGGATGTTGAGGGTTCTCCATTGTTTCTCAATAATAAATAGGCCCTCAAGCCTCATTGTAACTCAGTTCAGAGGCCTGTAGCCGCCACATCTCTTCTCAGAGATAGCTACCAGTGCCCTAGCTAGTTTTATTTCCATTCTGTCTGTAAGCAAATTTCAGTTCTTTGATATTAATGAGATGAAGTGTTATTTCCACTGCATCTTTGTATTTATGGTTGTATGTGTATTCTGTTGCATTCCTTCATAAATCTGTATCACACGCTCAACACATAAGCTAATTTTACATATATAATGCTTAAGACGTGTCGTCCACTAATGACAAAGAGAGAACCCATGCTTGGATAATTGTTTGTATGATCATAACCATCATACTTCGTAGTCTTGTATTAAGCCTAAAATTTCAACCTGGATTGATGGAATTAGATCTAAGGTCTTATATCTTATTCACTTGATCGTCCAATGTATGAGTCTAACCATGTGAATAAATGACTTGGATTCGAACATGGTAGATGCCATCTAATTAACGACCAATGATGTAAGTGTTTAACAAGCTTGTGAGAGAAACCTCCCGATGATATTCACGCTCTCAAGGTACTATAGTAAAATATATGTGGTGTGAATGAATGAGTTGAAGTTGAGCACCACAAAAAATATTCTATTCGAAGGCCAATGATGAGGACATGTCTCAAAGAGTGAGGAAACTTTCCATTGACGTATGCAAGCTCCAAGGTACCGAAGGGATTTTCTAAGTCAATTTCTTGGATAATGAGTTGATGTCGATAGGATGCAACCTGTTGCAGGAGAGCCTTGATGTATCCCCCATCAACGACATGAAATGGGTATCAATATTTGAGACAGAATGATGCTAATGAAGCTCTAGTTCAGCAACATCAAACATGAATGAAGGCTTAGAAGTAGATATCAATTGAAGGAATTCTCTTGAACATGGCAGAGACACTTTATGTAGTTGGCAGCATTAACTCAAAATAAATTGCAGAGGATTTTAATGCAGTATGATTAACCAAATATGAAAGAAGATTTCCCAACCCAGCAATCACAAAGATGAAGTGAAAGAGTGTCATGTTCAAGGGTAACTCACTGCCATTAATAGGTATAATTCCATGTTTTCCCAATTTCACAACCATTTCTAGCCATTGCATCTTTATTTTTGACAATATTGAGGAGGATAACATATTCTTAATTTGTAAGTTCATCCTTCAGATGAATCCCTTTGAGTATTTTCAATGAACCCTTAGAAGGAGTGGTGCAGTCTCGTCATTTTTGACAAGTCCATCATTGTTCGATGCTTTTACGAGTTCATCGAAGGTTTAACTCGACTCCTTTTTCGTGTTTAAAGAGTTTGAAAAAGAGGTGAAAAATAAAACTCCAAAGGTAACTTTTCATAAATAGTCAATCAAAGTATGGAAAATGGTTTAGGTTATATTAGGAAAACATATTTTCATTTTCTTTAACGAGTTTGAAAAGAAAAGTGCTTGACATTCTTTTCATATTTAGGGAGTCTAAAAATAGCTCAAAGAGGACCCCTCCTTGAGGAACGTGTGGTATAAAGGGTAGAAATTGGTTCGAGTCATGATGGAACTAATAAAAACACACAAAGGTTAAGAGGTTGGCTAATAAGACCACTCATCGTAATTTTTTCCTTAGGAAAGGGTAAAAAATGTAAAACAATGTTATTGATGAAACAAAAACTATTACCTCAAAACGAGAACTCTAACAAAAAACCCCCAAAAAACATGAAAAAACAACCTGAAAATGATAATTGTTGATGCTGGAATAACCTTTTATTTTTCGGGGTAAATTTTCGACAATATTTTAAAATGGAAATTAACGCCATTTTTTTGTGCAAAAAAATACGTGAAAATGAAAAGTGTTGATGCTAGAATAGCTTTTATTTTATTTTTTATTTTTATTTTTTTTCGGGGTAAATTATCAACATTTTTTAATAATGATGTTAAAGATAGAATATCATGACTCTGAAAACCTTAAAATTCCTACTATAGGCATGACATTAAAGATAAATATCATGTCTCCGTAAAATTCCAACGATTTTTAGGCATGGTATTAAAGATAAAATATCATGTCTCTAAAAAGCCTTAAAATTCCAAGGATGACATTAAAGATAAAATATCACCTCTATCAAAATCCTTAAAATTCCAACAATTTCCGGCAATGGGGTTAATATTATTTTAAAAATTATTACCATTTAATTTATATTAATTTATTTTTGTTTTAAGAATATTAATAACAATTTATTAAATATAATGTCTTTTTTATATAATGTGTTGAAGTCACTGTATAGGAAACACTTGAGTTGTGATGAATGAACAAATTTACAAAACAGATGAATTTATATGTGATTTTTGAGTTTTTGACATTCAATGCATTAGGAAAAAAATTACTTGAATTTTTTTTTTAAATATATTTTTTTTAAATAATTCTAAGATTTTGAAATTTGCAAATTGTTCGCTAAAAAATATTGAGAAATATTGAGAAATATATATATTACATTTATTTTCATATATAATAATAACAATAATAATAATTTAATATTAAAATTATATTTCCTTTGAATTTAATAAATTGAAACTAATAAACGTATTAAATATTAAATAAGAAAAAATATATCGTTTCCAGAATCCTATTGCCAGCTAACGAAGTACACCATAAACAAAAAATTGTTATCCTAGACTTATTACTTCTACATTTTTTTATTTTGACATATATATACATTGAGAATATGTAAACATTAAAAAAAAAAAAATCACAAAAATTAAAATAAAATAATAACAAGTAAATCAAATATACGTTAATAATTAAAAAATTGAAAAAATCA
This sequence comes from Pinus albicaulis, assembly GCA_034641835.2. NCBI lineage: Eukaryota > Viridiplantae > Streptophyta > Pinopsida > Pinales > Pinaceae > Pinus > Pinus albicaulis. The sequence goes on along the minus strand of CM076571.1, from coordinate 678,063,955 downwards.
ATATAGAAAAATACAATTAAAAAACAAATCAAACAAAAAATATGTAAAAACAAAAAACCAAAATTAAGATAATTTTTTAAAATAAAAAACAAACAAAAATAAATAAAAACATAAAAGAATAAATAAAAGAGGAAAATATTTCAAAAAAAATTATAATTTTTGAAAAGAGTTTAAAAATTTGACAAAAAAAACATAAAAAATAAATAAATAACAATGATGAAATCAATTTAAAAAAAAAATAAAAAAAAATTAAATTAAAGTAAAAAATCATTTAAAAAACACAATAAAACTATTAAAATAAAAGAAAAAAACTTTAAAAATAAATAGACAAGTTTTTTTTTTTTCAAATTGAACTTATAAAAATTTTTTAAAAAAAATGTGAAAAAAATCAAATATGAAAAAATATATTAAAAAAAAACGATTAAAGAAAAAAAAATTAACTTGTAAAAAAAATAATAAAGAAAAAGAAACAAACAAAATAATATAAAAATTAAAAAAGAAAATATTTAAAAATAAACGCATAATTTAAAATATATATATATATATATATATATATATATATATATATATATATATATATATATATATATATATATATATATATATATATATATATATATATATTATTATTATTATTATTATTATTATTATTATGATGGAGGTTACTGCGTGCTAAGACTTATGTAACCACGTAATAAAAAAAATTAAAATTAAAAATTTTAAAATAATTAAAATTAAATTAAAAAAATTGAAATTAATTAAAATTTAAAAAAAAATTTAAAAATTAAATAATTAAAAATAAAATTGGAAAAACGAACAATTTAAAATAATTTAAAAAGAGAAAAGGATTAAAAAAGAAACTGCAAAAAATAATAACATTTTGAAAAAAATTAAAAAAAAACAATAAAAAAATTAAAAAATTAAAAATATAAAAAAAATTAAAAATTGACCTCCTGCCAAGGTGATTGTGGCAGTTGGGTCCTGGGTGCGCAGGGAGATACTTGAAATTTCTTTCCTTTTTTATTTATTTTTTGATGTTTTTATTTTTGATTTAATTTTTTTTTAATTTTTAGAACTTAATTTTGTTTTTTTTTTCACATTTTCATGGGTTTTTTTGTCTTATTTTTTTACTTTTATGTTTATTTTTTATCACCAACATGAAAATTACCAACATTTAAAAAAATTATCCACACTTAATACATTAGAAAATTTAAAGTGTAAAAAATAAGCCCTTTAAACAAAAAGGGTTGATGTGGAATCATCACTTTTCAAAACTAGCATGAAAATGACTAACATTTAAAACAAATGTTCATACTTGATACATAAGAAAAATTGAAGTGTAAAAAATAAGCCCTCTAAAAAAAATGGGCTGATGTTGCATCAACACTTTTCAAAATCAGCATGAAAATGAGTAACATTTAAAAAAACAATGTTATATATGAAAATTTAAAGTGCAAAAAATATGCTCCAAAAAAAAAGGTTGTTGTGAATAACCAATTTTCAAAATCTGGTTTTTTTTTTGCTACCTCAAAAAAACGGGTAGTTGGTAATTTTCTCATTTGATCGGTAACTTGTTCCAAGTGATCGGCCAAACATATGGTAATGACGAAATGAGAAAACTAAGGTTTATATGGAAAAATTAAACTAATAAAAATGGCAATCATGAGGGAAAGGATGAGAATGGTTTCATTTTAATCCAGAAGCTTGAAACATGGGAAAATATGCTTGGAATTGGTTTCTTTTTTACGAAATATTGAAACAGAGAGAAAACTATGTTTGAGATAAGTATTCGTGCCCCTAGCTTAATGACTAAATTCTAGGTACATGGCCCCCAAGATTTATTTCATTCACCTCTATAGATTCTTGGCTACTATCAAGTGAATGGAAGGAAGGTTCATTTATGAGATCAAGTGAAAGACTCGACTGGGAATTTAGGAGATCTAATCAGACTCAAATTAGAAGGGGATATTTGTTTCATATTTTAACGAGCTTGACACAGGAAACAAAATATGCGCCTTATATGTTGTTTCATTTTTTAAGTAGCTTGATACAAGAAAAAAAACCTTTCTCTAAGAACCTTATTTCATTTTTGAACGAGCTTGACACAAAAAACGAAACTCTACTCATGGCACCTTATTTCATTTTTTAACGAGCTTGACAGAAAAAAATGAAGTCCTCTCCACACCTTGTTCCACTTTTTAACAAGATTGAAACAAGAAAATGAACTATGCTCCAAGAACCTCTAGTTATATTGATCATGGCTCCCTAGAGACAATGGCATCCAAGAGGCTCTCATCAGATGGGAGAAAATTCTCTAGAAGGGATACATATCAAAGGATGTAATGGATCATGCTCTAGTGCTCCCAATACATGATGCACTACATCACCTACTAGATCATCAGTAGATGTAGGTACATAAAATTTTTCCACATAATTAAAATCTGGCGGGGATAAGAAAAAGAAAATACCAAGTAAATCATTACCAAAGGCTAATAAATCAAAATGCAAACATTATGATCTCTTTTCAGAGACACTGGTAAATTTAGAAAACTCAAGAAATCATTCTGGACCAATGAAAAGCAAAGAGAAAGGAAAGGGATGCAATTTTTTTCCATCCTATTGGATCAACGTTGGTTTAGAACAAGAGAAAGTGTGTTGTAGTGCAAACACACCTGATCAATGTAGGTGTAGAATAAGATAAAGTGAGCTACAATGAAAATACACTAGATTAGCGTAGGTGCATAACAAGAGCAGGTGCACTGCAATGTAGGTGGGGTAAAGGCCTAGCTCTGTTGGGGCACTCTATATCAAAATAGAGGGATGCGTTGGGGAAGTTTCAGTAAAAACATGACACAAGAAACCCAAACAAGATCACATAAGTGATTTCCTAAGGTCAATCAATCTCTAAGAGAGTCAATTGATGTCAATCTAAGAGATGAAAAGGTCCTAAGTTCGAAGAAACCAGTAAGGGAAGAATCAATCCCTAGTATGGTTGCCAAATTATTATGTGGAATTTAAAATTGCAGACAAATGTGAATTCCCTAATTGGGCGGCCTAGTCTAAAACAACAGAAGAAAAAGAACATGAATTTTTCCTTACAGAAAGTAGAATATTGGAATGAAGACTACCTTGAATCTCTAGAAATATTCCCTTTCCTTCTTGCTTGTAAGCTCCTATTGTAGCTTCAAGTGCTATAATTATAACCTGCACACATGACTAAAACAAGAAAATAATCGACAAGATATAAGTAGCATAATCTAATTACTCTATTTAATGAATAAAAAAGGCATTGAAATACATCAGTCTAAACATAACACAACACATATAGAAATGGGAGAGATTTTACAACCATAAATAGTAGTTGATTTTCTAGATTGATCCCCAAGTTGATTTGTCCTTCCTTGTAACAAAGCACACCTCAACACCACCCCTAATGCGTAAATATGATGAATCTTATATATTTAAAGATACAATATGAGGTCATTATGAGTCTCCAAAATTCAACATTGATGTTATGGATCGCACTAAATTTATAGGAGAAAAGTGGTAGCTTAAGATTTACCATTATGGGCTTGAGATACACACATGATGGGAGTATGAGCTCAAGGTATAAGAGGCAAAGTCTCCAAAATAATATCATATAGGATTCAATCTCTTTATCCATGTTAAATAGTTAAAACAACCTTGGAATGTTATAGAAGAGGAAGCTTGGAAATTATTTTTTATTTTTCTCGAATTTATAGAATCATTGGACCTGTAGAAGGGAACAAACAGTGTTTTCTAGTGTTGGGGCCTAGGGGAGTGACATGCACTAAATGCTGGTGACCAATGTGGTAGGGAGAACTCGAGCTTAAAACATTGATTTTGAGAAATTTCTACCAAAAACTAAATTTTTTTAGAAGAGTCATGCTTAATATTTTTTGAAGGGATGATGGAAACATGTTCACAGATATTGATTGATCTAGTTTCTAGGCCTATTGACCAGATGTGAAAAAATTTCCTATAACAATGTGGCTACCAAAACCTTAATTTTTTTTTTAATATTTTTCCAATTTAATTCTAATACCACCATTGTGATAATCTCATGAAGATATTTTTTATGATATAAATTTAATTCAATTGAGGTATTGATCAAACAGTATACCCATTCAAATATCTACTAGTAAGAAGAATCCATGTTGCTCCACGTATCTCTATGTGGCACACACATGGCCCTTTCTTGGCCCATATGGCACTACTATGACCACTTACTCATCCACTAGGTTGTCTTCCCTATTATGTTATACATGAGGGTATGAATTTCCTTTGATAAAACTACTCGTAGCATGAACCACACCCCCCAAAAATTATTGTTTATAAATTGTGGAAGGGTTCCCCTAAATTAATCTCAACTACAGTTTAGAAATGCATTGGTTAGTGTGAATCCTAACCGTTCCCCCCTGCTTGTTAAACATTGACGATAAGGGGTCCCACTCGATCCATCTTGAATGTAAAAATCTAATATTCTCTTCACTTATTTCATTTGAGAAGCCTTTTGACCTAGGTAAGGTCCACCCCCAAGCCATTTCAGCCTTATACTATCACACGACATTCATGTGTAACTGATCTGGCTCCCATCACACTTCCATGATAGCATTCCATTATGGTATCAATGTAATAGACCCTCATCAAATTTAGGCCTCCACAATTTTGCAACTTCCTGACACCGATACATTCCTAGACATCCAAATAACGATAGTGAAGGGTTCCATTAGGCATTGTTCCCTACTGGACCAATACTCTAGTGCCTAAAACAATATCCAACTTACTATGGATCTAGGTTGTAGAAAGGTATGTGATTTTCTCCAAACCCAAATCATCAAACTCTAAACTAGTACAACGTGCATGTGAGGACCCCATTATTACTTATGTGTTTTAGTACCCACAAAAAAGCTAATAAGGAGGTTATTTGGGCCCATGAACATCCATACTCCCAAGCGATGAATAACCTTTGCCACTCGCAAATATTCTATTAGAATCCAGGACAATACAAAGAAGGTGGTGAATCAATATTGTGAGAATTTAAAACTCTCTTTCACAATTGTAAAAAATACTTCAACAATAAGTATAAGCACACAAAGTCATAAATCAATATAGACAATAAAAAATGGAAACCCAACAGGGAAAACAACCATTTTTTTTGTATTTTGATGCAATTTATAAGTTACTATTTAATTACATCAACATGTTGCAATATTTTACTTGCATATTTTTTAGGCTACCACTTTAGGGAAGTCCCTACTCCTCAATTTATCAAATACCACTAAAAGTAAGCTCCTACTTCCCAATTTATCAACTACTACTGAAACGTGCTACAACCAATGAAAGGATCTCCAACCACTACAGAAAAATAACCAACTTGATGGACCTTCTTGATTCATCCTTCATACCATTTTCAAACTCAAATCATGAAGCCCCTTTTCTCATAAAACAAAAGAATCTCACCTCATGCAATCAACATAAATCACCTTCAACACATTCACTGATCTTCAATCCTATGATAAATTCACCAACAATAACAATACAAACAATTCCTTTCTCTGGTTGATTAAATCATGCTTAGACCTGTATTTTCACTTGTGTTTTACTTTTTTTGAGTTCATCTCGATGTGGGAAATTGCTTTCACTTTCTAACATATTGTCTTGCACTCAATCCATGAGTATCCTATTGATTTCTTCAATTATAATGCATTATAGGGCTTAGCAAAGAGTTTAGCTATAATTTCAACTTTAGTGGAATACTAAATTTGGCATAAATTAAAAAAAATTTGCTGATTATGTCACTTTTTTGTAGACTCACCAAGTACCACATAGTTATGGTTAAAATCACTGCTAACTTTGTCTGAAATTCCAAGTATGGCACAGAATATCAAAAAATATGTTTACTTTTTTCTTTTCCCCACCGAATGGCTAAGCTCGATATAGTCTCCATTTCACCCATATAACGTAGGGAGGTGACCATGGCTTAAGGAGGTCAAGAACTTGTAAGGTTAGGGCATTTCATGTGCCGATCAACTAACCAACCTACTGATTGGAAAACAGGGATGATGATGTCATTCTTACATCATCATCCCATAGGCCCTCTCTAAAGTGATCCACATGTCACTCAAAATTGGCCCATATGGCCACCCAAAAAATTGAAAACACATGCCCCTTGGTTCATTTACAGAGTTTCATTTTGTTTGTTTCCATCATTATGTGTTTTGTCAGTATGCTACCTTAGCTTCCTTATCATCTATGTCTACCAATTATATGGTGGAATTTGTCCTCTAGTCATTGGTACATGTTGTTACTATGTGTCGGCTTGCCCCGCTTGAGCTGGTGCATGTTTAGCAAGGGAAACGGATGTGGAACAATAAATAATTTTTGATTGAATGGTTGGATCAAAAATATTAAAACACAGACTCCCCTAATTTTTTGGAAACTCCATATTGCCAACAAATTTCATGAGCACCAAAACTAACACCAAATGTGGACCCTAAGACCCTAAACCATGACCTTTTCACCTACAAAATTTTCCCAATGATATCTTTTGATCTAGTGGATATTTCAAAAATTTCCACACATTATTGGAAAGGTCTTCTCAATCCCTACGAATTTATATCACTTGAATCAACATCTGATCATATATGATGTGTCAAAAATGGATCTAAAGGTAATTCTTCATAGAAACTTATTTCTAAGATGTGAATACTTATAATAGTATGCATACAAATTTCCATTTCAATAATTATTTTTTCAATATATTTGACATCCTTTGACATTAATGACAAAAATTTCTAACATTTCCACCCTTTCGAATTGATGGAAACACGAAAAGCATTGTTCTCAATTATACAAGCATGAAATCAATGATTTCAAACAATAAGAACATGAGTAAGAAAATATTTTGATATCAATTCCATTTTAGATTTTCTATATAAATCAACACGTGGGAATATTAACATAGTTACACCTATCATTGTCTTCTAATCAACTTAATACATTTTAATCCTCCCCCTTTCACATCAATGGTAAACATCTTCCCCCTACAACAAATCCCCCTTGGTCATTTTGATATTGTGGAGATAAAATATCCCTTTTGATTTTCTAAAAGCTTAGACTTATCTTGTTAATTTTCTCTCTTACACTTGGAGAAGATTTAGTGGAGTGAGGTATGAGGGACTACTCACAATCTCTTTTGTAAGTTCTCAAATGATCTCTTGGTTTGGTGAAAATATTAGCTACCTATTCTTTTGTAGTTACATACTCCAATATTCAAATTTTATTTTCAGCTTTCTCTTAGAGGAAATGGTATTTGCTTGGAATATTCTTTGTCTTGTAATGGAAAATAGGATTCTTGTACATGTTGATTTTAATTTTTTTATCATAGATGATTGCAGTGGGTTCTTCATATATCACCTACACATCTTGTAAATTATACGTCATCCATAATAGTTAAGTGCAACAAGAAGTTACTACTATCTATTCTTCCTCAATAGTAGAAAGAGAAATTGAATATTTCTTCTTGATCAATCAAGACATAAGGAATTCACCAAGAAATAAATCACCACCACTAGTGTTATTTTTTTCATCTACATCACATCCCCAATCTGCATCAGGAAATAAAATTAGAGAAAATTATTTACCTCTGAGGTACTAAATACCATAGTACATAGTTTCTCTCAAATATTTGAGAGTCATCTTTGCTAGTAGGACATGACTCTTTATTGGTGCTACTTGAAATATTCCAACAATACCAGCTCCTTTTATAAGCTCTAGTCTATAGATTTTCAAGTATAGAATTCTTCTAACAATAGATTTTTATAAATTCTTATCCACCTATGGTGACTCATTGGCCTTTTTGAGTTTAAGGCTAATAACTGTTCTAGTTGTTACCAAAAATAAGTCCTCCATTTCGAACTTCTTTAACACTTCCTTGAGTTACTATTCCTGTGAAAGAAAAATATGTTTTGTTGTTTGAGTGATCTGTAAGCCAAGGAAATAAGAGAGTTCACCAAGCATTGACATTTCAAGCTCGATCTTCATATCATCTACATATTGCCAAGTTAGATGATCTAAATCTCTTCCAAGTATTATATCATCAACATATACTACAACTACTAAAATTATTCCATCTTTATATTTCACATATAGGTTGTTGTCAGTTATTCCTCTTTTAAAACCATAGTGAAGAAAATATTTGTCTAACCATGAGTACCAGGACTCGGAGGCTTGTTTATGATCATATAAGTCACTTTTAAACCTGCACACATAATCGGGCTTATTTTGAAATTTAAAAACATCAAGTTGTTAAATATCAAATTCTTCTTGGATCTTTCCATATCAATAGGAATATTTTCCATCGATCTAATATATTTTAAATTTCCTAAAACTAGAAAAATTTTATAACATTTAAAATTATTCTAATCATGCAATACGAAAAAAGGTCTCATCAAAATCCAAACCTTTGATTTTTTCACAACCTTTTCAAAGTAGGCTTACCTTATTTCTTACTACAACAATTTCATTAAATTTATTCCTAAAGACCCACTTTGTGCCAAAACAATTCTTATGAGATGGCCTTGGAACTAATTCCCATGTCTGATTTCTCTCTACTAAATATCCTCGCTCATGAACTTTATCCAATTTTCATTTTGGCTAGGCTAGGAAAAATCCTTTGGTTCTATCATGGAAAACAAAGATACATATGCTTGAGTAGGGTAATTTACTAATTTTCTTCTTTTTTGAACTCTCGTATGCAAGTCACAAACAATTTGGTCAGTTAGATAGTGTTTTTTCACATACCTTGAAGGATATTTTGATTGAGGGTGTTTTGGTTTTCAGTGACTTCATATTCAACTGGTTCATCAACATCCTTACCATGGCCAACTTGATCATTAGTACTAATTTTTTTTTTTTTTTTTTTGTATTCGAAAGAGGTGTTCTCATCAAATTTAACATCAATAAAATAAACTATTACGCTATTTGATTTATTTTTGCAGCATCTATAACCTTTTATATTTTTGGAGTATCGAATAAAAATAAATACATCGGCTCTTGAATCAAGCATACCATGTTTTTCATGATTGTTCCTCATATAACATTTACTCCCAGATACTCAAAAATGCTTGATTGTAGAAAGTTTTCCATACCATATCTCATATGGGGATTTATTTCTGTTTTATCTAAAATTACCTTTATTCAAAATTACCATTTATATGTGTATTTATTAAACCCAAAATATATGTGTTATACTTATTTATCCCATCATGGCTCTAGCCAAATGCTAGACAAATCTGTCGAGTCTCTTTATTACTCCATTTTTCCATGGAATCTCTACTATGGTAAATTACCTTTTGATTCCTCGATCCTTGAAAAAATCATCAAACTCCATGGTGGTAAAATAAGCTCCATTATCATATAGTTTTCATTTTATTTTAGTCCATCTCATTCTCATCCATGGCCTTAAAATTATTGAAATTCGCAATACCTCTGAATTTTGTCCTAAAAATGCTACCCATATCATTCTTCTAAAATCATCAAAGATAAACATGAAATATAATCTACCTTAGGGTGATGGAGATCTTGAATAACCACATAATTCCATGTGTACCAATTGCAATGGCACTCGTACTTGTTTTTCAATCTGACAAGATTTGCAAATGGTTTTATCTGGCTTAGATAATTTTGGAATATCTATAAAAACTTTGTTCTTTCTTAGTTTTGAAATATGATCAAAGTTCATATGTCATGGCCTTTGGCGCCACAACCAAATCTCATCAATCTTAGTTCGAAAAAAATTCTCTTACTTTTCTTTTAGAACATACACATTATTTTTTGTCCTAACAACTTCAACTACTACGTCACCTAAGCCTGCAAATTTGATTTGATAGTTCTTAGATCTAAATAATGCATCATATTATTGGTCACACATATGAGAATCACTAATTAAGTCATGCCTCAAGCCATCATCAAACACAACATCCTTATCCTTACCTCTGGAAATTATTAGGTTGACAATTCCTTTTCCCATTATCTTGCTTGATGCATTATTTCCAAATATTACATTACCTTTGCTAAAAATTTTCCATAAAAAACCTTTATTTATCACTTGACATATGCCTTGAACAACCATTTTCCACACACCACTAGCTCCCTTCATTCTTACCATATAAAACGAAATCACAAATTTCTTCTTTTTTTGTTTTATCCCATAATTTGGGTTGTTGGTTTGATTTCTTAATTACAAGAGTTGGAATTTTTTTCTCTAAGTTTCCAATAACTTTCTCTATGCCCATAATTCCAAAAAACATAAAATTGAATCAAATTATTTACTGGAGAAAATGAATTGCTGAGTCTAGGTCAATTTTTCCTTTTCCTTACAAAATGATTTTTAGGCTTGTAAATTTTTCTTTCTGACCTCATATACCTAAGTAATAGATTCACCGTGTTATTTGTAGCTTGATGACCATAGTTTAATTTATAGGTAAAACAATAACTTGGAAATACATACTTGTACATGGTAAAAGACCAATTTCTGAAGCTTGTATGGGCTACACTATGAGCTTGTCCAATGCTAGAATTTCTTTGGTAAATAGTTGCATTTATTTATTTTTCACCGTTTGCCACTTGGTGAGGAAAATTCAGTTTTACCTTTCTATATTATGACTGTTCATTTTCCTCTGAGTTTCTTGTGATGATTCAATTCTTCACAACCTCACCAAATGATATAAATATCTTACCTTTCATATTAACTATTGAGATTAATTCGACGTAATATGCCAAGACCATTCTTATATTTGATGGTATAAGTGAATAAAAAATATAATTCAAGCAATCAGTCCCTTGACCAAATTTTCATTACAACGTAGATAGGTTTTAGAATTTTCAAGCTCTTTTCTAAAAGAAACAATTTCTCCTTCAAGCCTTTCACACGCTTTATTTTTCTCTTTGAGCTTATCATTCAAGATTTCCTATAAATTTTTTCCTTTCTCAATTTGCAAGAGCAGAGTTTCAATAGATTGAAATTTATCCTTGAAAAAAAACTTCCTTTTTCATTATATTCTTCTTCCCTAGCCTTTAGATTTCCTCAAGAGTGTTGATCAGCTTAACTTCTAAATCAGCCTAGCCTTCTTCTTCATGAAACTCACCATGATATTTTTCTTGTGTATCTATGTCCATAAGCATGAATTCTTTTGATATTTCATGGGCTTTGTCCTTATCTAAAGATTGGTTGTCTTCATTGTTTGAGGGGCTAGAGTCTTGAGTGAACAAAATCTTCTTCTTATACTTCTTCTCCTTTGGAACCTTTCTATACTTTACTCTTATATTCATGCTCATTCTTCTTCTTATCAATAAACTTAGAATCATAGTGACCTACTTTACCACAATAAAACACCTAAAAGGTATGTTACATTTGTTGTTTCTTTAGCATCTCTTGAGCTTTCTCATGAACTTGACCTCCTATTCATCTCATTCATAACATGATTCATTATATTCTTCCTTGGGCTTCTCATTTTCTTTGAGGGATGATGCTCTTACTATAGGATTCCCATTATAAATTATTATATCATAGGAAATAAGAGTTCTAAGTAGTTGATCCAACGTGAAATAATTGAGGTTTGTCATTTCTTCAGTGGTTGAAATTTGGGGATTAAATATCTCAGAGAAACATCTCAAAATATTTTGTACTACTACTAGATCTTTTATTTATTCATCAAGACCTCTTATAGTATATACAACTTTGTAACCTCTAAGGAGGTATTTCCAATATATTCATCATGATGAATCATCAAATATTCAAATATCATTTTGAAACCTTGAAGTTTATCTTGATTTACCGTATTATCACCTTCATAACAACTATTCATTTTGTCACATATTGATTTTGTTGTAGGGAAATACATGACCTTAACCAGTTTTAATTCAAGTTTGCTAGTGAGTAGAGCAATCATATGCTTGGAATTTCATGTAAACTATATCTTATGACCTCTAGTAATCATAACTTGAGTATTTTTATATTATTCTTCCAATGTGCGACATACATCAACAACCAAGAGATTGAATATAATTTTTCATCATCACCTTCCAAAAAACATATTTTGTTCCATTGTATATAGGCACCCTACTAGTTTTTCCTCCTCTGTAGTTTTCCATTGTCCCTAATATTTATTCCAGTTGTTATATTGATCCTGAACTAATGAAACTTTCATACAAATTGTTAGAAACTAGGACAACACTAAGAGTGAGTGAATTAGTATTGTGATAATTTAAAACTTTCTTTCACAATCATAAAGAATACTTCAATAATAAGTACAAACACACCAATACGTAAATTAGGACACAATATATAACATTGAAACCCAACTAGGAGAAACAAATTTGTTTCTTCATTATGATGTGATTTATAAGCTACTACATAATTACATAAAAATGTTGCAAATTTTTACTTGTGAATTTCTTAGGCTGCCACCTAAAGTAAGTTACTACTTAATTTATATGCCATCACTAAAAGAAAGCTCCTACTTCCCAATTTATTAGCTATTGCTAAAAGTATATACAAACCCTAACTGATTAACTACGACTAAAAGGATCTCCATCCATGACATAATAATCTTGAACTTGCTGGACATTCCTGATTCATCTTTCATACCATTTTCAAACTCAAATAATGAAGGAATTGTTCTCATAAAAAAAAAAAAATCTCACCTCATGCAATCACCATAAATTACCTTCAACCCCTTCTCTTATCTCTAATTTCCAATCATGTCACCAACAACAACAATAAAACAAACTCTTTTTTCTTGTTGATTTAATTATGCTTATGATTAATTTAAGATAATATTTTTGGATTTTCCTTTTTTTGTTAAGTTGAACTCTTAACATGCATGAATTATTATTTTTACTTGTATTTCACTTCTATTATAATCTTGTTGAGTTCATATTTATTTGTACATTATTTTCTGAGTCTTTGATCTATTGTCTTGCACTCAATCTATAAGCCCTCTACTGATTTCTTCAATTCTGGTACATTATAGGGTTTAACAGAAAGTTTAGATACAATTACAATTTGAGTGGATTGATAAATTTGTGATATAGTCCAAATTCTCCATTGATTATGTCATTTTTCCATCAAGTCACCAATTCCCACTTTGGTATGGTTAAAATTGCTGCTAACTTTCTTGAAAATACCAAATATGGCACACACTATCAAAAAATCCATCGAATTTTTTATTTTAACCATCTAATGCATAATCCCTACTTGGTGGAGCCTTCATCCATACAACCTAGGGCCATGACAATTCTTTAATGAGGTTATGGGCTTACAAGGTCACGGAATTTCATGTGCTGATAAAATAACAAAATTGGATGAGGACATCATACTTATTGATGACCCTCAATATTAGAACAAGAATCTTGGAACTCTTGAGGGGATCACATTTAATTATCAACTTGGGGTTCTTACAAACTTAGTAGGTATCGATACTATATTTACAACAAGGAATATATTCTACTTAGGTTGATATGGTGCAGTTGAAATGAAGTCAAAATGCGTATAGATGACTATGCTACAAGAAATTCTTAGAAAATTCAATCTATAATAAATAGATATATTCTAATTTGTAGGAAATAAAACAACTAAAATAGATCCTATTCTATTAAAAAAAATGACATAAGGTAAACCCTAATTTAATTGCAAGAAGGTCTGTGGCAAATAGTAACTCTACTCTGCTTTACAAAAAGAAAATCTATACCATTGTAGGAAAGGAAATGACTGAATACACCTATGCTACTTTCAAGAGAGCAAAGAAGACACCTCAAAAGTGGTGGAGGGAAATCAATCCTACTATTTTGTTTGTGAAAAAATAGTTCTGCAGTTGAAAGAAGACAAAAAAATAAGTAAAACCTAATTGCATGAAAAATCTACAACTACTAGGAAAAGTTTCCTAAGGGGTATCTGAACCTATGAACTCCATCTCCAAGGTTTAATGGATGTTGTAAATTTTTGAGAAATCATAGAAAAACTATTCAGAATCGTAGTGAGAAAGGGTTTATTTGATTTGTTCCTTAATAAAAGGAACCAGAATGAGTTCTTCTTGTCACATGGATGAGTTCGTATGAGTTAGGACCTAATTCCTAAAATGTAGGATGAGTTCCTAAAATTTATGGAAAATGTATAAAATTTAATAGTGCAATAGGTAGTTGACTAGTGCTAATTAGTGGAAGGCTAAGTTTATTGGCTTCATGTGTGAGTTAGTTTTGGTAAATGAAAAGTTGATTGAGTCACGATCCTAACTTATAGGAAGGATGAGTTAACACAACCAGTGAGCTTATGTTCACTAGTCAATCAACAATTTCACTTTCTTCAGATATTAATTGTCAGTTCAAGTGCTTATAAGGAGGAATGAAGGAATAATTTGACCATTGTCTTCTGAGCACAAGTTGGTGAATCAAGGAATCACAGTGCAAACATTGGTGCATATATGTTGAGGTTTGTGTGAGTTTGATAGAGAGTAGATAGGGATAAATAATATTGCAAGGGTTTCAATCATGGTTGAAGGAAATAAAATAATTTTATTTTCAAATTGAAACAAGTTGTATTTGTAAGAGATGTAATGCATAGTTTCTATTAATGAAAAAGCATAGGTTTTTCCTATTGGATTCCCTAGAAAAAAATATATTATTTTTTTATTTGTGTAACTGTGCCATTATTTATATTCCTATTATGCTAAAAATAGGTAGAGAAAATGTGTGTCCTATTAAAAAGAAACTAGCTTTCAAATTGTTCATTAGTGTAGTTTCTAATTTTCGTGGATTTTCTACATGGTATTAGAGAAGTGAACACAATCGAACAACAAACTAATTTCATATTTTAACGATAGATTTAGATGCCCTAGTCTAGGGTTATTGTAGTGTGTGGACATTCAACCAAGTGAATCCTACATTCGGTCCAAAAACAATGTGAAACTGTGGACTGAGGTAGGGTTGTTGTCTGTTGTTAAGGAGAACTAAAGATAATATATTGCAGGTTTGTACTAAAAAAAATTTAGGGAATAAGTTCATGTATCCACGAGTGAAAATATATCTCAAAGAGTGGCTATGCATGAGGTATGATTTCTGAATTTATTTCACAAGGAGACCTATATATGCAAGGGAAACAAAGGTTATCTATGAATATTTCTAGGTGGAAGACTGTCCTGGTCATGTTTAGACAGAGATCTGAAGTAGCCTAAGAAAAATGAATCTATGGAATTTTATTTGTTGATTTGAAAGCCCTAGATCATTCAGAGTGTTGAATATGTGCGGGAATTTTTGGATTCCCTAAGGAGAGTGACAACGTAGATGATGTGTCATAGTGATAGGACATATTTGTGTACCCTAGGAGAAACCTTCTAGAGAATACAAAATCTTAACAACTGGGAAGTCCTTCAAGTGTTCATGTACAATTACCATTGAAGGAATAATGTGTTGTTATGATGTATTTTTGTGGAGCCCCAGTTCAGTGGGTTGTAGATTTCCAAACCACTAATAAGAGGGCAGATCTAAAAGACCTAATGAGAAAATTTTTTATTTGTGGTAGTGTTTCTATTTCTTGGAGTAAAAAATGCACCTTCCTTGGAGTTGGTTTTTCCCTATAAGGATATCACAAGGAATTAGTTGTTGTTACTGGACATAAATAGGTAAACAAAGCAGTGTAAGTAATGAAAAAAAGGCATATGTAAACTTGAAACCTCAAAATAAGAAATAAACACATGCAAAATGACTAATGGAGAAAAAAAATCAACAAAGTAATAGAAAAGGGTCCCCTTTATTGATTTATAAATGTAGAATAAATACAATAGATCAATTAAAGACACATGGAGAGAATTATTTGAGTAATAGTGCTAAAAAATACTAAAAAATGAGGTTCAATTCCTCAATATATTTGCAAGCTTCCTCTGTCTCTCTGTATCTATATCTCTCTCTCAAATAATTATGAAGATTCTCTCAGTAATGGAATACTATTCTAAATGAAATTCTTGATTTATTATGGACCAATTTTGGAATCATATTGAATAATTTTATTCTTCTTCCTCTTGGCTCTCCTAGAACTTGTATTTATAGAGTTTCTTGGACACTCTTCCTCCCCTTTTCTCATCAATGTGGTGGTTCACCTCATAAATGAAATGAGAGATACCAATTCCTTGCCTTGAAGTCTTCTTGGGGCTCAAGGATCAAATTTTTCAGCCCATCATGTCAATATTTGGAGTATTTCTCAAGAAATTTCATGGCCCAAGGTGTTAACTATACACTTCCGAAATTGTGTGGCTATCGAAGAAATACCAACATGATTGCTAATTCCTAGCTAGTGCACCCGCGTGGTGCAAAATTTTAACTTCAAACTGAGGAAATATTTTGATTTTGGGTTTCCATGGTGTTTCTAGATGGAAATTTCAACCCGTATGTGTTGATCACTGACTTTGAGTGTCTCCTAATGCGTATATATGAGTGTGCAATTTCCATATGATAGTAGTTTCCCCCTGATGTATGAGGTTAGGAACAAGATTATAGCCAAAATAAATCATGTTTTTATGATCTCATTGAGAGTCTTACCAGCTTCTTGAGAGATCAAGTAACTTGCGGTGGAGATGAGTAGGGAAAATTCTTCTTTTAGAATTAAAGGTAACCGTGCTTTGAATAATTATGAGATAAAAATTGTCTATACAAGGTGGGCATGCCCCATGCTCGTTATAATAACTAGTTACTAACTATTACAATCATACATGAAATGTTCCTATTAAGTCAGCCTTGATGTGGCTGACCTGCTAATGGTTGTTTATGATAAATGCATATGCCATCAATGACGCTTCTAACAAATAGACTAAACTAAGTGACCCCATGAATTAAAAGTGAAGAATTGTTGAGTGAGGTTTTCATGGATGAATGGGTTTTCGACTCTGGGTATCTTCCATGCATAAAAATATAAGCACTATTGAATGACGTGCTAACTAATGCATGGGTCTGTGAATACATGAGATAATTGCAACTATCACAATGTAGGATACTACCTTGACAGGAAAAAGTGTTGTTGGTGTCGAATATATGGGAGACCAATGACATAAATGGGTGATAGTGATTCCCATTATGTCACCCGAGGATATTCAAGAAGGGTGGGAGCACCCAATGTACTTCTTTGATTGCGGACGATGGGTGTTGAAGTCAACATGAAAGAAGCATGAAATTCTCAAAATATTGATTCAGGGATTCAATATGAAGGATAAAGATGACTGTAATATGGTGGTTCAAAAAATGCATGGTAATGAGATCTGACAATATGAATGGATACATGGAACTTCCTGAGGTTGGATTTGTAATGTGAGTGGTGACAGTCAAAACAATTCTTCTTGGGGGGAGTGTCCCTGGAGTTTATAGGACATCCCAGGTAGGTATAATCATGTTCTGACTCACATAATGAATGATCAATGAATGGTGTGGTGATAAGAGAAATCCAATCAGGGGCGACTACGGACAGTTTTCAGGTATAAGACATGAAAAATATCGGTGGGAAACCTTTTCCTAAAAAAAATTGTACACTTTCCAAAATAATGTAAAAAGTGGTTTAAGATGTAAAGACATGGAGATGGGTGCCCCAACAAATGGCAGCTCATGTAATGATGCAGCTAAGGTATTTTTCTAAGGGCATGGGTGCCATTGGTTAGTCTTGGTGTTCGGTTTATGACTCGAATTAAGTGGTGCTAATGGGCTATTCCTTATGGAGGGATGGTAGGATAAATGTATTATCCAAGGGTGAATTCAACTCGATATAAAAATAAATAAATGGGGAAGCCAAGGAGTGGGGTTGGCAAGAAATTACTAAAATAGCGGATAATGAATTTGATCTTCAAGACATGTGAATTAGATGGTTCTCGAACCCGCGTGAATGGTCATCAATTCCGATTGTGTCTATTTATCTATGAAATGGGGTGATCCATGTATGAGGAGGTACTATTGATCGTCATAGACATTTACTAGGTACAAGGGAAGGCGATGGTAAACATGGTTGAGATGATGGATCCTATGGCAAGTTTACAAGAAATGATGTTAGGATATGCAAATATTTGTAGGAAGCCTATCATGCTAGATGGAGAACGATACCTTAACTGTCGATGACCACTGAGGGAATGATTTTTATGGGAATCTACTGGTATATGTAAGATTTCGAAAACCAATACCCCAAGTGAAAACATCTTAATGAAAACATATATAAGCTAAAATATTCTAAATAATATGAATAAAAAAATTGAAAAGCGTACCTTAGAGGTAGTTGAAAGCTAAAAACCAGCCCAAAAGTGCATATGATGTAAAAATGGACCAAAGGATACCATGATGAAGATGGAGATTTCGTGATCATAACATCGATAACATTTTTTTGAATGGTGGTTATGAGCTCCTAATCATGCCTCATGCAAGGGGTGATGAGGGTGTTTGACCCCAGCCCTAGATGTAGTTTTGTTATGCATTTACTAGGGGAAGCACCCATTATGAGGATGCTCCCATTTTGATGAATCAATTTTTCTTGGTGATGAATAGCAGATGTATTTTTTGTGCACATATTTTTTTATATATATATATATACAAGATTATGTTTTTTTGTCGCTCTTCATGATGTGTCATATATGCTATGATTTTATACATGTGATGTATTTTTTCATTTATTTGATGGATACAATTCTTATGATTTATGTGTCTCAATGATGATATATATGATATATGTCCATCTAGGATTTGATTAAATATGCGGTCTAATAGATGATTTTTATCTCTTGGTATATGTGAAAGTGTGAAATGATTAAAACCACAAGCTAACCTTTATGCATGCGGGTGTTTCTAAAAAAGACAAGGGTCAAAAAATTTGAAGGTTTTAGTCAACTGCGACACAACAAGTTGGGAATAAAGCAGAACATGAAAGTGACTGATACCTAAACGGGAGTAATCAACCAAGATGCCTATCATGGAATTGTATTTGGTTTGATTTTTAGTGCGTGAACTGATACAAATCTCATTTAGGTGGAAGGGTATCAGGTCAAGAGAGTATACAACATAGGCCATTGCAATGAGGTTTTACAACCATCAAGAGAAACCATTAGTGAACCCATGATGATAGGCTGGAAAACGGTCCATATGTAATACATAATGAGAGTGATTGTAGCATAGAACTGTGATGAGGTGATCATCATAAAATTAATTCATGGTGAATAAACTTGCATTCTAGGGTTGGCTTGAATGTCATGGATATAATTTTTTGAGGTAAAGCTCGTTGATAGGATTTTTTAGGAAACTCCCATGGGGTTCTACTAACATGTATTCCCCCTGAAGGAGAATGTTTAACATTGTAAGGTCCCTTCCATAATGCTTCAAAATTCCCTAGTCCTAAATACTTTTTTTCAACATTGTAGCGAATGACTAAGTCCCATTTAGTAAATGATAGGGGAGTGAAATTGCGGTCAATGAGGATTTAGTCCTTTTTTTGGGCTTGGTTATGTTGGAGTGTTTCTCGCTGATTTTTGTCAACGTGTTACAACTATACTAGTCATTACTCTAAAGGTCAGAAATTTGGGAGGATTTTGATGGCTGATTGTAAGGTAGGTATATCACACTCAATGGGGAGAACAAATTCAACCCCATATACCATTTGAATGGGAGTGAACCATGTGGAAATTTTGACCATTGTGTGGTATTCCCATAACGCTTAGAAAACCATGTGGTTCCATTTGTCTTGATGTTTGGTCACCATACACCATAACATTGTTTTGAGAACTTTCTTAACTGCTTCTACTTGTCCAATGGACTAGGGGTAGTATGTGGAAGAAAACTTCTAAGAAAATCAAGGTGTTGGGATAATTATTGTAATATATCATTCTCAAAGTGTTTTCCATGATCAGAGATGAACTCCTTGGGAAAATTGAATCTTGCTATGATGTTTAAATAAAAATCGAGAAATATTTTATGTTGTGTTATTGTAAGTGGACATGGTTTTAGACCACTTCGTGAAATAGTCAACGACAACCACAATGTACTTATGGCTACTGAAGGATGGATGATTGTAGGTCATGAATTCAATTCCAAATTTTAAAAAATGGCCCGTGGTGAAGCCTGGGTGGATGGGATTCAGTGAATTTCATGCCTTGTGAGAATATTTTTGACAATCCTCACATTCCTTAACTAATTGAGTACAGTCGTGGAAGAAAGTGGGCCAAAACTAGCTAGCAGGGAGGATATTTTTGGTAGTGTCCATCTTGGATAGGTGGCCACAATAGGCTTAACTTAATGTTATCTAGAGTAAGAAATCAGAGAAGGATGGTTTCGATGCCTCAATGATAGAGTATGTCTCCCATAGGAAGGTACCATGAGGCTTGATGGAAAATGTGTCATCAGTCATTGCAAGTAAGTCGAGGGTTAAAATTTTGAGTTCTTAGTGTTAGCACAATTATTTTCTAATTCATGAGTTCATTCCATAGTTTTTGTTGACACCTAATCCTATGGATGGGTGTGCATATTTAATATTGTATATTAATTAATATTAGGAAATAAGGAAGGCCAAGAGTCATTGGGAGATGAATCCCAATAGCCTCACCTCCATGTATAAATCCATGTGCATCTTTCAGCTAATACAGATTCTGATTTTCAGGAGTTACCTCCTGGTTTGACATGGTATCAGAGCCAGCTCCACTATTGGCATTTCTGCCTGTGGTGTAACTCCCTCTCCTTTGCTCAGTCAGTTTTTATTAATAGTTTTCTGCTGCTCTTAATTGCTAGACTGTTATTCTGCATTTTTTTTCTCTATATAGCCCTGACATTTGCAGCTCCATCTCCTGCAGCTCCTGAAGACTGCAGGCTCCTCTATCATTCTGCAAATTGCAGGCTCTGTCATTCTGCAAGATTCCATTTCAAAAAAAAAATTTGTAATGGCCTTTTCGGCCTCCTCCATCGACTCACCTCCCTCTCCCTCACTACTCTGCGCCCTCTCCCTCAACTCTGCGCCCTCTCCCTCCCTACTCTGCGTCTTATCTTCCCCACTCCCTGCTCACAACGCCCTGGCATATACGCTGTCTATAGACATAAAGGTTGTTTATTTCATACGTTGTCTATTTCAGCTATAAACATTGTCAATTTCATACGGTGGCTATTTCATATTTAAGCACTGTCAATATATATATTACCGCCTTTGCAATACGCTCCAGCATTTTATACGCTGTCACATTCACTGTTTTGTTTCCATTACATAACACATGGCATATATAACGCCTCCCGTCCATTTTATATCCAACGCTGCACAGTCATACAATACAGTGAGCGCTCCATCGCTCCACCGCGCTCCCTCCACCTGCAACGACTCATATCTCATACGCTGTAATATAAAATGTTGTTTTAAATCCATTCAAACGTTATTCAATCAGCGCTGTCGGTTCATCAGTCTGCCTGCATACAACATTACAATACATCACCACTGCATTGGGATATATAACAGTGGATTCGTTCTCAGCATGGGATATATAACAATGGATTCGTTCTCAGCATGGGATATATACTCCATTTAATACATCCTTTTACCTATTTAATACTGTTGTCCCCTCCTCGACTCATATACCGCCTTTTATCTATGATAGCTCACCGCCCTTGACTGCTCAATCGCTAACATAAAACGCAGTCTTGTATTCTGAAATGCAGTCGTTGTGAAACGCAGTCATATGAAATGCTGCCCATTCATATTTTTAATATTGATTTCCCATATATATTTGACCGCCCCTCCACTCATATTTCGTATCATTCCTACCATATTTGACCGCCCCTCCACTCATATTTCATATCATTCCTACCATATTTGACCGCCCCTCCACTCATATTTAATATCATTCCTACCACATTATACCGCCCCTCCACTCATATAATACATTTTTTCCCAAACAAAAAAAAAATTATATATTTTTTTTGTGCAGAATTCAGTTTCTAGTAAATTGTTTCCATCTTTTAAATTCAGTTTATAGCAAAGAGTTTTTAAACTCAGAGTATTGTTCCAGAAAGATTTTTTTGTCCATTTAAATTCTGTCTCCAGCAAGAGTTTTTGTGTAGAATTTAGTTTTCAGCAAAGAGTTTTTTAAACTCAGAGTATTTTTCCAGCAAGAGTTTTTTCCCCTTTAATTGAAAGATTTCAAGAGTTGAAAGTTTTTATAGCAGAATTTTTTTCCTCTTCAGAAGATTTTTTCCAGCAATCTAATGCATTCTCTCATCTCAATTGTTGGGGTGGTTCTCTCCGGCAAAGAGAACTATCTTGAATGGTCTCGGAAGATTAAACACACACTCATTTTTAATGAGCTGTGGAAAGGAATCTGTGAAGGACAAGAAGAAAATCCACCAGCAAAGCCCACTTCAGACAAAGAGCTTGCCATTTGGGAAAATAAGAACTCCAAGGCCTATGCCTTGATTGCAGCCTCCGTAAGTGAAGAGGTGAGTCGCCATATTTCATCATTCTCAAATGCCTATGATGCCTTGAAGAAGCTAAAAGAACTCTATGACTCACATTCAGAATTAGAAAATGTTCAATTGATGATTAAGCTGTTCAGTGTTGAAATGAAGAATGATGATCCCCTTGCTTTAGCTTCAGAAGTAAGATCTATAATGCATGACATTGAAAACACTGGTGTAAAAATGGACATACCTCTCATAGCATATTTTAAGGCATTATATCCGACTTACTCACATTATCTTGAGTCTTTGCAAGCAAGTGGAAACTTTCAGCATATCACCTTTGATACACTTGAGAAAAAGTTTGCAGAAAGAGAGAAAGATTTTAGGAAGATGATAGTCCCTTCATCTTCCGAAGAGGCTGCATACTTGGCACATAGAGAAAAGATTCATACTCCAAATTCATCCAAAGGAAGAGGTGGAAGAAGAGGAAGAGGAAGAAGAAACTTCACAGAAAGGGGGGGCAGACAAGCTGACAAATCCAATCTTCATTGCACACGTTGCAATAGAGATGGACATGATGCATGCAAATGCAGAACACCATGGGACAAAATTGAGCAGCACAAAAATGAAGACAAAGGTAAAACTAATGACAAAGACAAAGGTAAAGAACCTGAATCCGCTCACTATGTTCTAGCATATTGTAACAATGGAGTAACTGAAAACCTATTTGATGTTTCATTTACTTCATGGAGAGATGATTGGTTGCTAGATTCAGGAGCGACATGTCACATGACATTTAGAAAATATTTTTTTGAAGAATTCACTGACAAAGTTGATGGAGCAGTATATTTCGCAGATAAATCCAAACTCAAGCCATCAGGGCTTGGCACAGTCAGGCTTAAACTGCCTGGTCTTCCTGATCATATCCTACATGAGGTTCTATACCTCCCGGAGTTGAAGAGAAACTTTTTGTCCCTGATCGAAATCCGGCAGCAAGGACACTCAGTTCACTTGTTTGATGGCAAGGCAGAGGTCAGATCAGCATCAGATCACTCACTTGTCATGGAGGGAATAGAAGAAGGGAGACTCTTGAAGTTGAAAGGTTCATCTGCTCATGCTCAAAACTTTGCATTCAGTTCATATCATGATGAAGGTACATTTCCATCAAGTCTTTTATGGCATGCTAGATTTGGACACTTAAATTATGACAGCCTTCGTTTGTTGAAGAAAATGGTGTTGATGGACTGCCTACAATTCCTAGAAAACCTAAGGAATGTGATGCATGTATTCTAGGAAAGCATAGCAAACAGCCATTTCATGATTCACACTCAAGAGCACATAGGAAACTTGAACTTGTTCATTCAGATTTATGTGGCCCTATGCCTATTGCTTCTGCAAATGGAAACAAATACATGATGATATTTATTGATGACTACACCAGAATGTGTTGGATTTACTTACTGAAGAATAAGTCTGATGCTTTTCAAACTTTCAAGAATTTTCATGCATGGATTGAAAATGATGCACAAACACATATTGGCTCTCTACGTACTGATAATGGAAAAGAATACACTTCAAACGAATTTGAAAATTATCTTCATCAACATGGAATCAAACATCAAACCACTGTGCCATATAATCCACAACAGAACGGTGTAGCTGAAAGAATGAACAGAACCATCTTAAATATGGTCCGCTCCATGTTATTTCTCAAGAATGTAAAATTGATGTTTTGGGCTGATGCAGTTCTATGTGCTGTTTACATAAAGAATAGGTGTCCTTCAAGTTCAATTAGAAACAAAACTTCTTTTGAAATGTGGCATGGCCACATTCCTTCGGTTAAGCATTTCAGGGTCTTTGGGTCCACCTGTTATGCCTTGATACCCAAGGGTCAAAGGAACAAACTTGGTGCTAGAAGCAAAAAATGTATCTTCTTGGGGTACTCCAATACCTCCAAAGGATATCGTCTCTATGATGAAGCAAATAAGAAGTTTGTGATAGCAAGAGATGTCATATTTCTTGAATCTTCCAAGAGTGACAAGGTTGTTGAGCGGCAACTTGATCGCCGGGATAGATTCACACATGCAAAGTCTTTCCAAGAATTTGATAATGTGATTCCACATCTTGAAGGGGGGATTCCGATATTGAATCAAACTGTGGAATCATTTCCTGAACCACACTCTCCCCCACATGAAGAAACAACCACGAATGACACATTGGATGATGTGATCGACAGAATTGGGAGATTGAATCTTGAATCAATCCCAACTCAGTCAAGTGACCAGCCAGGGCCATCTCAGAAAGGTCCCCCCAAATGGCTGACAAAGACACCGGAGGATGTTCATCCTGATGAGGTTGGAAAAACAGGAACAAGAAGTTCCACTCAAGAAATCGAAGGTGATGTAGATAATTCTGATTCCCCTGTTGATATGGATATTGCTTATAACTGTGAATTGAGTTTGTCTACAGATCATGAACCAACTTCCTTCAAAGAAGCCGCTTCTCATGATGAATGGAAAGAAGCGATGCAGATGGAGTATGATGCCTTGATAAAGAATGGCACTTGGAAGCTGGTTGATCCGCCTTTGGGAACGAAACCAATTGGCTGTAAGTGGGTCTACAAGAACAAGTACAAAGCAGACGTCTCACTTGACAAGCACAAGGCCAGGCTTGTGGCAAAAGGATTCGCACAAAAAGAAGGAGTTGATTATGAAGAAACTTTTTCTCCCACAGCAAAATGGACCACCATCCGGACTCTCTTTGCCTTAGCAGCTCAGAATGGATGGAAAGTCCATCAGATGGATGTAAAAACAACCTTCTTGAATGGATATCTAAAGGAGAAAGTTTATATGTCCTAGCCAGAAGGATTTGTGATAAAGGGTCAAGAACACAAAGTTTGCAAACTTGCAAAATCCTTGTATGGCCTCAAGCAAGCACCATGAGCCTGGTATGAGAAGTTGACCAAGCATATTCTGAAACTTGATTTCAAACATTTTGATCTTGATGATGCAACTTTGTTTGTTAAGAAATTTGGAAAAACAGTTGTATATCTTGTGGTATATGTAGATGATCTTTTGATAACAGGAAACAATGAGAGCTATATTGCATCCATGAAGAAAGAGTTGAAGAAAGGTTTTGAAATGACCGATTTGGGTCATGTTCATTACTATTTGGGTATTGAAGTAATTCAACATCCTAAATTCATATTTCTTTCTCAAAAGAAGTACATTGGAGATCTCTTGAACAAATTTGGCATGGATGACTGTAAACCCTTAAGCACTCTAATGGAACAAAACTTGAAGCTCACATCTATTGAAGGGAAGGAATTTGAGGATGCAACTAAGTATAGACAGCTTGTAGGAAGTCTTATCTACCTGACCACCACCAGACCTGACATTTCATTTGCTGTTGGAATCCTCTCAAGGTTCATGCAAAAACCTTGTGAAGGACATTGGTCTGCTGCAAAAAGAGTGCTAATGTACTTGAAGGGGACTCAAGACTTTGGACTCAAATATACACAGGTAGGCGACTTCAGCTTGATCGGATACTCTGATTCAGACTTTGATGGCGACAAAGAAACAGGGGTGTCTACTACAAGTTACACCATGAGTCTTGGATCAGGAGCTGTCTCATGGAGATCACGCAAACAATCAGTTCCAGCAGATTCCACGACCGAGGCAGAATATGTGGCAGCAGCTGAAGCAACAAAGGAAATTGTGTGGCTCCGGAAAATCCTGGAAGATTTGCAGATGAAACAGATGTATTCCACTCCACTCATGATCGACAACACTTCTGCAATAAAGTTGGCCAAGAACCCAAAGTTCCATGATCGAACGAAGCACATCAATACAAAGTACCATCTCATTCGACATCATGTTCAGGCCAAAACCATCCATCTACATCATTGTTCCACAAATGAGCAAACTGCTGACATCTTCACCAAAGCACTTGGAAGAGAAAAGTTTGAAAAGTTCAGATCGATGCTTGGACTCACCAACATCCCTTCGGATTAAAGGGGGAATGTTGACACCTAATCCTATGGATGGGTGTGCATATTTAATATTGTATATTAATTAATATTAGGAAATAAGGAAGGCCAAGAGTCATTGGGAGATGAATCCCAATAGCCTCACCTCCATGTATAAATCCATGTGCATCCTTCAGCTAATACACATTCTGATTTTGAGGAGTTACCTCCTGGTTTGACAGTTTTATTTTTAGGATTAAACTTCAAAAATCTCAAAAGTTTCAATTTTTTTTTTGATCGTTAATGAAATTTCTGGAAGCACTAGTTTTAGCCCTTTTGGACAGTCTATTATTTTCCTATTTCTGTATTTTTTATTTTTATTTCAATGTTGCTGAAATTTCTAGAAGCATACTTATTTTTCTAGAAATAAATGAAAAATCACATCCGCTTTAGCTAAACCATGTGTCATAGTTTAAATATGTCTGAAATCCTTTTAAAATATTTTTAGAACTCATGATAGGTTTCGTATTGTAGTTAGTTAGTTTAGTTCAAGTCATAATATACGTTGAGCCACATGTGTCATCCATATTTATGAATTGAACTGTTACCTGTACTGCCTGTCAACGCCAAGTCAATTATCCATGTGTCTAGGTACGTTTTTTTTAATCAAGGAGATCGTGGTTATTATGCTCAAATCCATAACCATTTGGTTGGCTACACAACATTTCTACTAGAAATTTCAGCCAATCAACAACAAATACTGCGGAGGTGACTACTAGTTATAAAACCACTTGTCTCAAGCCATCTAGAGCTCTCATATGGGACATGCAGGCAATTGAAGGTGGTGATGGAGTATCAAATGGTGCACATCATGGTGAGGAATATTTTCAATGATGAAGGATGATTTTCATTGGGCAATGAACCAAAATTTGACTATAAAACCACCTAAAAATGAAGAGAATCTCATTCGATGTTTTAGTTATTGGGATTCGAATTGATGAGAGTCATATTTTTAGAAGGATTCTGGATTTTAGAAAATATTACAAAGGTGAATATAGGAAACACTTGTAACATAAAATTATTCCTACTCTGCCACCTATCAGTTGCAAGAGACAGAGTCATTTATTTTTCCGAAGATGGCTAAAAAAAGTGGTAGGATAAATCGAATAGAGCCATTAGGTGCAGATCTGTTTGATTCCAATTCGAGGGTAAGAAGTTTTTTTATGCAGTTAGGGTGATATCCTCTTTGTACCAGGTTAGGGAGCTCTCACTCAAGAGTTGTTGAAGATTTTTCTAACTCTTTTAATAGACCTAAAGCTACAATTTATGGCCTTAATTTGTAGGTTTCTGAAGAATCCATTGTTGAAGCCTTTAATCTTCTCCGAGAAGGAGAAAGGTGGTTCAAAGGACAAGTTATTAGAGGAGGTGATCTTAATAGCTTCCTCAAATATTCTTATAGATATCGAATTTGGGAAAAGGTCATCTTAAGAAGCTATCTTAAGAATGACTGTGCATAAGCTATGAATATTATCAAGATATGCCTCACTTGTGAAAGGAGGTATACATTTTATTCCTCTATCACGTGAGGCTTCTTTTTCATATTGTATGGATGAAGAGATTAAATTTGCCATTTTTCTTGTTGAAAATCCTGGCCAATTTTTCAGCAAGTGTTCAAACCGATACTGATGTTTCTGAGTATAGCTTGTACCATCAAGCTTTGATCAAAGTTATAGTTGAAGAAGAGTTAAGAAAGGGAATTGAGACTTGGGACAAACTTTTATTCTATAGCGAAGGCCAACCTACACCTACACCTCTAGTTCCACAACCAAATCCTCAGCATCCAAAAGTAAGCACAAAGAGAAAGGCCAAAAAATAAAACATTTAAAATATTTCCAAGAGAAAAAAAGGAATTTTTTTGCAATCAAGGTTGAAAGAAAGGTGGAAAAAGGAGAGATTTCCTCAACAAGAAAACCCAAATCTATGAAAATAGTGCCCCATGTTCCTCCATTTCCTAATGTATACACTAGAGCTTGAAGAGGAAGGATAGAAATAATAGATAAATCTAAAGCACAGGTGGTACCAGAAATTCTGGAAGCACATATTCAGCAAAAGTTGTGGAAATAGTATCAGCCCACACCATCAGATGAAGAACTCATCAAGGATGCTGGATATGAAATCAACAGTAAGAAGAAGAAGGAAGAAGTTAAACCTATTGCTGGTACCAGCAAGAAGCATACAAGAGACACCAATAAGTTTATTCTTAAGTCCAAGGCTCTACATAATCCAAGCCTATTGAAAGAGGGTATTGACATTGAATGTAAATCTGAAGGTTAAAAAACAGAAGAGTCCATGAAGAAATGAAAGAACACAACCCCTTCAGAACAACAATCATATCCCTCAAAGAGAATAAAAACACAAAAGGGTTCTAAGGGTGACAGATAAAATATCAAGGAGGAAACTACAAGAGCAACCGAATCCAGATCATCAGCTACTGGTAGAAAAATAGACTTCGATAAACTAGTTGAAGCTACAGCACACATAGAGGGAAGGAAAAAAGGGTTTTTGATACAAGTACATTTTTTCTTATCAGTTATAATTTTGAACAACAACTTAGGTGTCAAGGAATATAAGTTTGCATAAAAATTTTGGAATTTTCTATGTATTTTTTCAAAAGAAACAGGGCACTACTGGAATTTCCGGTAGCACCTGTTTTAACTAAATTTTGACACCTGTGAGAAATTTTTTCCGAGCTAGTTAAGGATGGATAAGAACCCAAAACCAAATGGATTATAAAATTGATGGTGAGAGGTGGTTATGAGGTTTTTGGAGGTCTTATCAAATGAATCTACATGGTTATTAAAAATGCAAGACACTGGGAGATAAATTGGTAGAAAAAGGGGTAGCGTGACAACGCACTCAGCATTCCAGCCCATAATTGTACTCTTCTTTCTCTTCCATCTGTCCTTTCTATTAGATTTCGATGAGATAAGACTATATTTTCTTTTGACACATATGTTATGTTAGAATTAATGTTCCTTATTTTTAGAACAGATGGAGTTGGTTCCTCTCTTGCTATATATATATATCACTTGTAAATAATATTTCCAAGCTGAATGCTAGCCTACTTGAAAACTAAATATAATAAAAAACCTTTTTGTTTAATTGTGGAGGATTTTTTCACTCAAGGAACATATAATATGTGGTGTGTCTCTTTTATTTATCAATTTCTTTTAAAATATGAATTTCAGTAACTAGTAAGGTGTGAATGATAAGTTGTTAAAGGATTTAACCATAAATTACCTACTTTCAGTTTTCTGCAAATTATATGTGTGTTATAGAACATGTTAGTGAAGATTTCGTAAAGGATCTGTGGAATACTTTACACATGTAATCTATTTTCTGAATGTTTTTTTCTTTTCATAAACTGAGTTTGTGTAAAGAACCATCATCATAGTTGTATGACTGATTTAGGATCGGAATATTTCCTTAAATAGGTACCAACTATTCATCTTCTTCCACTTGTACACTCTACTCTGTATACTACAATTTACCCACACAATTTATACTTGCCACCACTTGCCAAATGCATGAAAGTCTAAAAGAACATAAAATCATTTCAAAATATTTGATAAACAATCCCACCACTTAAACAACCCCTTTCCAATTTTAAATGAGATATGATGTGTAAGGCTTACTCCTTGTGTGTTCAATGAGTGACTTCTTATCCTAACATCTTTGGCATTGTTTTTGGGGAGGCGAATTGAAGTTTATCCCTAGGTGAATGAAAAATTTATAAGTATTGTTTTGAGGTGTATAGATCCAGTTGTTTTTTTATATTGCTTTCCTAGCTCCTAGAAGGACCAGAACTAGGGATAACCCATATTTCCTTTTGAGAATCCCAATTTCTAGCCCTGAAAAGCTAATAAATAAAAAGAGTAAATGAAAATTTTCCCCATATACTACGGTTTTCTCAAAGGCTATCCATAAAGAAGTAATGCAAACATTATCCATTCATTTTTTAAAAAATCCTGTACCTCCCTTGTTTTCCAACCAAAAAATAGTACCTACATCACAAGTTGGTGCTTCATCATCTGTTGTTTACAGTCCCAACAACTCACACCATGGAAGAATGAAATTTTTCTTGCAAGGTATGGCCCTTTCGTTTTATCTCATCCAATGAATTCATTACCTACAGGAGATTATCTCAAGTACATGACTAAGTTTAGTGTTGAGGGAGAGGTAATAGTTGAAGAACACCTTCTTGATTTGTATGCCTATGTTGACAATCTGAATATTGAGCATGAAGATGTTTGGATGAGAGTTTTTTTTCGGAGTCTTGAGGGTGATGTAAGAAAATGGTTCATATCCTTGACAGATGGTAGCATCACTGTAATTGAAACCCTAGATGATAAATTTTTAAGGAAATGGGGTGATAAGAAATATTTTCTGTATTATATCACTGAATTTGGTGCAATAAAAAGAAAAGAAGGAGAATCTGATTTTGATTTTTCTAAGAGATTCAATAAGATGTATAGAAATATTGAAATCAATTCTACTGAAGCTTCAACCAAAATCACTTATGGTTTTTATTTATTATTGAGATAAATAATATCTACAACACAAAAAAAAAAAATGCAGGATAATCCACTACAGGTAGAATATAATGCGTTAGTAGATGACACGCTCACAGGGGGGATTGACAAAGAAAAAAGAAAGCAAAGAACTAAAGTTTCTACTTCAAGAACTTCAGACATAGATCCTAAGTTAGATGAGATGACAAGGATTGTGAATTCATTGACTACTGATATGTCCAAGCTCAATAATGAAGCAAGAACAACTAATACTAGAAATGTTTCATTTAATCTGCCTAATAGGCAACAATTTTGAAGAACTAATGTTCCTGAATTTTTGCAGTGAGAGAGGAGAGAAGTTTATGATAAAAAAGTTTAGCCTTGTTTGCATAATGTTGCTGATATCAATTTTCTGAGAGACAAAGAAGGGTCGATTCATCTTACACAAGCAAAGTATGAGGATTTCATGTCATATACTCAGAATAGTGAAGTGGTTCCTGATCATTCCATGATTATAGTTGATCATCAAAGCCGATATAATATCATATAAAATAAGATTGATGATAATCCACAGCCTGTTGCATAGCCTAAGAAGAATGAGGACGCAGTCAAAATTCCAGCATAAAAGAAATTTGTTGAACAAAAATTACCAAAATTTTCAGTAGCAATTAATACTCCTTCACTTGAGGTAAAAATTTCTCACAATCTGCCCCCTGTTTTCAATTTTGAGAATGAAATACAAAAGATAAAGATTCATGCTCCTCTTGTAGAGCTCATGAAAAATGATGATTTCAAAAATACCTTTATAAAATCTCTTCATCCCCCACCTACTGTAGTAGCTTCTCATTTTTTTAACCTTCTAGATGAAAAACCCACTGTTATTTGAGGTCCATTGGTAGAATACAAAGATGACTCTACCCCCTCCTTTCTATCTATCTCTGAATATTCATGAAAATATCTTGCATAATTTTCTAATGGAATCCGAAGCTGCACATAATCTAACTCCCAAGGTATTCATGGATGAACTAGGTCTTGAAGTAACTAGAGAGTACCAAGATCTCTACTCCTTTGATTCCTAGAATGTTCAATGCCTTGGTGTCATCAAAGACCTTTCCGTAACCCTTTTTTAGTTACCCATGAGAGGAATGTTGATGGATATTTTTGTAGCTGCCATTCCTCCTAGGTTTAGCATGTTACCTTCTAGGTCATAGATTACAAGGTTGGGAAGAACATTGAAAATGGATCTCAATTATGCTACTGTCCCTGTTTTTGGAGGAAAAAAAGGAAGACTTTATAGAGAAGCTCAGTTGGCATATATCATTAGTGACAATAAAGACCCCACTAATCATCCAATTTATGCTAGAGAAACTCATATTGGTTCTAGAATCTTACACATGGACAATGATGTCCTATCTACAGAAAATTTTCAGATTTTGAAGCCTACTGAAAAAGAGATTAGTCATGAGGGTTCCCATGTGTGGAAAATCTACTTTGGTGATTCATGTTCCAAAGAAGGAGCTGGTGCAGGAATAGTTTTGATTTCTCCTTTGAAAGAGAGCTCCACTTTTTGTTTCAAACTTGAATTTGAAGCAAATAGCAATGTGGCTGAGTATGAAGCTATGTTTATCAAAATAATATAATATTTCAGAAATTTCTATTTTTTGAGATGCTGAACTTATCATTCAGTAAATTAGAAATGTTTATCAAACTAGGCATCCCGGACTCAGAGATTACCATAATGAAGTATGGAGCATTGTAGAAGACTCATTCCTAGCTTTTAACATTTCTTTCGTTCCAAGAGAAAGTAATTTTTAGGTTGACTCACTTTCTATTTCAACAAGCTCATTCAAGATTCAAATACCTATGAAGTTGAATTATGAAGTGGAAGTCAGGTTCAGGCCTAGTATTCCTGATAATGCCAAGCATTCGAATTTTTTTGAAGATGATCATGAGATTAGAAGATTCATTGAATCTAGTGAAGAGTTTGTTATCCTAAACATTGATCAAGATTAAGATTTCATAAAGAATGGTATTGATTTGCAGGACACCTAAAATCTGCAAAAACAGATTATTGATCATCCTATCATTTAGTTTCCTACCATTCACATTCCCAAGGGGTTAATCCCAGTTGAGAAGATATTTGATCACAATGATGTCTCAGCAAAACCACAGTTGTCTGAAATAGAAGAAAAATTGGAATATTTCAATTTGGGCACAGAAAAAGAACCAAGGTATGTGAAGCTGTCAAAATTTTTATCAAAAGAAATAAATGGTGAATACCACAAGTTTTTTTGTGAATTTGTTGATGTTTTTTCCTAGAAATATGAAGATATTAAGAGATATGATACAACTATAATTTAACATAGAATACCATTGAAAGATGGTACTAAGCCTTTCCAGCAGAAATTAAGACAAATCAATCCACTGTTGTTACCAGTTATGGAGAAGGAAGTTAAGAAAATTTTGGATGCGAAAATAATCATTCCATTAATATACTCATATTGAGTTGCTAATATAGTTCTAGTAAGGAATAAGAGTGTTGAAGTCATACTATGTGTACATTTCAAAATTTTTAACAAATGATCCAAAAAAGATAGCTATCATTTGGAAAAGATGGAGCATATTGTTCAAAAGTAACTGGTTTAGAAAAAATTTCCATGTTAGATGGTTTCTCCGGGTATAATCAAGTTTCATTTTGTTCGGAAGACCGATAAAAGACAAAATTCACTACTCCTTGGAGAACATTCATGTATGCAAAGATGCCATTTGGGCTTATGAATGTCAGAGCTAGTTTTCAGCATGCTATGGACTTTGCATTCATTGGAGGAAAGGACAAGTTATTGGTCATATATTTAGATGATATTAATGGTTATTCAACTTCAGATAAAACTTATGCTACTGTCCCTGTTTTTGGAGGAAAACAAGGAAGACTTTATAGAGAAGCTCAGTTGGCATATATTATTAGTGACAAAAAGGACCCCACTAATCATCCAATTTATGCTAGAAAAACTGATCTTGGTCCAAGAATCTTACACATGGATAAAAATGTCCTATCTATAGAAAATTTATAGATTTTGAAGCCTACTAAGAAAGAGATTAGTCATGAGGGTTCCCATGTGTGGAAAATCTACTTTGGTGATTTATGTTCCAAAGAAGGAGCTGGTGCAGGAATAGTTTTGATTTCTCCTTTGAAAGAGAGCTCCACTTTTTGTTTCAAACTTGAATTTGAAGCAAATAGCAATGTGGCTGAGTATGAAGCTATGTTTATCAAACTAATATAATATTTCAGAAATTTCTATTTTTGGAGATGCTGAACTTATCATTCAGTAAATTAGAAATGTTTATCAAACTAGGCATCCCAGACTCAGAGATTACCATAATGAAGTATGGAGCATTGTAGAAGACTCATTCCTAGCTTTTAACATTTCTTTCATTCCAAGAGAAAGTAATTTTTAGGTTGACTCACTTTATATTTCAACAAGCTCATTCAAGATTCAAATACTTATGAAGCTGAATTATGAAGTGGAAGTTAGGTTCTGACCTAACATTCCTGATAATGCCAAGCATTAGAAAGTTTTTGAAGGAGATTAGAAGATTCATTGAATCTAATGAAGATATTTTTATCCTAAACATTGATCAAGATGAAGATTTCATAAAGAATGATGTTGATTTGCAGGACACCACAAATCTGTAAAAACAAATTGTTGATCATCCTATCATTCAGCTACCTACCAATCACATTCCCAAGGGGTTAAACCCACTTTAGAAGATCTTTGATCATAATGATGTCTCATTAAAACCACATTTGTCTGAAATAGAAGAAAAATTGAAATATTTCAATTTGGGCATAGAAAAAGAACCAAGGTATGTTAAGCTGTCAAAAGTTTTATTAGAAGAAATAAAGGCTGAATACCACAAGTTTTTTTGTGAATTTGTTGATGTTTTCACCTAGAAATATGAATATATTAAGAGATATTATACAACTATAATTGAGCATAGAATACCATTGAAATATGGTACTAAGCCTTTCTGGAAAAAATTAAGACAAATCAATCCACTATTGTTACCAGTGATGGAGAAGGAAGTTAAGAAACCTTTGGATGCCAAAATAATCATTCCATTAATATACTTAGATTGGGTTTCTAATCTAGTTCTATTAAGGAATAAAAGTGTTGAATTCAGACTATGTGTACATTCAGAAATCTTAAAAAATGATCCAAAAAAGATAACTAGTGTTTGCCAAACATGGAGCATATTGTTCAAAAGGTAACTAGTTTAGAAAAAATTTCCATGTTAGATGGTTTCCCCAGGTATAATCAAGTTTCAGTTTGGCTGGAAGACTAGTAGAAGACAAAATTCACTACTCCTTGGAGAACATTTATGTATGCAAAGATGCCATTTCGGCTTATGAATATCAAAGCTAGTTTTCAGCGTGCTATGGAATTTGCATTCATTGGAGGAAAGGACAAATTATTGGTCATCTATTTAGATTATATTAATGGTTATTAAACTTCAGATCAATATCACCTTCAACACTTGAGACAAGTATTTGTTAAATACAAAAAATAAGTTATATCATTGAATCCAAAGAAGTCTCATTTTTCTCTCAAGGAAGGTAAGATGTTGGGTCACATAGTTTCTAAAGATGGATTGAAAATTGATCCTAAGAGAGTAATTGCAATTGATCCAAGAAAGAGGTTCAATTTTTCCTTGGTAAGATCAATTTCTTAAGAAGGTTCATTCCAAATTTTGCTGAAGTGGTGAAGCATGTTACTTGCATGTTGAAGAATGACAAAAAATTCAAGTGGACCATTGAATCTAGAAATTCATGTTGATAAAAAAATCCATCATTGAAGCACCTCAATTGGTAAGCCCTCAATACTCAAAGCCTTTCTTGATATTCTCATTTGACTCAAAAGATACTATTTATGTTGTTTTGTTACAAAAATATTCACAAAATAGGGAAGCTCCCATAGAATTTTAAAAAAAGCTCTTAGAGATGCATAATTGAAGTATGAAATGTTGGACAAACATGTCTATGAATTAGTGAAAGCTCTAAAAGCTTTTAGAGTTTATATTCTACATGCTCAAGTTATTTCTTATGTACCTTCATTTGTTGTTAGAGAGATATTAGTTCAGCTTGATATTGATGGAAAAAGAAGCAAGTTGGTGACTAAAGTTCTTGAGTTTGATTTAGAGATAAAGCCTAATAAACTAATCAAAGGTCAAGGATTAGCCAAGCTACTAGCTGAAGAAAATTTTAAAGTCTCGGGCTTGAATTTCATGGATGAAAACTTTGAAGGGCACATTTCTGAACCTATAGACAACATGGCAGTGGATGTAAAGCTTTCTGAATGCATTTGGTACAAGGACACCATCTATTTTCTGTAGCATTTTAAACCTCCTCCAAATTATGATAAAAGAAGACAGTGGGGCTTAGATTTAATTGGAGAAATTCATTTGCCTTCAAGTGGATATCATTGTTGGATTCTTGTTTCAATTGATTAATTCAAAAAATGGATTGGAGCAATACATACCAGGAATGCTACTCATAAATTTATCATTAATTTTCTGTAGGGAATGATAACCAGATTTTGATGTCCATCAATATTAGTAGAAGATAATGAAATTTATTTTAAATCCACTCCATTGGTAAATTTCTTTGAATATTACGACATTCAACTCACTCACTCTACAGCTTACTATCCCCAAAATTTTGGCAAGAATCATCACCAAACTGTTGGAGAAAAACATGAAAGAATACAATTCAAAACTAAAGTTTGCTTTATTGGTAGACAAGGTGACAATAAAAAATTTGATTAATACATCAACTTTTCAAAAGGTTTATGGAACTGATGTTGTTTTTCCAATTCAATTGGCCATTCATGTAGCTAAATTTATGCAATATCAAGAAGATGAGATAGATGATATTACTAGGAGATTTTATCAAATCATAGAAGTGCAGCAAAAGTGAGAACAACAATATGATTTGGTGAGAAAATATCAGCAAATTGTAAAACAAAGTTTTAATAAAGGAACTAAAAATGAAGGTCTTCAAATTGGAGATCTAGTGTTGAAGTGGGAAGCAAACATAAATATCTAGGTAAGCATTCCAAATTTGATGCTTTATGGCTTGTTCCTTTCAGAATCTCAAACATTCTGCAAAACAATACTTTTGATTTGCAACATCTTGATGGAGCATAGATTTTTGGAGGCCTATTCAATGGGTGTTTTCCCAAAAAATTCTTTTACTAAGGCTATTGATAGCCTAAGTTCATTGTAAATACCAACATGTTTCATAATAAGAATCCATAGCCCAATGATAGGGCATTGAAACTACAAAATATTCTTAGAGCCTCGCAGGGAGAGCTCTATCCCCCGTGGAGCAAAATTTAGCATAGTTATTTTCTAAGTCATGAGTTCATTCCATATTTTTATTTTTACGATTAAACATCAAAAATATAAAAATATAATTTTTTTTGTCGCTACCAGAATTTCTGGAAGCAAGAGTTTTAGACCTTTCAGGAAGTATGTTATTTTCCTTTTTCTATCTTTTTTATTTTATTCCGATTCTGCCATAGTTTCTGGAAGAATACTCTGTTTTTTTTAAATAAAAAAAAATGCATCTTCTTTAGCTAAACCACGTGTCATAGTGAAAATACACCTCAAATGTTTTTTAAACCTTTGTAGATCTCATGATATGTGTCATATTGTAGTCAATTAGTTTAATTCAAGTCGTAATATATGTTGAGCCATATGTGTCATCCGCAGTTATGAACTAAAATTCTACCCTTCCTTCCTGTCAGTGCCAAGCTAGTTATCCATGAGTCTAGGTATGTGTTTTTTTTAATCAAGGAGTGTAATATTCCTAATTAGCAATTTCTAATTGGAATATTCGATTTTGCTCAATTTTGCCATCTATAGTTTATTTATAAATAAAAAGGTGAGTAGAAAGGACATAACTCACTTTTGAGAATAAAAGCCACTCCCTAGTAGCACAACGTTTTAACTTAAAGGGAGCCAAGGCAGGCCAAGGACCACGTAGAGAGGGGGCCCATGTATGCACTAGGAGAGACTGTGCAGATGAGGAGGAGCACGTGGTAGGAAGGAGGCTATGTTGAGGAGATGAGCCTTAGGGTTTGGAGAGAGGCCAACGTTATAAAAGAGGGAGGAGATTCCTCATTTCATTCATTCGATTTTATGCATTTGAGCTAGTCACTTCGACTTCTTGAGCACGCTGGTTTTTTAGCCTATCTGCAGCACTATTTAGTGCATTGAGTGTATCCGATCGGAGATCTCGCCCTTAGCCCCGGGGGAATTCGAGTGCCTTCTCGAGCAAGGTAGTTTCTTCAAAATTTCGTGGAAGGATTGATGTTTGGGTTTTCTTGTGGAGCTGAGCATTCAAAGACTGCGCAGTCTTGAGAGGGAGGATGCAGTCCATTCTATGGGAGCCGCGGATTGAGTTTCTTGCAGGGGTTTTGAGCTTGGAGATTGAGAAAAGGATCAACATTTTCCTTTGGGAGGATTTTGGTGGAGTTTGAGGCTACATTTCAGTGGTTCCTATTCAGCCTCTGCATAGAGCCTTGGAGGACAGCATAATTCCCCAAGGGGGTTATTTTCGGGGGTCAGCCATTTCAGATATTATTTATGGGTTTTGTTTTGGTTGATGAGTAGAGGTGGATTCTAGATTTTCAGCTCATTCCGACGAGGGGATCAGCCCCAAGTCATCAGTTCAGTTCAACAGTAGCAGCTACAGTTTTCCAGCAGCTAGGACGCAGTTTAGAGAGCAGCCATT
The DNA here is from genome assembly GCA_034641835.2 of Pinus albicaulis. Classification (NCBI taxonomy): domain Eukaryota; kingdom Viridiplantae; phylum Streptophyta; class Pinopsida; order Pinales; family Pinaceae; genus Pinus; species Pinus albicaulis. The sequence continues at coordinate 678,025,155 of CM076571.1, read as the reverse complement.
TCTTAGATATTCTAAGATTATTTCTTCACTTGCCTTGAGCAAGTCTAGGTTCCATCTCTCTGATCACCTATTGTACTTCATTATATTTCTCAGTAGAATAAAATGGCTTAACATTCTCTCTCTATATTTCTGGATTATTTGTCGTACATTCTATCTATGTTATTGTATGTCTTCTTTACTGTTATCTTTATGTATTTTCGGGCATTCTAGTTCTATACCACTTGGTGTGTTTATCTCATACTCTTAGATAGAGTCTGGAAAGGTCTAGGTAGCCTCCAGATCTCACCCTCTTCACAAAGGTGAAATATCTGGTAAACGCCCTCCCAGTCCATCTCTGGTTGGAGTTTTCTTGTGTTTTAGAGATATCCCCGAAACGGGATATTACAAGGATTTCATGGTTATTATGATCAATTCCATAGCTGTTTGGTTGGCTGCACAACAGTGCTTCCACAAATTCTAGCCAATCAATATCAAAGACTATGGAGGTGACTACAAGTCATAAACCCACCTGTCTGAAGACATATGGAACTCTCATATGGAAAACATGACCAACTAAAGGTTGTGATGGAGTATGACATCATGGTGAGGAATATTTTAAATGATGAAGGAGTATTTTCATGGGGTGATGGACCAAAATTTGATTTTAAAACCGCCTAAAGGAGAATGTCATTAAAAATTTTAGTTGTTGCGATTCGAATTGTTGAGAGTCATAGTTTGAGAAGGAGTCTAGATTTCAGAGAAGATTCCAAAGGTGAATATAGGATACATTTGTAAGATACAATTATTCCTACTCTGCCTCCTATTAGTTGCAAGAGACGGAGTCATTTATTTTTCTGAAGATGACTAAAATAAGGCATAAGATAAATCGACTAGAGCCACATGGTGCAGATATGGTTGATTCTAATTCGAGGGTGAGAAGTTTTTTTATGAAGTCAAGGTGGTATCCTATTTGTACCAGGTTAGGTATCTCTCACTTAGGATTTTATCAAGAGTTTTCTAACTCTTTTAATGGACAGGAAAGTATAGTTTATGGCCTTACTTTGCAGGATTTTGAAGACTCCATTGCTGAAGCCTTTAACCTTCGCCAAGCAGGTGAAAGGTGGTTTGATCAGTAGCTTAGTATTTAGATAAAAAATGAAAGTGCTAAGAAATTATTTGAACCTAAAAAACCAAATATAACTCTTCACTAGGATTGCAATACAACTCATTTCATCAAAATTTGAGTTCGTATGTGTGAGTTATGGTATGTTGTTCGTTTTCCCAAATAGGTAAAAGTTGTGAAAAACAATGACAGGTTGATGAATTGGTAATCTATTCAGCTCCTCAGGAATATTTAGGGAATATTCTCCAGTGTTCAGCTAGTGATGCTATGACAAGTGTCATCACCAAATTTTCCCATGTTGCATGGGGAAGTTGAATTTTTCCTCCTAGTCCTAAGTTGGAAATTTCAACTATGGTGGCTTATTATTATTATGGTGAGTTTTTTTGGGCCAATGGGGAAGGGTCATGTGGCGCAGCCAGAGGCTACCACGTTCCCCCCCCCATAGCAAGGTTGGAAGGCACATATAATTTTATTGCAAGGTCAAAGGTTGGTCGCATATTTATTTTAACAAAGGCTTGAACTATGGCCGAAAACATAGTTCAATGGAACATATATATATGTATCGACGTATCAACATTATAAACAAATTTTTAAGACTATGGTCAAAGCCTTGGCACATTCAACAAAATTTATGTGGTCAGGGTCAAGGTCGAACCCACGACAACCCACACCACAATGCAACACCTGACCACCTCACCTGTCGCTGAAGTCCTTAACTGTATGGGGTTTCATATTTATCTGAAGTTAGTTGGCGACATATATGGGGGTTCGAAGGGGGCTAGCCCTGTCCCACATGACCGCACACTGACGCAAAGAGATCTTAGTTATTAGTCAAGTCCCCTTGCGTGTAAAAAATCTAAAACCTGGGCCTGTGGGTTATGGCCCATTAAGCCTTCATGGAAGCGTTTTAGGCTTTTAAGTCGTGAAATTAGATCCGTGGATCTACATTAAAATCAAAAGATCCTTTTAATCGGAGTCTAAATAAATATTCCCAACATTACAATATAAGCGTTAAGGTTTAAAACCCCACACATAATACAAATATACGAGAATGTATAGATTTAAAATAATTATAGTCGGCTCTATAAACATCGGCGGTTCTGCCGATCTATCCAACTCCGATCCGAATCAATCGAAAATCATAATTCGGTGTTTGCCATGTGATTTGATTATTTCCCGATTCCACAACACCGATGAATTAAAGATCGGTCCCACTGAAATCTACATCATCGCTCTGCTGTACTATGTGTTCTTCATCTCAGGATTTGGTCAGCGCAAGATTTCCCATTGTAATTAACTTAAATCCGCTCCTCTTGAGTTCGATTTCAACTAATACCAATTCAGACAAATGTTGTTTCAAAAAATAACGCAGGACCCGTTACCCAGCAGTCACTATTCAGCGCCTCTGCACACAGGATTCAACTCATTTATACAATACACATACGCGTACATAATTAACACTAGAACACGCTTTTATATATTATACAGAATAGTTACAGGCTAAGGCATTTCAGCCTTAGAAACAAGCTCACTCTCGCTACATTTCACTCTTCTCACCAATGCCTCTCTCATGCTCTATCACATTACATTTATATAAGAAGTATTAGATTGGAAGGATCGATCCGATCCTCTCCTGATTTTTCTCCAACGAAATTCTCCAAAATACATGCACGCAGATAACAATCCATCAAATCCTCTTTAAATCTGTTTTAGAGCAAATTTTCCTCCTTTCGTTCAGCTCGACTGTCCACGTCCTTCTCGCTCCGCTTGGATTCTTCTTTAATTAAGAAGGGGGTTAGATGCTCCTGCATCAGACTCCCGAGGTAAAAAAAAAATTGATGACCTCCTGGTCATATACTTCTCCTGGTCCTCAGGAATTGTACCCACTGTATCTCTTCAGTGGAACTGCCTTCATGATCTTCTGTGAGCTGCAACCAACCTCTGCAGTAAGAGTCTCCTCTGTTACACGATACCTCACCAAGCCCTCTGCACTCAGTATTTTCGCATTCTTCTGGTTCTCCTCTCTGGAACCAATTGAGCACACCTTGCTCTAGGTTGTTGTAAATCTTCTCACCTTTCGCTGTCGTCATCTGCACAACGGTAAGACCATAAACTCTTCAGCTTTAACACAACTGTACCTCTTTCCCCTTCTCCTTGCATTCTTCTTTCTTCTCGCAGGAAATTCTTTCCCCGCTCTGATACCACTTGACGCAAAGAGATCTTGGTTATTAGCCAAGTCCCCTTACGTGTAAAAAATCTCGAACCTGGGCCTGTGGGTTATGGCCCATTAAGCCTTCATGGAAGCGTTTTAGGCTTTTAAGTCGTGAAATTAGATCCGTGGATCTACATTAAAATCAAAAGATCCTTTTAATCGGAGTCTAAATAAATATTGCCAACATTACAATATAAGCATTAAGGTTTAAAACCCCACACATAATACAAATATACGGGAATGTATAGATTTAAAATAATTACAGTCGGCTCTATAAACATCAGCGGTTCCGTCGATCTATACAACTCCAATCCGAATCAATCGAAAGTTGGAATTCGGTGTTTGCCATGTGATTTGATTATTTCCCGATTCCACAACGCCGATGAATTAAAGATCGGTCCCACTAAAATCTATAGCATCGCTCTGCTGTACTATGTGTTCTTCATCTAAGGATTCAGTTAGCGCAAGATTTCCCATTGTAATTAACTTAAATCCGCTCCTCTTGAGTTTGATTTCAACTAATACCAATTCAGACAAATGTTGTTTCAAGAAATAACGCAGGACCCGTTACCCAGCAGTCACTATTCAGCGCCTCTGCACACAGGATTCAACTCATTTATACAATACACATACGCGTACATAATTAACACTAGAACATGCTTTTATATATTATACTGAATAGTTACAGGCTAAGGCATTTCGGCCTTAGAAACAAACTCACTCTCACTACATTTCACTCTTCTCACCAATGCCTCTCTCACGCTCTATCACATTACATTTATATAAGAAGTATTAGATTGGAAGGATCGATCCGATCCTCTCCTGATTTTTCTCCAACGAAATTCTCTAAAATACATGCACGCAGATAACAATCCATCAAATCCTCTTTAAATCTGTTTTAGAGCAGATTTTCCTCCTTTCGTTCAGCTCGATTGTCCACGTCCTTCTCGCTCCGCTTGGATTCTTCTTTAATTAAGAAGGGGGTTAGATGCTCCTGCATCACACACCCAGAACTAGGAACCAACAATGAAACACTGGTGGATATTTTAATAAATATTAGAATGTATTTATTATGTTAATACATGGGTTAATTACGATAATCTGGATTTAACGATAACTATGGGTTAGCGCTAAACGCGCTTTAACCCCACTTATTTCCCACTTATCTTAATATTAAACTCATGCTTATCTATAATTAAGAGTGGATTAACTTGGCGGTGCCTTTGGTAGACTCGCCAAATTCCACAGACTTGCACATTTAGTGGAGTTAACTAGTAGACTTTCAGATTTAGTGGAGAAAAACTAGGAAAAATTGGTTTTTCCATAACTGAGGAAATTTTCGACCAATTTTGTCTCACGAAGAGTAATTCTTGGTATATTTTGATGTTTTGGAGCCATTGGAGTAGGCTGCAGAGGCAATAAGAGACTGTAAACAACACTTTTTCACAATTTAAGCTAATACAAAGGTCCAAACTATGAAGCTGGACCAAGGAGATGTAGCCCAAAAGGGGTGAACTCCTTCATCAAAAACTAGTGTATTTGTCTTTTTTATTTGTGCTTGCCATGTTTTATTATGCTATTGTTCAACATTGAGTTTCCATGCTTTTAATTTCTTAAAATACACTTAATATCATAAAGTTTCATTAGGGGAATTTTGAGGCCTAAAATGGGCCTCCTAAGAAAAATGTACAACAAAAATAAAATTGATAAGAAGCAATATGATTCAAGAAACCCACGTGGAGACATACGCCTGTTGTGTCTCGGCTCTTGTTGAGGCATAAGTTAATTGCTATTGTGTGTGGCTTGCAGGCTGTTGCACCTAGCCTAGGTTTATAGTGGCAACCAGTTGGATTTGAACCCAGGCCTTGCTCAGGCAACTCTCACCAGTTACTGATTGTCCTAGATCTAAAATATATATATATATATATGATTCAAGATGATGATGTCAACCATGGGGGATTCACTACTTTTTAATTAAAAGGGTAAAAAGATTAAAAAACCATAAAATAATAAAACTACTTTTTCAACTAGTATTTTCACCTTATCTCCCAAAGTTTTTACTCAAATTTTGAGAGGGAGTACTTGTTGGATGCAAATTTTAATTCCTCATCCAAGGAGTACCCATGTTACATAATTTTTATGGACCCTGCTACATGAAAAATGAGAAATACATGAAAAACATGATTGCAATCATGTTTTTCATGTATTTCATGTATTTCTCATTTTTGTGTAGTAGGATCCATTGAAAGTATGCAACATGGGTACTCCTTGGATGATGAATTAAATTTTACATCCAACAAGTAAACCCACTCGAAATTTGAGATAAAAATTTGGGATACAAGAGTTAAAAAATTAGTTTTGTTCTTTTTTCCCTCTAAAATTTGATGATGTAATCAAATCTTCCTTTTATTTCCACTATTATTTTATAATTTCATTGGGAGGCCCACTTTAGACCTCAAAATTCCCCTAATGAATGAATTTTCACTCATAATCACATGTATAAACCCTTGTATGATAAGAAAACCAAAGCACTTTCATGTTAATTTTGAAATTTATACTAGCACAACATTAACTAACAATATATTTCAGATCAAGTTGGTATCATAGCACAAGGTTGCTAAAGGTTTATTGCTTGAGTTACTTGTGATTGTGCAAGAAGTGTTTTAATAGTTGCAATTTTGTGATGCTTACAAGGTTGAAGTTGCATAAACGAGAAGGGAATCTATTCATTACTAGTCCTAATATTAGGACAAGGAGAAAGAGAGCTGAGAAAGCATCATCTTCACCCAAATTTCCACTCAAAGCTGCACTTGAAGCACCTCAAGTTCCATCTCCAGTAGTTGACATTGAAGAGGTACAAATTGCGCAAGAAGTTGAAGTGATTGAAGAGGTAGAAGAATCAGAGGTTGAGATTGAATCCTTAGCCATTATTTCAAGACTTGGAGAGACTCATGGACATTCAGACGAAGAGGATGTTAAGAGATACTTCAAAGACATACAAAGAAGGGTTAAAATCATGTTTTATGCATTCACTACAGAAAGAGAAGCAGAAGGTTCTAAGCCTTCACATGGAGAAGGATCTTCAAATTGTAAGAAGGATGAAGAGAATAGGTCAAAGCCTCCAGCATCCTAATCCTCATCATCTTCATCAGCAAATTCATATTCCACGTCCACCATAAAAACCACCCACACTCATTCAAAAATCCCAAAAGGAAAAACTCCATTACTCAAGTTGGACATCAAGTTTGAACTTCCCATGTACAATGGTGAGGTAAATGCAGAGATGTTAGAAAATTTGATCTGTCAGATGGAAGTATACTTTAGAATTTAGAATCTACAAGAGGACGACATAAAGATCTAAATGGCTTCATTAAGGATAGAAGGATAAGCACTAGTTTTGTGGGAGGCAAAGACTCAAGAGGAAATGTGAATTCATGGTGAGATATATATTTCTTGGGTTGAATTCATTTCTTTCATTAAAATACATTTTTATCCATTAGCCTCTATGCCAAAATAAATAATGAGCTGGAAAAACATTAGGCAACTCAAAGGCCAAACTGTTCAGGAGTAATATTAGGAGTTTAGAAAGAGGGTTTTGTTGTTAGGAGTAAACTTGAACTCACAAGACAATATTGAAATATTTTTTTGCTTTACATTCCTACTTGAAACATACTATCCTTATTTTTAACCAAAAAAATTAGACGAAGTATGTGTGCAAGCCAGGCATCTTGAAGCAAAGGGGAAAGAATATTGAGGAAGAGGGTAGTAAGAAGAATCAAGTATCACCCGTAGTTTTCCTAGAAGTTGTGTAAGAGGAAAGTACACCCGAGGTAACCACAAACCAACCTTTTAGATGCAGAATCTAGCCAATCTGCATCCAGAGAGGGCTCTCTCTAACACTTTGCAGCACCATCTACCTACCCTATCTACTTAACACTACCATTTTTTCTTCTTTATTAGGGTGCATTTAGACTTGCAAACCCTGATCAATCTTTTCTTTTTTACATGATAAATCTATCTATTTCTACCCTTATTACATCCAAGGGCTCAGATTAAACTGTTGAGCACTTTTTATTCACTCTACCTAGCTACTTATCTGCCAAGATTAAACTGTTTGGCTAGATATTTATTCTCTAATCTATAACATGAAATTGAAATATGACTAAGCCAAGTTTAAACAGTTTGACTTATTCATGAATTGTGGCAAAAGTTTCACAAGCCGCACACAATTGATTTATTACAACAGAGTAAAAATTAGTGGCATTTGGATTTGCACACTTTCCTTGGTCTATTTTTTGCTTGGGGTTCATTTTTTCTCTTTTTGACCATTTTTATTCTTTTTACCCTTTGATCTTTCTTTTAGGGTATACCCTCTTTACATTTTTTTAAATTTTTTGATTTTTTTGGTTTTCAAGAATATGGAACACCTTTGCTCAAGTAAGAAGGTTTGAACATATTCCATACTTCCATCAAGACAATCATGAAAGATGAAACCTATTGATATAGGAGGCTAACAGAATCCATTCAAGGGTAAGGGAAAAAAGAAGGGAGTAAAATTGAAGGGAAAGAAGAATGAAAGCATCAATAAATAAGGGGATAAAATTACATGCAAACAGTGTTCCAAAGAGGGGCATGATGAAGCCCACTATCGGAAGCTACATCCCGAACTAGGGCCAAAGAAACCAAATAACAAAGGGAAACACAAGATGATTTCCACCACACAATAATATCTTCGATCCATTTTAGGAGATGATATGAAGATTTTAGCCATGGATAACAAAATAAAGGAAGCCATAGAAAGTACTATTTCCTCAAATATTCATAACAACGCTCCAAATGAAGATGCAAGGATATAATTGTTCCATGTTAGAATGATTTCGAATGATAAAAATATTGATGCATTATTTGATATTGGGTCACAAGAAAACCTGATTTCATAAGACTTAGTCAAAAATCTTAACCTTGAAACCGTACCACATCATAAATCATACCCTTTGGGTTCGATAGTTAAGAATTCCAATTTATAGGTTACAAGGAAATGCGTATTTATATTTACTATTGCTGCAAACTTTGTTAATGAAGTCGAGTTAGATGTAGTTACACTTAACATTTCTAGGATTATCTTCGGAATTCCATATTTGTATGACAATAAAGTGGTGTTTTATCTATTGGAATCACGATTTCCGTTAGACTAAAACTCGCAAGAATTAGTCTTCGCTACAATTACCAGAGTTAGGATCCAAAAGAGGCGGTTAGTCCATATCATGAAACACACGAGGAGCGTTAAACACAATGTCCAACAATATCCCCCCCAACGCGAGCCGGGTGAGTTTTGATCTCGAGACCTATCGCTCTACTACCACTTGTTGGAACCATGATTGTCGTTAGACCAAAACCCGCAGACATTAGTCTCCACTACAATCGCCAGATTTAGGATCCATGAGAGGCGGTTAGTCCATGTCACAAAACACACAGGGTGCATTGAACCAAATGTCCAACATTATCGCCATGAGAGTAAATATCATTTTCTTAAGGATGGGGTGGAGTATATTGTGAGAGCTCATCGCAAGAAACTAAATATTTATTTAGTTAATGCAGGGAAAATGAATTGGCTATTGAATGCAAGAAAAAATTTTGTGCTTCTCATGTTCAAGAAAAAGGATGATGTTGACTATGAATCTTTTTAAGGATGTGATGACAAATTAAAATCTGATTTGTTTGATGCAGTAAGTCAACATGGAAAGATTTTTCAAGAACCAAATGGGTTACCTCCCAAGAGGGGAATTCAACATGAATTCAGTTGCAGCAGGATGTTCCACTTCCAAAAATTGGTATGTATCGCATGTCAATTATGGAGAGTTTGGAAATCAAGAAAAAAATTCAAGAATTTTTTAACAAAGGTATCATATGCCCATCTACTTCGCCATGTGGTTCACCAATTGTTTTGGTACCAAAGAAGGACAGGACTTGGGGCATGTGCATCGATTTATGTGCACTGAATAAAATTATAGTAAATAATCGCTACCCAGTCCCACACATTGATGATTTTCTATATTGGTTGAAGTATAGAAGAAATTTCACTAATTTAGACTTGCGAAGTGTGTAATATCCCAAAATGGAGTATGCATTGATACACAAACATAATATTTGTAACACAGAAAATGTACATGTAAATATTGAACAATAATAGAATATAAAGAATAGGTGAGCCTTTTATTTTCATTGTAGATCGATAAACAATACAACAATTCTCAAATAGATGCACTCAAGCCAAATACATAGGCTAAAATGACCGTGAAAACATGCCAAAGCAGGCACTGCGTAACTAGAGAGTTCTTGGAAGAAAATACTGCACTATCCCTTTAGCACATCATGTACATATGAGTGCTAGCTGAATAGGGAAATGTAGATATATGGAAATCTAGAGCTCTGATGATGCAAATATTCTAGATCTGGGCTCTATGATAGCAACCCAAGATAACCCAGAAAGGATATTCCGGATCCATGAGGTTGGAAATTTACCCTCTTTGGTTTTGATCCCTCGCCTGCTGAGTTATGTGAAGCTAGATATGATCATATGATGGCTGTAATATGATGTAAAACCAGATCTAAGATTTAAGGGTCGATCTCTCCTTCAGATCTCCAAGCTAGAAGCTTGAGATCTTGTCTCTTCATCCCCCTCCTCAAGATGTAACAATTAAATATGCAGCTGCTGGAAAAACTGCACTCTACAAGAGGGAGTGAATAAATTCCTACTGAAATGTGTTTCAATAAGCTCCAGGCTAATGGAAACAGTGATGGAAAGGTGAGGGGATGATCCCTCACATGATTCCTAGCTGAAATGCAAGAAACTTCCTTCCTCCTCTTCATCTGCAATGATGCACTACGTAATCGTTGATGGGACTACTGCCGATATGAGGTCTATAAAATTTTTCCTAATGCTAGATCTGAAATGAGTCTCTGGAAATGCTGATATTTAATTCAAAGGTGATAGGAATAATCCTTCACTGGTTCTCCTGCTGAAACACTGAAGACAACCTTCTCCTCCCAAAATGATCTTCAGAAATAACGTAATTCTTGAATGTGGATGTTCTAAAAAGAGTAATAAAACTATGGAACCAATGAATGATGATGAAAAAGTATCTCAGAATACCTTCTTAGAGTAGGCACACAAGTTCCTAATGGGTAAGGGTGGATTCCTGCTCGGGAACACCCTGTGCTAAACAGCATTGCAAACTTAGCTAAACAGCCTAAGAGTGCGTGGAATGTAAAAACACAAATATAGATCTCAATAGATCACAAAATCATAAACTAAAGCCTACCTCCAATGTTGCCTTCATCTTCCTTATATAGAAAGTGAGCCTTCCCAAGCCCTGGCCCACCTCTAAACTGCGTTTTTCACGTGGAAATAATCCTCCATGGTTGATTGTGTTGTCCCTCCAAGTCCTCCATCATGTATACATGCGATGTGCACCCTCTCCATAATGTGTGCATTAAATGCACTACTTTTTCCATCACTTCATCATGAATGCTCTATGATCTTATATTATATTCCCTCCATGATCTTACTTTACTGCTTCAACCTCTGTGATGTATCTCATTAATGAGACATGATCTCCACTCCATTCACATTAGTAGTTGCTCCAATACTCCATTATGTAGATATATGTTTAATTAATCCACATTCACACACCAAAACTAGATATTTATTCATATTTGAGGATTATGGGTCCCTCCACCCTTGTATTTACTTAATTAATTAAAAAAATTAAGAACTCTAATATTCCAATTATTTTGGAAAAAAAATTAAATATTACTTTCCTCCGAGGAAAATTTTTGCTTGTCCTAAAGAATCCAAAAAAGTGGATGCAAATACATATATTCCCCTCCAAACAACATTCACACAAGGAAGGCATCCCCCATTTTCTACAATGTGTTATGCATGTTTTGTTCCAAAGTTGTCTCTTACAAATGCATAGAATGACCTCCAACTGTGTAGTTAGATGTCCTTCATTCTCTAAGAAGTATGAAGTGACAACCATAAGCTGCCCAACATCATCATAAATACATGAGATACATAATATAAATTGGTTCTTCCGACAAAGGAAAATCTCCATCTCGCAAAACATCTCTTCATCCCATGCTTTATGAAGTAGATTGAGCATTGACATGCCCTCATCCTTAGCCTTGTTGGCCTTGTTGGATCCAAGCATCATTCCAACATTATGAAAAATAATAAATAGATACATATGGGTACACAAAGATGTCAAACCATATTCTCCCAATAGTAACCACCTGATTAATGCCTCTTTTTTCCATCCTCCATCTCCACCATGCAAGATGGACAAGAAAAACTCCCCCAAAAGCAACCAAAGCAACAAGAGATATTGCTTCCTTTTCACCTCCTCATGTGCATCATGGAGTAAAAACATATTTATAGACATGTGAAGTGCCACATCAGCCCAATACAAGAAAATACCATTATTACAGATCATGAGAGTACCATGCCAAGTTTTACACAATACAAAACACATAGACATAGTAGATGTCATGTGATGGCCAAAATCTCTTAGGGAAAACAAAAGTGAACATGCATTATTTTGTTGCATTTTTTCATTGATACACAAAGCATGAATCAAAAAAATATGAGCTACTGGGTGGTAAAAATACTCATCCAAGAGTAGCCAGTGAACCATGCCTCCTTATTCATTACATGAGTGTTATTCAAGGCATGGATCAAAGAAATAGGAGCCTTTGGGTACAAACGAAACTCACCCAAGAGAAACCAGTGTAACAAAGCTTCTAGCTGGCCCATGTCATATATCTACAAGTGTTAATGAAACCCATTTGTTATCATCCTCACCCACTCATCCCAATGTGGAGGATGAATGATTTTTTGCATAAACATGGTATCCTCCCTTTGTAGAATACCATCCTCCCCAAACTGATGAAAAAATTTGCACTACATGATATGTTGAAGTGCACCTCCAATGAGACCTCTCCATAAAATCTTCTTCTCATATTTGGCCCTCCAAAACCAATAAGTTTCTGGATCTACTGCAGGTAGAAGTTTCTCTTTGAGTTGTGGGATTCTCATTGAGAAAGAGTCACCTTGAAAGGGGAAAAGATTGCCCACCTCAAGATGCCTACCATATATCATATTATTCTCCATTACTTCATGAATTAAGCCGCCATTTGATTTCCCCCATAAGGAATGGGTCCTCTTCTTCTCACTGCTACTTATTAACAGTGCCATAGATCTACAAGATAAAACATGTGTTGTTTCAAAGCAAGGCACAATGCCGAACTCATAGCCAACCATTTTACATAGGATCATACTCATGCCATTTTATAAAAATCCACATTTCAACTCAAAGGGTTGAATGTAGTTCAAAAATGATTAACTGGGATATTTTTTTATCTCCTCCTTGATTAGATCAAGGTTCCTCTACGCATTGATATGATGCTGCTCCAAATCAACATGTTTTTCTAACCCTTGGTTATGCATTGGCCCTGATGGCACATCCCCATAAGTTTCAATAAAAGGTACTTAAATAATATGAGATGGAAGTGGATGCATAACTTGGATCAACTGATATGTTGGAAAATCTTGCAAGATCACAAGAGTCCCTCCAACTGGGACAATGGTGTCTCCAAGTACTGGTAAGAGTGATGGCTTCTCCTCTATCATTGTACTAGCACTTGACTCTACCTCCTCTTCCTCATGCATCTCATGAATCATGCATGGGACTCTATGTCTCAAGAATTTAAGACTATATTGTAAAGATGCAAGTGTCTCTCCTCCGGAAACAGGTACTTCTACAGCTGGTGGTGAATGTAGTGATTGTTTGTCCAGAGTGACAAGAATGACATCCTCCTTTGACTTCTCAGGAAACGTATCTTTGTGACACATCTTTGGTTTTCTCACATCAAACTTTTTTCTCAACTTGTGAAAGAAATCTGAATATTTAGTCACCTTTGCATTTTCTATGTGACCAAACCACCAATCATTGTCTTCACCGAGAAGATGAAGTGTTGCAATCTGGACAACCTTTTTTGAGCTATAGGATGTAGCTTGAAAAATGCATCTAAATATTTCCTCCAAGCCTTAAAATTTCTTGAGGAAGATCCATCAAATGTAGACAAATAGAATCTATTGTGCCTCTTCCTTATATTGTTGTAATAGGATCTTCGTTATTCTTTGAGTTTGAAGAATTGTTGGAGAGTTAGATTCTCCTTAAATGCTCTAGATTGTACCTTGTACTCTGCTAGATATAGACTGAGAGTCTCATGAGTCTTGGGTTCTCTTCTTTCTTCATTTCTATACCATTCACCTTTTTCAAAGAAAGTGGGCATAGTAGATCTATGATTCTCTAGTCTTCTTTGTTTCTGATAAGAAGTACCCCGATCTTCCTCATCCTGAAACATTCTTGAGGTTTCTCTTTGCACTTCTTTCTTCATTTCATTGATCTCCTTGGAGAGATCTTTCATAGTTATAAATAAATATGTAGAAAAACTCAACCCCTCCATTATATTTGATCTCTATTATCTTATTTTCTTATGTTTTCAATAATTTCCACAAGCTGAGCAAAAGATCATGCTCTGTTACCACTGTCATATCCTAAAATGGAATAATGCATCGATACACAAGCACAATATTTGTAACACAGAAAATGTACATGTAAATATTGAAGAATCATATAATATACAGAATAGCTGGGCCTTTTATTATCATTGGTTATGGATAAACAATACAACAGTGCTCAAATAGATTCGCTCAAGCTAGATACATAGGCTAGAATGACCCTCATAACATGCCAAAGCAGGCACTGCGTAACTAGAGAGATGCTGGAAGAACATACTGTGTATTCCCTTCAAAAAATCATGTACATATAACTACTGGTTGAATAGGGAAATGTATATTTATGGAAATTTAGAGCTCTATGATGCCAACCCAAGATAACCCGGAAAGGAAATTCCAGATCTATGAGATTGTAAATTTTCCCTCTTGGGGTTTGATCCCTGGTCTATTGGGTTATGCAGATCTAAAGCTAGATCTGATCATATGATGGCTGCAACATGATGTACAACCAAATATAAGCTTAGAGGGCTGATCTCTCCTTCAGATCTCCAAGCTAGAAGCTTCAGATCTTGTCTCTTCTTCCTCCTCCTCAAGATGCAACAACTAAATATGAAGCTACTAGAAAAAATGCATTGTAAAAGAGGGAGATAGTCAATTCCTGCTGAAATATATTGAAATAATCTCCAGGATGATGGAAACAATGATGGCAAGGTGAGGGGATGATTATTCATAGGATTCCTAGCTAAAATTCTAGAAAATTCCTTCCTCCTCTGGATTTGCAATGATGGACTGTGCAATCCTTGATGGGACTTCTACTAATATTAGGTAAATAAAGTTTGGCCTGATTCCAGATCTGAAATGAGGCTCTGGGAATGCTGATATTGAATTCCAAGATGATGGGAATAATCCTTCAACAGTTCTCCTGCTGAAACACTGAAGAAAACCTTCTCCTCTGAAACTGATCTTCAGAAATAATGCAATTCTTGAATGTGGATGTTCTGTAGAGAGTAAGAACACTATGGAACCAATTTCTGATGATGAAATAGTAGCTCAAAATACCTTCCTAGAGTATGCACACAAGTTCCCCATGGGTGAGGGTGGGATTCCCGCTTAGGAACACCCTGTGCTAAACAACACTGCAAACTTAGCTAAATAGCATAAGAGTGCATGGAATGTCAAAACACAACTACAGATCTAAACAAATGACAAAATAATAAACTAAATCCTACCTCCAATGTTGCCTTCATCTTTCTTATATACAAAGGGAGCCTTCCCAAGCCCTGACCCACCTCTAAATTGTGTTTTTCATCTGGACATAATCCTCCATGGTTGACTGTGATGTCTCTCCAAGTCCTGCATCATATCTACATGCAATGTGCACCCTCTCCATCATGTGTGCATTAAATGCACTACTTTCTCTATCACTTCATCATGAATTCTCTATGATCTTACATTAGATTCCCTCCATGACCTCAGTTGACTGCTTCAACCTCTATGATCTATCTCATTAATGAGAGATGATCTCCACTCCATTCACATTAGTAGCTACTCCACTACTCCATTATGTAGATCTATGTTTAATTAATCCACATTCACACACCAAAGGTGGATATTTATTCATATTTTAGGATTATGGGTCCCTCCACCCTTTTATTTACTTAATTAAGAAAATTAAGAACTCTAATATTCCAATTATTTTGTAATAAATTGGGAATATTACAAAGTGGTTATCGTCAAGTTAGAATAGCTGACGAGGACATTTGGAAAACAACTTTCAAAACTAGACAAGGATTTTTTGAGTGGTTAGTCATGCCATTTGGTCTAACAAATGCTCCAGCTAATTTCATGAGAGTCATGAATGATGTACTTACATTATTTGTATATGAATTCATCATTTTTTACTTATATGGCATGCTTATATTCAGAAAATCAAGAAAGTAACATGTCATGCATGTGAACAAGGTACTTGATGTCTTGAAAAAAGAGAAATTGTTTTTAAAGATGTCGAAGTGCGAATTTGGTAAGAATTATTTAGTCTATTTAGGACACATTTTTGGAGGAGCTGAGTTGAAGATCGATGCTTCCAAAGTAGAGGTCATTCTGAATTGGCCCAATCCCAATATAGTGACATAGGTAAGAAGCTTTCTTGGGGGAGCACAGTATTGGAGGAAATTCATTGTTAATTTTTCTTCCATTGCTGCTTTCTTACATGCATTGAAAAGTGTCAAGAAAGTCTTCCATTGGGGAGATTTGCAGAAAAAAACATTCGATGCTTTAAAGAAAAATATAAGTTTAGCATCGGTATTAGCACTTCCAGATGTTAGATAGTTATTTGAGATCCAAACAGATGCAAGTGATTATGCTATGTGAGAAGTGCTCATGAAACATGGTAGGCCTATTTCATTTCATTATGAAATTTTTAATGGAGATTTAAATAATTATCCCACCTATGATAAAGAGTTATATGCATTGGTACAAAGTGTGAAGAAATGGAAGAACTATTTGATGGGAAAAGAGACCATTATCCATACCGAACATTAGCCATTGTAGTATTGACAATTATAGTCAAAGTTGGAGCAATCAAAACATTTTAGATGGATGGGATTTCTACAACAATTTCATTTGGTTATTAAGTACAAAAAGGGAATCTACAATCAAGTAGCTTATATGATCTCTAGGCCTATTGTAAATTAGTCTAGGATACTGAAGCCCAATTCAATTATGCATGAAAGTTACATTGAACAATATGCATATGATAGTGATTTTCAAGATGTGTGTGAAAGCTTGAGTCAAGGAAAGAAAAATGAAGAGTTAGATTATCATGTGCATAATAGTTTGTTGTATTACTTGGGAAAGTTATGTATACGACAGGGAGAAAGAAACAGTATCATAAGGGAGGCGCACACATCATTAATTGCTATAGATTTCAGTGTAGGAAAGACAATAACGAATCTCCAAAGGTATTGTTATTGGCCACAGATGATTGATATTGTATCTCATTTTATTAGAGGATTTTCTTTATGTGCAACAAGTAAGCCTAGTAATAGAAAGCTTGGATTGTACACTCCGCTTCTGATTCCTTCAAATCATTTGGAGAGTATCTCAATGGATTTTTTAGGTGGTCATCCTATGTCAAGGAAAGGTCATGATTACTTGTATGTTTTGATAGATAGGTTCAGCAAAATGTGTCTTTTGATGCCATGTAAGAAAGCAATTATAGTTGAACAAACCACTAATATTTTCTTTGAAAATGTATGGGTTCATTTTGGTCTTCCTAATTCTATTGTAAGTGATCCAGATTCCCATTTTGTTGGGTTTTTTTGGTCAAAATTATGGGACATGATGGACACAAATTTGAAGAAGAGTATAATGTTTCATCCGGAAAAATATGGTCAAAACAAGGTGGTAAACATGAAATTTATTCATCTTAGTATAGACTATGGTAGCAAGCATCCCAAGTTGTGGAATAAGCAGTTGCATTACATTCAACATGCATACAACATGGCAAATCTTTCTTCCTCTAACACATTGCCATTTGAGGCATGCTATGGTTACTTGCCAAGATCACCTTTGGACTTCATATTTGGGAAATATGTCACTATATATGGTCATAGTTACATAAATAAGGCAAGCAAGTTAATTGAGAAAATTCAGTTGATACATCACACAATGCAAGAGCAACTTGAAAAGAGTCAAAGAAGCTACTAGGAACGGCATGAAAAACACCGTGTTGATCATAAATTCTAGGTTGGAGATGAAGCTTCGTTTTACATAAACCAAGAAAAATTGCAAGGGGAAGGTAAAAAGATCAAGCCAATCAGTTATGGTCCATTTAAAATTATGGAAAATATTGGTACTAATGCATTTAAGCTATATTTTCTCCTTATATGCAAATAGATTCTGTCATTAATGTTGAGAATTTGTGATTATTTGAGCCTCCTTTGATTGATGATCAAGGAGAGTAAGTTTAGCTGCAATCAATAAACGATTTCTCTCCATAATATATTGATAAAATTCAACAAGATCACATACTTGACAGAAGAATCAAAACTTCAAGAAGAGGGAATGTCGAATACCTTAGAGTGGGACTCAAGGTACAAAATCCTTCAAAGGCCAAATGGATGGAGAGTGAAAAGGTGAGGTAGCTTTACCCTCACTTGCTGAATAATTGATAGTATATTTTGGGGTTTTAAAGGATTCTAGTGGGGAGGAATGATCAAGAGCTTAGTATTTAGCTCAAAAATGAAAGTGATCAGAAATTCTTCAAACCTCAACCACCCGATATAGCTCGTCATGAGGATTTCAATGCAACTCGTTTCATCCAAATCCTAGTTCGTATGAGTGATTTATGGTCTACTATTCATTTTCCCAAATAGGAAAAAATTGTGCAGAATAGTGACAGAATGATGACTTGGAATTCTAGTCAGCCGCTCAAGAATCTTAAGGGAATATTCTCCATTTTTCAGTGAGTGTCATTGTGACAAGTTTCATCACCATATTTTCCAATGTTTCTTAGGGAAGCTGAATTTTTCCTCCTAGTCCCAAATTGGAAATTTCTACTATGGTGTCTTATTATTATTATTTCTACATGAGCACCCGCACCACAATGCAATGCCTTACACCCTCACTTGCCGCAGAAGTCCTTAACTGTATGTGGTTTCATATTTATTTGAATTTAGTTGGTGACATATATGGGGGTTGAGAGGGGGCTAGCCCTGCAGGCTAGCCCCCTCCCACATGACCGCACACCAAGAACCAAGAGCCAGCAACAACAAATCGACAGATATTTTAATGAATATTAGAATTTACAATTATTAAGTTAATATGTGGGTTAATTATGGTAATTTTAGTTTAACTATAAGTGCATGTTAGCGCTAAATGTGCTTTAAACCCACTTATCACCCACTTATATTAATATTAAACTCGCAGTTATCTCTAATTAAAAGCATATTAACTTGGTGGAACCATTTTCGAACTCACTAGATTTGACGGACTTCCACATTTAGTGGATCTAACTGGCAGACTTCCATATTTAGTGGAGAAAAACTAGGAAAAAATGGTTTTTCCATAATTGAGGCAACTGTCAACCAATTTTGGCTCAGGAAGAGTCATTATTGGTAGATTTTGATGTTTCGGAGCCATTAGAACATGTTGTAGAGGAAAAAAGAGACTGTAAACATCAGTTTTTCACAATTGAAGCTAATACAAAGGCCAACACTATGAAGCTGGACTAAGGAGATGTAGCCCAGGAGGGATGAACTCCTTCATCAAAAACTTGTGTATTTTTCTCTGTTATTTTTTCTTGCCTTGTTTTATTATGTTTTTGTTCAACATTTAGTTTCCATTCTTTTAATTTCATAAAATACACTTAATCTCATCAAGTTTAATGAATTTTCAGTCATAAGAATATGTATAAACCCTTGTATGATAAGAAAACCAAAGAAATTTCTTGCTAATTCTGAAACTAATATTAGCACATCATTAAATAACAATCAATTTGATATCATGGTTCAAAGGACAAGTTATTATAGGATTTCATCTTAATAACTTCCTCAAATATGCTCACAGAGATTCAAATTGGGAAAAATCCATCCCAAGAAGCTATCTTAAGAATGATTGGGGAGAAGCTATCAAGCTTATCAAGATATAACTCACATGTGAAATGAGTTATACAGTTGTATTCCTCTATCCCATGAGGTTTATTTTTCATATTCCAGGGATGAATACATTGAATCTGTCATTTTTCTTGCTGAAAAGCCTAACCAAGAAGTCAGCAAGGGTTCAGACCCATACTAATGTTTCTGAGTATAGCTTGCACCATTAATATTTGATCAGAGTTCTATTTGAATAATATTTGGGAAAGAGAAACCAAACTTAGGACCAATTTTATTCTATAGGTTAGGCTAACTTGCACCTACGCCTCCAGTTCCACAACCAAACCCTGAGCCTGCAAAAATAAGATCAAAGAGAAAGGCAAAAAAATAAAACATTCATAATAAGGCCAAGAGAAGAAATTAGAATGTTTCTGTAGTCAAGGTTGAAAGAAAGCTGGAAAAAGGAGAGAGTTCCTTAGCAAGAAATCCAAAATATATGAAAATAGTACCCCTTGTTCTTCCATTTCCTAATGTCTACACTAAAGCTAGAAGAGGAAGGTCAACAACAACAGATAAATCAAAATCTTAGGTGCTACCAGAAATTCTGGAAGCACATATTCAACAAAAGTTGCATAAAGAGTATCAACATACACCATCAAATGAAGAAATCTTCAAGGATGCTAGATATGAAATCAGCAGTAAGAAGAAGAAGGAAGAAGTTGAACATGTTGCTCATACTATAATGAGGCATACAAGAGAAAAAAATAAGTTTAGGCTTAAGTCCAAGTACCTACATAATCCAAGCCTATTGACAGAGGTTATTGAAATTGAAGGTAAATATGAAGGTTCAAAAACAAAAAAAGTCCATGAAGAAAAGCAAGAACAAAACCTCTTCAAAACAACACTCAAAGCCCTGAAAGAGACTAAAAATGCAAAAGGGTTCTAAGGACGACAAAGACACTATGAAGGATTCAACTAAAAGATTAATTAGATCCATATCATCAGCTTCTGGCAGCGAAATAGACTTAGATAAACTGGTTGAAGCTACAACACACATAGAGGGAAGGTAAAAACGATTTTTGATAAAAATACCTTTTTTCTTATCAGTTATTATTTTGAGCAACAACTTAGCTGTCAAGGAGTATAGGCTTGCACAAAAATTTTCAGCATTTTCTGTGTATTTTTAAAGAAGAAACAGGGTGCTACCGGAATTTTCAGTAGCATTCCAGATTTTGTGCAGTTGCAGGTTTTTACCAGAATTTCCAGTAGCACCTATTTTAGTTGAATTTTGACACCTATAGGAAAATTTTTCTGATCCAATTAAGGATGGACAAGAACCCATAAAAAAATGGATTATACAAGTGATGGTGGGAGGTGGTTATGAGGTTGTTGTAGGTCTTACTAAATGAAGCTACAAGTTTATTAAAGACCCAATACATAAGGAGATAAATCATTAGAAAAAGGGGTAGCATGACAACACAATCAACATTCCAACCCATAAATATTCTCTTCTTTCTTCTCCATCTGTCCTTTCAATTATATTTCCATGAGATAAATTTGTAATGTATTTTGACACATATGTTATGTTATAATTAGTGTTTCCATCTTTTTACAAGAGACAGAGTTGGTTCCTCTCTTGCTATATATACCACTTGTAAATATGATTTCTAGGTTGGATGATAGTCTACCTGAAGACTGAATATAATAAAAAACATTTTTTCTTCATGCTCGAGGACTTTGTGACTAAAGTAACATCTAATGTGTGGTGTTTCTATTTTCTTTGTTAATTTCTTATAAAATATGAATTGCAGCAACTAGTAAGGTGTGAGTGACAAGTTTTTAAAGGATTTAATAATAAATTATCTTCTTTTAGTTTTCTGCAAATTATATGTGTTATAGAACATGTTAGTGAAGATTTCATAAAGGATTTGTGGAATAATTTATACATGTAATCTATGTTACGAATGTCATTTTATTTGAATAAAAATATTTTGTGTAAAGAGCCATCATCATATCTATGTGACTGATTTAGGATAGTAATATTTGATGCAATAGGTACCAACTATTCATCTTCTTCCGCTTGTACACTCTTCTCCCTATGATACCTTTTAACCACATAATTTATACTTTCCATAGCTTTCCAAATGCATGAAAGTCTTAAAGAGCATAAAATGATTTCAAAATCTTTGATAAATCTTCCCACCACTCAAACAACCCCTTTAAAATTTGAAATGAACTATGATGTGTAAGGCTTACTCCTTGTGTAGTCAAGGAGTGACTTCTTATGCTAACACTTAGAAAGAGAAGAATTTATATGTACCAGGGGTTGTACATAGATATGAATAAACACATTTCATGAGGGAAAGAATCATTGATGGGGGACCCTTGCTTCTCAGTAGAGAGATCTACAATGTACTCTACAAGGATCAAAACTTTCTTGCTTTTTGAGGAAGAAAATTGTAGGATGAATTCTTACAGTATAAATACCCATCAAGGACATTTATGATTCATCATACGATGAGTAATAAAATATATCATGGTGTTAATATTTTCTATTATAGTGGTGGTCTGTAGGATAATATATTTCTGAAGCTTCTGCACGGAGTGTACAAGGGCTACATTTGTCTTTTCTGTTGGTTCATATTTCAATGAAGGATAGGAGAGGTCCTTTATAATGTAATATATAATGTGCTCTCTATTATCCAGTCCTTCTTGAACTAATACCCCAACAATGGCTACTTCATATGATGATAGGTAAAGGGTATAGTCCTTAGGGTGGTTAAGAGGGATAATCAATGGGGCTTGAGATAATACATCTTGTAGGGATTCAAATTACTTTTGGGACAATTCATCCCATTTGATGGGGATGTCTTGAAGAAGAAGGCGCAAAAATCCATGCACACGAGTGGTGTAGTCGGGAAAAAAGTGACGTAAGAAATTGGCCTTACCTTGGAAGCTCTGTAACTGTTTTAAATTTTTTGGAAATTGTATCTTCCGGATGGCCTAGACCTTCAGAGGGTTGATTCTAATACCTTGCTAAGAAATAATAAATCCCAATAGTCTTCCTGCATTGAAGAAAAAGGCACACTTGAGGTGGTTCAAGCGTAGGTTATGTTTTTGACATATATGGCACATTAGCTAGAGATCCTCAAAATGATATAATCGATTTTTGGATCATACTGTCAGGTTGTCTAAATAGGCTAGAATGAGATGGGCCAGGTCATGAAAGATATAATTCATGGCCCACTGGGAAGTGGTGCTAAAATTTTTATGGCCAAAGGGCATGAAATTATATGCGAGTGTGCGCCATGGGGTTGTGAAGGAATTTTTATATTGATCCTTCTGACGGATATGAATCTGATTATACCTTGAGGATACATCCATGAAGGACAAGGCTTCATGAACAACACATGCATCGATAACTTGTTCTATGAAGGGCATAGGGTAATTTTCCTTGGGAAATTATTTATTCAGATCTATAAAATCGATATAGAAATGATTGGTTCCCTATGTTTCCATGATGTGTACAAGGTTAGAAACCCAAGATGTCTAAGCGATAGGAAAAATGTACCCAACTTTGTGAAGCTTGGAAATTTCCCCTTTGATTGCTTTTGTTTTATAAGGGTGGAGGTTACGTTGATTTTTCCTAATCAAGTATGCATTAAGTGAGGTGTAAATATGGTGCTCCACAATGGTAGGATTGATTCCTGAAATTTAGGTGTAAGCCCATGCAAAGATACACCCATATTCTTGAAGAATGGCTTTGTATCAGGCCACCTCCTTTTCAAAGCATGCTGCCACCAATGATATTTCCTCAACTATGCCAGGTTTGGTTGAAATATCTACCTTGATGGTAGGTGATATATTTTACATGCCCCCTTCCTAAAATGTGTTTGCTACTGGGATGGGATTTTTAAATAAATCTACCTGTCCTTGAGGAAGGAAATCCTTTGCTTCTATTGTGAAAATTTTATGACCTGGTGCATCAATAGACATAAAAACATTTTCAGGTAGAAATAATGATCAATGATGCATGGGATTCTATGGACATGCATGTTTCATAATGGCATTTATAATATATTTACCTGACTAAAAAATATTATCCAAAGGATAAGTGGTTTATGCAAGGTTGGCAGGAGAAGGTTGGGACCTAGCCATGCTGGTATACAAACAATAAAATGATTTAGTGGTTGATGTTGTAGAACCTAGCGAAGTTAAAAATGTGCAGACTTGGTGGTTCTATACATCCGGTGTTGGTTCCACTCTTTCGGTGGCTTTAGATCTCTTGACACCAAATAATGTTGATCAAGAAAAGTGAATGAGGGTTCCTATTGAAGAGGAAATGAATCTAATGTGATGTTGCATGTTATCAACAATAGGTGGTGGGAGAATTTCCATAATGGTGTATTGATGGTGAGTGGGAGAAGGTTCCTGCAATAAAGTTGGCATCCTAGTATCCAGTGAATCTTCCTCCATGGGATGATGGTGTTCAACAATTGGGTGAAATAGGGGTTGTTGTATTCTAAGATGTCCAAATATTCTCAACATAGGACATGTATTTGCACTATGGGCCTTAATTATTCTTTGTTTATTTTCTTAATGCATAATTGCTTCCTTTTATTCAGTGGCCTCAAGATCATGTATATTTTCTCCATATTTTTCTCTTATAACCCTCTTTGTCTTTTTGTGTTGTCTAACCCCGTACAAATATTCACTAAGTGATATTTATTCATCTGGTGGGATTTCCATTATTTTTTTTTCATCAATAGTCAAACACTCTTCTTCAACAAAAACTTCATGGTTATATCTTTTTGATGCCCATTGTCGACTCTGCTTTGATTTTTGAAATTATATTTCTTCTAAAGCTTCCAGAAAATTATTTATAACCAAAAAATACTGAAAATTATCAACGATAAACTCTAGATGAGCTTTGACAAGAATTTTTATCAGACCATGGTGATATACAAATCTATCAATATTTCGAGATTATCTTTCAATATTGATATCCATATTCCTTAAACTTCACATTAAATAATAATGAAAATTCATTTCTTTTCCTTCAACAAAATGCATGAGAAATCGACTATGGTAAAAGAGAATAGTACCAAAAATTCCTTCACAATTTATAAATTTTTTTAGGGTGAGCAATAAATTTCTCCATTTGGTCTCTAATGTATTGACTAGTATCCCCTTCTTGAATGTTGATGTGTCCATATAGGGATTATGCAAGAATTTTTTCCAGTATGCATCCCCTAGTCTCTAAATTTTGAAACAACTTTTTCCAATTTGAGACTGTCTGATTGCCTCTACAATGAATGAATAAAATTTTTTGAGTGTAACATCCTCTATCTTGGCTTCTATACCATCAAATTCTTTAGAAAAACATCGTGTAACTTATACTTCATTCCATTAAATTTCTCAAAAAATATAAGCCATCCCACTTCCTGTAGTTGATCCTTGACCTTTGGATATGCGCTAAGAAAATTTATTTCTTGTGGCTCAAACCTAACAATAACACCCATAGATGAAGAGAATTTGAACTCTCAAATTACCTATTTATTGACAGGGATTAACGTAGATGGATATGGCAGCGAGTGAGTAATAATGTTAGAAGTAGGGTATGGATGAAGTAGGAAAGTGATTGAATTTGAACAAAACACCTTCATTCCTAATAATTTCCCATGAGCTTAGTCAATCCATTTTTGTAGGACCATTGGGATTTTTCACATCATTTACATTCGATGGAAGGATTCTATCATGATGAAATATGTTGTGGTAAATGGGTAAGGGATAAGCATGATAAAATGAAGTACGTAGTCATCAGTTTAAAGAAATGTGTGTCGACGATTATTATTGAAGCCCATAGATATATTATTCTTTAATTAAAATTACTTAATATGTTTTTTGCATAAATTTTGTACCTTTTGATGTAGCTATTTTTCCATTATATAATTACATCTGGATGCTAATCTATTTTAATTTTACAAGTCATTCAGTAAGCTGCAGAATTTAAACTGAGCTACTAAAATTGATAAATTTTGTAGCTATCTTCTAGACTTTCTAATTTTCTAAAAATTATGGGTAGGATGATGCACCTGATATTTATTGATGTTTCTTACTTCTGAGAATGATTTGAATAAAAACAGGTTTCCAAAATGTTGATTAAGCCTCGAAAATGTATTAGGAGAAAAAAAAGTGATAAAATAAAATGGAACAATAAAGGGAATTTTAAAAATCTAAACTACTAAGATTTCTTGGTTTTTTTGCAAATATTTGAAAAAATGTTCTCTTCTCAAGGGCTTTTAATGTCACTTTAATCTATGGCCATTATCAAGGAAGGTAATATTTAATGCATCAATTGTCCTTATTCTAACTGCTCTAATATCAAATATAATATCTATCTAACACAGAACAAGCCAATGAGTCTAAAATTTTCCTTGAAAATATTTAAATTTAGAGTAAAAAAGAATAGAAGACTCATGTGGCTTGAATTTCTTAACTTTGATGAATTTTTCATTCCATATCAATATTTTTTGTTTGACTATGATGGTTCTTTGGATAAAATCTTGTCGAACCTCATCTAACTCGTTCAACTGTGCTAACCTTTATTTTTGAGCTTCAAATAGATCAAGGCCAATTTTTTTTTTGTTCCAAATGTATCCACTCAAAATTTAATTTGAAGAGAAACTTTCTTCCCATGGGCAATATTGGGGAAAATTTTAAGGATGGAAAATTATCTTGAAGTTTAAAAACATTAACGAATCTCACTAGTGCCTAATATGCAAAATATAAAATGTTTATTGATATATTTGTAAAATTATTCAAATTTATAATGGTTTTATATATATTCTCTATATAATGTTGGTGACTTTTAAGGTAAATAAATTTTCTATTGTAAAATGTGGGTGAATCAATTTTATAAAAAATCAAAAATGGTGAATATTGTTTTTTTGAAAAATCATGGAAAATTATCCCACATGAAAATATTAGCCCCTAAAATTTTCCATGGAGAAGATCATAAGGAGTGTTTCCATTAGTACTTATCCATTGTGTACGGTATGCCCAAAGTGCATGTGGAATCCTTTCTGCCCAATATATTTTATGCAAGTGTACAATCTTGGTCAGGATTGCTTCAGGAACCTTAATTGTAAATTCCACTTATCCATTGGCTTATGGATTATATGCAATAGAATTCTGATGTTTGATCTTATATTAATCCATTATTTTCTACACAAACTTGGATGTGAATTGAGTACCTTTAATTTCCACAATTTCCGTTGGGAAATCAAAATGAGTAAAAATACCCTGAAAGAGAAACGTAACTACATATTTTTCAGTTGCAAAAGGAAGCTTTTTAGCTTCTACCCATTTTGTAACATAAAATATACAAACAAGGATTTCAAAATGCTTTACAAGGACTTGAGGTTGTAGGGGCATCTCGTCGAATGGAATTATTTTTCACATTTTTTTTAATCTATCACATCTTTTGACATATAGCTTCGAATATTTAAAACGAGAAGGAAAATAATATCCCAAAAGAAGGAATTTGTATCAAGTTATTTTATCAACAAAGTGTCCTCCAAATGTTCAGCATGTCAAGCTTTCAATATCTCTAGTACTTCATCCTCTCGAACACATCATTGGATGATCAGGTCAGGTCCAATTTTGTACAATTCTCCTTCTATCCATGAGTAAGGTTGACTAGATTTGATTACTTTCTTCTTTTCTTTGGTTGATAATTGTGGGGGGAACTTTCATGTATCCAAAGAGTTAGCAATATCTACAAACCAAGGGTTTTTAGTAGACAATGAAAAAAAAAAATATTCATCAAGAAAATTATCGTTAACATCAGTCTCATTATTATCAATCTGCATTCTAGAAAGGAAATCAACAATCATGTTTTCTTTTCCTGTCCTATCTAGAATAGTAATATCGAATCCCTGTAACAATAACAACCATTTAGTAACCCTTTCATTAGTAATTTTTTTATTCATTAAATATATATTAAGAAAATGGCATGTATGAATGAAAGTTTCATAACCAGCGATATATTGTCGAAACTTATTAATGGAATGAATAACAACTAAAAACTCTTTTTTTGTTACAATGTAATTTAACTCTGCAAGAATCAAATTTTTACATGTGTATTAAATAACATAAGGAGTTAGAAATTTTTTTCCCAAGACAAATCCTATTCCTGTATGTGAAGGATCAACTGAAATATGAGAAGGAAGAGACCAATTAGGTCTTGTTAAGATTTGTGCTTCAATGATTTTCAACATCAGTGATTCAAATGCTTTATGACAGTTAAAATTCCAAAAAAAATCACAATATTTTGTGAGTTTAAAAGTGTAGAGGCTATTTTTGTGAAATTTTCTATGAATATTCTATAATATCCTATAAAACAAATAAAATTTCTAACATCTCTTTGAAAAGTACGTACTAAAAGTTTAGAAATTTTATCTACCTTAGATGAATCCACCTTGATTCCATTGCATGAAATATTGTTTCCTAAGACAATTACCTCATTAAACATCATGAATGATTTCTCATGACTTAATGAAATATTTTCTTCCTTAGATCTAATGAGAAATTTTCTCTAATTTTTCAAGGGCTTCCTAAAAAATATTTCCATAGACAGTGAAATCATCCATGTAAAATTCTACACAATCATGAATTAGATCATAAAATATACCTATAACCGCGCTTTGAAATGTTTTAGGTGCATTACATAACCTAAAAGGAAGTACCATATACGCATATGTACCCCATAGACATGTGAAGGTATTTTTGTCTTTGTCTTCTAATGGCAACTGGATTTTATTATATCCACTGAAACCATCAAGAAATGAAAACTATTTCTTCCCCGCTAAGGTATCTAGTACTTGATCAATGGAAGGTAGTGGAAAATGATATTTTAAAGTAGCCTTATTGAATTCCCTATAATAAATTAAAACTCTCCATTTTCCATTCTTCTTATAAAAAATAACTAAAGGTGATCCCCATTGATTATCTAATATAATATAAATAAGATTCACAGTAAGCAACTTTTGTAATCCCTCAACAATTTCTCTCGGATTGGGATTCATCCTTCTCTGAGGTTGTCTAACTTGTTTGAAATTTTATTAAATGTAAATGTGATGCATACATGTGTTAGGATAAATTAACTTCATATCATTATATTCCCATGCATATGGAGAAGAATTTTTTTGTAACATATTTATCAATTGCATGTTTACAATTTCTTCAAAGTTATTATTAATGTTTAATGTTTTCTCTAGAAAAATTTGTACTAAAGAGTTGCCAAAATTTTCCATAGAATGTTAAGTTATTTGATGAGATGGTAAATATTCAATATTACATTTCTCTTGGAATAATTTATCTTTCTCACAATATGAAAAAGAATAATCAGTATTCATCAAATTTCTCAACTGATCCTCTTCATCTATTTGTGAAAGACTATATTCAAATTGAATTTCATCAAAATATCCATTATCGTTATTTATAAAAACCTCACTTTCTACTTCAGTTTTTTTTTCTTCATGTGGGTACAGTGTGAATTTATTAGTAGAAATACCATTAGAAATATACATATCACTAGATTTACAACTTATGAATGTGTCAACTTTAGCTAGCCAAGGTCTACCAAGGATCAATCAATGGCATCCTTGATTATTCACCGGACTTAAAATCATAAAATAAATAGGATACTCCCATGAATCTAAAGATGAAAATACATCTTCTAATATACGATATGGTTTAATAACAAATCTATCTACTAACTGTAGTAAATTTGGGGTATATTGAAGATTGGGAAGCTTTAATTGATTCATAGTTTTCTTTCTCTTAATATTAATGGCTACTCCTAAATGAATCCAATTATTTTTCATTTCAATACAAATGATGTGGAATTTTACAATAAGGTTACCAATATCTATATATTTTTGGACTATTAGTTTCCCCAACACGACATCTACAAACTTTCCTACAAATTAATGTTTTTTAACATTTCTTAGTTTTCTTCTTGGTTTTTTAGTGCAGAAATCCTTTATTGTTTTTGAAAATATATGTATTTTCTTTATATATTGAAGTAAAGGAATTTTGATGAAAATAATTTTTAATTCATCTAGCATATCATATTTTGGTAAAACAATTTACTTTCTACTCCCTTATGAATTTTAAGTCTTTCGAGAATAGGAGGATTTTATAAGGAAACATAAGGTTTAGCTACTAGAGGAATTGGAGGAGTTGAATTTATTTGGTTGTCATATAATTTAGGAACATCTTCCTTTGGAGGAGTCTTTTCTTGATAGAGAAGTGTCTCTTTTTCAGGAACCTTATCTTCTTTAAATTCTTGGATGACAACTAGTGGTGATTTATTTTGCAAAACCCTACTAGATCTAAAATGGACCTCATTTAGACATAAGGGGGATGTCATGCAGAATTAAAAATTTTGACCCTCGTCATTATATATGGTTTGTTGAGTATATTTATTATTTGGATTCAAAAGTGGTTCAGTAGGAAGTTATTTGGATTTTTGAGGAAATGGGGTAGATGGTAATGGAAGTGGTCGATTTGATGGTTGTGTTTGATATTGTGGTTGAGTGGGTTGAGGAGGGTAGTACTAAAGTTGGTATGGAGCATATGGTTGTTGGAAATGAGGATACTGAGGATTTCTACTGGAAGAATTTTTCCAACCTTGTGCCCAAGATGGATTTTGAGGTTGAGGTGGCCAAGGTTTCCAAGGCATAGGTGTATTAAAATTACTTTTTCATTGTGAATATGATTGGTATTGAGTATAGGGACCTTGTTCCATACCTGTTTGTTGAGACTTCCATCGTATTTTAGCAATAAATCAAAGTGATTCAACTTGACTTGATCGAGATTCATCTTAAAAGAAAACCTTAAGCCTAGGTATTAAAGGACATTATTTTGTATCATGCTTTTTAGCACATATTACACATATCTATATATTATCAAGAGGAAATTCTCTTAGAGTATGTTTTTATACACCTAGGGTAGAAAATAGATAATGAAACATTCTCATTTTTTCGTTTATTTTGTAACTTTAGAGTATATAGTTGTTCAGTAATGTTTCCAAGGACATCTGTTTTGAAATTATGCTCTACGTACTTTTCCAGATGTATATTTGCTAACTCTTGACATGAATGGATCTCACAATTTATTACCATATTTTCCCAACCTCTTAATTTTTTTCATAACTCATAGATCTCATCAAATGATATTCGGGAAACATCTCATTTTCCCTTTAAATAGAGAAGATAAATCCACTCATATCTTATAGTTTTTAGCAAAATAATTTTAATGTCTCCTCATATAGATTGTACATCTTATCCCTTTTGATATTATAGGAAAATATTTCCACCAAATCTTCAAAGTTTTCATCTTCTTTTTGCGTCGTCTTAAATACTTCATCCCTAAGGTTGCAGTGCATACAATAATATTTGTATTTTTCTATGAATACTCTCTTCATTTAGCCGAATTTTCTAATAGAATTTTTTCCTAGACCCATAAACCATTTAAGGGATCCATATTTTATAGTGGTTGGAAAAAAATACAGTTTTTGAGTATCAAGTAATTAGTCATAATATCTACATAATACTTCAAACTAATAAAGAAATGTCTTAGGATCCTCAGTTCTTAAACCATGAAAATTGGGAAGAATAGAAGATGAGATATTTTTCAGCGTTGTTATGGTATCTTCTTCAAATATAGGAAATCCATACGGGTCATTTTCTCCCCTTTCACCTTTATCACCTTTTCCACCTCCTCTCTTTCCTCCTCTGCCTCTTCCTCCACCAATCCTAAGTTCACCATCTAGATTTTGTACTTATTCTTCCCCTTCTACTTCCATTCTAGATTCCTTAGAGATAATTTAAGGTTCAATAATAGGGTTTTCCACTTCTTCTCCTGATGCTTCGATTAATTGTATATTAGAAAAATTTTATTCATCTCCTCACTGGGCATTTCTAACTCTTGTTCTGGGAATTGTTCACCAGTTCTAGAGAGAAATACAACTCCTTTAGTAGGCGATGTAGGTTCTTCCATTGCAGCTTCCATAGAGGAATTTGATGAATCCCTAGGTTTAATTTCATACCTATGTACCTCAAGAAGTTTATTTATACCTTTTATGGATGGAATGTGAGTGTCTGTGGATTGTGTGGCACTACATGTTCTAGTGGGGGTGGTTGGTGATGTTGGTATAGAAATATGTTACGTACCTCTACTTATAAATATGCTCCTAGAATATTTTTCTCTATAAATTCATCCTAAATGACTTTAATATGATTTTATATATGCATATAAAGGATTAAAGAATCTTTTATGATATGAAAACCAAAAGTAAATTCATATATACACTTCCTCGACAAAGATGCCAAAATGTTAGGTAACTTAATTCGTAGTTAAATTACTTAATTAATTGTCAACCAAGGTTTATGTGAATATGAAGTTCATGTCACAATATATGCTAGGGGTTATAATTTTTATTTGAAGATGACAAGGAAATTTAAGAAAAACATTAAAGATGGACTTAATCAAGATTAACACATTTCAACTTTATGCACATGTTATTTTTATCAAACTTGAAAATAAAAAGTATGCATTCAAAAATAAGATTAAATTGAAAATATCATTCTACTTGCATGAAATTGAAGAAAATACTATCTATTGGCATTGAAATAAGAAGGACTATTCTAGTAGCATGAAATCAAAATACCATGTAATTGCATGAAATTGAAAGGACTGATCTAATTGCATCAAATTGAAAGATATATTTATAATTTCATTAAATCAAATAAATTATTATATTGGCATCAAATTGAAATAGTTAATATAATTTCTAGAATGAAATATTAATCCTCTGCAATGAATAAAAATCCTATTCTATCAACATAATAAAAACTTGTTCAAAACCAAACTACCCGAAATGAAATCTCAACTTTCGACAAATTATAATGTGCAAAATGGAGAACTCAATTAATTAAAACATTCAATATGAGACTGAGTGGAAATTATTTTTCCCTCCAACAAATATAATAAAATATTGCATAAAAGTTGGATTTTGATTTGGTTAATACTATTTCAATTATGCCCCAATATCTAGACTAACTCAATATTTTGTTATAAATAGAAGGGTTTTCGCATTCACTCACTACCTTTTGTTGCCTGAAGATCACTCTGGATCTATAATTTTGGTCTAACTTTGATCCATTATCATTGTCATATTTTTCTACCATTTTTCTTGTGAGCTCCCTTTGAGTTCCATTTTTGTTTGGGTTTTCTACACCACCAAGAGAGAGAGATTTTAGATTTGAAGTGCTGAGGACTTACAAGAACCAATCCCATTGAGGGGGACTAGTAACATCTTTCTATTTTCCCTTCCCAGGTGTCAAAAAATACAAAAATTCTCTAAAACAATCTTGTCTTGGCTATTGGATGCATGAAGAAACTCTTGCTTTTATTTACTGCTTAATGTCTTTTAATGCACAGATCTAGATTTTTGCAACATTTATCTTGGTCAACTAATTGCAGATCTAAAGATATTGGGAGCCATATTTGTTATTAGGGCTTCTTTTTATGCACGACTAAAGTGAGCCTTTTTCGTATGCTTGCGATTAAGATTCATACTATCAACTGACGACTCCACAAGGGTTTACGATTACGACTGCTGTCTTTTTTCAGATCCCTGCATATCTAGCTACTTCAAACCCTAGGATTTCTCTTTAGCTTATTGTTTTTCTTTTCTTGATGTTTTTTTTAACCTATAAAAACATAAAACATTGAAAATTCTAACTTCTGTGTGTTTTCGGACCTATTGCGCAAGTGACAAGCATCAGCAGCAGCTGAGATGACAAACTTTTTTAAAACATACTCCCGAGAGTGCTAGAAGTGAAGGTTGCTCTTTTTGGGTCAAAAACTCCAAACTGAACCTCCAGGGCATAGAATACAGGCCAAAAATTGCGATCTTTGTAGAAAACAAGTTAGAAACTGCGACCTAAGTGTTTTGTGGGAATTTTTCTAAGATTTTTCTGGGTTTATCTAGGCCTCTGTTTAGGGTTGTCTGACCTCCGTATCCACCCATTTTGGACCTATTATTGTTCAATTTTTCTCATAAAAGTGGGAATCTAGCCCCCTAGGGCTTCAGTACCCTCCACCTTTTGTGGAAGAGTTTTAACTTCTACAGGTTGTCTGAAATTTCAGTGTTCAACCATTTTTTAGACCTGATCCCTTACCTTCAGATTCACTTCAGATTGGTTATTTTTCCATCCAAAAAACTTCATTTTAGTTTTTTTTCTTTGTTTTCCTCTAGGGTCCCCTCCCCTTCCCTCCAGGTTATAACCTTTCTCCATGTCATTTACATCAATTCTTCCTCTAATTTTTTGTTTTTTTTCTACACCTATTTCCAGCAGATCTGATATTTAGATCATTGTCCCTCTTGAATTTAGATCTATTGGCTATTTTGGTGTGTTTTGACTAGATTTTTTCCCACCTACATACTAGTTGTTGAGAGGCTCGCTTCCTTCAAGGGTTTAGATTAATGCATAATTAGCTATTTATTTTCTGTTATTTCAGTTTCATATACTGTTATTTGCAGGTTTATTTACAGTTATACAACACACTTTTTATTTTTCTCTACAAATATCTGGGTTTAAAAAATAAAATTTACACACTTAACACACACTCCCTAAGTGAAGAAGAGCCTGGTTAATACCTCCAGGCAAAGACTTAAACATTGTAATAAATTGATCCTGAAGCTATCTTCCCTTGTTTCGACATTGTAATCACTTGATCCTGCACCTCCTTGCCCTTGTCGGTATCTGTTCCCTTTGTGTCGTGTTTGTTCCTTCATCATTGCGCCTCCAAGGCACTTATCCCAAAGACTTCTTACCCTTCATCCTCAGTTTCCAATAGGAAGACTTAATCCTCCACATAGGATTCGAGTTGGTCCTCTACCGATTCGACACTCTGACTCCTCTTCTGGTTCATTGTGTTCTCCTTCTAATTCTGCCCCAGTTCTCCCCTTGTCACCTTCTCCATGTCTACTTCAGGACCTAATGTTGGTGGTATCCCCAACCCTAATGCCTAGAATACTACTAGTGGGACCGCAACAGGAACTACCCCGGCTGCTCCCTTACTCCGCTATATGGTAGGCCTCAGTCTTCATGATTTTAACTAGTTGATCAATGACCCTATATGCCATGATGCTGGTTGGTCTACTATGCCAACCAAGCTCCCTTCTGACATCCCCAACTTTGAAGGTCTTGCTGGAGAAGATCCTACAAATCATGTTCGATCTTTCCACATGTGGTGTTCATCTAACTCCATTACTGATGACTTTGTCCGTCTTCATTATTACAATGTACACTTACTAGCAAATCTTCTAAGTGGTACATTGATGAGGCCTCATCCTCTCATACCACCTTTGAGACTCTTGCTCAGGCTTTTTTGTCTGATTTCTAGCTTCCCTTTCGTTACGACACTAGTACCAAACTTTTGACTTCCTTCTGTCAATATTCTGCAACCCGTCTGTTCGATCATGTCCAAGAATAGCAGAGAAGAAATAGCTTATGTCAAGCCCCTACCTTCGAATACCATGTCTACATGGATTGGTTCCTTCGATCCCTATTGCCTGCTATTAGCAAATATTTCACATTGCATTTCCCTCAAACCAAATAAGTCTCTCTCGAGATTGCATTAAAATATGGATTGATCTACACTCAATCTTGTTATGCTATACTGTTCCACCTGATATTCCTAGACCGAGTGGTGCCAATGCACTGGGGGCATCTCATGCCGCCGATGGTATCATGGAGCTCTTTCTCATCCATATGCTCAACCTCACATGGGCTATGGTTTCCCTCAGGGAGGGACCAACATCTCCATCACTCTTTCCCCTTCTGGTAGCATGTATCCAAGACACGGCATGTCTAATCCTTTTTCCCAACCTGTTTACCACAATGTTACGCAACCTCCTTATTATCAGTATCCAGAGCTTGGTGCTCCAGCTCCTCCAGCATCAGCACCCCCACCTCCCTTACCTTCTCAACCCCTACAACAGCAACCACTATCCTCTGAGTCGCAGATGTATGAATAGTAGGGCGTGACTAATCATCCTACTTCCAAAAATAAGAGGAAAGGCACTCAAAATAAATCTACCCTCGGTAATCCTGGACCTAATAATAAAAATAATGCACCTAACACTACTAACCAGCAACAGGTCACTCAGCCCAAGCAGGATAGGCCTGTTTGAACGAACAAGCCTTATTCTTGTTGTGGTTTTTATGGTCATTACACACACGATTGTCCTATTTTACCATAGATGTGGTAGATGTGGGAGACTCAAGCAGCATAAAGAGGACAACAAGCCTCCCTTTTCATCCCTCCCAATGCTGCGCCTAGTTAGCCCGCTGTGTTTACTAATCCTTTCCCACAGCAAGGATTTGTTGCTACCCAACCACTTGAAGGTCAGGCGACCACTCAACCTCCTCCATCTGGTACCTCCACTTAGCAGATTCTCATGATGAACTCTGACCAACCTACAACTATTGACCTCAACCTTCAGACTCGGTCTCGTCAGTCCAACAAGCCTCTCGCTATGTCTACCCCTGAGCTCCCTTCTTTAGGTTCTACAGAGCCTATTTCGAAAACTAACGGTCCTTTGCAGATCCCTTAGCCTAAGGCAAAGGTTCATACCAAGATCCCTAAGGGACCATTACGTCAAAATGCTGCCTTTCGAAAAGCTTCCCATTCGTATAATATAGTAAATTATTTGGCACAATCTCCTGCTGCCATCTCAACGCTAGAACTCCTCTAGTCATGCCCTTAATAATGAAAAGATATACTATCTTCCAAGGGCACTGTAGATCCTTCAGATGATTGCTTGATCATCTTCGATGTTGACCAGTCATAACATCCTCCCCTTCCTGCTTCCGTGGCTTTCCAAATCCCCGTCCAGATCTGGAATGCCAATGTTTCCCATTATATCATTGACGAGGAGGCATCCACCTGTATGATGTCTACTTCGTTTTGGAAGCAACTCGGATCACTTGAGTTGGAACATTCCACTATTACTCTCCAAGCATGGGATGGCCACTCCTCCAAGCCCATTGGCATGTTCCATAATTGTCGTATTACTCTTGCAGGCAAGACTGTTTGCGTTGATGTAGAAGTCATTGATGCCCCCTTATAGTACAACATTATATTGGGTCGTAGCTACACCTATGCGATGTTTGGTGTACCATATGCGGTTCACCACAAGATGTCCTTTCCCCAAAATGGAGATATAGTCACCCTTGACCAGTTGACATATTAGGAACTAAAGTCTCAGACCTCCACTGAGTCCATCATATCTTTGGTGGCCAATAATCAAACCGTTGACCCCTTGACCAGTTTCTCACCTAAAGTCTACAAAGAATCTTCTTTTCTTGGTACATTCCCTGGTCTTATTCCTCATGTCTCTGATCCTAGCTCATCGAATTTTTGCATGATGAAATCATCTCGGGCTTCCCTCAAGCGGCCCACTTCGACTAGTCAGCAGCCTCGCCCACCACAACCTACTTCTAGCCCTCCAATCAACCTTCTCAACCCCCTCCTCTTGTCCCTTCACCTACAACTAGTATCCATGAACCTCTCTACCCTCCTAGAATGGTTCCTCCAGGCGTTAACCATCTTGGAGTCATCCCGTATGGACAGTACCCCTCCGGTCAGATACTGTTCCTAGCTCCCCCTCTTGGAGTGTTCTCAGTACCTGTAATGGCTACCTTATCCCTTCCTAACCTGACCCTGGGGATTCCTATCTAGTACCTCGATCCCCCAGCCGCTACCCCGCCTGGTCAACCAAAACCTTATCTTGCTTTGAATCCGATTCAACCGATCCGCATGACTCCTCCTGCTACTGTGCCTTAGCCACCTCAACAAGAACCTTATCCTATTGGAAAAATTCGGGTAAAAAGCGTAAAGCTCGCAAGAGGGCATCAAAAGACAAGGCTGCCCTAACTGACCCTACTCCTCCTCCACCTCCAAAGCCTTATGCTTTGTGTGATGTCATCGGTCATACCACCCATACCTGTCATGACTTGCCTCATATCAGGCGCATGGTTAATGTTGCGTTCCCTAAGTCTATGGTCCCTGAAGCCTCTGTTTCTTCCTCGACTACAACCAAGAACCCTAAGACTATTCACACAAACTAACCTCGTTCTTTGTGTGATCTCCATGGCCATTATTGCCACCATTGTCCCTGTCTCACGCATTACCGTGCCTCTTTGGAGGTAGTTCAGGAGTACGAGATTGAACAGAACCAGTCTACCTCTCCCATCCTTGCGTAGTATGCTTCAGGCCAGCTTGAGGATTTACCTTCTCCCATTGAAATTCCGCCTCCTAATGTCGAGTTGATGGAGCCTATGGCTACCATCCTCTACATATCATCGTTCATGAGCTCCATGGTGGAAGCTCCCTCTGAGACTTCCCCTTTTGTTTCGCCTGAACTCCCTTTAGAAATCACCTTGGGATCAACATCAGTGGATCCTCCATCTATTTTTCCTTTCGTCACCCTTCGTGATGATGCACATGTGAACCTTTCTTCTCATGATGATGAGTTAGGTAGCTTCGCCGAGTCAGGTGGTTTTTCTTCTACCAGTCACCCCATCTTCTATTACGATGATGACATTATGGAAGTAGTCACCACCCCTTACTTTATCTATCCCCCCTTACATCGAGCTCATGCATTCGAACCACATACACCTTGTGGCCATTACATTGACACCCAATGTTTGGGTAAAGGGGCACCTATATTTGAGAGACTAGGAGAAGCAATTCTTCATAGCTCTCCTAGTGTATCTGGTCGTGTCAACTCTAGTACCCTTATTCTTCCCCATTTAGAAGAACCTCTAGAGTCCCATATCACTTCAGATCACTCTAGGGATGATACCCCTCACCATTCCTTCATCTTACATTAGCAACCTAGTACCCTTGACATTGTTGTTGAACAACTTGTGGGTTTCCTAGGAGAGAACCAATTCATTAACTCCAAATCCTCTCTTTGGGATAGTGACACCATGTATGCCAACCCAGAAACTTAAGTCCATTTCCTTCATATATGCAGTACCAAAAGAGATTGGTAATCCTCCATTCCCTTTCTTGAAGTGCATAACCATAACGAAAAAAAATGGTGCACCACATCATAAAAATGTGTTTAGATTCCCCTTTTTCTAAATACATTTTGGCATGACCACAACATGCTTGGGAGAACCTATGCCCCTCGACCATAATAATCCTAGCTCTCAGCCAAAAACAACATTGAAATCGTCTTTCTCTGACAGGTTGCAATTCTCAGGTCATTTCCTGGGATAGGTCGCATTTTTCTGCCTAGTATATGCTACTCAGGTCATAGAACATACCCCAAAAAGTGTGACCTAGCGTGTTCATGAGCTCTGGGTGACTAAATTGAAATTTTGATCCCCTTAAATGAGAGAGTAGGGTTAGGCCTCTTACCTGCAACTAACAGATCTCGATTCCAAAGTTCAGTTTGTCCGCTACAGTTGCCGCAAAATTTAGGGCCTTCTCTCCTCTCTACAATCACCACATATACACTTGAAAATGAGTGAATTTGGAGGGAAAATGCCTTATTAAAAGAGAAACCCCTGATTTTTATTTCACCTATTGCGACTAAACCGTAGCTCAGTTTGACAAACTATCTATACCATTGGAAATATCTCACCGAGCACTCAAATGGGTATCTTTTAGTTTTTTGTGATTTGAAACTTCACCAGGACACATCTTGTCCAAGAAGGGCCACTTCAACACTCCTCAAAATCAAATTTCTTCACTTGCGACACTTGTACTTGGGGGACCACTTTTCCTCCATACTTGTCCATGCCCGTGTTAATTTTTGTTGTGAGTAACCATCTTGTACTCATGGCTTTATGGTCCCCATTAGAACTTTTTTGTGTGGCAGCATCATTGAGTCACCCTTGCTAGAGCATCTGAGTTGAGTCATCATCACATACATGGAGTCTATCCCGAGTCCCTTTGTATCCCACTATAGTCTTCCATCCTTCATTGATTGGATTCTCTCTTGTGTCGCACATTTTGGCCTTTAGTCCTACTATCCCCTATCCCCTTTTGATATTGTGTTAGTCATTTCCAGGTCATCCATGCCCTTTATGCTCTAACAATGGAAGTCATCCATCCACTACTCAGTACCCCCCATTCCACCATCATCCTTGGTGTTAGTTTTTCAGTTTCTCTACTATTTTGTCTCATGCCTTAGTTGAGGACCCCTCATTGCCTCACCTATGGAAAACCTCCTTCTGTAGACATCAAATCATTCATTCCATAAGATAGGTCTGGAGGGCGGTGTACCTTGGTTCCAGCTTCCACTCTCGTTCGGTGCCTTGGATCAGGCAAAGGGACTCCTTATTTCCCTTTGACTTGATTGTTTCTCAACTCTAGCTCCTTACAGCATGATCGAGATCTGTATACTTGATGGTTTAGTGATGCAACAGACGATACCGATGATTCTCAGGTGTGTGTAAGATGTTTTCGGACCTCATGAGGGGGTGACCCTTCAGGTAGGCCCCCACATGCCCGGATGACCTCTTCATAATAGCCTTTGATGCAGCTCCATAGATTTGATGATTTCGGCCTCAGCTGCTTGGAACGCCTTTTAGTTTGCATGTATCAGTCAGATTTCCAGAGCCCTTTCCTGTTTACAGGGGCACTTTGGTTTTATTTATATCTCATGTGCTCAGATATTATTGTAAAATTCTTGGTTGTTATCCCACGCATAGTATGTATGTGGGATTCATTATCATGTTTTTATCTGGCTCATGTTTATGCCAACATGTACTATATAGTTCAATCCCTTGTTTACTGGACGCATTATTCTTTGCGCTTTGTCTTGGTGAGCATAGGTATGCCTCCCCCGGTGCCTATACCACATGTAATCACTCATAAAAGAGACTTGTCGCACCTATAAGTCTCACCTCCTCAGGGTCTAGTCCTCTAGAATTTTGGTATACCTTATATTTCTCTCTCTTTGACTTCCCCTTCGGTGTCTAGTGATTGAGTTCTTACAATGTACTTCGGTCATACAATTAGCTCCTAACGCTCACACTCTAGGCGAAAATATGTTATAGCATTTTTTGGTCATCTAACCTATTACTATTAGATGGACCAAAGTATACCATGTAAGACCAATTTTTCTCTAAGTAAAATTACTTTCACTATGAAAAATAACTTAGTAAATCACATTTATTAAGTTGTTTATGATATAAATAGGAAACCCCATCAAGAAATATTGAATAAATCCATATTTTTTTTATTTTCCTCAAGGAATAATTAGTTAAACAACAATTTAATTAATATTCCTGGTCATATTTAACCCAAAACAAGAAAATTAATTAGATAAATCATTATTTATCTTGTTATTTTCTAGGAATAATTATTTAAACCTTGTTTAAATAATATTCCTTGTTAAATGTTACTAAATCATTTATAAATAATTAAATAAATCATTATTTATTTGATTATTACTCAACCACATCCTCAAAATAATAAATAAATCATTTATTGATTTATTATTTACAAATAAAGGGATTTGACCAAAGTCAAATTCTTTTTCCCTCCAACAAAAATAAAATATTCCATAAAAGTTGGATCTTGATTTGGTTAGTAATATTTTAATTATGCACCAATATCTAGACTAACTCAATATTTTGTTATAAATAGAAGGGTTTTTCCATTCACTCACTACCTTTTGTTACCTAAATATCACTCTGGATCTATAATTTTGGTCTGACTTTGATCTACCATCATTGTCATATTTTTCTATCATTTTTTTTGTGAGCTCCCTTTGAGTTCCATTTTTGTCTGGGTTTTCTACACCATCAAGAGAGAGAGAGATTTTATATCTGAAGTGCTGAGGACTTAAAAGAACCCATCCCATTGAGGGGGACTGGTAACATGTTTCTATGTTCCCTTCCTAGGTGTCAAAAAGTACAAAAAATCTTTAAAACAATCTTGTCTTGTCTATTGGATGCATGGAGGAACTCTTGCTTTATTTACTGCTTAATGTCTTTTAATGCATAGATCTATATTTTTGCAGCATTTATCTTGGTCAACTAATTACAGATCTAAAGATATTGGCAACCATCTTTGTTGTTAGGGCTGTTTGTTATGCACGGTTAAAGTGAGCCTTTTTCATATGCTTGTGATTAATATTCATACTAACACTACTTATAGCATAGTAATTATCATATATTGTCTATTATCCTAACTCGTAGAGAAAGGAGATATTTATCCATCCATGAATTAACAATGTTTTAGAAATAAATGTTGATAGGCAAGTTTAAAGATCGATAACATCGTTTGTAACTTTAATTATGAAATCGAGTTAACATCATGCATATCTTCTTCTACACATCATCCACATAAAACTCACTTGCTTGACAAAATTTTTTCCATTCTCTCTTGTCAGAACCACTTAAATTTTCGTGTACGAACATAATGGTCTTGACTTTGATGTTTGACCAAAGGAATCCTCAATCTAATCGATCTCTTGAGTTGGAACAATAAGTGGACAAACACGTACTTGAAATTTGGCAATTACCCATACCCTTTGTTTTCTTTGACAGTATCTGCATCTTGTCTAACCATGGATTTAGATATAGAAAATTTAGTCATCTACGAAAATGTCACAATTAGGTAGCTAATGAGATATAATATATTTCATAAAAA
Organism: Pinus albicaulis; assembly: GCA_034641835.2. Lineage (NCBI taxonomy): Eukaryota > Viridiplantae > Streptophyta > Pinopsida > Pinales > Pinaceae > Pinus > Pinus albicaulis. Next base: position 677,982,907 of record CM076571.1, on the reverse strand, counting down.
AGTTCTAGATTATGGGAATTAAATTATTTGATACCTTTTGCTATGGCTGAAATAAAATTGATGACCTTATAATATATAAGCATGTACTAATATCTATATGAAGATGATTAAAAATAAGGGGAAGGGATGTCAAAATTGAGGACAATTCAAGAGTCCAATAATAAAAAAAATCTAACTCATGCAAGGAAGAAATGACATCATGCTGACAATGAGAAAAAATTTGATAAAAATGAAAGATGGATGCAATAAGGCTAAGACACAGAAGGAGTTGAAATTTCCCTATAATCCTCAAAATATAAGTATCTTATATCTCATTTATTTAATTATATTTATTGTTTTACTATTAAGGTATCCTCTTAAATTTGTATCTTTTTCTTAGATATAATAATTCCTCCATGGATTCATAATGATGTTTGTAGGTACATTATGAAATCTACCGCATCTCTGGTAGTAGAAGGAAGCATTAGGAAGAACTTAGAAATTTTTTTGGCAAAATGATTTGTGCTCAAGAGGGAGAAATGGATCAAGACAGGTAGAACCATCTTAGATGACCAGAAGATATTCTAGATCAAAGGGAGAAAACAAGCTAGCAAGTTTGAAGGAAAGTGTGCTAAAAATTTTAAGAGAATAATGCGGTGAGTTATAAGTGAATCTTCAAGATCTAGCTTGTAGTAGGTGGAATCATAAATAAAAAATCATGGTAGGACGGTTCTCTTATTAAGGGGGGGGGGGGGGATATGTTTGCTCCAGTTGTGAGGTACACTTATTTTACAACTATTATTATTTCTTTGAAAATTGCACTAGGTGGATGTAGATATTTCTTTACTAAAATTGAGTAATTGAGAAAGAAGAAGTGTACACAAATATACCTCAGAACTTTGAGGTACATAGGAAGAATTCTCATTATTGTAAAATAAAGAAGGCCTTGTATGATCATAAGTAGTAAGAAAAGACGTTGGGATTGAATATCTGATGAGTCTTGGTTGATCTTGCTATTATATGACATGTTTCTGGCATGAGTATAAGGACTCACATGATAGAGGGAGCATTTAGTATTTTCTTAAATTCCAAAAGGAGTTCATTTTTTAGTTCAAAATGAAGGATATTGTTTGAATACATTACTTCTTACAACTACGAGTTGGGTAAGAATATTATCATGATCCTTAAAAGAACTGTGATGATGGACAATCATTCCACGACCATTTCTATAATAACTAATATGAAGAAGCTAAGTGGAAAAGGCAGCAACGAAGATTATGAGAGAATAATCTATCCCAATGTTAGAGGGAGCACATAGTCAAGGTTACCGTTGCACGAATATTAATATTGGGAAGAGAGTGTAGAAGATAAGAAGAGCATGTTAGGACGAAATTTTAATTTTTGGATTATACTATGATATCCTGGATGAGCAAGAAATAAATATGTCTCACACTCACCACTATAGAGGCCAAGTGCATTGTAGCTAGTTAGGTGATTTCTGAAGCAATATTGCTTTGGTAACTGCTCACAAGATTTTTTGGTTAAGTACAAGATATTACCATGATGATTGGTTGAAGAACATTATGACCATGTACCAAGACATGGTGTAGAAGGGATAATTGAGGCTCCAATTTCTACTTAAAAGGGTTGCTGACATTCTCTCAAAGCTTCTATCCAAGTGAAAAATTTGTACTCGTAAGGGACACACTTGAGAAGCTTGTACACTTTATGGACAAGCTTGAGAAGCTTTTACACTCGACAAGCTTGAGAATTTTTTACACTTCATAGAAAATATTGAGAAGTGCGTATAGTTTAGAGAAAAGATGGAGTGGTTGAGAATTTTTTCCTTGATTAGATGGGTTTTTGATGTTGTTGAATCAAGGGTAAAACACTATCCTTAGGTCAGAATATAGATAGGTCTAGTGTTCACCAAGGGCAATAAAATGTGGCTCAAGAGAATAAATCAAAGAAAATCAAGGCCCAATGTTCTCCGTAAGAGGGCAAGGTACTACCTCTAGCATCGAGAAATAGTGTTACCATTAAATTACCATGCATGAATCATAATAGCCAAGGGCATCACCAAAGAACATAGGTGTTGACTAAGTTTCAGTTGATGACTTGGATAATTAGTGAATTCTTCAAGTGACAACATGTTAAGCATGATGTTGTTGTAGGATTTTTTCCAAATTTTTTGGATAGATACATCAACCTAGTTAGCTCATTCAACGTTTTCCTAGAGAATATTTTCAACAAGAAAACATTTGATGAATTCATTATGAATACCTTTTAAAATACGAGGGAGTGTTGATTTTTGTATCTATGGTCATTCTTCATAATTACTATTTTATCCCTCCAAATATTAAATTCAAGACATGTTCTTCATGCCATTTTCAAACGAAATAATTTGAATGTTTAAATTTGAATAATTTAGGACCTAGAAATTGAAGTTAGCTATTCACATGCTCAAGTCGGCCTAACTTGTTGTGGCACCCATTTTTCCTCCCAAAAATCTCTATATATGAAATTTTAACTCCTCCTCTTGGGACCATTTGACCACACAAAAAAGACATAATATATTCAAATATGAATGTAGGAGAAAAGGACAATAAGGATGAAGGAAAATCTAGCATCATCTCCCTCTATTTTGACCTCACATGTGTGACTTTCTCTATGTTGAGCTCACAAACGTGGCTAATTTTCTGGGCATATATGGAAATTGGTCCAAAAATATCTAGGTGCATAAGAGGCCAAAATTTGGCCTTAACAAAGTAGACAAGGTCGTGTCTTTTGGGAATCTATATGATTTGATAAGAGGGAAATTTGACTAAGTTTGACTATTGCTCTCTTCCTTGTTATTTTGACATTCATTTTGACTAGAAGGGTTAGATGTATCTATTGTTGACTAAATAATTTCTGTAAGGAAAAAGGTTTTTTTTTTCCCCGAATTGGGTTTTCCGAGAGTAAAATTTTGTGCTTCAAGTGTTTAGTTGTCTCTTTATGATCCAATTGTAATTTATTGTTTCTACTTTGAGATGTTCTCCGTAATTGATTTATGATAGGAACACAATGAATATTAACCTAAAAAATCACAAGTAATTATCAAATTAAAATACCTTTGAAAAATCACCAAAAATCACTCGGGTATTACACCTAGCTTGAGCCACTTCAGCCCATGAGTAACTATGACACAAGGGAATCGAAGCCATACAAGCCACCATGGTATAATATGTGGAATAGGCGACACCAACCCTAAAATTTCTATATTTTTTGCCACAATGTTTTTAACTAGAAACCTTTTCACCAAAGAGTGCCTTAAGAGAAAACTCTGTCACCCTCTATTCTAGGCACATCGATCATCAATGCCTGATGTGAACCCTAACTGGGTGAGTGAGTGCCTCTAACATTAGGAAAAATAGTTTCCATTCAATTAGAATGTAGGAATGGTAATAACCCTGGGCTTCTCCATATGTCACAATTGATGGCTTGGATAATTGGTGAATGCCTCCAGGCGACAAATTATTGAGCATCATGTTGATGTAGGATGCTTTCCATAGTTAGCAGATAGATACATCAAAATATCCAGCTCATTCAACCTTTTCCTAGATAAATTCTGAAACAAGAGAACATTTGATGAATTCATTATCAATAGGTGTCAAGCCTAGGAGTGTTGATTTCTATAGCTATGGTTCATCTTCAAAATTATTATTTTATCCCTCCAAATAATAAATTCAAGGCAAGTTCTTTATGTCCTTTTAGAAAGAAAGGTGTTTATTTTTGTAGCTATGCTCGGTCTTCATAATTACTATTTTAGCCTTGAAAATAATAAATTCAAGACATGTTATTCATGTTATTTTCGAAAGAAAGAATTCAAATGGTTAAATTTCAATATTTTGGCACCAAGAAATTCAAGTCGTCCTTCCACATGCTCAAGTTGGCGTAGCTTGTTGTGGCACCCATTTGGCCTCCCAAAAGTATATATATATATATGTGTGTGTGTGTGTGTGTATATACATACATACTTTTATCTCTCTCTCTCTCTCTCTCTCTCTCTCTATATATATATATATATATATATATATATGACCTACTCCTCTTCGCACCATTTAATTATAGACCAAAGACATATTATCTTTTGATATGTATGAAGGAGAAAAGAAAAATAAAGACAAAGGAAAATATGGAATCGTATCTCCCTAGTTTGACGTCACAATGTGACTTTCTTTCTGTTGACCTCGTAGATGTTGTTGAGTTCCTCGGCATATATGGAAACAAGTCCAAATTTCTCTAGGTGCATGAGAAGGCTGAAATTTGGCCTTAAAAGAGAAAACCAGGCGAAGTCTTTTTGGAGGCTATATGACTTGCTAAGAGGGAAATTTGACTAGGAATGACTGGGGTATTCTGGGAAGCTATATGACTTGATAAGAGGGTAATTTGACTAGGATTCACTACAACTCTCTAAGAAGTAATTATAAAATTAGAAAATCTTTGAAAAATCAACAAAAATAACCTAGGTATTGCATAGAGCCACTCCAACCATAACTGTAACCCAAAAGGCATCCAAGCTATCAAAATCACCTTGATAGTGTACCTTCAATGGGCCACACTAACCCTTACCATGGCTGTATTTTTTACCACAAGATTTTTAACTCGTAACCTCTTTTTCACTCTGAACATGTTCAAATTAAATAACTATTTTTTTTATTTTCTTATTTTTTTTAAATTAAATATAATAAAATTTTATTAATCAAAATATTAGGAATTTGACTTCTGTGATCCATAAATTATGTATCAAATATTTCGGTGAAAATCACAATGGAGAAATTTGTGTCAAATTTTGACACAAATTTCTCCATTGTGATTTTCACCGAAAGATTTGATACATAATCAAAATATTATCAAAAAATTTCACTTGATTTTCTGCTTATTCATTTAAATATTGTGATTCAAAATTTTTAAATTAATATGCAAATTTAAATAAATAATATATATTATTAATTTTGTTTTTGAAAATCAGTTTATTTTAATACAACATTCAACAATTCTACATGTAACATGTAAATCCAAGTTAAGGGGTTCCTTTCCCACTCTTCACAATTTTAAGCATTTAAATATTGGTATTGAATTTTTTCAAACAGTTTTAAGCATTTAAATATCCATATCATTCCCTTTAAAAATATTTCACGGATGGGTGTATATACGCACCTTAATGGGTTGACATTTAAAAAAAAAATTAAATCAATGGGTGATTAAATGTACATCGAATATGCTAGGCATATTCTTCGTCTTAGTCGAAATCAATGGCTATAGGCAAGTAACTGATGGAGAAAAAAATGTCATTGTTGCTGGTGACGAGGCCCTGGTGTTTTACTCGGCTTCACCTGGGCTGATGCCCGACGGAGAATTGTGGAGGGTACCTGAAATCTATTGGCCGATCATTTCCATGAGTTTTGCAACCAAGAAATTCTTCAGGAAATTGCAAAAAAAAATCTATTCAGCAATATACGAGGCAGCAAAACTAAATTCTGTTCAACTTACTCAATGGTTTTCAAATGTCACGTGGGGAATGTGTAAGCCTAAGGAAGAAAGGAAATTTTAGCAATCCTTTTGGCTAGGGTTTTGATTTTCCACCAGATTACCAGGGTTGTTAAGCTTTACTGTTAGAGGAGTTGTTTTTCGCTGTGAATTGGCCTTGTTCTGCCCCGTCATTTCTATTCTAGAAAGTTTAAAAAGTCAGGTTATTTTTTTTTCAGGGATATATCAATGATATTCCACTAAATTACACACTGAAATCACCGAGCATATGTAAGGAAAATAATCCAATTTCACAAAGAAATAACAATCAAGATCATTGCATAGAATCATGGAGTTGGTTTCACTGGATCAAAGCAGGCTCAAGATGGTGAATTTGGTCAAATCACAGGAGGATCTTCTTTACCTAATTGAGTGACGAATTTGAAGATCCTCGATCCCGGTATATAAGATAATTTATTAATATTAATAAAATTACAAAAATACATATAAAAATATTTTAAATTATCTAAGAAAATCAATTAATAAAATATTTTATAAATTTATTATTCATATTTATATTATTTAAATAACTAAATATAGAATTTGGAATTAATGTTGATAAGAATATTGAATTAGTTCCATATATTTAGGAATATTTCACAAAGAATTCATATAATTCACATAGATATCCCATCTTCATATCCCATCCCAAGAGATCAAGATGGATTGTAGATCATTTATCAAAATACATGGTGAAGTTACTTCCCAGAAACACTAAATAACTTTAATTTAAATATTAAACAAAGATTTTATTTTTATTTTTATCAAATTTAAATTATTATTCTCATTTTTCATTGAAATTTGTGTAGATTATGAATACAAGTCAATATAAATAATTTTAATTCAATATGAAGTATTTTTATGTCAATGCCATAATCACTATAAAATCTAGATAAATAACCCAAAGTAATTTTAGTAAATTTAGAAAACACCCAACAACATAAGTAGTGCTCCAATATGTTCAAATTATCTAAAATCATATGGACAATACTCAATGCTATTCTTTTCAATTATATTTACCATGAGTATTTTAAAAGGTAATAAATTTATTGGATGAAGGAAAAATATTAGGAATTGTTTTCTTTGTTTTAGAATTTTATTTTGCAATATAAGGACTTAAAGGAGAAGCATTTCTAAAATATCACAATTTAAATGAGTTAGAAGGTTATGAAGGTTGGTATTATGATAAATATTTTTAAAATGATCTTTAATGTGGATTTATACACTAGTATAAATGATGTTTTTGTTCTTCAACTATGTTAGTGAGACAAAGATGACAAATTCTTATAACCTATGATGTTTTAGAAATATTTTAAACTATGTTTCATTAAGGAACTCTTGATTTAATAATATAAAAATAATAACAATAATAATAATATAATTTTTCACATTATAGACTATCCAAACAAAATGTTAATTTATGAGAGCCCTATGGTACATACATAATCTTAGAAATAATTTCGAAGTGGGAGACCTGAACAATCACTAAATAAATCTATAATTTCTTATAAAATATAAAATGAATAGTCACTTCCTTGTATATATACACCTCTTAGTAAAAAATATAATCGTCAAAGTATTGAGTTATTCCTCAATTTGACACCTTATTGAAAATAAAATAATCCTCAAACTATATATTTATTCCTCAATTTGATATAATATCAAAGTTAAACATTTTCCAATAACACAACTTTTGGTGTTTCACTCATGTTATGTTATGCCATGCCAGTCTCTTGTTTGTCGATGACTATACATTGGGTTTTTATAATATAATACATTGGGTTAATAATATAAATTATTTGGGTTTATTAATCCCTTAGGTCTGTTAATCCATTGGATTTATTAATCATCTTGTGAAAAAGATTGAGTCGATATGAAACTCAATTATTGTCAAACATGGTTTAATGTTGCATTGTGAAAAGGATTGTCTCAATATGAAAATCAACCATGGTCAACGATGGTCAACCATTTTTATTTTATAGTTTATAATATTGATCTTAGGCTTTATATACCTCGGGTTTATAATATTAATCACTTGGGCCTATTAATCTAATGGTCAATATTTCTAGGATTTAATATTACTCATAAGGATTATAATATTAATCCTAGGGTTTGATATAAATCACCTGGATTTATAATCATGGTCAACCATGGTCCATCATCACATTGTGGCAAAGATTATCACAGTATGTAAATCAACCATGTTCAACCATTTTCAACCATGGTGAACCATGGTCAATCATGGTCCAACATTACATTGTTACAAAGATTTTATCAATATGAAACTCAACCATGGTCAACCATCATCAAATGTCGCATTGTGGAAAATATTATTTCAATATGAAAATAAATCATGGTCAATCATGGTAACCCATAGTCCAACATAAAATTGTGACAAAGATTGTCTCAATATGAAAATAAACCATGGTCAACCATCATTGACCATGCTCAACCATGGCCAATCATGGTAAACTGTGTTCAACCATGGTCAACCATGGTCCAACGTCGCATTGTGAGAAATATTGTTTCTCAATATAAAAATCAACCATGGTCAATCATGGTCAACCATGTTCAACCATGGTCAATTATCATGGTCACATTGTGATGGAGATTCTCTCTTGGTACAACTTCACATTGTGACAACAATGATCATCCAGGATCAACCATGGTCCAATGTTGCATTGTGACAAAGATTGTTTCAATATGAAAATAAACAATGGTAAACCATGGTCGAATGTGACATTATGACAAATATTGTGTCAATATTAAAATTAATCATGGTCAATGATGGTCAACCATATTTATTTTAGGGTTTATAATATATATCTTATGGTTTATATACCTTGGGTTTATAATATTAAACCTTTTGGTTTAATATTATTCCCTTGGGTTTATAGTCCCTTGCATTTTTAGTATTTATCCATTGCGTTTATTAGTGCCTCAAGGTTATTAATCTAAGGGAACCTCATATTCCTAGGGTATAATATTAGTCATAGGATTTATAATATTAATCCTAGGGTTTAACATAAATCGTTTGGGTTTATAACCATGGTAAACGATGGTCCAACGTCACCTTGTGACAAACATTATCTCAATTTGAAAATCAATCATGGTCAACCATGGTCCAATGTCGCATTGTGACAAATATTTTCTCAATATGAAAATCAATGATGGTCAACCATGTTTATTTTATGATCAGAGCCTCAGTATTTAACTCAAAAATGAAATTTCTCATAAATGATCCAAACTAGAACGAATGGATAGAGCTCTTCACCAGGATTCCAATGCAACTCGTTTCATCAAAATCCAATATTGTATGAGTAAGTTATGGTCTATTGTATATTTACTTAAACATGTAAAAAACATGCAGAAGAGTGTTAGATTGATGACTTGGTAGTCCACTCAGCACCTAAGGAATATGTAGGGAATATTCTTCAATTTTTAGCCAATGACACTATAACAAGTGTCACAGTCAGAGTCACCAATGTTGCTTGGGAAATTGAAATTTGTCCTCCTAATACTAAGGTTGAAATTTCTATATGGTGGATTATTAAATTTTGTATTCGAGAATTGAGCCAATGGAGAAGGGGCACTTGGAGAAGACGAAGGCTACCATGTGCTCTGCCCCATGGCAAGGATGGATGGCGCAATACATATTTCACAAACCATAGTCCAAAGTGGCACACATATTTAAGCCAAGGTCAAAATCCATAGTTATATCAAAATTCATGAGTGCAAACATTATTTATATACTAAGTTCCATTGCAAAGGCGTGTTCAACAAAATATATGACTATGGAGGGGTGGAGGTCAGGGTCGACCCCATTACCTCCCCCATACAAGCGTCGAGAGCTATCGTTAGACCATCACCGTGTTCCTTAATACATAAGAGATGTGCCTTATATTTAAGCTTTGTAAGCACCATATTTGGGGGTATAGAGGGTGTCATCCCTCTCCCATATGTTTAAGCGCTACGACCAAGAGCTAACATTGTTCACCGGAAGTGTTCTAATTTTGATAAACCATGTTTATTAACCTGCTAATCAGGATTAATCCATACTAGTCCATGGATTAACACTAAAACATGCTTTGCGCTAACTGCTCATTAATCACAATTAAAAAAGTGTTTATCTTAAGTTAAGTGCCATTTTAAGTTAGCGACGGAATTGGTAGAGCCTGTCAAATGCGGAGGAGCTCCAGTTTTAGAGCTGTGTGGTGAACTTCTAGGTTGAGTGGAGTTGTCTGGCTAACTTCTAGTTTTAGTGGAGAAATTTTAGGAAAAATTGGTTTTTCTATAACTGAGACAATTTTCGAACAATTTTGGCTTGGGAAGAGTCATTCTTGGTAGATTTTTATGTTTTGGAGCCATTGGAGCATGTTGCAGATGCACAGGAGACTATAAACAACATCTTTGCAAAATTTAAGCTAATACAAAGGCCCATGCCATGGAAGCTGAACCAAGGAGATGTAGCCCAAGAGGGGTGTACTCCCTCATCAAAACCATGTGTATTTGACTTGGTTGTCCATGTTTGTTGTGTGTTTATATGTTGATTTTCAACATTTATTTTCCATTCTTTTATATTCATGAAATACACTTAATCTCATCAAGTTTGTTGATTTATAAATCATAACCACATGTATAAACCCTAGTAAAATAAGAAAATCAAATCACTTTCAAATTAAATCTGAAACTAATATTAGCACAACATTAACTAACAATCAATTTCAAATCAATTTTCAATAAGAGCAAAGGTTATTTTCTTTCTTTTCTGAGATTGTGCAAGAAGGGTTTTAATAGTTGCAATTTCGTAACACTTACAAGGTTGAATTTGCAAAGAGGAGAAGGGAAGTTATTACTTTTTAGTCCTAAGATTAGGACAAGAGGAAAAAGAGCTGAGAAAGCATAATATTCACCCAAAATTCCACTCAAAGCTACACTGGAAGCACCTCAAGTTCTGTCTCCAGCTGTTGAGATTGAAGAGGTACAAATTGTACAAGAGTCTGAGGTGATTGAAAAGGTACAAGCATTAGAAGTTGAGCTTCAATCCTTAGCAATTATGTCAGGTGTTCGAGAGACTCAAGGAGATTAATAAGAAGAAGATGTCAAAAGAGACTTCAAGGACATTCAAAGAATGGTTAAAATCATGTTTGATACATTCGCTACAGAAAGAGCACGAGAAGTTTCTAAGCATTCACATGGATATGAAACTTTAGATGACAAGAAGGATGAAGAGAATATTTCGAAAGGAAGTGGAGGAAAGCCAATTCCATCTCCAGCATCCTCATCCTCATCATCTTCATCAACATATTCATGTTCCACTTCCACCACAGAACCCACCCACACATAGTCAAAAACCCCAAAAGGAAAAACTGCATTACTCAAATTAGAAATCAAGTTTGAACTTCCCATGTACAATGGTGAGGTAAATGTAGAGAAGTTAGACAACTGGATCCGTCAATTGGAAGTATACTGCAGAATTCAGAATTTATAAGAGGACGACATAAATATCTAGTTGGCTTCATTAAGGCTAGAAGGAGCAACACTAGTTTGGTGGGAGGAAAAGACTCAAGAGGAAACGAGAATTCATGGTAAGATATCCATTTCTTGGGTTGAATTCATTTCTGCCATTAAAAGAAAGTTTTATCAATTAACCTATATGCAAAAATAAATTGAGTTGGAAAAAATTTAGGCAAGTCAAAGGTCAAACAGTTCAAGAGTACACCCAAGAGTTTAGAAAGAGGGCTTTGTTGTTAGGAGTAAACTTTAATTCCCATGACACACTCTTGAAATACATTGGGGGTTTACATTCCTATTTGACACATAATATCCTTATGTTTCACTCAAACAAATTAGATGAATTATGTCTGCAAGCCACACATGAATGCAAGGGGAAATAACATTCAGGAAGAGGGTAGTAAGAAGAAGCTATTCAAGGGTAAGGGGAAAGAGAAGGGAGGAAAATGAAAGGGAAAGAAGAATGCAAGAGTTAAGAGAAAACTACATGCAAACAATGTTCCAAAGAGGGGCATGATGAAGCCCACTGTTGGAAACTACATCCCAAACTAAGGCTTGAGAAACCAAATAGCAAGGAGAAACAAAAGATGACTGCCACCACACAACAAGATCTTGGAACTGATTCTAGAGATGAGACCAAGATCGTAGCCATGGTTAACAAAGGAAAGGAAGCCATAGCAAGTACTAGTTCCTCAAATAGTCACAACAACACTCCAAGTGAAGAAATAAGGATATAATTTTTCAATGTTAGCGTGATTTCAAACCATACAAAGATTGATGGATTGTTTGATAGTGGGTCATAGGCAAACCTCATTTCAGAAGTATTGGTCAAAAAGCTAGTAACCTTGAAACCACATCACATCATAAACCATACCTTTTGGGTTGGATAGTTAAGAATGCCAATTTATAGGTTGCAAGGAAATGCATATTTCAATTTGCTATTACTGAAATTTTTTTTGATGAAGTCGAGTTAGATGTGGTTCCACTTGACATTTACAGGATTATCTTGGGAAGGGCATATTTGTATGAATGGAAAGCGTTGTTTTGTCGCCATGTGAACAAATATCATTTTCATAAGGATGGTGTTATAGGTCAATTTGGGCACCATTCCAAATGACCTGGTTAACTGGGCAGCATCTCTAGGACCAATGATCAAAGGGTCTATCATTCCCTATCGTCTCAGTTTCTATATGCCCTAAGACAGGAAACATTCATGAATGAAACAAGATTTTCATCAAAGCAAGGCTTTTCCATGGTTTGAATCTTATTATTAAACATGTGGGAGCTCACCAACGAAGGCTCTAAAGGGCATAAGTGTGTTGCATATGCAGGTAGCTCCATTCCAGGCTGCTCTTCAAAGCACTTCCTAACATTCAAAGGTGTGTTGGTCACATTGGGAGTGAAACTCTCATTGTTTTGGAATATCCACTTGGCCAGTGTCTTCTAGAAGGGTTCACATGTGTCATGACTGGAAAATGTGTCTTGCCTATTTTTGCAATTCTATTTACTGCAAAACATCCTACAGTTCATCTATAAATTGAACACAAAGCTAAGTGTTCAAAGAGGAAGAATTTGGGTTGAGAAATGCTGGAGAATTTTCAGTAGAGAGTTTGATTTGTGGAGCTGCTGGTGGAGAGACTTATGCTGTGATGAGACTAGGGAACTTTGTTGGAAGGTCACAATGAATCAGTCACTAGGTTGTAACCTCTCCTTCTATCATCAATAAAGAGTACTTCTTGTTTTTTCCTACATGCATCCATGTTTACTTTGATTTTCCATGTTGCAGAATCTTAGTTGATGAACGTAGTTTATGCTTAATTGATTTGGCTAATTAACTTGAATAGGTATCTAGATTATTGTATCCTTTATTGTTTCAGTGCTATTTCTTGTAGGAAGCATTCAGCTATTTGAAACCACTTGAATTTGAGGATGTAGTGGAAGCAACAGAAAGGAATCATTTAGGAGCGACTGAAACAAGTAAGCATCCAATCCTCTCTGTATATCTGTTCTGAGTTAGGAAAAAGGGTAGTGCAGTCTTTCACCTGTTGTTCTAGACTAAACACCGATGTAGGGAAGTGTAGTTTATCCCTAGCTTACAATTCTAGCCCAAAATATGGGGTGGAGTATATTGTGATAGCTCATCGCAAAAAAATGGATATTTCTTTAGTTAATGTAGGGAAAACGAAGAGGATAGTTAATGCAAGTAAATTTTTTATGCTTCTCATGATAAAAAAAAAATGATGAAGTTGAGTATGAATATTTTGAAGGACGTGATGACAAATTAAAATATGATTTGTTTGATGTGGTAATTTAGCATGGCGAGATGTTTCAAGAACCAAGTGGGTTACCTCCCAAGAGTGGAATTTAGCCTAAGATTTAGTTGCAATAGGATGTTCCACTTCTAAACATTGGTATGTATGGCATGTCAACTATGGAGAGTTTGGAAATAAAGAATAAAATTCAAGAATTTTTGAACAAATGTATAATATGCCCATCTACTTCGCCATGTGTTTGACCATTAATTTTGGTACCAAAGAAGGACAAGACTTGGCACATGTGCATAGATTTTCGTGCATAGAATAAAATCACGATAAAGAATCGCTAGCCACCCCCATGCATTGATGATTTTCTAGATCAGTTAAAGTATGCAAGATATTTCACTAAGATAGACTTATGAAGTGGTTATCATCAAGTTAGAATAGCTGAGGTGGACATTTGGAAAACTGCATTTAAAACTAGACAATGATTGTTTGAGTGGCTAGTTATGCCATTCTCTCTAACAAATGCTCTACTTTCATGAGAGTTATGAATGATGTACTAAGACCATTTCTTGATGACTTCGTCATTTTTTACTTAGACAATATTTTGAGATTCAGCAAGTCAAGAGATGAACATGTCATCCATGTGAACAAGGTGCTTGATGTCTTCAAAAAACAATAGTTATTTTTAAAGATGTCAGAGTGTGAGTTTGGAAAGACTTATTTAGTGTATTTGGGACACATTGTTGGAGGAGGTGGGTTGAAGATAGACCCTTCCAAGGTATAGGTCATTATGAATTGGCCCCATCCCAATACACTTACAGAGGTAAGAATATTTTTTTTGGAAACACGGTATTGGAGGAAATTCATTGCAGCTTCGTTACATGCATTGGAAAGTGTCAAGAAAGTATTTCGTTGGTGAGATATTGAGCACAAAGAATTTGATGCCTTAAAGAAAAATATAATTTCATCACCATAACTACCTCTTCCGGATCTTAGATGGCCATTTGAGATCCAAACAAATGTAAGTGATTACGCCATAGGAGAAATTCGCATGCAGCATGGTAAGCCTATTTCGTTTCATTCTAACATTTTTAATGGAGTTGTGACTAACTATCCCACCTATGACAAAGATTTATATGAATTGGTAAAAATTGTACAGAAATGGGAGGTCTATTTGATGGGGGAAAATACCATTATCCATACCGACCATCAGTCTTTGCAATACTTACAATCACAGTCAAAATCGCAACAATCAAGACATTTTAGATGGATGAGATTTTTACAACAATTTCATTTGGTTATCAGGTATAAAAATAGAATCTGCAATAAGGTAGTTGATATGCTATCTAGGCCTATTGTAAATTCATCTATTATACTCACGCATAATTCAGTTATGCATGAAAGTTACATTGAACAATATGCATATGATAGTCATTTTCAAGATGTGTATGAAAGCTTGAGTCAAGGAAACCAAAATGAAGAGTTAGATTATCATGCACATAATAGTTTTTCGTATCAGTTGGGCAAGTTATGTATCCCCTAGGGAGAAAGAAACTGTATCATAAGGGAGGCACATACTTCATTGATTTCTGGAGATTTCTGTGTAGGCAAGACAATAGAAAATCTTAGATGGTTGTTATTGGTCGTGCATGATTTATAGTGTATCTCGTTTTATTAGAGGATGTTCTTTATGTGCAATAAGTAAGCCTAGTAATAGGAAACTTGGATTGTACACTCCACTTTCGGTTGCTTCACATCCTTGGGAGAGTATCTCAATGGATTTCGTAGGTGGTCTTCCAATGTCAAGGAAAGGTCATGATTACTTGTATGTTGTTGTAGATAGGTTCAACAAAATGTGTCTTTTGATGTCATGTAAGAAAAAAATTACAGTTGAACAAATAGCTCATATTTTCTTTGAAAATTTTTGGGTTCATTTTGGTCTTCCTACCTCTATTGTAAGTGATAGAGATTCCCGGTTGTTAGGAATTTTCGGTCAAAATTATGGGATATGGTGGACACAAATTTGAAGAAGAGTACAACATTTCATCCACAAACATATGGTCAAATCGAGGTGGTAAACACGAAAATAATTCATCTTCTTATAGTTTATTGTAGCAAACATCCCAAGTTGTAGGATGAACAATTGGATTACATTCAACATGCATACAACAGGGCAAGGCATTCTTCCACAAACACGTTGTCATTTGAGGCATGTTTTGGGTACTTACCAAGATATCCTTTGGATTTCATCTTTGAGAAATATGTCACTATATATGGTCATAGTGACATAGATAAGGCAAGGAATTTCATTGAGAAAATGCAGTTGGTACATCACATAGTGCAAGAACAACTTGAAATGAGTCAAAGAAACTACAAGGCAAGGCATGATAAACAATGTGTTGATCACAAATTCCAGGTTGGAGCTGAATTTTGGTTATATATCAGCAAATAAAGATTGTAAGGGGAAGGTAAAAATCTCAAGCCAGTCTGTTATGGTCCATTTAAAACTTTGGAAAATATTGGGACTAATGCATTTAAGCTAGATTTGCATCCTTATATGAAAATATATTCTATCGTTAATGTTGAGAATTTGAGATTGTTTGAGCCTCCTTTGATTGATGATCAAGGAGAGCACGTTTAGCTGCCATTAGTAGATGATTTCTCACTAGAATTTCTTGATGAACTTCAGCAATATCTCATACTTGATAGCAGAATCAGAAGTTCAAGGAGAGGGAATGTCGAATACCTTAAACTGGGACTCTAGGGACAAAATCCTTCCAAGGACAAATGGATATCGGGTTGTACCTTCACCTGCTAAACAATTGATAGTATATTTTGGGGTCCAAAAGGTTTCTAGTGGGGAGGAATGATCAGAGGCTCAATATTTAGCTCAAAAATGAAAGTGCTCAGAAATGCTCCAAACCAAAATGACTGGATAGAGCTCATCACTAGGATTCCAACACAAAGCATTTAATCAAAATTCGAGTTTGTATGAGTAAGTTATGGTCTACTGCCCATTTTCTCAAACGGGTAAAAAATGTGCAGAAAAATGACAGACTGATGACTTGGAAGTCTAGTCAGTACCTATGAAATATCCGAGGAATATTCTCCAATTTTCAGTGAATGACACTGTGACAAGTATCACATTCAGATTGACCAATGTTGCTTGGGAAATTGAAATTTTTCCTCCTAATCCTAAGGTTGAAATTTCTATATATGGTGGATTTTTAATTATTATATTAGGGAATTGAGCCAATGGAGAAAGGACACGTGGAGCAGCCATAGGCTGCCACATACCCTCCTCCATGGAAAGGATGGATTCTGCAATACATATTTCAAAAACCATAGTCCAAAGTGGTGCATATAGTTAAGCCAAGGTTGAAATCCAAATTTATATCCAAATTCACGAGTGGAAACATTATTTATATACCAAGGTCCATTGTAAAGGTGTGTTCAACAAAATATATGACTGTGGAGGGGTGAAGGTCAAGGTCGACCCCGCAACCTCCCCCATACAAGCACCAAGAGCTACCGTGAGACCATCACCATGTTCCTTAATACATAAGGGATGTTGCTTATGCCTAATATTTGTCAACCCCATATTTCGGGGTCCGGAGGGGGTGATCCCTATGGGCCAGCCCCCTCCCATATGTTGAAGCACTACAATCAGGAGCTAACACTGTTCACCGTCGGAGTTTTAATTTTGATAAACCATGTTTATTAACTCGCTAATCTGTGTTAACCCATACTAATCCGTGGATTAACTATAAAATATGCTTTGTGCTAACTTATAATTAAAAACAAATTAAAATATGCTTATCTTAATTTAAGTGCAAGTTTAAGTTAGCAACGAACTTGGCGAAACTCGCCAAATGCGACGAAGCTCTAGTTTTTATCAAGAAATTGTAGGAAAATCTAGTTTTTCCATAACTGAGGCAATTTTCGACCAATTTTGGCTCAGGATGGGGCATTCTTGGTAGATTTTGATTTTTGGAGCCATTGGAGAAAGTTTTAGAGGCATCATGAGATTGTAAACATCATTTTTCAATTGAAGATAATACAAATGTCCATGCCATGGAAGTTAGACCAAGAAGATGGAACCCAGGAGGGGTGAACTCCTTCTTCAAAACCATGTGTATTTGACTTAGTTGTCTTTGTTTGTTGTGTGTTTATATGCTACTTTTCAACATTTAGCTTCCATTCTTTTATGTTCATGAAATACACTTAATCTCATCAAGTTTTTTGATTTATCAATCGTAACCACATGTATAAACCCTCGCACAAGAAGCAAATCAAAGCACTTTCAAATTAAATCTGAAATTGATATTAGCACAACATTAAATAACAATCAATTTCAAATCATTTTAGGGTTTATAATATTTATGTTAGGGTTTATATCCCTTAGGTTTATAATATTAATCATATGGGTTTATTAATCTAAGTTTCATACTCCTATTGTATATTATTCATTGTGTTTATAATACTAATCCTAGGGTTTAATAAAAATCACTTTGGTTTATAATCATCGTCAACCATGGTAAAATGCCACATTGTGACAAAGATTGTCTCTCTTAGTATATGGGATTAAAGCCATGAATATGCTCCACTTTGTTGCCATGATCCCAGTGCATTGACAAAGATTACTCTCTCTATGAAAATCAACCATATTTATTTTAGGGTTTCTAATATTTATCTCAGGGTTTGTATACCTTGCGTTTATAATATTAATCCCTTGGGAATAATATTATTCCCTTGGGTTTATAATATTAATCCCAAAGGTTTCATATGATTCCCTTGGGTTTTTAGTATTAACCCCTTGCATTTATTAGTCCATTGCGTTTATAATATCAATCCCTTGGGTTTATTATTGTAAGGGTTCATATTCCTAGGGAATAATATTATTCATGGGGTTTATAATATTAATCCTAAGGTTTAAAATAAATCCCTTAGGTTTATAACCATGGTCAACCATGGTCCAACGTGAAATTAGGAAAAATATTGTCTCAATATGAAAATCAACCATGTTTAACCATCATCAACCATCATCAACCATGTGAAGCATGATGCAACGTCAAATTGTGACAAACACTGCCACAATATAAAAATCAACCATGGACAGCCATGGTCAACCATGTTCAATCATTGTAGATAATGGTCAATAATGGTCAACCAAGGTCAACCATAGTTAATATTAAAATCAAACATGGCCAATCATGGTCAATTGTGTTCCAATGTCACATTGTGACAATGTTTGTCTCAATATGAAAATCAATAATGGTCAATCATCATCAACCATGGTCAACCATAATCAGTAACTTTCAACCATGGTTAAGCTTAGTCAACCATGGTCCAATGTTGCATTGTCACAAAGATTGTCTCAACAAGAAAATAAACCATGGTCAATGATCGTCAATAACCTCAGTCACATTGTGAGAAAGATTGTCTCAACATGAAAATGAACCATGGTCAACCATGCTTGAACGTCACATTGTGACAAAGATCGTCTCAATATGAAAATCAACTATGGTTAACCAAGGTCAAATGTCACATTGTGACAAATATTCTCTCAATATGAAAATCAGCCATGGTCAACCATGGTCCAACGTCATATTCTGACAAAGATTGTCTCTACATTAACATCAATCATGGTCAACCATGGTCAGCCATAGTCCAATGTCGCATTGTGGCAAGGATTGTCTTAATATGAAACTCAACCATGGTTAACCATGTTCCAATGTCACATTGTGACAAATACTTTTTTCAAAATGTAAACCAACCAACGTCATTTTCTTAGAAAAATGATCTCACTATGAAAATCAATTATGGTCAACCTCACATTAGTAAATATGGTTGATAAACACAGAAACATATATCAACCACATTTATTGATAATAATAACAATTATTGATTAATAATAATAATAATAATTATTAATTATTAACAATGATTAATAATAAATAATAAGTATTAGTAAATGTTAATAATAAATAGTAATTATTAATAATTAATTGGCGTAAACCTTTGATGCTTTTGGGTAAACCGACTCAGTCAGAGAAACATTTTCTCAATCACCTTCTAGTTGTTAAAACAATATCCTAACAAAGATTGAGGACTATTTTTGCAATATTGGCATACTATTTTTGCAATGCTGTTAAAACAATATTGAATATCATAAGGAGGAGCTACTATTTTCGCTGACCAGATGGAAACATCGATGTGGTTGGATATCGAAGTACCTGTTCCAACTCAACCCTAATTCCCCCTCCATATCCACTGAATATCCCCGCTTGCATCATGCACGCCAATCTGTTTCCGAACTCTTTGCCTGCATTGCCCCGTGGTAGACCTCCGCAACTAACTATAATAGTTCATTCCACTGCTGTGAACATTGGATTTGTAGGTTCTTCAGGTTGTTTCCTCGTTTTTTCTGCCGGATATGGCGAGATTCCAGACAGTTCAGTTATTGATTTTTTCTGTGATGTTGACAGCAGCAATTTCTCCCTCCCATCAGCTCACTACCGGGAAGAATAATTAAACATTCTCAGCATAAATATCTATTGGAATTCAGTTTTTTAATTAATGTGCATTTATTTTAATGTTCAATTTATTATATCTATTCACAAGAATTAAATTATTTAATATGGATTGAAATTCATATATCTTAAATATTATTATATATATATGGACACATCAAACGCTAAATATAAATAAATTTTTCTGATTTTTTTTAATTAATGTGCATTATTTTATATATATATTTATTTATTTATTTCCGAATGTAAAAGTCACATAAAAAATTATTTATATTTAGTGTTTGTTGTGTCCAAATTCTTAATTTCAATGAAAATAATTACACATATTATTTATATTTAGGGTTTGATGTGTCCAAATATATAATAACATTTAAGATATATTTAATATTTCCCAATTTCAATTAAAACAATTACACATATTACTCACAATGAGCCACCTCTTTTTTATCTCTATATGATAAATAAATAATAGACGCACACCACTTTGTCAATTTCAATGAAAAGAATTACATATATTCTTCACAAACAGCAATTTACATTAAAATATAAATTTTTTTATTTGATTTTTAGTTGTTTTTATTTTTTAATATTTGTAATTGGTATCTGTTTTTAAATATTTTATTGATATTTAAATAAAAAATTATATTCCATTTTCAATTTGGATTGTTTTCTTTTTTTATATTTATAATTGATATTTGTATATAAAAAAATTATTTATATTTAAATACTTTTAGCTATTTATAATTTTTAAATGTTTGAAATTAAATTTATATTAACTATAAAATTGTTAGTGTAATGTTTTTTCAGTTATTTTTTATACACACATAAATATATGTATGACAGTTAATACTGATAAGACTTAAAATTCATGATCATAGCTAATTTTTAGAGTAGGTTTATTTTTATAATAGGTTTAGTCTTATAAATATTTGGGCATTGACTTCCCTCAGCAACTCAACTAGAATTATAACATCAAAAAAAGGATTATTGGGGGCTGGGAATCCTACTATGAGCTTGAAAGCATTTGTAAGTCGGTCAATCTTTACATTTGGAGTAAAAAGAGGTTCCTATTTAAGACCCTTGTCACCCCTATTATCTTATAAAAATGTGAAGTTTGGGGTTGCAATATATGCAGAGAGTCATGGAGGAAGATTGAGATGATTCAAAAGCAATTCATAACCTACAACTTTAAGAGCAAGGGGAATAATCTCTATGCTATCCGCTTGATCGAATCTCGTTTGTCCCCTATTGAAAGTACAACTACGTTTAGATATTTTATGTATAAGAAGAACCTTTACAACATGGAATTAAAAGTCTCCCAAAAATTGCTTCTAACTGTAATCAAAACCCCCACCTTAACCTCAAGCGTGGGTGGCATAAGGATGCCCAGTCTTGGCTCAACCATTGAAAGTATAACTATGTTTAGATATTTGATATATAAGAAGAACCTTTACGACATGGAATCAAAAAGTCTCCCAAAAATTGCTTCTAACTGTAATCAAAACCCCCACCTTCACCTCAAGTGCAGGTGGCATAAGGATGCCTAGTCTTGAGCTTCAGAGTGAAACTAGGAGGTTGTCTATTCCCAAGACTCCTTGGAACAATAGAATTCGTCATATTTGTGATTCTAAGAAGGTGGGAGATGAAAAACACTTCCTTTTGGACTACCTAACTCTTACTCACATCTGCTCTCAATTCCCTAACATTTGTCACACTTCCAATCTTCTTAACCTATCAAGTCAACCCACCTATAACGATCTTGGAGAGATTATTTCCCTTCTCTTTGACCATAGAAACAAGACTGAGAATAATCAAACTTAGGTTCTCACTCCCCTCTTTAGGTTCAATAGACCACATTAATCTTAGCATACGGTGATAATCATCATCATCATTATATATATATATAGAGAGATAAACTAAATTTATTTTGAATGATTGCAAAATAACACTTCTCTTACTACTAAAAGATAAACAATACAAACAATAAGAAATTACTTTCATTTTAAACTACTTTTTTCTAATATACTATTTATATATTCAACATTAAAACATTTTTATTTTCTATTATATATATATATATATATATATATATATATATATAATTTTAGATTTATCTTAAAATTTATAATAAATTTATTAAAATAATTAAAAATTTTAATTTAAATATGTACATATGTTATTTTCATTTAAATTAAAATAAATTTGTTTTTTAACCTTAATTATATATGTTCTTATATTAATATTGTGAAATGTAGTACATTTATATTTAACTTATTGTCATTCGGTAACCAGCATCACAGACCTATCATATATCCTATCAATCGTTAAAGACTAAAACATCAATGCTTAAATGACATTCTATGAAATAGTAAATAGTTGTTATAAAAATTAAATATCTTTACGTTACGTTGTATAGAAAAGAAAACAATGCAGATTTAGTTTAGATCGTTTCCATAGAAGCTTTTATGCTAGTGGGGTTCTGCTTAAACATCGTTCAGGAATTTCTACAAATAATAAGCAATTATTATAAAATTATCTTTTAAATTAAAAATTCCTTATTATAAAATTATCTTTTAAATTAAAAAAAAAATTGAGTCCAGATGGTTTCTATAAACAATTTGTTGTTAGGTTTTTTTTAATCATTAGGTTGAGGTTGAATAGAGTGCTTTTGGGTAAACCGACTCAGTCAGAGAAACATTTTCTCAATCACCTTCCAGTTGTTCAAAACAATATCCTAAGAAAGATTGAGGACTATTTTTGCAATATTGGCATACTATTTTTGCAATACTGTTAAAACAATATTGAATATCATAAGGAGGAGCTACTATTTTCGCTGACCAGATGGAAAGATCGATGTGGTTGGTTATCGAAGTACCTGTTCCAACTCAACCCTAATTCCCCCTCCATATCCACTGAATATCCCCGCTTGCATCATGCACGCCATTCTGTTTCCGAACTCTTTGCCTGCGTTGCCCCGTGGTAGACCTCCGCAACTAACTATAAATAGTTCATTCCACTGCTGTGAGCATTGGATTTGTAGGTTCTCCAGTTCGTTTCCTCGTTGTTTCTGCCAGATATGGCGAGATTCCAGGCAATTCAGTTATTGATTTTTTCTGTGATGTTGACAGCAGCAATTGCTGCCTCCCATCAGCGCACTACCCAACGTGACGCACTGCGCTCGTGGCGAAGAGATAGAAGATATAAAAGCCATGTTCTCCATACTACAGAGTGGGGTTCTAATACTTCCCTGATCAGCCTTAGGAATGACTCCGAATATTTGAGAGAGTCAAAGCACGAGGGTCACCAGAAACAAACCGATTATCTCCCGCGTGGTCTCCCAGGACAGCCAAAGGGCATCAAATTTAGACAATACTCGGGATATGTAACAGTTAGCGCCAGAGCAGGCAGAACGCTTTTTTACTATTTCGCGGAGGCCTTTCCACATCCCAGAAAGAGACCGCTGGTTCTCTGGCTTAACGGCGGTACGTTCATTTTGATGTTTGTGTTCTTTCATGTTGCTGCTAATTCTATATGTATTGCCCAGTTTTCCTTGTCGTCACAAATAGTTTTTTTAGCAGGGCCTGGATGTTCGTCCCTTGGATATGGAGCATTTGCGGAACTGGGACCTTTTAGGGTAAACCCAGATGGAGAAACGCTTAGCTTCAATCGCTACTCATGGAATCGAGGCTAGTATTGCACCGTTTGATGTTTATTATGTAAACTAGGATTTTTTTATTTTTATTTGTGGTTTATGACCATCAACCGGGAATAATAAGTAAAGATTCTCAGCATAAATATTTATTGGAATTCAGTTTTTTAATTAATGTGCATTTATTTTAATTTTCAATTTATTATATCTATTAAGAAGAATTAAATTATTTAATATGGATTAAGATTCATATATCTTAAATATTATTTTATATATGGAGACATCAAACGCTAAATATAAATAATTTGTTTTTCAAATTTTTTTTTTAATTAATGTCCATTATTTTATATATTACTTAGTTTATATATATATATATATATATATATATATATATATATATATATATAAAGTAACGGTTTCTAAATGAAATTCACATAAAAGAATTATTTATATCTAGTGTTTGATGTGTCCAAATATATAATAACATTTAAGATATATTTAAAATGAAAACAATTACACATATTGCTTACAATGAGCCACCTCTTTTTTATCTCTATATGATAAATAAATAATAGACACACACCACTTTTTCAATTTCAATGAAAAGAATTACATATATTCTTCACCATCAGCAATTTACATTAAAATATAATTTTTTTTATTTCATTTTCAGTTGTTTTTATTTTTTAATATTTGTAATTGATATCTGTTTTTAAATATTTTATTGATATTTAAATAAAAAATTATATTCCATTTTCAATTTGGATTGTTTTTTTTATTTATAATTGATATTTGTATTCAAAAAATTTATTTATATTTAAATACTTTTAGTTATTTATATTTTTTAATGTTTGATATCAAATTTATATTAAATATTAAATGGTTAGTGTAATGTTTTTTCAATTATTTTTATACACATATAGATATATGTATGACTCTTAATACTGACAAGACATAAAATTCATGATCATAGCAAGTGTTTGGAGTAGTTTTATTCTTATAAATATTTGGGCGTTGACTTCCCTCATCAACTCAACTAGAATTATAACATCAAAAAAAGGATTATTGGGGGTTGGAAATCCTATTATGAGCCTGAAAGCATTTTTAAGTCGGTCGATATTTACATTTGGAGTAAAAATATGTTCCTATTTAAGACCCTCGTCACCCCTATTGTTTTATACAAATGTGAAGTTTGAGGTTGCAGTATATCCAGACAGTCATGGAGGAAGATTGAGATGATTCAAAAGCAATTCATAACCTACAACTTTAAGATGAAGGGGAATAATCCATATCCTATCCTCTTGATCGAATCTCATTTTTCCCCCATTGAAAGTACAACTATGTTTAGATATTTGATGTATAAGAAGAACCTTTCCAACATAGAATCAAAAAGTCTCTCAAAAATTGCTTCTAACTGTAATCAAAAACCCCTCCTTCACCTCAACCATGGGTGGCATAAGGATGCCCAGTCTTGGCTCAACCATTGGGGAATTAAGGAGTAGCTCAGTATGGGAAGCACAAATAAATACTATTATCTCCAATTTTAAGGACAAATTGTGGGAGAATGAAGAAGTGGAGGGTAAAAGGAAACTAAGATACTATAAGGAGGTGATCAATCCCACCCTTCATAATCAAAATTATCTCTCTTTGTTATCCATCACTAAGAAAAAAATGAACATTGCTAGGATAATAACTAATTCCCATGAGCTTCGGAGTAATATTGGGAGGTTGTCTATTCCCAAGACTCCTTGGAACGATAGAATCTGTCATATTTGTGATTCTAAATAGGTGGAAGATGAAAAACACTTCCTTTTGGACTACCTAACTCTTACTCACATTTCTCTCAATTCCCTAACATTTGTCACACTTCCATTCTTCTTAACCTATTAAGCCAACCCATCTATAATGATCCTGGAGCGCTTATTTCCCTTCTCTTTGATCATAGAAACAAGATTATGAAGAATCAAACTTAGGTTCTCACTCCTCTCTTTAAGTTCAATAGACCACATTAGTCTTAACCAATGGTGACAATCATCATCATCATTATAAAAAATATATAAATGTTTTTTTCATATATATATAAACTAACTTTATTTTGAATGACTGCAAAATAACACTTCTCTTACTACTAAAAGGCAAACCATACAAACAATAAGAAATTCTTTTCATTTTCAATTATGTTTTTCTAATATACTATTTATATATTCAACATTAAAACATTTTTCTTTTCTATTATATATATATAAATAATTTTAGATTTATCTTAAAATTTATAATAAATTTATTAAAATAATTGAAAATTTTAATATATATATATATATATATATATATATATAATTTTCATTTAAATTAAAATAAATTTGTTTTTTAATTTTAATTATGTATGTTCTTATATTAATATTATGAAAAGTAGTACATTTATATTTAACTTACTGTCATTCGGTAACCAGCATCACAGTCCTATCATATATCCTATCAATCCTTAAAGACTAAAGCATCAATACTTAAATGACATTCTATGAAATAGTAAAGAGTTGTTATAAAAATTAAATATCTTTACGTTACGTTATATAGAAAAGAAAACAATGCAGATTTAGTTTAGATCGTTTCCATAGAAGCTTTTATGCTAGTGGGGTTTTGCTTAAACATCGTTCAAGAATTTCTACAAATAATAAAGAATTATTATAAAATTATAATTTAAATTAAAAAAAAATTGAGTTTAGATGGTTTGTATAAACAATTTGGTGTTAGGTTTTTTTTAATCATTAGGTTGAGGTTGAATGGAGTGTTTTTTTCGAACAATTTACAATAGATTAACAAAAATGGAATACAATGAATAGAAGCAATGAAGCATGAAGAGTCATGACCCACAAGTGAAGGGAGACCATCTCCCCCACGAAGGGGAAACTAGATAGTTTTGTTGTGAAGTGGAAGTCAAGTGCCATTGTTACAATTTAAAGAGTCAAAAAATAAAAGAAAAAACTAGATAGTTTTCTTGTGAAGTGGAAGTCAAGTGCCATTGTTACAATTTAAAGAGTCAAAAAATAAAAGCCAAAGAGATGCGTGGAGCAGAGAGCCTGCCACTACTACTGTTACAACATTGGACTTTGAGCAAAACAGATGAGAACACATACCAACGATGAAATTGATGACAAAATAGACATAGTGAGGCTGAGTTGGCACCATGTAAGCCCAAGGGAGTTTCAATGTGTTGTTTTTGTACATGGTCATCATTGGTTGGTCCAATATCCTCTTCGTTTCAAGGCCTAGAAGTGCTAACTTTAGGCAGTTATTCCATGATGAAGAAACCGAATGGACTGGAGTGAGGGAGAGGAATTGTTGCCAATTACTTGCATATTGATGGGATAGAATGAGGTCTCTTGTGATCCATGAGCCAGAGAATTCGCCCAACATCAAAAATGGTGGATGGAAAAGAGGACCTGAGATGGACCAAAACTAAAATAGAAGGACTAGGAGAGACTGAGGTGGGAAGTGCAAGACAGAATGTTATGCCAATCCCAGGAGATATGACAGAGGAAAATGTAGACATGTTTGGACTGGCCATTGACTTCGGCAATCCTTCTAGCACCACTGAAGCAATCTCATTCCTATATGAGGAGATGGCAGGCATAGATATTGCAAAGATCCTGGAGGGAGTTCCCCCTTCGATGAACCTCCTTAGCTTCTAGGCCTGTCACTTTTCAATGAATGTGGGAAGGGATGTAATTATAGAAAATATTCACTAATGCTTCCACGGTTGGGGAGGCATCTAGGCACCCTCACCCCTAACCATATCTACCACACTGAGCCTAACTGTTTTCTCAAATAAGAGGAGAAAATATTAAGGCAATTTTGTTTGTAGGAGGCATAATGGTAGCGAGTGCCAATGGAGTAGAGAAGGTGGGGATGCAAGAATAGACATGGAGCGACACGACTAATGAAGGAGGGATACTCCAAATCGTTGGCATGACGTGCACCATTAGTGTATATAGGGTGGTGGCTATGAGTGTGTTTAGTCAAATCATGCAAGAACATGGTGATTTAAAGGAGGGAAGAGCATGGGTGAGTGAGCCATGGAGAGAGAACTCTATTTTGAGGGTGGATTCACTCCCAAGGTTGGGGAAGTGGCTAAGCCAGTGTGAACACCTAAATGTGTGATGAAAGTAGTCTGTTCTTACCTTTAAATATTATGTATTTTATCTTTCATAATATTATATATTTGTATATTAAATTTGGTTTTAAGATAAACTAACTATTTAAGTCAAATGACTTTTTTAGTTGAGTATCTCAACCACTCACTAATTTAGGAGTTAAATAGTTGGAGATCTTATATAACTAAAAATATCTAACAACTTCCCAAATAATATAAGAAAACATTTAGCACTCAATGATAAGGAATATCCCACATTAAGCACAATATAAGTAGTAGTTAGCTTCTTCCCACAAGAAAAGGAGTTAATATATCCAAAACCCTCCCTTAACAAGTACTTACCTTGATTTGTTGTCTTTTTTTTGGTAAAGTATTCATAGGAAACTGCAATTATTTTTAAATCTTGTAGATTGAACTTCATCAATATGTTTCCTAACCCTTGTTAAGGTGCAGTTCCAAAGTTGAATTCTTGATTTTCACTCCTAAACATATGAACCATGAATCTATCAAACTCTATTACTAGACAACACCAAGTTGAAAACCACTATAATGCCTTTAATGTTGAAAACCACTATAATGCCTTTAATGCCTGTAATGCCCCGATCCAAACTCTTAAACTAATAGAACAACCATTCATACTAAGCCTTACTTCCAATAAATCCCTTGAATATCCAGTTTCTTGAAACCGCTAAGTCAATTTCATATTTGTTATTATGAAAATACTGAACATAATTTTATCTACCAAGACATGTGGGTTCTATCCGCTACACTCACTAGTTACCTAAGAAAATAGTTTAGATACAAAATGTATGTGAGTCACTCTTACAACATGACCGAGTTTATCTGATTTTGAGTATCCATTATCACTTATTCTATAAACGAAGATAATGCTAATTTATATTAACACTAATTTAAAAATTATCTTCGCCTCCTCTCACTATATGGTAGATTATAAAAGGATCTATGTTAAAATATATGACGAGAATAGAGCCCTGAGGTTTTAATCGGGAAAATATTGATCGGTCAATGCAAAACCATAATTGTAGTTACGGTGACTTTAAAAATAATCACATACTCAATATTGAGTATAGTTTCCTTGAGATATTCAATCACATTTGATTTTTCATCATGGTCGTGACTAGGATAAAGGACTCCCCCTCCACCACATCCCATTTTAATTTCATATTATATAAATTTTCTAATCCATATGGGCCATTTTCCCTTGAGGAATGACTCAAATCATTCATACTCTCATCATAGTGTACCCCTGGAGATAAAAACCAAGTAAAATTCCATCTATTGTTGCAAGAAGCTTCTAGTTCTGATTTAATTTCCTTGGTGCCTAACATTGGCTCATGTGTACTTTAAAGAGTGTGGAATACCTCTGAAGACATGCGCATATAGTGATTCAGAAAATCATGCAATACTCTAGAATGTCGGATTTAATGTTCAAATTACTAATTAAAATAATACTAATAAAAATATTAATTTCTTTATTGCACACAAATCCAATCTTTGTTTTATTAATTTCTTTATTGCACAAAAATCCAATCTTATGGCCTAACTTTCTTTTATCTTGTTTTGCATGACGCTGTGTCTATCAGCAGTCATGTCCATGGCCACGTAACTTATATAATTAATATATTTAAACATTTTATCTAACTTATATAATTAATATATTTAAACGTTTTTAATATAAAAATTGAATTTAAATTTATAAATATAAAAATTATTTAAATAAACAAATTTTCAAAAATTTTAACCTCAACGGTTCATAATCGAATTTGACCCTGCATACATTAACAAATAATGTAACATCGTTTTCAATTCTTTATTTTTTAATAACCTTTGTAACATATTAACTATGTAACGATTAAAGTAAGAAAATTTAGATACATAATACATAACATATAGATTAAATCTGAGCTACACAACTTAAGCTTGAATGCACGTCATAACAAAATTTTGATGATATTAAAGTACAGCTTTAATCTTGTATTTCGGTAGCATTGAAAATTCGTTCAAGATTTATGATTTTGCATCTAAATTTTGACTGTGCATTATGGATTCTCTTTACAGCGGCCAATATGTTGTTTTTGGAGTCCCCAGCGGGCGTTGGGTTCTCTTACTCAAACACGACCTCTGACTATAATACTGGCGACAGACGAACGGGTAATTTGTGAGGTGTTTAATTTCACAAAAAAACATTTAAGAGGATTACGAAACCCTGGACATGTACCAGATATCTCTAACCATGTTGTTTATCTTTCCTTTTTTTTTTCCAGCTGTAGACACGTATGCATTCCTAGTAAACTGGTTCAGAAGATTTCCACAGTACAAGGGTCGAGATTTCTATATAGCAGGCGAAAGTTATGCAGGTAATATTGGAATATAGAAAAGAATAAGATGTAAGCCGCTAGTTTTCATTTTTTACACAGTTTTCTTCTCTAAGCTCCGATACTGCCCAAAAAATATAAAGCTGGTTTGGTATTTAGAGATATAGTTTTATGTTAAATGTAAAAATTTGGTTTGGTATTTAGAGATATAGTTTTATGTTAAATGTAAAAATTTTGTGATTTATAATCTAGATAAATATCTTTCTTATTAATCACATTATTATTAAGATGGATAAAAATATAGTTTTTTTTCTTAAATTCTCCATCATGAATGCAGGAAATTACGTTCCAGAGTTGGCTGCAACTATTTTACACCAGCAAAGGAAGTCGCAGGCGTCATTTATTCATTTAAAAGGAATATTGGTGAGTTGAACTGAAATTTTGGTAGATTTAGAAAATCAATTCAGCTTCAATAATCATCATAGTCAAGCTTTTAATATATATATATATATATATATATATATATATATATATATATATATCCTGGAAAAAAGGAGTGTTTCCTATGGATATATCGAGCATTTCCATAAGAACGACGAAAATAAAACTTTCCCAAATCGCTTGAAATCCATCGTGCTACATTAGGATATTGTGAAAGTACAGTACACAATAAATTTCAACTATGCTCATTGAATTTATACAGGTGGGGAATGGCATAATGGATAACGATAAGGATGCCATTGGACAATTTACGTACCCGTGGTCACATGCATTGATATCGGATCAAACTTATAATGATCTAATCGATAAATGTACTAAATCAGATCTGAACTTGACATTGTGCGAAGACCTGGAAATCAAAGTGGACACGGAGATAGGAAATATCAATACGTATAGCATCTATGCTCCCCTATGCGACAAAAATTTATCAAAGGTATGTTGATCATAATGTTATTAATTGTAATTTTATTGTAGATTTTTTAAATATTTAGAAAACTATGAAAAAAAAAATTAAAACAAAATTATTGGTTCGCTGCCTTTCCATTCTGTCTTTGGGATGAGAACAAATCCACAAACAAAGCCACAATCAATGAACAGGATAAATATACAATAAACCAAACCAATAAACTACGTGATGTTAAATATTTGCCCTTAGTACAAGTGACTTAGTACTTGTCACTTGTACTTCTTTTCTATAAATATTCTTAAACATTTTCAATTTTGAAAATATTTCTCTTATCATAATTACCAAATTCGCCCGAATTAATAAAAAAAATTTGAATATTTTCCACTTCTTTCGAATGGTCTACTTAGTCGTTAAAAAATAGGTCATTAGTATTTTATAGTTTTTCTCCTTACCTAAATCGTTAAAAGCATTAAAGCATTGTCGTGTAAACATTAAAGGATTGTTTCTTATCTTTCTCACAACTTATAAGGAGTTGTTGCTTATCTTTCTCAAAACTTATAAGGAGGCAGCAGGGCAATCTAAAGAAAACATATTCTTATTTAGATTAGAAATAAATTAGCTGATTTTAAAACATAGGTGATTTTTTTTAAGTATTGTCCATTTTTTCTAAATTGAATTTTTTTTAATCAAATTATTTCAGTACCGAATTTTATTGGAATTAGAATTTGAATTCTAACTTGATAACCGTGGTCTATATGCTTTAAAAAAAACTAGTTTTATTTTATTAAAGATACAAGTCTTCCTGTTCCTTTGAATTTCCACGCTGAATTCTAACTTGATAAGTATGGCCTATATGCTTTAAAAAATCTACTTTTATTTTATTAAAGATACAAGGTTTCCCACTCCTTTGAATTTCCATGCTGACTCCTATCTCTCTTGGATTTTTTTCACACTATTTCACATGAGAAATCCTATTAAATCAGTTTTCATCACTTCATCTTCCCCCTTGATTTTAACAAATTAACAAAAGAAAAAATCTACTTTTATTTTATTAAAGATACAAGCTTTCCTGTTCCTTTGAATTGCCATGCTGAATGCTATCTCTCTCTTGGATGTTTTTCACACTATTTCACATGAGAAATCCTATTAAATCAGTTTTCATCTCTTCATCGTCCTTCTTGATTTTAACAAATTAAAAAAAGGAGACAACAGAGAATTGCAGAGAGCACAATGGAAGTACATCCATATTTATTGAAAGGAGAAATGTATATTTATGCAAGTCAGAAACAGTTATGCATAAACTAATTCTGGAAACTGATTACTAACTAATCTATAACTACTTCTAAACTAACTGAATGATTAATTCTTTAACACTCCCTATTAATCTTGAGGGTTACATTATTTTATTCCTAACTTTTGACATTGAAATTTATTCTATATTTCGGAAGTCAGAGAGAAGTCTCTTGACTTTCAACTAGATTTGGTTTTCTTCTTCTTTTCTTCCAAATTCTGTAGCCTCTAAATTGTTTCATCATGTTCGTCTCATTGTATTGTTCAATCCTCGGACTTTTCATTCGCTGGTGCAGGTCTTTTACTATTTCAGGTTGTCTAAGTATTTCCTGGATATCTTCAAGAAATGTGAGCTGCTGCCACATATTGTCTTATGTATTATGGTTTTCATGATCAATCTCCTGCAACATAATATTAGAATAATGTCTTATTTCTTCAAAACTCCAATGAAAATTTCATTGACATGTTCGTCATGCATGTCATCTTCAACATTCATTTCTACATCTTCTATGTAGATCTCATCCAGACATGGTGTTGCAAGCCATGTTTCAGTAAACTTTAACTCTTCTTCATAATCATTTTGTGTACCTATACATTGGAAATCAATATCATAATCAAAAATATTTTCAGAACGACATTGGTTCTGGTTTTTCTTCTTTGCAATGAGAGCTTTCTCTTGTTGTGCTTCTTTCTCTATTTTTGCCTCTATCTCTGTTTCCTTCTTCTCTGCAGTGAGAGCTTTCTGTTGTTGCGCTTCCTTCTCTGCTTCTGCATCATTCTCTATTTTTGCTTTTTCTTTGCAGACTTCTACCTCTTTCTTTGCTTCTCTCTGTGTCTCTTTTCCACTAACCTGTAATGCTACAAATAGGTTGTCTTCTACTAACTACAGTGGGGTTATCTCACCAAATAACATCATGTCAATATCATATTTTTGTTGCATCATCTGCAACCAGTCATCATCAGTAAAAAATTCATTATCAAAGTTTACATCAACCATCAAATTTTCATCAGCAAGTTGTGTTGTTGGATTCACCATCTCATCATCAACAAGCTGTGTTGCTGGAATCAACAAGTCATCATGAGCAAACTATGTTGCTGGTTTCATCAAACCTTTGTCAGCAAGCTCTGTTGTTGGAATCACCAAATCTTCATCAGCAATCCATGTTGCTGGTATCAAAAAAACTTTGTCCACTTGTAAATCTGTACAATGGGGTTCACAAACATCTTTGTGCTCTCTCTCTGTCGCTTCTGCACTTTCTTTGCATACATCCTCCACCCGTTACTGAGCACAATGGGTTTCAACAAACTCTTCATCTCGTTTTGCACTTTCTTCACATAGATCATCCACCTGTGACTGAGCACAGTGGGATTCAACAAACTCTTCATCTCGTTTTGGATCTGCTGCTACAGATCCACCTTCATCTTCAACTTCACCAAAAAATCTCTCATGGGTATCCCAAGCCTCCTTGGCTGTCTTGGCATCTGAAATGAAAAGAAGTATACTTTCATGGACTGATTCTTTTATGCATTTTAACGCATAGGCGTCTTTTTCCCTCTTTATTTCCAGATCTAAAAATGTCTGGAACATCTTCTGTTTTTGCTTTAGCCTCTTGGATTTTCCCACAATCTCGTTGCTTGACTTCCACAAACAAATAATTTCCACAAACAAACAAATCTACATATGCATCAAATACCTTGCTTCCAAAAAACACCCAAAATTTTTGTACTAAGACAACACTTTGACAAGACTTTCACACTTTCACTTTCTCACAATTTCTAGTATTTTTATTTTTTTTTAATTTCTTTTCTCAACAAAATCTCATCTCCTTTAAAGAATTAAAAAATATCTTTTAAAAAATTGAAGCCCCTTTTAAATCTCCTTTTCCAAAAGAAATCCCTGTTTTAAAAAACTTCACACATGCTCTTTTGGAAAAACCTTTTTTAAAAACCTTTGAAAAACTAACAACAATAATGCGGACGGCTGAAAAGATGGGGTTAAATATAACATCGCCATGGAAGCCTCATTGAAAATTGTCAACAACTTAAAATGGCCATGCTTTCGTTTGATGCCTTCATTTACGCTTTACTTTTCAATCATGATGCCACTAAATCTGGGGTTTCCGCTTCAACAGCCAACAGAGTTGTGTGGAATTTTTGCAGCCAGTTGTCAAGCTTATCCCTTAAGGATTTGATTTGGGGTATTCCCAGCACTCTAGGCTGTACCCAAGATATATGCACAATCCTGGGTTTTCGAACTATATGTATTGCCCATAGTCTAGATTATTATTAGGCAAACCGAAATTATTTGCAAATATACTCATAAACATTTACAGTAGAACACCCTTTATTCATTTCTTCAACTGTGTATTTTCAAGCAAACCCTGTTGCTTGAAAACTACAAAATAAATAGGGCACTGTATTTTACCCTCAACGAAGTAAAAGGAAGAACATAACATAATTCCCAAATTCTATGCAGTCATCACAAAATTTACAACACTAGACCTTTCCTTGTGGTCGTCTCTAGTAGGAAGGAACTCAGAGTTAAATAATTATTGCCGACTTTTAAAGCACTCGTAGTTAGGAAACATATTATCAGTGAAAAGGAACCATAAAAGAGTCACATTATGATTACCTACGTGAAAGAAACCCACTCCCAACTAACTGCGATGAACATTCTGGAATTCGATCAGAAGAGAGTCCAATAGTGAGGCAACATATTTTTGGGACAACGTTAGAGGTTGGAAAGATTCGATTTTAGGTTATTTCCAAGGATTCTGTGAAAAGTGTGATTGCTAAAATTAAGTACCTGGAGGGATTTCGGCAGAAAGGATTAGCGTTCCCATGCCCTCTCGCATCTGAGCCTTCAACCTAGTGCAACGATATAAATCAAACTACCCACAAGAGTGATCATTGGCGGCAACAACAGTCGGATGTTTCGAACTTCCAAAATCTGCTGACAAATTTTCTCCCTCTCAGACTGGAATCTGACTTGACCAACGACGTTCTCTCAGGAACTCTGCCAACAAAATGACTTGCCAAACTATTCTCTGCTTCTCGAAAAAACTCCAGACTAAATCTTGTCTGTGGCTCGGTCTTCTTTGACTGACAATTTTTCTCCTTAGCAGACTGCGTTTTCCCACTTCAAACGCAAAGCAAACTTGAAAGTTTTCTAATCAGACTCCTCTTGTGCCCTGATCTCTGTCTCTGCTACTCCAATGATCAAACAGCAAACAGAAAAACAGATTCACAAAGAAGATTGACAAGATCAACTCTCAGCTCTGATACCATGACAAATTAACAAAAGGAAATAGCACAACGACACTACATCCATATTTATTAAAAGGAGAAATGTATATTTATACAAGTGAAACTGATTACTAACTAATCTAGAACTACTTCTAAACTAACCAAATGATTAATTCTTTAACAGATTTGTCCTTTACATGTAATTTTCATTCATTTGTTTTGATCAATTCATCCTCCTCTTTGATACATCCTTTACATGTAATTTTCATTTGTTTTGATCAATTCATCCTCCTATTTGATGTGTCCTTTACTTGTAATTTTCATTTGTTTTGATGAATTCGTTCCTCCTCTTTGATGTGTCCTTTACATGTAATTTTCATTTGACTGCTACCTCTCTCTTGGATTTTTTTCACACTAGAAATCCTATTAAATCAGTTTTCACATGTAATTTTCATTTGTTTTGATCAATTCATCCTGCTCTTTGATATGTCCTTTACATGTAATTTTCATTTGTTTTGATGAATTCATCCTCCTCTTTGATGTGTCCTTTACATGTAATTTTCATTTGTTTTGATCAATTCATCCTCCTCTTTGATGTGTCCTTTACCTGTAATTTTCATTTGTTTTGATGAATTCATCGTCCTCTTTGATGTGTCCTTTACATGTAATTTTTATATATAGTAAAATGAATGGATTCATTACAAATAATTAACAAATATTTGGATCCAATTTTGGTAAATATGCTTTCAATTTGCAATCTAGTTAAATGTCCAGCTCGTCATTCATAGAAGGTCATCGAGAGGCTTAATTCGGCTTAGTATTACTTTTTGTAGGTTCGACTTTGGAATATTATTTTATTCTGAAATCTAGTTAAAGTCCAATTTCAATTCATTCAAAAATTATGAGGATTTAATTTTAAGTCATCTTTGTCTTCAGGGTAGATTTGTGGAATATTTCCTTCATTCGTTTCCTTTTCCTGACTCAATAGCATGAATATGCTGCCACTATTTTGTTTCTTCAATATTTTTCTTACTACAGTTATAATTGCCGTCTTAAAAGCAAGAAGAATCTGAAATTCCCGGATACGATCCTTGCATCGATAACTATGTAGACGCCTATCTTAATACGCCAAGTGTTCAGAAAGCCATTCATGCTAACGTGACAAATTTACCTTATGCGTGGTCCCAATGCAGGTAACATTCCTTAGACCAACTTATTCGTGATAGTCAATTTGCAGAAAATTTATCCAACGTCTTGCACATATAAGTTGATTTATTGAATTGTGTTAT
Organism: Pinus albicaulis; assembly: GCA_034641835.2. Lineage (NCBI taxonomy): Eukaryota > Viridiplantae > Streptophyta > Pinopsida > Pinales > Pinaceae > Pinus > Pinus albicaulis. The sequence continues at coordinate 677,946,182 of CM076571.1, read as the reverse complement.
CTTGTGCCTACGAACTAGTGATTTTCAGAACTGGACGGACTCTGCCTTAACCATGTTACCGACCTATCGTGGTCTTATTGCAGCAGGGTTACGAATACTTCTCTTCAGGTATGAACTGTAAACTACTCGATCCCCTTATGCTATTATTTGATCATCACAACAATTTTATTAACGGCGTTTTCTTGTTTGGTATTCAGCGGAGACACAGATGCCGTAGTGCCCGTGACCTCTACAAGACTCTCCATCAATGCGTTGAAACTTCCAGTTGAGACTCCGTGGTACGCCTGGGTTGATGGCGAGGAGGTAATTACATCAGTTTCCTCAATTTTCCCATATAACGTCCTCAACATACTGACTTTTATGTACAGAAATAATCTGACTCCATGCATGCCCGTAAAAAATGGTGCAGGTAGGGGGATATAGTGTAATTTACAAGGGTTTAAGATTTGCCACCATTAGGGGAGCAGGGCATGAAGTTCCGGCATTTCAACCATCCCGGGCGTTGATGTTGTTCAAATATTTTCTGAAAGAAAAACCCTTGCCAAAATAATTTGATCGTGCGGAAATTGTTCAGAGTGGAGTCTTCATGCATTACAGATATTCCCAATAATCTTTTTAGTTCAGTGTGAATGCAGAGCCGTTCTACCCTAGTTGAGTTGGCTAGTTGACTGATTTTTCTCTTCCGATGATATCTTCTAGGGAGATTTGTCCCAATACGACAATATAAACTGAAAACATTTCTCGGTTTTTTTGTATCTTCCCGTTAGCGTTCGATAAGTGCATCGAATGAGACTCATTTCAAGTATACTTCAAGTATACTTCACTTATTGACATTAGAACAACAATGTCAATTAACTTCAGCTTTGGTCATTAATTTTAATTTTAATGAAGTTTAAAATGTATGATCAATAATGTTTAAGTTATAAGGATACCTCGAGAAGAATAAAAGAATATATAAAAATATATCTATAAATTAAGGAAGAAAATAAATATAAAAATTATAAATGAACGCTATATCATTAAAAAAAAAATTAAAGAGAAGAGAGATCTATATAATAAAAATTTAAATAAGAATGAAAACCGGCATAGAGATTATAACCTAAGATTTTATAAAAAATTAAGATAATCTTGTAAAAAAATTTATTTAATTAAATGTTAAAACTTAATTTTTATAATTATTTAATCTAAATTTATTTTTAATCGAGGAGTAGAATTTTAAGATGTAAATTTTTTAAAATGTAAAATTTAAAAAAATATTTGTATTTTGAGATACATAAAATATATGAATTTAACACTGTGGAAAATCCAGATTCTTTTTCATCAATATATTTACCTTTAATAAATTCATAATTAAATAAATTTATATTAACATATTTCTTAAAAGGTATCTTATACTTTATAATTTAGTTTAATCAAAATTTTCATATATATATATATATATATATAATTATGAAAATACATATAGTTACATATATTTAGGATTGGTATTTTTGTTTAATATGTTGTATAATCTATTATTCAATTTGATATGAATGACATCTATATCATAAATAAAGTAAAAAAAAAAAATTATTATAAATATACTAAGTTTTTATAATTTTTATTAATTTAATTCAAATATGAAATTTGAAATATACTTAATATGAATATAAATTAAATAGAATCATAATTTTTGTTTTAATCATATTCTTTGAAATATCATGGTTACAAATGTATTATTATTTAAATTTATTTTAATGTAATGTGCATATTAATTTAATTATCAATATTTATTATGTGGATGGTATGAATTTAATTGAAATATATTAGAATATTATTAATAATAATTTCACATCAAATGTTCATATTTATCTCAAAAGTAGTCATGACCTTTCTATTCTTTTAATTAAATTGATTAATGAAATTTGTTTATTATATAAAGAAGTGACATATGAAAAAGTGTTGTAGGAAAATGTAGTTGTGTCATATGAGAGTGTTGTAAGGAAATTTGGTCACTGCCACTTAACTTATAAATTATTCTTTGGGAAAATTTGGGAAAAACTGCCTAAAAAAATAATAACCTATATTATTCAATGCTAAATTAATAGTGGGCAATAGACAAAGTGAGCCCTACAGTCTTTCTTTGGTAGGAACTAACAAATTGAGATTTGAATTGGATAAATTAATTGCTTGCTAAGGTACAAGAACTTCCATAAATTTTGGTTGGTAGTAATAGTTCTATAAATTTACAAATTTACTCCTACAAAAGTGCTAAGGAAAACATAAACAATGATGACAAGTAACACTTTGTAAGTGAATATGTTTACATATTATTCCTATCAATTTTTTTTATGAACGTAATTGATTAAATTATGGTTCGAAGTAGCTCATGATAAATATGTTATTACCTGAGCATGAGCTATTTTCAAGGATTTATTGCAATTGTATCCATAATTTATGGCATAATTATATGACGAACTTATCCACATGGCTTATGCAAAGGCTACAATAAGAGCTTCACATTATGATCCAATCAAATACTTGAAATATAGTTTTTTAAATAATATCTAAAGACGAATATGTATTTTTAAAAGTTAAACATTATAAGTTGCATTGGTCATTGCAAATCTATTGATAATATCCAAGGACTAACAAGACATGCTTATTTAAGTATGTATTGATAAACTATAATATATATTGACTCATAGTATTGTAACAAAATATATTTACAAAATTTAGAATCTTCATAGTAAACTGTTGTGAATATTCAAGATGAAGAAACTTGAAATCCACATGTATTTAATTAATTCTTTTTTTTATAATTAATAATAATTATAATAAAATGAAAGAATTAAACTTTTAAAACTTTATAGATATAAATTATTTTATGAAATAAACACTGTAAAAATTATCATAAAGTAATATTTATAATATTTATCAAACCTTTATTATTGTTTATAATTTATTTAATTTAGCTTTGTTTAATCGACTTGTAAATTTTCCTTGAAAACTATGGAAATTTTGCCAATATTTTGATAAAATATGGCAGATTTTTTTGTAAATGTAGGTCAAGATTTTTGTTGCCCCAAAGGTTTTTGATGATGCTCAATCCATTTCCACAATAAAAAATAGGATTCAAACTATATTAAAAAAAAATAGCTTAATTCTGACTACTTTTGACCATTCAGACAATTCCTTAGCCTCTATAGACTACACCATTTAATGTGTATGCCTACACTTCTATTTTATGAACACTATTATCTCTCAAAACTAAACTGTAATACACTAAAGAAATTAACCCTATAATAATAAATACATACGAATGATTTGATTAAACAAGATTTCATAACATCATTGTGAGACGAGCAATGAAGTAAAACATGCAGATATGCATCCCATCCCAAGAACCAGTAGTTAATTTATGATAAATTGAATTTAAATATTAAACAAAGGAATTATTTTATTTTTATGTAATTTAAATTAATATTTTTATTTTTCATTGAAACTTGTTTAGATTATTATTTTTATTTTTGGTAAGTTAGGCTAAACTATATCAATTAAAAGTAAAACATTACATATGCTACAGGCTGAGTTGGTAAGCTGCACTTATCCAATCCTATCCGGAATTGCTTTCAAAGTAGCGTAGGTATGGGGCTACTGCCATGGAGGAAACTAGCCCTGTAATATCATCAGATAGAAAATTACAAGATGTGTCATGGCACTTGTGAAAGTAAAAGTTCTATGATATAAGATAAAATAACAGAAAAGTAAAAAGAGATGAGTGACCATGCATTCATGGTGTTTATGCATCATCCTCAGTGTTTGGGTCCTCCTCCTCAATACAGAACCCGTACTTTGTGCTATGGCCTCCTCCTCAGCAGAAGATCGACATTGAGGCCTAGCAGCATGTGCGCAAAGAATGGGAGTGACCAAGTACTCATCATCTGGTACTCGCATCCAAACACCCTTCGAGTCCATGATCCAAAAATCAGTGTCTTCCCCAATGGCCTCCTAAATCAGAAGAGGCTTGGTTTTATGGGGTATGGGGTGCTCCTGGTGCCTGATGGTGGATTTTCTCAGTCCGCTTCTACCCCGATACATGTCCTGAATAGGGGCCTCCTCCTGGTCATGCGTAGGGCTGTCAGAGGCCTCCCTGGTGTGGCTGCCAGAGGAGGAGCCCTCAAAGGATTCAAAAAATTATCTGGCCCTCGCTAGTAGCACATAAGGAATGCACCTCTTTGGCCGCCCCTGATTTTCCTCTGGTGCAGACGTAGAGCCATGGAATAATGAAAAAAAAAAGGATTGGGGGGAAGAAAGGTATTGAAAAAATGCTCTTTGGGGGGGTGATTAATACAGGAACAAAGATGAGAAGTGCATAGCTAAGTGCTATTGGGCAGGGTGGCACACATCTGGGGGAAGCGCAGCTCCAGGGGCTTGAGGATTGGAGCGTGCAGTCAGGAAAAATTAGCAAGGGAGGGGGATCTAAGGGGAGGCACGCAGTCAGGAAGGTGCGTAGCCGAGAAGGTGTCGAGTGTGCAGGCACGGGGGGAGGATGCGCAATGTATGGAACGTGCAGGTGGGCTAAAACTAAATCATAATGGCTAAGAGGGCTTTTCAAACCAGAAGGATCAAACTTTGAGTGACGTTGTGCAGAGGGACCTCCCCTTTTGTAGACCTATGGCACAAGCACAGATGTTGTGCATGATTATGACACTCTCTCAAGAGCATGCTGCAACATTTCTCATGTGGTAGCATGTGCTTCGAGTTATGGAAATGAGTCATGATCATTTAGGAGCTTATTCAAATGATTTCTATGGAGAGGATCCACCCAAGGTGGTTGTTGGTGTTGCATCTCTTCATCATCCCATGCTTGTGTAAACTCATGTGAATTATTGCAAGGAGGTGGTTGCACTTTAGGTGAAGGCATGTGTTGCATATCTTCATCAGCTCGCACATGGGAGGGAACGTTTTTATGCGTGCGCATCATGTCATTCACATCTGGGGAGAGATGGTCATTTTGGATGAGATTTTGGCATTCCATGCATAAGGATTCATCCTCAACCTGAGAAAGGTTAGAGTAATGCATCATGTTATGGATTTCCACACCGTTGTTGGCTAGGATATTCACAAAATTGTTCGATTTTTTGTGCACATGATGAAAAGTTATTTCCATGTGAGTTTGTGTCATCCATTCCAGGAGTTTGAGCTTATTAGCGAGCATCCATATGGTGGATACCTTTGAGGAGGAGGAACCATGAAGAATTCGAGTGGTAGCTTAAGTGATGGTTTGCGAGTCTCCCTCCATTTCCAGTAGAAAAAATTTCAACTCAATGGCTCTAGAGATGTCTTGGATGAGCCCCTCTAGCTCTGCTGAGTTATTACTGTCCCATCCCATGTTTCCTTAGAAGACCAGAAGGGGGTTTACCATGGGAGTCTCTGAATATACCTCAAAATCCAGTGTTTCTAGCGTTTCATTTCAAGGCTCCATCGAAGTTTCATTGTAGAAGTCAGTTGGTGGCGGATTCCATTGTTCTAATGCTATGGTTCTTCCACCATTCCCTCGGGGATTTTCCGGAGGGGTGTTGATGCTCATATGCCATTTTTTCAAAATATTGCATTCAACAATAGTTGTCAAGAGATATTCTGCACTCCAAGGAGTTATGGCTTGAGTTTTAGTAAGATTGTTGTGTAGCCTTGCCCATATTTTCTCTCGATTTGAGGCCTTATCTTTAAAGATAGAGTTGTTTCTTTCTTTTCATATATTTCGGATAAGGAGGCCTGGAATCAGCTGTCGGAGATGATTCAGAAGGTTGTTGGAGTAAGGTTTATCTATCCATTTGCTGATGGTATTGATGATGCTACCTCTTTCTCTATTGGTACATCTGCATAGAGTTGCAATCATGTCCCATAGGGTGTTAGATATGGGGGATAGGTCCAATAAGTGATCAATAGTTTCGGGGTCTTCCTGGAAAAGGGGGCATCTTGAGGGTCCCAGAAATCCTCGTTTCAATAGATTCTACCATGTGAGTATGCGTCGTTTACTGAGCAACCATAGAAAGGTAGATACTTTGGGCCACAGATTGGGAAACTATATCTTCTTCCATATCAAATTGGTAGGATCTGGGTTTTGTTGTTGTAACAAATTGTAGGCTTCCTTGGTGGAATATTTTCCACTTGGAGTGTGGCCCCATCAAAGAATGTCAGGTCCCTGTTGGGCTTTGATTCTTCTTTTAGTTATTATTTCCTCTGAAATGTCTCTGTGATTTTCATTGTTCCAGTATTCTTGCCATTTTTCTGTGTGAAGCCTGGTCCTGTAGCCCCGAGTTATGTCATTGGTACGGAACTCTTGGACGCAATTATGTTTCCTTTCCTGCAAAATGGTGCTCCAAATGTGTATGGGAAAAAGGGAGGAAAGGATGGGCATTTGCTGGCACCAAGAATCCTCCAAGAATCTATCTTGAGTGCCACTGGGAAATTCCCTAAAGCTATGGGCTTTGATCAAATTTTTTTGGTGGCTGGCTGCATTCTATATTTGAGATCCTCCTAGCTCTATGTTGAATCTAATTATGTTTTCCTTGGCCCAGTTTCTTGCATATTTGGCCGCCCATAGGTTTTCCTAGGGTGTGTAAGGGTTGGAGACCTATTTCCACCATATACTTTCTCCCATAATGTTGTTGTTGTGCTGAGGATCACGCAACCCTACTCCACCTTTTACTTTTGGTTTGTAGACCTCTTTCCAGTTGACTAGTGCCAATTTGTTTTTCTCTCTAGTTTCTCCCTAGAAGAAAGTCCTTTGTAAATTGCACATAGTTTTGAGGACCCATTTTTGAGTAGTTAGAAAAGAGAAGAGATAGATGGGGAGATATTGAAGGATCGTTTTGATGAGAACGATGCATCCAACTATGTTGAAGGAATGGTGGGTCCAGTTGGATAACCTGGTTTCCATTCTATCCAGCAGGCTTGCCAGGAAGTGTGATTTATGGAAAAATCTGTGAGAGGGGCTCCAAGCTATTTGGAAGGCAAGGAGGCTATGGTGAAACCCAAAATGTGGGTGATATTGCACTGGGTGATTGGGGGAGTGTGGACAAAGAAGATTTTAGATTTATTAGAGTTGACCTCTTTGCTAAAAGCTTCAGAGAAACAATTGAGAAAAGATTTGAGGGATCGAGCTTCCTAGACTGAGGGGTGTCAACATTTTCATGTTGTTGTCAAAAATTGTTGGTGGGATATGGGGGGGAGCTGGTGGAGGGGAATGCCTTGAAGGGTCCCTAAGTGGACAGAGCTTTTTATTAGGTGTCCTAAACCTTCAGCCATAATAATTAAAATGAAGGGCGAGAGAGGATCACCTGTCTTATTCCTCTGGAGGGGTTGAAGGTTGCAGAAGATATGTTGTTGGCCATAATGGATAGAAAGGGGGGGGGAGATCAGGCTCATTATCCATCAAACCCGGTGTGGCTGAAGCCGAAGGATATAAGGACTAAATTAATATAATCCCAAGTGAGTCTATCAAAAACCTTGGACAGATCAATTATAAGAAGCATACTAAGTTTTTTGGAGGTTTTAAGGGAGTGGATGACGTCATGGGTTAAAATGATTCCATCAAGGATTTTCCTACCCTCAACATAGCATGTTTGCTTTGGGGAGATGAGAAGGGGTAGAAGTTGCTTCAATCTGTTAGCTATAACTTTGGAAATGATTTTGTAAATAAAATTTCAAAGTGTTATGGGTTTGTACTTACTTGGCGAAGTGACATTGTCTTCCTTTGGGATGAGATTAAGGAAGGTGGTGTTGAGAGTCGATAAAATCTAGTGAGTGGTGCGCGATTCCTCTACTACATCCCAAACCTCTTCTTTGATAGTTTCCCAAAATAAGTGGAAGTACTTGGTGGTGAATCCGTCTAGGACTGGAGCTTTCCCTTCTTTTAGTTGGAATATTTCTTATTCAACTTCTGCCAGTTTGGTAGCTTTAAGCAGAATCCAAGTATGATCCTCTATGAATAGTTTGGGAATATTCTAAGTGATTCATCATATGGTTGTTTGTCGATGGGTGTTGGGTTCTTGGAGGATATCCCTGAAGTTGTTTCGCATCTCTTCCGTGATATCCTATTGCTTTTTCACATGCTCTAATTTTTTATTTGTGAGAACTATGATTCTGTTGTGCATCTTACGCTGAAAGGTGGAACGATGGAAACCTTTTTTATTTATTTATGCATCTTTGATCTGGGATATCCGAGATTTTTGTTTTCATAGCATCTCTTCTTGACTTCTCCTCTCTTCCAGCTGGGTTGTTAGTAATTTTTCATTGTTCTCTGAGTCTACCGAACAAGCTTCTGAGAAGATTTTTTTTTGGAGTTATTTCATCTGCTCTTCCAGTTCTCTTTGATCTTTGAAGATGTTTCCGAAGGTGGTCTTGTTTCACACCTTCAGTTTCCATTTGAGCATCTTCAATTTCACCTATAAATGATAAACTTTTGTGCCTTGGTGATACATAAGGGAGAACCACCAATTTGAGACGAGGTCTTTGAACCCTGCATGTTTGAGCTAGCAGTGTTCAAAGTGGAAGGGTTTAGGTGTGGGCGTACTCGGTGTGAGCCATTGAAGTGGCATTGGCCAGTGGTCAGAGCCAAAGGCTAGTATGATGGTGGCTACAAGATCTCCCCCTAGATGTATGAAGTCTTCCGTAATGAAAAAATGATCCAATTGGGAGGTGATATGCTCAGTGCCTCCTCTTCTATTGTTCCAAGTAAATATTCCATTAGAATTTTGTAGATCTATGAGGTGATTACAATGGATGAAGTTCTTGAACCCAGTATTTTCCATGTCTAGATGAGGCCTTCCTCTCTTTTTTTCATGTAGATTGATTATGATATTGAAAAATCCTCCATGCAACCAAAGAGGTAGGGTTCGTTGGTTTTTGAGATCCGTAATGTTGTCTAGAAGCCTAGTTTTTTACTGGAGAGTCTGGGGGAAGTAGACATTCATGAGAAGTCCATGGATGGTGGTTCCAATAAAGTGAAAGTTGGCTTCAATGAAGTTTCTATTAGCATGGAAGCTCTCTAGGGTGATGATGTGGGGGTTCCAGAAGATTTCTTGTCCTCCTGAAGCTACATTGGCATCCACCGCTAGTGTTTTGTAGTGTTTCCATATCCTTTTGAAGATGGTATCTAGAGTAGAGCTGGAACATTTGATTTCTTGCATGCAGAAAATTATGGGGTGTTCCTTAGTAATTGTTTTCTTAATGATCCTGTGCTTTGTGGGGCTATTGAGATGTCTGATATCCCATGAGATGATCTTTATTGAGGGGGGTTGGGGATAACATAATAGAATCAGGTTAACTTGGGGAATCTCCCAAATTATACTATCTCTTTGCCCATTTCTATTGCTCTCTGCAGATTTCATTTTCTTCCTCGTTTGCAAGATTATTTTAGGATAAGTTTAGTGTTCAGAAGCGTACCTCCTTAAATGCCTAGGGAGCGGATCTGTTGTGCTCGAGTGAGGATCTCCTCCAACTTCTGGATCTGGTGCTGGGGTATTGAGAGAAAGTATTTCTTGTTGCATGCATCTTGTAACCCTATGATATCTAGGTCCCCAAAGTCAATGCTCTCTAGTTTTTCCTCCATGGCTTTTAGGATTGGGTCTAGTTCCATTCCTTTTCCTTTCATTGCAGATTTGTCCCCCGCATGAATAGGGGTTTGGGGGATCAGAAAGTCTTCCAATTGGATCTTGGTTTGCTAAGTCTTTGAAGTCTAGGGTTGCACTTGTGAAGATCACCCTATGTGTTTGGGAGGCTCGTTTTCATTTTCATTCAGTTGAGCTAGGGCTTCAAAGTTGTTTCTTATAGCTAGGGTTTTTTTATTTTGGTTAGAGTTTGACCTCTTATTGTGCCTTTTCCTTCCTGCTACTTTCATAAACCCTTCAGTGGCTTGATCAATTGAGTCATTGTTCGCTGCCTCCTTTTGATTGAGGAGATAATATCTGAATAGGTTCTCACATTGATGGCACTTTTGAAATAAAAAGGGTACATGCTCATAATCTATAATTTGAATCCATTCATAATCTTCATGCAACAGACTTACCTCGCCTAGGAGTGACTCTGCGATGTTCATGTAGATGTAGATTCATGCGTATGCTGCATGTTAGTTAATATTTGTTTCCTTTGTCATTTTGATGAATTCTCCTACGGAATTGCCTATGTCCCATAGAGTCAGCTCATTTGAGGAGTCCCAGGGGAGGATGTAGAGTTGGATCTAGACTAGAGCCCACGTGAGATCTTTCTCGTCAAGATTGAAGTTTTTTTTTTCCTAGTTGCACAAGTATAGATGTGGCATGTTGAAAAAGTATTTCCCTCCATCTATGATCAATTTTTTGTCTTCAATGCAGGTGAATATCACATTGAATAAACCTATGGTACACATTTGAAGGTCAATATGACCCTTGGGCTTCCATTTGGAGGCGATCCATCCTAAGAGGGATTTCTCTATGGGGAAAAAACCCACGAACTTTCCTATCAGTGCATGGTCCTTCATGAACTAGATTCTTTCGTTGATGTGATGCGCAGGTAACTCGATATTGGTTCTTGTGGTAGATTTGGGTATGCATGTGGAATAAGTGATGTCTTTTTCTTTTGTTTCTATGGTTGAGTTCGGTTTCGATGTGGGAGTCACCTCGATTATGTCATGAAGCATGCCATAGTTTTGCTAATGATCGATGTTAGCCCCTGTCATTGCTCCTATGGGAGGCAGGCTTGACATTGGGGAAGCTATTGTACCCCCGCTAGTTTTTGTGATGGGTGAGCCTATGAGATCTCTAGGAGTATGGTCCCATCCTCAAGCGTGAGGAGGAAGGTCTGCCAGGGGCACCCTATGTAGAAGCCTCCAAACCCTAGATCATGGCAGTGTTGCTAGCATTAACCTAAACTCAACATAAACTTGTGTAGATTATTAATATAAGTCAGTATAAATAATTTTAATGAAATATGATGTATTTTTATTCCAATTAAATAATCACTATAAAATCTAGATAAATAACTTTAAGTAATTTCACTCGATTTAGAAAAACAACATGTAATATTCCCTAATGGGAAAAGTAGGAATAGTGCAAAACTTTGAAACAATGTTGCAGATCATCATTTAAAAAGCAAGAGGCCAGTATGGAGACCTTTTCATATGTTATTACAACAGAAAAATGTACATAAGAAATGGGCTATAAGATGCATAACAGGAAATATAAGCCTCTAATGAACAAAATCCCTCAATAAGAGGTGCTGCAATCATGTAGGAATGCTGGAAGACCCTACAATGTTATTTTATTAGATCTATTATAGAAAATGATTATACATCAGATCTAGAGCTAATATGTGCCTCAAAAGGTAGAACTATATTAGATATAAGCACTGTACAATCTCCTCTATAGAACCACTGAAGGTTTTTTAGCAAAACACGAAGTATAAGATGTAGATCTGAGATCTAAGACTGTAGTTCTACAGAAAAATATGGATCTAGAAAATGTGGCTCATCTGATATGATCAATAAAATGGCATCCTCCAATAGATCCTCAAAGTGAAATGCAGATACCCTTCACTAGAAAATTAGCTATCCAAATGGTGTGCCAAACCACCCTACAACTCCTACAAAATATGGTTGACTTGATGCCAAGATCTGAAAATAAGTTCAATGGCCTTCAATACTGGCCTCCCAATGGAAAGGAATTGTCTCCACTGAAGATAAGAAATGAGATGGCCTAGATCTAGAGATCTAATCACCACTTGCTTCAACCTGCAAAAACAACAAAACCCTCAACATGATCTGCACTGTAGTTGAAAGAAGAAGCTTGGCCTTAAGCTAAATAGTGGACAATTTAGTGCAGAAATCCTCCAAGAGCTCGTCAATGGTAGAGGTGGGATTCCCAATTAGGAACAACCTGTACTAAACAACACTCTATCTCATCTAAACAGCAAGAGAAAGATATATGTTTAAATAGACCATATATTCAGAAATATAATATACAAGAACATACCTGAACAATGGCTAGCATCCTCTTCCTTTTATAAGTTATGAGCTTACAAACCCTAAGCCCCATCCAAAAATATCACTACATTCTAACAAAGAATCTCCATTTAAAACTACACTGTCCCTCATTGATTGCCACTCCTCTATGACAGCATTGTTGATTTGGTCAAGGTTGACCCAGTCAAAGTGATCCAGCCCCTTTCACACCAAGGGTGCTTCAATTAAGCTACCGAGATTTGTCTCTTTCACATTTTCCATTGATTTATTCATTGTTAAGGAGAATTTTAGACCTCCTGTTCCCTCTTATTCTTTAAAAAAATTAATAAAACAAAATTTAATATTCCAATTTTCTCATGAATAACTGGGAATATTACAGTCCTCTCTTCCCAAATGTTACTTTTCCTCAATCAATTGACAAGGTGATTGTTGCAACTCTTCTCCTCCTCCATTAGTGACACCAACATGTGATAAGATTCCCTCATAAGCTAAGTATTCACCAATCCATCCATCCATGAATTTTTCCTCCAAAGTTCTCATGAGATGCAAATAATCCATCCCATAAGGAGACAATAGTTCAAATGAAACAAACATGGTTTGCCCAATGTTCTCCCTGAAACATGTAGCATAGTGAACATGGAGAATCTCCATCCCATAGGGCACATACATACCTCCCATCCTCCCTCCATACATTCCCATAAAAATTATAAGTACATCATCAATTTATGGGATCAAAATTAAATACATACAAATAGAAGTTTGTGCATATGGAGGTGGGTCATATTCCCACATGTGGAACCAGTGCAGTAAATCTCCTGACTGCTTTAGATCATAATGTGGAACTGGTTTCCCCACCGCTTACTTGATGTCCAAGTCATATCACCATGGATGAAAATGTGAGATATGTTTCGTGCCTTAGTAATGCACCCACAATGATACAGTATCTCCCTTTGATCTCCAAGGGAGTGGCCATGTTAAGAAAATTTTGTGGCCCAAAGTTGGCCATGATGTTTATATGGTATAGTGATCCTCCTCAGAGCGATGGCCTACATAAACATAGTAAAATAATGCATATTTTCATCAAATAAAACATTAGGTACACAAGCATATATTTCACCAAAATTCCTCCTCAAACAAATGGAGTGGTGTATAGATCTATCTCCTCTCTCAAAAGGAGAAAGAGGTGGATGAATCAAATACTTTATAGAGTTATTTTGCATTCCAAACTCCACATAGTTCATGCATCTTTGAAAATGTGGATATAGTTCTCCTTCAAAGCCCTTCCAAGTGTAGCCTCTCATGATAATTTTGTAAAATCTCATGGAATATATGTGGCTGAAAAAGAACTCTTCATAAGCCCTTTGTAGTAACTTCTCCTTGAGATTGGAGGCTCTAGATATGAATATTATACCATGATAGTAGATGACTCCTTCTTGGAATGAATAACCCTCTTCATGTAGCTGGTCATCAAGTATCATGCATGTGGAAATATCCTTGGAATAATCTGCCAACAGTTGGGATTTCCAATATGGATCAATCTCCCATAGTGACAATGTTGATGATCTATCAAAAGGAATGTATGTCATATGGATGCTCTCTTCCTTGACATCTCCCGTGAAAAAAGTATATGATGGAAGGTCTCTATCTCCTCCTTGCTTCCCTTCTTGCATATGCACATGCTCAATTAAAGATTGAGGGTTTTGAAAGTTAGTCTCCCATGGGCATCTATCATCTATCTAATACTTCCTTAGTTCAATCCAAGCATGCATGTGTGGCCACAATCTTCCATCATATATGGAATATTTCTCTCTAAGTGAGATCATATTCTGAGTCTCCATATCCAAGGAATGTTCTCCTTTCCCCTTGATGGTGTCATCATCAAATCATACAGCACCTCCTCTCAGCGCAGTATGAGATGAGAGAGTGGATAATGGTGACAATGGAAGAATATCTCCCTCATTCTTGAGCTCCCCCAAGACTCTCAGTGCTATATTTTGGTCTTCTAATGCTTCCATCCTTCTTGGATCTATGAATGGAGCATCAATATGTGAGACATATTTCACCAAATTTAGATCAGGTGGTCTCCCATTGGTTTACCATAAGATAATGATGTCTCATGGGTCATCCTCATGTGCATAATAGATGGGATCATCATATCCCTACTTCCACTGACAAATTCATCTCTGTTTATTGTGTGGAAGTTTCATGACAATTGGGTATCACTCTTAATGATGCAAGAGTGCCTTTAATTGGAGCAATTGCTCCATCCTCACCTCCAAGTGGTGGTGGATCATCTCCACTATGCCAGCGTTGTGACCCCTCCCTTATTCTTCTTCTTCTTCCTCCTTTTCATCTGAGAAGACCTTTATGTAATGTGACTTTCTAGCTGCACATCTATTTCCAGATGCCCAAGCTTCTTGGAAAGTGATGCAAAGCTTCCTCCTCCTCAAGTCTCTCCGAAAATCATCATCAAGAGGTTTTTTATATTGGTTATCCTTTGAAGGAGGAACCTTCTCTTCTTTTCCCTTGGATGGAAAAGAGGGCTTATGCTAAAAAGTTTCCTTTTCTTTTGTCAAGGCATCTTGAAGGTCTCTAGACCTTTCAATGGCATCTTGTAGGGTAGTGGGCTTGGTAGAATTAACCAACCCATGAAGAGGTTCATCTAACCCATCAATGAACATGTACACCCTTCTTGCTGCAGATAAATTAGGAACCATAACAGAATGTCTTAAAAATTCAGAGATGTAAGCTTTTGCATTACTTGATTGTTTCAACTTTGCAAACCCCATGACTGGTGCATTAGGATCTCTTCTATCAGATATTTCCACCATCCTTCTAGTGAACTCTGAATAAGCAGTTACGTTGGCATGACCCAATGTAGACAAGCCATGGAACCATGAGTCATGTGATTCACCCTCAAGGTGTAGTGCTGTAATCATAATTGCCTCCATTTCTGGAAACTTGTTCAATTGAAAGTATATGTCAAGTTTTTCTACCCAAGATTTGGCAGTACACTTTGATGACCCAAAAAAATTGGGTAAAAATAATCTTCCCATAGTTTGATGTCGATCATGGTTCTAAATGAATCCACCACTTCTATGATGATGCCTTGTTATTCTATTGTCCTTTATTTGACAAAACTCTTGAAAACTCAAGTGATCCATGAATCTCTGAGTTTGAGATTCATACTCCATAAAATAGACTTCAAGGGATTCTTGCTCCTGAAACCCTTCATTTCCCACAGCAAAAAACGTAGGCATGGTAGAACGTTGGGAAACTTGTGGTTGATGCACTAGTTCATCATTCCAATGGTGAGACATGCCAAAGCCTTCACGATGATGAAATATTCTAGTGGATTCCTTAAATCTCTCCATTTTCATCTCCTTTATCTCTCTAGCAATTTCTTGCATGGCTCTAAGAAGGATCTTAGGGAACGCCTTCTCTTCATATTCACCTCCAGATAAAGGGGTTTTACCCTTGTCTTCTTTGTCATGTGTATAATCAAATTTCTGATGTATTCTTCTTTGGTATCTCCTCTCTTTATCAGTG
This sequence comes from Pinus albicaulis, assembly GCA_034641835.2. Taxonomy (NCBI): domain Eukaryota; kingdom Viridiplantae; phylum Streptophyta; class Pinopsida; order Pinales; family Pinaceae; genus Pinus; species Pinus albicaulis. Next base: position 677,930,650 of record CM076571.1, on the reverse strand, counting down.
AGAGGTTCTCCTTCTTCATATGACATATTTCTCTTAGAATCCATAAGTTGTGCCAACATTATGCTCCGATACCACTGTAATATTCCCAAATGGGCAAAGCAGGAATATAGTGCAAAATGTTGGAACAATGTTTCACATCATCGTTTAAAAAGCAAGAGGCCAATATGGAGACCTTTAATATGTTATTACAACATCAAAATTTACATAATGAATGGGCCATAATATGCATAACAAGAAATATAATCCTCCAATGAACAAAATCCCTCAATAAGAGGTTTCGCAATCATGTAGAAAATATGGAAGACCCTTACAACAATATTTTATTAGCTCTACTATAATAAATTATTGTAAATCAGATATAGAGCTTATTTGTGCCTAAAAATATAGATCTATATCATATCTGAGCACTATACAATCTCCTCTATAGAACCCCTCAAGGGTTTTCATTAAAAGACCAAGTACAAGATGTAGATATGAGATATAAGACTGCATAACTAATGAAAAATAAATATCTAGAAAGTGTGGCTGATCTGATATGATCAATAAAATATCCTCCTCCAATAGATCCTCAAAGTGAAAGGCAGATCCCCTTCACTAGAAAATTAGCTCTCCAAATGGTGTGCCAAACCACCCTGCAACTCCTCCTACATAAATAATGCAGATCTAGAAGTAAACTACGTTTTATGGATCAAAATACGGTCTTCAATATTTTCTTCCCAATGGGAAGGAAGCCTCCTCCACTGAAAACAAGCAATGAGATGGCCTAGATCTAGAGATCTAATCACCACTTGTAGCAACCTGGAAAAACAACCAAACCCTCAACATGATCTATGATGTAGTTGAAAGAAGAAGCTTGGCCTTAAGCTAGATAGTGGATAATGTAGTGCAAGAATCCTCCAATAGCTCCTCAATGGAAGAGGTGGGATTCCCAATCAGGAACACCCTATGCTAAACAACACTCTATCTCGGCTAAACAACAAGAGAAATATATATGTCTAAATAAACCATATATTCAGAAATATAATATACATGAACATACCTAAAAAATGGATGTCATCCTCTTCCTTTTATAAGTTATGAGCCTACAAACCCTAAGCCCCATCAAAAAATATCACTACATTCACACAAAGCATCTCCATCTAAAACTGCGTTGTCCCTGATTAATGGCCACTCCTCCATGACAATGTTGTTGATTTGGTCAAGGTTGACCCAATCAAAGTGATCCAACCCCTTTCACACCAAGGGTGCTTCAATTAAGTTTCCAAGATTTGTCTCTTTCACATTTCACATTGATTTATTCATTGTTAAGGATAATCTTGAACCTCCTTTTCCCTCTTATTGTTTAAACAAAGTAATAGAACAAAATTGAATATTCCAATTAGCTCATGACTAATTGGGAATATTACAAAACCCAACAAAATAAATAGTGTTCCAAGAAATATGTTCAAAGTCTCAAAAATCATAAAGACAATGCCCAATGCTATTATTTTCAATTCTATTTACCTTAAGTATTTTAAAGCGTACTAAATTTATTGGATGAAGGAAAAATATTAGGAATTACTTTGTTTCATAAATTTATTTTTCAATAGAAGGACATAAGGAGAAACATTTCCAAAGTATCATAGTTTAGATGAGTTAGAAGGTTATGAGGGTTGGTATTATGATAAATATTTTTAAAATGAGGTTTAATGTGGATTCACACACTTTTCTAAAGGATTTTTATGTTCTTCAACAATTCTAGTCCGACAAAGATAACAAATTCTTACAACCTATGATGTTTTAAAAATAGCTTAAAACTATATTTCATTAAGGAACTCTTGATTTAATATAATAATAATAATAATATAATTGTTGACATTATAGATAATCCAAACACAATTTTGATGTATGAGAGCCCTATGATACATACATAATCTTGGAAATAATTTCCAAGTGGGAGACATGAAGAGTCACTAGATAAATCTATAATTTCTTATAAAATATAAAATGAATAGGCACTTCCTTGTATATACACACCTTTTAGAAAATAAAATAATCGTCAAAATTTTGAGTTATTACTCAATTTGAGACCTTATAAAAGATAACATAATCCTGAAACTATTGAGTTATTCTTGAATTTGACATGATATCAAAGTTAAACATTTTCCAACAACTCAACTTTTGGTGTTTCACTCATGTTATGTTATGCCATTCCAGTCTCTTGTTTGTCAATGACTATACATTGGATTTTTATAGTTTAATCCATTGGGTTTATAATATAAATTCCTTGGGTTTATTAATCCCTTGGGATTTTTAATCCTTTGGGTTTATTAATCACGTTGTGACAAAGATTGTGACGATATGAAACTCAATCATGGTCAATCATGGTCAACCATGCTCTGATACTACAATGTGACAAGGACTATCCCAATATGAAAATAAACTATCGTCAACGATGGTCAACCATTTTTATTTTATAGTTTATAATATTTATATTAGGATTTATATACCTTGATTTTATAATACTAATCACCTAAGTTATTAATCTAAGGGTACAGATTCTAGAATTTAATATTATTCATAGGAATTATAATATTAGTCCTAGGGTTTAACATAGTCCCCTTGGATTTATAATCATGGTCAACCATGGTCCAACATCACATTGTGAAAAATATTATCATAGTATGAAAGTCAACCATGTTCAACTATTGTCAACCATGGTGAGTCATGGTCAACCATGGTCCAACATCACATTGTGACAAACATTACTTCAATATGAAACTCAACCATTGTCAAGCATCGTCGAACGTCACATTGTGGAAAATATTATTTCAATATGAAAATAAATCATGGTCAATCACGGTCAACCATGGTCCAACGTCACTTTGTGATGAAGATTGTCTCAATATGAAAATCAACCATGGTAAACCATGGTATATCATGGTAAACCATGTTCAACAATGGTCTAATGTTACATTGTGAAAAATATCGTTTCTCAAAATGAAAACCAACCATGGTCAATCATGGTCAACCATGTTCAACCATAATCAATAATCATGGTCGCATTGTCATGGAGATTGTCTCTTGGCCAACGATCTTGATATGGACAAACTAGTTTTGTTGTGATAGCTTCCTCATCAGTATAAAATAAAAGTGTGCTTAAGGATTGTCTCAAATAGCAAGTTTATGAAAATTTTTATGTGTCAAATTTATGTGGGTTTTATGAGTAATTCATAAAACCAACTTTGACAAAAAATCTTGACCCCTTTGATCCTGTTTGACCTTTTTTTTTTAATTTTCATGTTTGTAATAGCAGATAGTAGTCTCTAACCTTCTCATATGGAGTTGGTTTTTGATGAAACAAAGTTTGTCAGAATCAGGGTGACGAGAAATTCATAGTCATTCTAGCTTCAACCAATTTTGAGCACTTTGAATTTATAGCAAATTTTCATCCCCAATTCAGTTTCTGATCACTCCTTCCCACTCACAGGCTTTTGGACCTGCAAAATTTGTTTATCTCATGAGATTTTAATACTCTTCTCTTTTCCAAGTTCTATCAACTTGATTCTACTTGAAAAAAAATCTCCATGACAACCACATTGGTTCACTGACATGTCTTTCCATGCAAATGGCTTGGCACTTCAACCAATGTCCTCCTTTTGTTGCTGACCCAATCCAACACATGATGGTTGCTTGCTGACTGATTAAACACCTTGTTGTACCCAAAAAATCTTTTTTTCTTGGAAAGCTGATTGATGGCATTCCCATGGAGAATCGTGTTCCTCCTTTGCACACACATGCATTCAATGCAAGATTGACCTTGGAAACCACTTTTCAAAGGTAAGCCCATGTAATTTAACTACAACAATGGGTTCGAATATCAGTAATCAAAAGAAAAGAAATGACCATTATTTTTACCTCCACGGTTCCAAATTCCACCTATGGAAGAATGCATTCACCATCTCTTTCACTTCTTGGCATGAACACATCAAATGGTCTACAATGGTTGTTATTTTGGATGCAAAATTTCTTGGATCTTGTCCCTCTTTCCACTTCTTGATTCCATCATCCTCTAGTATTGACATGCTTCTCATCCCATGATTTGAGAATGAAGGCTAATCACGAGCCTCTCACTCAAGAGTGGACCTTCTAAAATCCTGAGACAACTTGTCACAAGAAAAACCATTAACTTGATAATCACATCATGCAATAAAAACAACTTGATGACCTCTTCCTTTTGCTCCTTCAAAGCAAAAAATGTCACATCCTGTGAACATCACCATGCATTCTTACATCTTGGTATACAAACCCACTAACCAAGCAAAACTTGAGAAAACATGTGTCTTCAAACAATTGAATCTCAGGTCAAACAAAAGCATGTACAACAACTTGATGATTCTTCTCCCAAAACAACAAGAATTTAACATATCATTAAACAATTTGTCAACATATCCCTTTCTTTCTTGGAGACTAAATCAACTCTTCCAATTTGATAATATATACATGTAACAATCAATCAACCAACAGAATTCTATCACTCATGCATGTTCAAGCACAATGGAACTATAAAAACTTCAACTGCTTACACACACAAACTCTCATGCATGTATACAATGCTCAACTCTCTCACAAGTACAATCACAAGTAAAATAATCCCATTGGTATGTATGAGTACTTGAAGAGTTGAAACGACCAAATTTGCTACAACAAAGTGAGTCAACATAGTCCACTTTCAAATGCCTTCCCAGAGTAGCACATGCAATATGCATTCTAGAAAAAAAGAAATTCATTCACATGCAAATTGAAACTACAAATTGCCTTCTTTGTTGCATCTAAGTGAGTTAACATTACTCTAATTTTCCAACATCTTGCTTCTTGGAATATGAAACATATTTTGAAGATAAAATAAAAGAATTTAGATAACAAGGTACACATGAATAAGGCAATATTTTCATCAATTCCGAAAATAAACACAAGGCCTTAGTAGGTTAAGAAATATAACAATCACTTTCCAAATCACTTCAATGACGCTTCTTTCAATTTCATTTCATCATGTGTGTCATCCTGACCCATATCAATTATGGAATCCTCCTTTCCATTCTTATCAATATCTATTTCAATGTTCTTCAATTTTCATGGATGAATTGTTGGATTTAAAGTACAACACTTTTCTACAAGGTCACTCTGCTAATGGCAATGAGTGAAAAATAATTACATATTATTTTCAACATGGTTTTCATTTTCGATTAGAACTTTGGCTATCTATATATTTTGTTTAGAAAGTTTCATGTGTATGGAAATCTTCTTCCAACACCTCGAAATAGTATGGTTATTCAAACCACAAAAGGAACTTGTAAATTTTTTCCAAATCTTATGTGAGCATTTTCCATGTTTATCATAGTGAAAAGAAACTTTATTAAAGGAATATGTATACCTTTCACATTCACCTTTGTCACCTTATGGAGGATTTTAATATGATGAGCTAGTGGCTCAATTTGGAATACTAAGAATGGCTTCAATGGCTTTAGAGCTTTCAACATCATCTTGTTTGCCATTTATATTAGTTGCATGCTTATGAGAATAATCTTGCAAAGCAGGTGTAAAAATTTTTCATTCATCATGAACAAAAACTTCACAAGCTTGAGGTAATGAACATGTAATGAAAGTTTTTCTTGGAAAACCTTCATGTGCGTCCTTGTCTTTGGATAAATCTCCATCATGTTGCCCATAACCAAGATCCAAATACCAAGGCCTTCCCTCAACAACAATTGGCTCAACCATGCCTTGTGCATGTTTGTACAACACTTTATCTTCATTTCCCATATTCATCAATAATTTAGACACTATTCCTCTAGCGCGTCTTTCAAAAACACCAAAACATTGATTTTGAGAGGAAATTGAAGATAAAATTTACTTGCATACCATTATTTTCATGCACACACTTGGCTAGGGCTTTATTTACAATATGGAGTTGAGTCTCCATCTCATGAATATTTTCAAGAATATCTTGCTTCTCCTCCTTCATGGCCATCAAATTCTCTTGAAGTATAGTGCTCTCCTTCCTATCTTCAAACATCTTTTGCACCATATCTCTTATGATGAAGAGCTTCTGCAAAAAATCTTAATAAAAGAGTCTCGCTAAGGAAGATTGATTAGAAACATCACTTGATGAAGCTTCCATCACACTTGTAATGCATAAAAATATTCTCTGTTGTAATTTAAGAGTCGAGTCCTCAATCTTGACATTATCCTAAAGAGAGGAGATACATGTAAACTTGCACACAGTTAAATTATCCTTGCACAAATACAAAAAAAAATAGCTAATTCTCTAGCTAACCTTGGCAAACCCTGAGATAAACTTGGGCTAAAATGAGATAAATTGTGCTATGATACCAACTTTGATCTAAATATGGACAAAATAGTTTTGTTGTGCTAGCTTCCTCATCAGTATAAAATGAAAGTGTGCTTAAGGATTGTCTCAAATAACCAATTTATGAGAGGGTTTATGTGTCAAATTTGTGTTTATTTTATGAGTAATTGATGAGTTAAATTAGATTTAAAAACACATACATGGAAAGTAAATTGTAGATAAATAATATACAACAAGCACATTACATAGTGCTGATAAAGGAGTTCACCCCTCTTAGGCTACATCTCCTTGGACCTGCTTCAATGGCTTTGCCCTCTTTAGATTAATGGTCAATTATCTGATTACATACACCGACAATGCTCCAATATATTCTCAACCTCCTCCAATCGATTTAAAAGACCCAAAAACCCATAAGTAGCCTCTTCTCGCTCTTCAAATGTTTTTTAAGTGAAGTATACATGACCCCCTCTCCTGGTGGCCCTTAGAATATTTAATCTTCAATGTGGAAAAATAACTTCTAGAAGTGCTCCTATGCCTCCGAAACCTACCCCAAACTACCCAAAGCATCCAAATATGCTACGATAGACCCTTTATGAGTCCAATTTGGTTGAATAATGCTCCAGATATGGTTTCCTCAATTTTGGCTTAGGAAACCCCTCCAAAACTTGAGTAACTCCAGTCAATTCCAACAAAACTAGAGATCACACTGAATTTCGTCGTCTCTACAAACTTAAACCACATTTAAGTTTTATATAAGCGTATATTAATTAATTTTTAAGCACACTTTAGATGGTGATTAGGCGCTAATTTAGTCATTAACAATATCCCTTCGACGTGGTCATGAGCCAAAGGTTCCGTGGACTAGGGGTTAGCCCTTCGGAGTTGGCCCCTGCTTACCCCTGCTACATACCAATTTTACTTCAATTATATGTGGACAACATAGTGTTTTAATAAAAATTATGTAGGAGAGTTGGTACATGTGTTCTATGTTGCGGGCGAGGTCGCGGGGTTGACCCAGACCTTTTTCGGTCCTCGGACATAAAATTTTGATCGACCAAACAACATGATTAAACCTTTGATTTAGCCCCATTTTGACCTTTGGGAGGGGCACATGGTGGCCTCTAGGCTAGCCACATGTCAACACATCATTGTTCCCCCAACATCCAATAAAATTTCCATGTAGTCCAGAAATTTGGGCCAACCAAAAGCTGACAAGTGTCATCACACCATTAGCTAGAGGAAAACCAACTTTGACCAAAACATTTCTCCACTTTGACCATGTTTGACCTTTTTTTTCAAATTCGTTTATTTGGCCAAGAAGAAAACAGGCTCTAACTTTCTCCTACGAAGTCAGTTTGTGATGAAACAAAGTGCGTCAAAATTAGGGCGACGATCACTTCGTGGTCATTCTAGTTTTGAGCGATTCTGAGCACTTTGAGTTTTTTAGCAAACTTTTGCGCCCAATTTAGTTTTTTATCAGTCCAACTTCACATTATGGCAACAAGGTTCATCCATGATCAATAATGGTCCAATGTCGCATTGTGACAAAGATTGTATCAATATGAAAATCAACGATGGGCAACCATGGTCCAATGTTGCATTGTGACAAATATTATGTTAATATGAAAATTGATGACGGTCTATAATGGTCAACCATGTTTATTTTAAGGTTTACAATATTTATCTTATGGTTTATATATGTTGGGTTCATAATATTAAACCTTTGGGTTTAATATTATTCTCTTGGGTTTATAATCCCTCTTAGTCTTAGTATTTATCCCTTGTGTTTATTAGTCTGTTGAGTTTATAATATCAATCCCTTGAGTTTATTAACATAAGGGAACCTCATATTCCTAGGGTGTAATAGTATTCATAGGATTTACAATATTAGCCCTAGGTTTTAATATGAATCATATGGGTTTATAACAATGGTCAACCATGGTCAACGATGGTCCATCATCACATTGTGACAAATATTGTCTTAATTTTAAAATAAATCATGATCGACCATGGTCCAATGTTGCATTGTGACAAGGATTATCTCAATATGAAAATCAATGATAGTCAACCGTTTTTTATTTTAGGGTTTATAATATTTATCTTAGGGTCTATATGCCTTGGGTTTATAATATTTATCCCTTAGGTTTAATAATCTACTGTTTCATATTCCTAGGGTATATTATTCATAGTTTTTATAATATTAATCTTAGGGTTTAATATAAATCCATTAGGTTTATAATCATGGTCAACCATGGTAAAACATCACATTGTGACGAAGATTGTCTCTTGGTCCAATATCACATTATGACAACCATGGTGATCCATGGTCACCCATGGCCAACCATCGTCAACCATGGTCCAACATCGCATTTTGACAAAGATTGTGCCAATATGAAAATCAACAATGTTTATTTTAGGGTTTATAATATTTATCTTATGGTTTACATACCAAGGGTCTAATATTATTCCCTTGGGTTTTTGGTATTAATACCTTGAATTTATTAGTCCCTTGGGTTTATAATATCAATCCCTTAGGTTTATTAATGTAAGGGTTCATATTACTAGGGTATAATATTATTCGTGGTGTTTATAATATTAATCCTAAGGTTTAATATAAATCCCTTGGGTTTATAACCATGGCCAACCATCGTCAAAAATGGTCTAACATGAAATTGTGACAAATATTGTCTCAACATGAAAATCAACCATGTTTAACCATCATCAACAATCATCAACCATGATTAACCATGATCCAATGTCACAATGTGACAAAGATTGACCCAATATGAAAATCAACCATGGACAACCATGTTCAACCATGTTAAATAATTTCCAACCATGGTCTACCATGGTAAAGTCTCGCATTGACAAATATGATCTCATATGAAAATGAGTCATTTTCAACCATGGTCAATCATGGTCAACCAGGGTAAACCAAGGTTAATCATGGTTAATATGAAAATCAAGCATGGTCAATCATGGTCAATAATGGTCGAATGTCACATTGTGACAAAGATTGTCTCAATATGAAAATCAATAATAGTCAACCATTGTCAACCATGGTAAACCATATTCAATCATTACCAATGACAGTTAAGCTTGTTCAACCATGGTTTTGCATTGCACTGTCACAAAGATTGTCTCAAAAAGAAAATCGACCATGGTCAATCATATTCAATGATCCTCAATAACCATGATCACACTATTGTGCTCAAAATAAGTCACTAAATCCATATTTCTTGAGAAGAAACCAGTTTTAAATTTTAAAAGGAACTCATCGAAAACTAAAAAGGAAATCTTCTAATGTTATTCAAATGTATCACACATGAAAAATTATAATGCAATAAACCATTATTGCATGGAAAGAAACTATGATTACTTCTAAAATTTAACCATTAAAAAAGGAAGATGAACCTACATTAAATGATGAAAGAAAAACTATATAACCATCTATTATTAATAACAATATGAAATTCTCACAATACTACATAATTTAACACAGTGAAAAAGTACACTGAAACTACATCAAATGATAAAAATCAAAGCCATGCAAAACATAAACAAAATAGAACCTTCTCTATTTTTAGGGGCCCTCCACAAACATACGGTTTCGAAAATCTATCCCAACACTAGCTATGCATTGAATCTCCAAAATAGTTCTTCATTAAATCAAGGAATAAAATAGATTCTTTATGATTTCACAGTCGCATCATAATTGGCACTATGAATACATTTGATGGTATTGTATTTATAAAATTGTATTCACTAATTTATTTGAGGCTTTTACATCTATTTGGAATAATGAATTAAACCTTTAATACATAATAATATTGCATTGCTTCACGATTTTTTATTTAGAAAAGAAAATCATGAAGCACGATTTCTTCGAACTCCTCACTCACTTTTCCAACATTTGGTTGAAATTTCTTTTGACTGCGCATTTGGGAGAGTTCATACTTGATTTGGGTTAGATGGATAGGATGAAATCCATGAGAGGATCATTCCCACCTGTCTGCATAGTTTGCATCTCAGTTGGCACCTTACAACCCATCGAACCATGGCGGTGGCTATAGAAATGTGGATTAACTGAACAATTGCGTTAATTATGTAGCTAATACGAATTTTAATATACAATAAGGAAAATTACCAAATGTGAAATATAGGTCATTAAAATACCTTACAAACTCAAAATATTGTAATTTAACACTTCTTTGAGATGATGGTGATGACAAAATGGAGGAAAGATAAGAGAAAATAAGTGTCAAAATGAGGCAATCATGAGGCTCTACATTCCCCCAAGATGAGGTCATTGCATTTCCTCATGCAAAAAATAAATTTGATGGTCCTTGACATGCTACTACATATGCCCTAAAAATTACTCTAAAATATCCAAATTTAACTTCTTTGCCTTTTTTCTAGCCACAACCATCATTGGCTTTCTCATCAGGATTTTGTACTTCAAATTGATGTCTCTTCTTTTCATATTTTTATTATTTTTCTTTAAATTTTTGTTTTTCTTGTACCATAAGCCCAAATACAAAAGGATATTATCATTTTTAGCTTTCTCAATCTTGCTCTGCAACTTTAAGGCTTCATGGTCCTGTTTTATATGTCTGTTTAGTATATGTAGCTCAAAAATCTCTTGTCTTAAGGTGTTCTCAACTGGAGGTTTTTTGGGACTATGAGGATGAGATTCTTCCCTCTTATCTAAGATTGATGTCTTCCCCGTATCTATCCTCTCCAAGGATTCAATGTAGTAATAAATTTCTTGTTGTATAGGATCAATTTTTCGGGTCCTTAGTCCTCGAATATGAGTAGGCGAAACAACAGTGGGTGATAAAACCCAAGGTTCATCTTCTAAGTCAACAAATTCTTTATCCTTCGGATATCATTTTTTACTATTTGGCTAAGGCTAGTACTTTGTCTTACTGATGGAGGAGGGTTTTGAATTTTTTCCCTTTTCTTCCTTACCTTGGAACCCTCTATTTTTGTGGATGTATCATTTTCTTTGTGTTGTATTCCTTCTTCTTAATAGTTGGATTCTTAATTTTTCCTACAATTTCTGTAATGGGAATCTCATCTTTTGACTATTCCTATCGTGGTTGCTCTTCAATTTCAACAAAGTTTTAAATTTTTATTTTCCTCCCCCTTTTTTCTTTGCTACTTCTGGATTTTTCTTGGTCTCCTTCTTTGAAATGATTCTGAATTAGGAAATTTTCCAAAGTATCCCCTATACTTTTAAGGTGAAATTCAATGAGAATTTTAATAAACCCATGATGATACATTGTGTTGCCTATAAACTAGATTCTCCTTTGAACATTTCCTGACAGTTTTCTTTAGCTATTCAACAAGAAGTATGGAAGATTTAACTCACTTCCTTAAAGAAAATTCATCAACAGTATAACATGATAAAAGAACATGCATCGAAACCTTCCCTCACAACTGACAAAATTTTGAATTATTAATAGAAAAGTCCTCCATTTTCCTTTAAGTGTTGTGCTAGGTATCCCATTTTTAAATATGGCGGTATCCATACCTATATATTTCAGGAAGCCTTTCGATTCTTCACCTTCAATTCCTCTATTTTCAAACCACCTCTCTCTAGTTTTTGGTAGTTCGATGGTTTCTGTAATTAAATCCTCTGTTATTGCAAATTTTACATCTCTGATTTTGACTTTCATCCAATTGAAAGCTCTAGAAAATGACTTAGTTAAATCCTTATTAAAACCTTTGAACTTCTCCACGAAACTGAGCCACTCTACTTTCTACTGTACCTTTTTCACTTGTGGGTAACCTTCCATGAACTTCCTTCCTTCTAGTTTTGTCCTCAATATTACTCCCATGACTTGAGAAGTTTTGCCTCAAGACTGCCTCTTTCACAGGGTGTGAGTGAGGGTTTTGGTTGATGGTGTGAATGAGATCTTCAAAATGAACTAGAGCATGAGTGAGTGAGGGCTTTAGAATTAACAAGATTGTGAGTGAGGTCGAGAATAAATAATCGTTAGAGTATAAGTTGGGTGATTTTAACAATGAAATCAGGATTTGATGTTAGAGTTTCAACGTAATGATGAGGAGCAAATGGTGGATTTTATATGTGATTTGATTTGACATGATCGGCTCTTATCCATAATTCTTTTGAATTGATTCTATATAATTCCGATATAATCCATATTCTAATGTTTAAATCCTTATTATTAAATTAATTTTTTTCATTTTCATACCTTTAATTTATGTTTCTAACCCTTGGTTATTTATTCTTGCATTTTCTTTAGGTTCTCTTAGCGAGTTCTCCAATTTCTTTAGTCAAAGAGGAGATTTTCGAATATTATCTGCATAAATACATCAGAGTTGCAAGATATCAATAATTTTGTAGCTATTTTTATTCTTTAAAAATAAAGGGGTACAAATAAAATGGGAATTTAGAAGAGGAATAAAGAAAATTTAAGGTGGAAATTTTTTTGGTTTTCATCGTAGATTTTTTGTATAAACATGCCAACAATTCTTGGTTTCCATGCTTATACATTTATTTATTTTTATATATTTTTATTATATATATATATATATATATATATATATAATAAAAGAATTCTTCCAAGATTCATAAGAAGAAGGATTCTTCTTAACCAACTTTAGATCTAAATTGTATTAAAAAATATTAACAAATTCCTCCTTTGTCAATGGCTTAAGATAGATTCTCAGTGGATGTCTGTTTACAATGACATGAATTTTTTCTTCATTAATGGTTTTGATCCTGACTACTCCATTATCAAAGACACTCTTAATCTCATAAGGCCCAAGAGAGTGAGTTTTAAATTTCCCTTGAAAATCCTTGAACTTCGAATGAAAGAGTACTGTCAAATGCTCTACTTGAAATTTTATTTCTTTATCATGCCATCTGGATCTTTTTTGCTGAACTAGGCTGGTATTTTGAATAACATCTTATCTTATTTCATCAATCTCATTGAGTTGTTCCATGCTATGCTTTTGTGCTTTTGACGAGTCAAATCCCAACTTAACTGTTGTCTTGAAAGTTTTTATTTGGAACTCAATTGGAAATAGGACTTTCTTCCCATAAATAAGTTCATAGGGACTGTGCCCTGTTGCGCTTCTCCATGTGGTGCAGTAGGTCCATAAAGCTTCTAGAAGCTTTTCTACCCAATCCCTTCTATGAAAATGTATAGTCTTGGTAAGGATTTATTCAATCACTTTGTTAGTAGATTCTACTTATCCATTTTGTTCTGGATGATATGGAGTAGACTTTATATGCTTGATTTTGTATTCTTCCACTATCTTTTTCACAATTTTTAATGTAAATTGAGTACCTTGATCTATCACAATTTCCCTTGGGACACCAAAATGAGTAAAAATATCCTCAAAAACAAATGAAACTACAACATTTTGAGTAGGAAAAGAAAGTTCTTTAAATTATACCCATTTAGTCACATAATCAGTGCATACAATAATATACCTCTTTTCTCTTGATGGTGGATTGATTGGTCTGACAAAATTTAGAGCCCATTTTTCAAAAGGTTCAACAAGTACTTGAGGTTGTAAAGGCATTTCATCTAAAGGAACAAGTTTTCCATTCTTTGACAAATATCACATCTCTTAACATATTCTTTGGCATCCTTAAAAATGGAAGACCAATAATATCCTAAGAGAAGGAATTTGTAAGAAGTTATTTTATCAGTGAAGTTTCCTCCACATAGTTCATCATGACATGCTTTTAGTATCTCAGCTATTCATGTTCTCTTACACATCTTCGGATGATGAGATCTAGACCTGTCTTGTACAATTCTTCATTTATCCATGAATATTGTGCACTCATTTGAATTATATTTCTCTTTTCTCCAGGAAACAAATTTGATGGTAAATTCCATGTGGCCAAATAGTTAGAAATATCTAAAAACCATGGAGATTTAGTAGATATTTCAAAAATACATTCATTAGGAAAACTATCTTCTACAAGTATATCGTTATTATAATTTTGAATTGAAGATAAAGAGTCAGCAACCAAGTTTTTTTTTCTAGGTTGATCTAAAATGGTGATATTGAATTCATGTTATAATAATAAGCATCTTGTGATTATGTCATTATTAATTTATTTATTCATTAAATATCTAATAGCAGAATGATCCCCGTGAATGAAAGTTTCATAGCCAGGGATGTAATGTTATAATTTTTTAATGGCATGGACAACCAATAAAAACTCCTTTTCATTAAAAGTATAATTTAACTCTGCAGGAGTGAAATTTTTACTTTTATAGTAAATGGCATGAGTCTAGTATTTTTGTCCCAATACAGCTCCTAGAGTTGTATCCGAGGCACCAATTAAAATATGGAAAGGTAATTTCCAGGTTGGTCCTCTTAGGATGGGTGCTTCATAAATATTTTCTTTCACAGTTTCAAAGGCTTTTTGACAATCATGATTCCAACTAAATTCAAAATATTTTGTAATCAACTTGAAGAGTGGAGATGCAATTTTTCTAAATTTTTCTATAAATATACTATAGTATCCAGTGAAACCATGAATACTCCTAACATCATTTTGACAAGTTAGAACTGCTAATTTTGAAATAAATTCTACTTTATATGAGTCTACCTTAATTAGACTTCCTGAAATATTGTGTCCTAAAAAAATCCCTTCAGTAAACATCATAAAACATTTTTCATGACTTAGTGAGAGACAGTCTTCGTTACATCTTATGAGAATTTTTTCCAAATTTTTAAGGGCTTCTTCAAAAGAATTTCCATATACTGTAAAATCATCCATATACACTTCCACACAATCATGAATTATATCAAAGAAAATACTCAATACTTCTCTTTGGAATGTTGTTGGTTCATTTCATAATCCAAAGGGAAGTAATAATAGGTTCCCCTTGGAAAAGTAAAAGTAGTTTTGTCTTGATTTTCTAGTGCTACCTAAATTTGATTATATCCACTAAAACCATCCAAAAAATGAAAATTATTTCTTACCTGCTAATGTATCTAAAAATTGATCTATGAAAGGAAGTGGAAAATGATCTTTTAAAGTAGTCTTATTCAGCTTCCTATAATCAATACATGCTCTCCATTTTCCATTCGTTTTCAGGATAGTTACTAAAGGTGAAACACATAGCCTGCCTGATATTGGATAAATAAAATTGAAATTCAATAGTTTCTCTTGTTCCTCAACAATTTCCCTCAAGTTTGGATTCATTATTCTCTGAGGCACTCATATTTGTTTGACATTTTATTCAATATATATGTGATGCATGCACGTTTTAGGATTTATTCCTTTCATGTCAGTGTATTCCCATGCATATGTAGAAAAATGTTTTTGTAATGTTTCCATCAATTTACTCTTTTGAAATTCTTCCAGATTTGTATTTACATTTAAATTTTTCCCTGGAAAAATTTATATTGAATAGTTTCCAAACTCTTCCATGTAATATAAAGACATTTGTTTGGATGATAGATATTCAATATTGCGTTGTTCCTGAAAATTTTTACTAGTATCACATTGTGAAGATAATTCATTTTTTATATTGAATTTAAAATTGATCTTCTTCATTGATTTGTGAGATAGTTAAAATAGGTTGTATATCATCATCATTAATCCATTCTTCATTTTCTACCTCTATCATTTTTTTTGAAGGTGGATATAATGTGAATTTCCTCATTGAAATTTCATTAGAGATAGACATATCACCATATCTATAGATGATAAAAGCATATGTTGTAGCTAACCAAGGTATTCCTAAGATTAATGGATGTCCTCCTGAGTTATTCTTGGGTGTTGATATCATAAAATCAACTAGATATTCCCCAAAATATAAGGACACATGAATGTTTTCTAATACACCATTAGGTTTAATTACAAACCTATCTTCTAGTTGTAACAATGTTGGTGTATATTCGAGATTTGGAAGCCTTAGCTAAGCCATGGTTTGTTTCCTCATAATCTTTATGGATTCTCCTAATTCAATCCGTGTGTTTTAAATTTCGACACCATTGATATGCGTTTTCACAATGGGACTTCCCGAATCTAAATATTGTTTTATTGTTGTTTTTTGCATCATGATATCGGAAATTTTTCCAACTAACTATATTATTTTGAATTATTTTCTTATTCTTCCCAGTTTCTTTATACTTAACTACCTTATTGTATTTTCAAGGATTGGAATTTATTTGATAGCTTGTAGAAAAGGGATTTTTATGTAGACATTCTTCAACTCATCAACATCAACATCGTGATCTATTTTTCCACCCCTTTATCAATTTGTAATCTTTCATAGAAAGTTGGTTTTGAGAAAGATATTGAAGGTTGTTCTGTAATGGGAGTTGAGATGATTGGAGTATAATGTGTAAGAGTGATTTTTTTTTAAGATTTTCTTTCTGATGAAGAGATTTCTCTTCTTCAGAATAACTATTTTCTATTAAGGATTTTCATTTTGATGACGAGATGTCCCGTCATTAGAATTATCATCCTTTTGTTTTTCCTGAATAACAAAAGATGGTGATTTATTTTCTAATATTGTACCAGATCTAAGTTGGACATTATTAGAATATAATTGAGTTATCATATAAGTCTGAAAATTTTGTCTCTCCATGTTGTAAACTTGTTGTGCATTTTTAGTGTTTGGGTTTCGAAGTGGTTGAGAAGGCAATTGATTTGGTCGCTATGGAAATGGTAATGAGAGTTGTGGATTTTTATTTTTGAGGAAAGGTTGAATGGGCTGAGGAAAATGTTGTGGTGGGAAGTTTGGACAAGGTTGTGGATACTAGTAATATTGAGCATATCTACCATAAGGATTTTTACATCCTTGGGTCCAAGGTTAGGATTGAGACCAAGGCTGCCATGGCATTGGTGTGGTCCAGTTGTTTTGTGGGGGTTGAGTATATATTTGAATTTTGAAACCTTGAGTTTGTGATCTCTGCCACGGTCTTATAGAAAAAAATAAAATAGGATCTACTTGTTTTGGAACCATTTCCTATTGGTAAACAAATTTAAGACATGGAATTGAAGGACAATTATTTTTTTTCATGTTTTTTTATACATATAACACATGTTTTGACACTTTTCAAATCAAGAGAGCATTCTCTTAAATCATGTTTATTTCTGCACTTGGGACAAAAGATAGATAAGGCATCACTTTCAACTCTTTGCTTGTTTTTTAATTTCAAGGTGTATATTTGTTTGCTTAGACTCCTAAAATATTTGTTCTAAATTCATCAAGAAAATTTCCTATTTCGACCCTACTTACTGTTCTAGCTGCAGATTTATTAATTCTAGAGAGAACATGATCTCTTGAATTCTTTCCAACTCTTGACTTACCTCTTGAAAGATGTATGCATAATTCCAAAATATCAGGTAATGATAACTAAGAAATGTCTCCGTTTACCATCATGTTAAGTATATATATCCATTAATCTCTAATGACCTTCCACATGTGATTTTTCAAGGTATATTCATCCAAATTTTCCATTTTAGCCCTTTTAAGATTATAACTGTATCCTTCAATTAAATACTCAAGATTCTCATATTCTCTCTGCATTATTTTAAAAACTTCATCTTTTATATTATGAGGCATGCACTAACCCTTGTGATGGGCCTCTAAATTAGAAAAAATTAATGCCCATATAACCTTTCTTAGGCCCATCTACCTTCCTTACGCACATGAAAATATATATTAAATCTCTCCTTCTGCACTTAATCATGTTTTATTATGATTTAATATGTTCTTAGGAAGGTTTAAAGGTAATTGTATATTTGTGCCCAATACTGGTTATTTTTGTAGAATATTCTGAGAGTATTGGGAAGATTATGCAAATTTGGAGAAGGAGATAATTTAGGTATTTTCTCCCTGCCACCTCAAGATCAATATTGAAGAATAAATGAGAAAAATTCCAGGAAATTAGGGAGAAATATTGGAGGGATTCAAGGGGTTTTTCCACCCTCCTTAGCTATCAAAGGAAGCCAAGAAAACTATAGATGAAGTGCACTCAATATATGGTTTACTTGGAATCAACTAGAATCAATCACTATTTTCTAGGGAGTTGTTGGTAGCTATCCTTGAGGATAAATAAAGTTGATCAAGAGCTAATTAGGGCCAATTTCTGGTCCACTTGATGCTATATGATTCCATTTCAATTCCATTTATATTCCATTCCATCCCATGCCATTATTTTCCATTCTATTAGGTTTTTTCGGTTTAAGACCTTTGGGATGTAATAAGACTGTATTTTTGTAGTGCAATGAGTAGTCAGATGTTATTTTACTGATCTATTTTCATGGAGCGAGGCTCGTGGGTCATGGCCCAATCCATGTGCCTCAACTTCTCTGCTTTTTGCATTATTTTATTTTTGTCATTTAGCTAGTTTTATTTCTGATATTTTCATTTTTGTTTTAGTTTAATTCTAGTTTTCTTTTGCTGTAGACTTAATCTACTTATATAGTGGTAGAACAGTTGATAAAATCCATAAATTTGTGAGGCCAACCTTCCCCTCTCAACTCTGTCAATAGAGCTCGAGGAGGGTAGACCTTTCCTAATACACCAAAAATGCTGTCTATCTTATGATTTATTTGAAATATATTAGATCAGTTCCTATATTTTCATGAACATATTGTCTGTCTTTCTTGCATAAATAGGTAGGTTGATTGCAGGAATGGGAAACATAGCCCATAAGAAGTTATCCAACACCTCCCACTTCATCTTCTATCTCCCTTCCATCTCTGCCGTTATGCTCTGGTAATCTATGTTAGGCCCCTATGCATAGTGGTTATACCTTATATTCCTTCCTTTTCTCTTATCGAAGCTACCGCACCCGTTTATTCTTGAAAGCTCCCCCAAAACCTTAAAGTTCACCTTCTATCCCTTCTTTTTTATTTGTGCATCTATCACAACCATTTTAACTTGAAAACCGTCGAAGCACTTTAAAGTTTGACCTCCACTCTTTTATTTTAGAATTTATTGCTTATCACATCTCGCATACGATAGATCCTCCCTCTCTCCTTTCTTTTATGGCTCCTAATTACAATTGCGATAACCTTTACGCCCTATCACTACCTCGTATTATCGAAAATATCGAAAAACGTTAAATTCTAACCCTTTTTTGTTCATTTCACTTATGAGGTCTATCATTTCCAAAAACTATTTGCAGAATCACAAATAAAAAATTCCTATCATCCGTGTTAATTTTATTTGCTCCCGAAACTCCAATTGTGAGATCGCTATCATACTCCTCTACCTACCTTACCACCATGTCATCTATTTGTAGTCGCTAATCACAAAACTCACCTACACCTCACTGGCTCCTAACCCCTGATTGTAAAATATCGCATTCGCATTTCGATACCACACTGAATTATTGAATTATATTATCCCAATCGAATTTTGGTACTGCACCACAATATCACATATCGCATTCCACATCCGCCACTCGATAGTGCATCTGCCACTCCACCAGTTTTGCAATATTGCGATTGCGATATCACATTTCGCATTCGACATCCCAATCACAATTACACCATCACAAATTTGGAAGCTCCCCACTCTAAAGGAAATTTTTGATATGATAAGGTTTTAATAAAGTGGGACCACTTATTCACCTTCAAGCTTTTCCCTCATGTATTTAAGCCTTCCATTAGCATCCTTACCCCTTTCTTCCCCAAGTTTCTAAACAACACATTTTCAAGTTTAGTTACTTTATACATAGTTGCGTGAATAAAAACATGGTAGATAGAGCATTGGATAAGTAGAAGTGTGTTTAGCCATTTGGCCAGCTAAGTTTCATTAGAATTAGTTTCCTTTCTGTCATTTCCTTTCAACACTTTAGATTATTTCCCTTCTTATCATTTCTTTTCATCAATTTAAATTAGTTTCCTTTCTGCCATTTATTTTCAAAAAGTTCCTTTCCTATCATTTCTTTTTAGAAATTTAATTTAGTTTCCTTTATGTCATTTAATTTCTGCAATTTATTTTAGTTTCAATGAAGTGTGACAAAATTCACCGAGAAACCCTATAAGCAGCACCCTTTCATAGAGAAGAATGAGATAACATGAGTATAATGAATCTACTGTGTATATATCACTATCACCTCCAATTTTAAATGAAACCCGGGTTGATAAAGTAAAGTACGATAGCCCCTGGGAGTTGCAGCACTCTTGGTGCAATACCAGGGCTCATCACCTTGTATTTCATTAATAATTCATTTTTCATCTCTTCCAATTTTCTAATAGAGTTTGTTATTAATCCCATGATCCATTTCAATGCCAAATCTTAAGGGTTTCTAGAAAAAAATCCAATTTTTGAGAATCGAGTAAGTAATCATATGATCTACATTAAACTTCGAACTAAAAATTAAATGTTTCAGGATGCTCACTTCATAATCCATTTAATTTAGGAAGGACAGAGGGTGAAATATTTTTCATAGTTGTAGTAGTATCCTTATCGAGAATTGGAAATCCCACAGGATCTCATTCTCCTCTACCTCCCCTACATCCACCTCTTCCTCTATCTCCACCTCCACCTCCAATCCTAGGTCCACCTCGTCCAATTACTAAATGTTCATCATTTACGTTTTTCCCATTTCCCATCCATTGTAGATTCTTGAGAACTTATATAAGATTCCAAGATTTGGATTTTTATTTCCTCTTCTAATTCTTCTAGTTCCTCTATCAGTGGTGTATTAAAGAACACTTTTTCTTCCTCTTCCTAACAAGGGATATCTAGTTCCTGAGCTAAAAAAATTTCTCCATTAAAGGTTAGGAAAATTACTCCTTTTGTTGGGGATGTGGGATCTTTTTGTTACACAACTACTTTAGTTGATGAAGTTGTTGAATCCCTAGGTTGAATTTTTCATCTTAATACCTCAAGAAGTCTATGTCTACCTACCAAGAATGGTATGTGAGTTTGGGTGGACGGTGTGGAACTACGAGGTCATTATAGGGAGAGCGAAGTTGTTGGAATTAATCTTATACCCCTAGCTACGAATCTACACCTATAATCTATTTCTCCATGCATATCAATTTTCCATTTTTTATGGATTTTTTTTAACAAAAAATAAAAGGCTCCTATTTACACTTCCCCAACAATGACGCCAAAGTGTTTAGTCAATTTAATATTCTTAAATTGCTATCATAAATTATCAACTAGAGTTGGTAATACTGTGAAGTGAAAGTGCACTATATATGCTAGAAATATTTGTAACATAATTTATTATGGTGATTTTATTTCTGGAGGTTGCCTCTAAAGATTTTTTTATTTTGTATGTCCTTAATGAAATTGATGAATTCAATCACAACTAAGTTCTAATTAAAATCAAAGATTAAATTAAGTTCTAAATCGACTAAGTTTTTAAGAACTATAACAATTTTTTCTTTATCTTATGGAGAATTCCTAACTGATGTATCTGTTAGTATATAATAATTCTTAGAATCTAATGTAAGAAAATAAAAATTTAGGAAAAGAAGAAATTATGATATTTTTATGTTCTTTTAGAAATGAAATTTTATGCAAATGAAGCTAAGAAATGATATGATTGTGTCACTATAAAAAATACTCGTTAAAATAGAAAGAAATCATACTATTATGCTCAAAATAAATCACTAAATCAATATTGCTCGAAAATAAAACACTTTGAAATTTTAAAAGGAACTCATTGAAAAATGAAAAGAAATCCTCTAATGTTCTTCAAATGTATCACACAGGAAAAAATAATCTACAATAAATCATTGTTGAATGGAAACAAACTATGATTACTTATTCAATTTAACCATTCTGAAAGGAAGATGAACCTACATCAAATGACAAAAAATAAAACTATATAAGCATCTATTCCAAATAAAAATATGAAATTCTAGAAATACTACAACATTTAACACAGTGAAGCATAAACTGAAAATACATCAAATGATACAAATCAAATCTATGTAAAACATAAAAAAAATAGAACCTTTACTGTTTGCAGAGGACCTCCACAAATAGATGGTTTCAACAATCTATTCCAACATTAGCGGCATATTGAATCTCCAAAATACTTCTTCATTAAAGTAAGGAATAAAACATAGATTTTATGAATTCACAGTCATATCATAATTCCAACTGTTAATACATTTGTTAGTCCTGTATTTATAAAATCCCGTTCATAAATTTTTTTGAGGATTTTATGCCTATTTGGAGTAATAAATTATACCTCTAATAAAACATAAGATTGTGTTGCTCCACGATTTTCTATTTAGCAAAGAAAATCGTGAAGCATGATTGCTTTAGACTATTCGCTTGCTTGCCCAGCATTTGGTTGACCGTTCTTTTGACTGTGCATCTCGTTGATTTCCTTCTTGATTTGGGTTGGATTGATAGGAGGAAATACATGAGAGTATTATTCTCCACTTTTCCACATACTTCGCTACTTAGTTTTCACCTCAGAACCCATCAAACCATGGAGGTGGCTAGAGAAACATGGATGAGCTGCAGAATTGAGTTAATTATGTAGCTAACACAAAATTTAATCTAATAATAAGGAACATTAAAAAAATTGAAAGATATGTCATGAAAATACCTTACCAAGTCAAAATCTTGCAATTTGAAACTTTTTTGAGTTGATGGTGATGACAAATAGGAGGAAAGATAAGAGAAAGGAAGTGTCAAAATGAGGCAATCATGAGGCTCTATAATCACAAAATAAAATTATCTATTTTATAATAATTTTTTTTAATAATAAAGGTATAGGTTTAAAATTATTATTTATTTATCATTATTATATATGATGTAGTAATAATAAGACTGAAATTAGTTAAATATAAACTATTTATGAAGGTTAAGAACAATTCAAAATTATTATTTATATATAAAGTAAGATAAGTAAAAGGGTTTAGAGTAGGATAAAAAATATATAAATTAGTAAATCATTTAGGAGTTTATTTATCTATATTAATTAATATAAATATTGCTAAAAATGATTAATAATTAAGAATGTTTAGAGAATAGTAATAATAAGTAAATAAACTTCTAGGGGGTTTCTAAAATAATGAGGTATCATTGAAATAAAGGAAGGAAATAGAATAAAACAATATTACATATAAATAATATAATAAAAAGAACATAAATAACTAACACAAAAAGCCAGGCGAGAGCGGGAGGAATCAACCCAAGAGAGAAGGAATCCAACTCTTACTCAATTTCCAACCATCATCCTTGTTGAGATTCCTATCATGCCTCTCAATCTTAATAACCTCTCTATGCTTCCTGTGGTGGAAGTGATGAGCCCTAACAATGACTCTGGAGTCCTCGAAATATATCGGGTGATGGATTTTTTCTACATGTTTAGCTAGAGCCGATGTGCGAGAACAATTGCGTCTAATGTTTGCAACATGCTTGTAGATTCTTTGTTTATTGGACCAGCCCATTTCTCAAATATAGGGAATACCACAAAAACAAGGAACCAAGTAAACCCCTTTCATGTCCTTAGGGTCGACGGATCATTAACAGATCCAAGATAATTTATAATGCTACAACGAGGTTTGAAAATAATTTATTTCTAAGGACATGAGAAATCTTGTCTATGGTCCCTTGGATAAAACGAAGATGAACCTTGGAGATAGGATCCACACTAGCATATTTACCTCCTCACCCTTTGCAGGATTTTTGAAAGGCCTTGAGGCCTTGAGATCTACTATAACCATTATTTTCAAAGATATAAAGAAGATGATATTTTTCTGACTCCAGGTTATTTTTATCAAAGATTCTCAAAACACGAGTGGCAAGGGTGCTAAGAACACCCAACTTCTTGATAGAAAAATGATGAGAACTAGCATGAAGATATTGTTTTGTGTGAGTTTTCTTGCAAAAAATTTCTGAGAAATGGAACCATCATCATTTCTAGAGAGGAGAATGTCAAGAAAGGGGAGGCATTCATTCACCTCCACTTCCATCGTGAACTTGGTGGAGTCTGACTGGGAATTAAGGTGGATCAAGAATAGATCTAACTTCTCCCAACCATGAGGCCATATGACACAAGTATCATCAAAAATCCTATTCCACTTTTTAGGGTGAAATTGAGTTGAGGCTAAGGCCTTGGTCTCAAAATCTTCCATAAATAAGTTAGCAGCTAGAGGGGAAAGAGGGGAACCCATCGCAAGACCACATGTTTTCTCATAGAATTCACCTTCGAAACTGAAGAACTTCAAGTTGATGCAGACACCAAGTAATTTGGAAGTGTCTTGACCTATGATCTAAATATGGGCAAACCAGTTTTGTTGTGCTAGCTCCCTCATCAGTATTAAATACATGTGTTTACGATCATCTCAAATCAGCCAATTACGTGAGGGTTTATGTGTAAATTTTAAGTGTATTTTATGAGAAATTCATAAAGTCATATAGATGTTAAAAACACATGTAAAACAATTAAATTTCAGAGAAAGAACACACAACAAACACATACATAATTACTAATAAAGGAGTTAACTCCTCTTGGGCTACATCTCCATGGACCTTCTTTAATAGCTTGGCCCTCTTTGGATTAATCGTCAATTATCTGATTACATGCACCTACAACGATCTAATAGCTTTGAAACCTTCTACATTAGATTAAGAAGACCCAAAAACCTCAAAATAAACTCTTCAAGCTCTGAAAATGGTCTTCAAGTGGAGTAGGCATGACCTCCTCTAGTGGTGGCCCTAGGCTTATTTAATGTTAAAAGTGAAAAGATAACTTACAGAAGTGCCCGTATTCCTTTATAACCTACACCATCATGCTCATAGCATCCAAATCATCTAGGAATGACTCTTTTTTAGCCTAATTTAGTCAAAATATGCTACCGTTATGGCTTCTTCAGTTTTCCCTAGGAAAACTCCTCCAAATATGGAGAAACCCCAGTTAAGTCGAAAAAAATGGAGGTCGTGCCAAAAATAGTGGAAATGCCAAACTTGCCACAGAATTAATCTCAGGATTAGTTAATTTTAAGTGTAGTTTAGCTCTAGATTAACTCTCTAAGCACGTTTTTAAAAAAAATATGAATTAAATCAGATTAGCGCATCTTAAATGTGGTTTATGGTTAAATAAGTGAATTTTAGTTTTTAATCCGCCATTAGGTTGGGTGCTTCACCTGCCTCTGGGGTATGGTCTCATGGTAAGGGTCTAGCCCCTTTTTTCCTCTGCCCAAGCCTTGTTTAACCTTTAAATAAATTTTGGATGCATAACATATTAAGATCCAACATATAGTATAGTTCTTAGCGCTTGTGGTTAGTGCGGAGGAGGTGGTGTGTTTTGACCCTGAACTCCACCCTTCAGCCAATAATAATTTTTCCATACCACATATTAAAATTCAACCTTATACTTTGTCAAAACTTGGCCTTTGGGAGGGGCACATGGCAGCCTCCAGGCTAGCCATGTGTCAGCCCCCTGTTGACTCTCCAAAATCCAATACAAATGAAACAAATCACCCACACATCATCCAACCACAGATTTACACTTGGTATAGTGTCATTGGGAAAAATGAAGGAATATTTCTAGAATATTCCTTTTTGTTGACTAGGCTGCCATGTCACCTTTCTGTCCTTTTCTATAAAAATTTTAGTTGTTTAGGAAAATGAACAACATGCTCTATCTTCCTCATACTGACTCTGTTTTGAGTGAAACAAAGTGCACAAGATTCCTGGTGATGAGACCTATCGGTTTGTTCTAGTTTGGAATGATTCTGATCAGTTTGAACTTTTAGCAAATTTTTTCCACCAATCCAAATTCCAATCACTCCTTCCCACTGACAAGCTTTTGCACCCACAAAAGCTAGCTATCTGATGATAGTTGAATACTCTTCCCTTTCTAAAGTTATATCGACTTTATTCTACTTGGAAAAATATCCATGACAACCACTTGGATTCACTCACATGCCTTGCCTTGCAATTGTCTTAGCACCTCAACCAATGTCCTCCTTTCGCTGCTGACCCAATCCAACACATGTTGGTTGTTAGATGACCTATTAAACACCTTATTGTACCAAAGAGATTCCTCAGTGCTTGGACAACTAACTGATTTCCTTACTGTAGAGAATCGTGTTCCTCCTTTGCACACACATGCATTTGATTCAAGCTTCTCCTTGGAAACCACTTTTCCAAGTTAAGCCCATCTAAGTGAACTACAACAATGAGCTCAAATATTAGTAATCAAAAGAGAAAAAATGACCATTATTTTACCTCCATGGTTCCAAATTTTACATCTGGAATAATGCATTCAACATCTCTTTCGCTTCTTGGTGTTAACACATCAAATAGTATACAGTGGCTATTTTTTTTGCTAAAACAAATTTGGCATCTTGTCCCTCTTTCAGCTTCTTCATTCCATCATTCTCCAGTATTGACATGCTTCTCAGGCCACGATTTGAGAATGAAGGCTAATAACGAGCCTCTCTCTCAATACTGGACCTTCCACAATCCTGGGACATCTTATCACAAGAAAAAACCATTAACTTTAAAAACACGTGATGCAAGAAATACAACTTAACAAACTATTCCTTTTTCTCCTTCAAAGAAAAAAATTTCACATCTTGTGAACATCATCATGTAATCTTACATCTTGGGGTGCAAATTATTGACCAAACACAAGTTGACAGAACATGCCTCTTTAAACAACTAACTCTCAAGTCAAACAAAGTTTTTGTACATGATTTTTTAAATAACTTGATGATTCTTCTCCCAAAACAAAAAGAATTTCACATCTCATCAAAACAATTCATCAACAACTCCCTTTCATCATTGGAGACAAAATCAACTCTTCCAAGTCGATATGACATGCATGTAATACACAATTGATTGACATAATTCAACACTCATTCATGTGAAAATGATTAAAATTGTCAACTTTCAGACACCTTCCTAGCGTAAACATGCAACATGCATTCTAGAGAAAAAATAAATTCATCAATAATCTAAAGAAATGCAAGGCCTTAATTGGTTAAGAAATCTAACCATCTCTTTCAAAACCATTTCAATGGTGCTTCTTTCAGCTGCACTTCATCATGTGAATCATCCTAACCCACATAAATTACATAATCCTCTTTTCCATTCTAGTCAAGATCCCTTTCCACCTTGTTCAAATGTCGTGGATGACTTGTTGGATACGAGGTCCAAAAATTGTCTGCAAGACAACCCTCCTTATGGAAATGACTGAAAAACAATTACATTTTCTTTTCAACATGATTTTATTTTTCCAATGGACCTTTGGCTTTCTACCTCCTTTGTTTTGAAATTTTCTTATACATGGCTATTTTATTCCAACATATTGAAACATTATGGTTATTCAAACCTCAAAAGGAACATGTAAATTTTCTCCACATATTATGTGAAGATTTAGCATGTTTGTCATAATCAAAAGAAACTTGATTAAAGGCATATTTACACCTTGTGTTAGCTCTCCAACGGATCTCCGAAGGCTGGGACGAGGAGTAACAAAGGTAACCACAGACCACTTTGACCTAGAAAACAAGCAATGATCAAATTTTATTTGAAACTATAAGATTTCACTATGAGACCCTAACAAGACATGATAATAGCCCATTGATAACTGGTGATAAGATGTAATGACTAACACTAACACCTTGCACATTCACCTCTTTCACCATCTTGAGGAGGTGAATTTTATGAGGTAGTGGCTCTATTAGGAATATGAACAATTGCTTCAATGACTTTATAGCTTTTAACATCACTTTTTTTCCATTCTCATTAGCTCTGGGCTTATGGGAATCTTCTTACAAAGTTGGTGTAAATATTTTGCATTCATCATGAACATAAAATTCACAAGCTTGAGGAATGAACATGTAATAAAAGTCCTTCTTACAACACCTTCATGTGACTCCTTACCTTTGGAGCATTCTCCATCATGTTGTCCATAACCAAGACCCAAATACATAGACCTTTCCTCAACAATAATTAGCTCGACTATGCCTTGTGCATGTTTGTCAAATACTTTAACTTCATAGCCCATGTTCATCAATAATTTGGACCCTATTCCTCTAGTGTGTCTTTCAAAATCACTGACACATTCATCTTGAGAAGAAATAGAAGATAAACTTGATTTGTAGACCTCTTTTTCATGCACATACTTGGCTAGAGTTTCCTTGGCATCATGGAGTTTAGTCTCCATCTCACACATCTTTTCAAGGGTTTCATTTACAATATGGAGTTGAGTATACATCTCATGCATCTTTTAAAGGAGTTCTTTCTTCTCCTCCTTCATGGAAATAAACTGATCTTGTAGTGTTCTCCTTCCTATCTTCAACCAACTCTTACACTATATCTATTATGATGTATAGCTTCTGTAACATCTCTTTATCAAAGAGTCTTGATAAGGAAGATGGATTAGAAACATCACTTAATGAAGCTACCATCACACTTGAAACACATAAAAATCTACTTTGTTATGATTTGAGAGCTAAATCCTCAATATCGAACTTCTCCTTATACACATAAACTTGCACACAATTAAATTTTCCTTCCACAATTGTGAACCAATATCTAATTCTCTAACTAACCTTGGAAAACCATCTTAGGGAAAAATTGAGCTAAATTGTGCTCTGATACCAACTTGATATGAATAAGGGAAAACTGGTTTTGTTGTGCTATCTCCCTCATCAATATTAAGTATATTTGTTTAGGATCGTCTCAAATTAGCCATTTATGTCAAGGTTTATGTGTCAAGTTTAAGTGTCTTTTAAGAGAAATTCATTAAGTAAAATAGTTATTAAAAACACATGAGCAAGAAGTAAATTGTAGAGAAAGAACACACATCAAACACGTTACACAATCAATGATAACAGAGTTCACCCGTCGTGGGCTACAGCTCCATGGACCTGCTTCAATGGGTTGACCCTCTTTAGATTATTGGTAAGTTATATTATTACATGCACCTATAGTGCTCTAATGGATTTGAAACCTACTCCTTTTGATTTAGAAGACCCAAAAACCTCAAAATAGACTCTTCAAACTCTAAAAATGGTCTTCAAGTAGATTAGGCATGACTTCCTCTCGTAGTGGCCCTAAGCTTCTTTAATATTCAAAGTGGAAAAATTACTTACATAAGTTCTCCTCTACCTCTATAACCTTAACCATTATGCTCAGAGCATTCAAATAATCAAGGAATGACTCTTTCTGAGCATAATTTGGTCAAAATATACCAAAGTTATGGCTTCTTTAGTTTTCCCTAGGAAAACTCCTCCAAATCTAGAGAAGCTCGAGTGAAGTCCGACAAAAATGGAGATGGAGCAGAAAATAGCAAACCCTCCAAACTGGCCACCGAATTAATCTTAGGATTTATTAACATTAAGTGTGGTTTAACTGTATATTAGTGCTCTAAGCGCGTTTTTAAACAAAATTTGAATTAACTCGGATTATCGCATATTAAGTGTGGTTTATGGTTAACTAAATGCATTTAGGTTTCTAATCCACCATTAGGTTGGGCGTTCCACCTGGTCCTGGGACATGGTCTCGTGGTAAGGGGATGACTCCTTTTTTCCTCTACCCAAACCTTATTTAAAATTTAAATAAATTTCAGATGCATAACATATAAAGATCCAACATATAGTATAGTTGGTATCTCTTATTGTTAGTGTGGGGAATGTCACGGGTTTGAACCCAACCTCTTCCCTTCCACAAAAAAATTCTTTTCCCTACCACATATTAAAATTCAACCTTGACTTAGTCAAAACTCCGCCTTTGGGAGGGGCATGTGGCAACCTCTGAGCTAGCCACGTGTTAGATGCCCATTGGCAATGCAAAATCCTATACAAATGGAACAAATCACCCACACATCATCCAACCACAAATTTAATATTGGCATAATGTCATTGGGATAAATGAAGGAATATTCCCAGAATATTCCTTTTTTTTACTAGGCTGCCATGTCACCTTTATGTCCTTTCTGCAAAATTTTTAGTTGTTTAGGAAAAGGAACAACAGACTCTATCTTCCTCATATAGACTCCATTTTGAGCGAAACGAAGTGCGTCAGATTTATGGCGACGAGACCTATACGGTCATTCTATTTGGGAGTGATTATGAGCACTTTGATATTTTAGCAATTTTTTGCCCCCAATCCAGATTCTGATCATTCTAAGATCTGATATATGACACCAAAGGCCTCATGGATGGGTGATTTGTATGATATCTTAATAAAAAAATTCTTGAGAGTTTTCAAATTAAAAGTGTTTTAGATTGATTTTTTGAGAGGTTTTATGTTAATTTTAAAAACATAAATCATGTAAATAAACTCGGAAATATACAAAAATTACAGAAAAATGTAGCATAATAATAACCACAACACAACAAATGATGAAGGGTTTAACCGCTCCTGGGCTACTTCTCCTGGGTCCAGCCTCCAATGGCTTGGCCCTCTTTCATGATGCTAAGAATGGTGATTACTAAGAATGGTGATTACATAAGTTTACAGTGCTCAAATGGCTTCAAAACCCGTTCCATCAGCTTCAAAATACCGAAAAATGTGTGACAAGCCTCTTTTTGATAAGAAATTGGTCAAAAACTAGAGAAGTTATGAGCGTCCCTACATTTCATGCTAACCACGCCACAATTTCCCCAAAATCCAAACCAGACCTACAATTTCGCCACATTTTTGGCTAATGGAGTGATAATTTTTTGAAATTTCAAGAGAAATTTTCGGACTGGTAATTTTTCCACTAATGGCTTAAATATTAAATTCAAAATATTATATATAGATCCAAAAAAAATTAAATAAAAAAATACAGACGATTATGTAACCATGAGAGGCTAATGTCAACGATGGTCACATTTGACGGTTGGGCAGTTGTTCCACCATGTGCTCGGTCTATGGTTGTGGTAAAATGGTGAAAACAGATGGGTGGTTGTGGCTAAGCCTTGGCCCCTTTCCTAAATATTTGTGCATATAACACATATATAGTGTTTATGTCCCATGTTTGAACAAGGATCACCATCAAATGATGATTAGGACATTGGATTGTTTGCAAGGAGTTTTGGGGTTCCAATCTTGCGTAGGTGTAGTTTGATACTTAACAACATTTTGGTGGCTCCCGTGTTGCCATTTGGTAGCCTCCAATTGTGCCACGTGGAAACATGTCATTGGCCACCCTCCCAACCAATAATAATTCGCCACCCAACACTAATCAAACTTGAATAAGTGGCATGCCAGGATTGGCCCAGCATGCATAGTCTCCCTTTGACTAGTGAACCATGCCCAGTCAGTAGTATGAATTGCTGAATGGGCAACCTGCACATTATTTTTCCAAAATTTACTTGTTTGGGAAAACATATAGAACATGTTTCTGGGAGCATACGATGTTTGTTTTCTACAAAACTAGTTTCCCTGGATTCAAAAGCATGAGGTGTACATTGTCATTCAGGGTCCACACCATTCTGACAACTTTCATGTTTGAGCATAACTTTGAGCACCTAATCACTCCTCCCCATGAGAATCTTTTGGAACACAAAAGATCACATTGAGTTGTTCAGCAGATGGGGTTACATTTTCCTCACCTTTCAAATCTCGATCCATTTGGCTTTGCTTGGATTTGTGCCTTTGAGCGCCACATGAAGGTATTCTATATTCCTTCATTTTGAAGACTTTGTTCTTCTATCAAGAATGGTCTCTTGTTTTAGTTCATCAAGGTATTCAAGAAACAAATCCTCAATGAAAGGAATTGTAGCATGTTATCCTTGATCTTCAATCAAAGGCATCACATACAACCATAAGTTCTCAACATTAAAAATAGCATAAATGTGCATATATGAAGGAAAATCCAACCTGAAGGCATGATCACCAATCTTTTCTAAAATTTTGAATGGACCATATTGAATTGGTTTTAGTTTTTTACCTTCTCCTTGAAGCCTTTATTTGCTAATGTGAAGTTAAACTTCATCACTGACTTGAAATTTGTGATGTACACGATGCTAATAATTCCTTGTTTTGTACTTTACTTGGCTCTTTCCCAACTATTCTTGAACTTCTTGATGCACCAATTGGATTTGTTCAATGAAAATTTTAGCTTTATCTATGTCAATATAGCCATCAATAGCAACATCCTTTCCAAAAATGAAATCCAAAGGAGATTTAGGAAAGTATACAAAATATGCCTCAAATGGAAATGTTTCAGTTGAAGAGTTCTTGGCTTGGTTGTAAGCATGCTGAACATAGTGAAAGTTTTCATGTCGCAAATTAGGATTCCTGTTGCAATTACCAAGAAGAAGATGTACCACTATAATGTTCACCACCTCTGTTTGACATTCATTTTTGTGGATGAAATTTTGTTCTCTTTATCAATTTGGTTTCCATGTATCTCCAAAATATTGACCAAAATTCCCAACAGAGAAAGAATCTCGATCACTAACAATGGATGTGGGCAATAAAAAATGCACCCATACATTTTGAAAGAATAACTGAAAAGTTTGTTAAGTTGTAATTTTATTTTTACAGGGCATCAAAATACATTTTCCATAACCTATCCACAACTACAAAAAGATAATCAAGATTCCTCTTTCAAATAGGAAGACCTCCAACAAAAAAAAATAGAGACACTCTCCCATGTATGAGGAGGTACTGGAAGTGGAGTGTATAATATGAAATTTCTATTGCTAGGCTTACTGACAACAGATAATGAACAATGTCTAATAGAGTGTGACACACTTTCAAGCATACGAGGCCAATAAAAATACCTATGTAGATGTGCAACCGTCTTACTTACATTGAAATGACAAGAAATAAGAGAAGTATGTGCCTCTCTTATGACGTTGACTCTTTCTCCCTCTAAAATACAAAGCTTACAAGATGATACAACAAGTTATCATGCATGTGATAATCCAATTCCTCTACTTGGTTCCCTTGACTTAAATTTGCATATACATATTAACAATGATTATCTAAAGCATATTGTTCCAAATAGCTCTCATGCAAAACATAATTATTCTTAAGAATAGTAGCAACACTAAAAATAGGACTAGAAATCATGTGAGAAAATTTATTGTAGATACCTTTCTTATAGCTTATGACCAAGTGGTATTGTTGAAGAAAAACCATCCATTGAAAGTCTCTTGATTGCTACAACATCCTTTGTGATTGCAAGTATTTGAATGGTTTATGATCAATGTGAATGATTTTTTACTTACCCATCAAGTAGTGTTTCCACTTTCTCACACTTTGCGCCAATGCATACAAATCCTTGTCATATGTAGGATAATTAATCACAACATCATTAAAAGTTTCTAAATGAAAATATATAGGCTTACGATAGTGCACGAGGACCACACCTATGGAATAATCACTAGCATAAGTATGAATCTCAAATGACTATCTAAGGTCTAGAAGTGCAAGTACTAGGGATAAACTGATATTTTCTTTCAATGCATCAAATGCCTTTAGTTGTTTACCTCCCCACTCGAAGACCTGATTCACACTTATCAATGCATGTAATGGAGCTGCGATAGAAAAGAAGTAAGAAATAAAATTTGTCCAATATTTGGATGCTCCCAAAAGTCTTCTTACCTCGATAACTATTTTGGGCTATGGAAAATTCAAAACGAAATCAACCTTGGAAGGATCTATTTTCAATTCACCTCGTCCAACAATGTGGCCCAAATAGACTAAAGAAGTTTCTCTAAACTCACACTTTGACTTCTTTAAAAACAATTGTTCTTTATTCGAGATATGAAGTAACTTTTTGACATTCATGACATGTTCATGAGATTTACTAAAAATCAAGATGTCATCTAAGTAAAACATCACAAACTCATCTGGAAATGGCCTCAATACATTATTCATCACACGCATAAAGGTATCTGTAGCATTGCAAATGCAAAAACGCATAACAAGCCATTCAAATAAACCTTGCTCTCTTTTTTTTAATGTTGTATTCCATATGCCACCTTCAGAAATTCTAATTTGATGATAGCCACTCCTAAATTCTAACTTAGTAAAGCAATTTTCATCTTTCAATTGATGAAGTAAATCATCAATTCTATGAATGGGGTAACTATCCTTTATCGTAATTTTGTTCAATGCATGGAAGTCCACATAGATGCGCCATGTTCCATCCTTCTTTGGCACCAAAACAATAGGTGACCTACATGGAGAAGTACTTGGTCTAATGATCCCTTTGTCCAAAAACTCTTGAATTTTCTTTTTAATTTTTTCACTTTCCATCACTGACATCCTATAGATGCCAATTTTAGGAAGAGGAAAATCTTGTTGCAATTGTATGTCGTGTTCGATTCCCCTCTTGTGATGCAATCCATTTAGCTCCTGAAACATTTCATCATATTGGTTAAAATCCGCAACCAAATTAGATTTTAATCTTGAACCACAACCTTTAAAACCTTCATTTTCAACATCATTCTTTTACTTGACCATTAGAAGCACCAATTTCTTGCTAGAGTTAATGAGTCTCTTCATTTTTCTGGAATTTACAAGTGAAAGATTAAATTTCTATCGATATGTTCTGATAATATACTCTATGCCATCTTTGAACAAGTGATACTTGTTTTCATGATGATGGAAAAAAATTCTATCATACAAATATGGGCTTCCTAAAACAATTTCGAAAATATCAAGTGGTACTACATAAGTTCAACTTCATCAAGAAATTTTGTTGTAATTGCAAATTTAAAGATGCATTTCCTCGAAACTTTTAAGTTTTCATTCTTGCATATCCAGTGTAAAGGATAAGGTCTTGGATGAGGAATTGTCTCTAAGATTAGTTTTTTGACTAAGTCTTTTGAAATCAAATTTTCTTGTGAACCACTATCAAAAAGTGTATCAATTTTGGTGTTCTTTGAAATAACCTGAATATGGAAAAGTTCAATTCTAGTATTCTCATCTTGAGTATCATTAGGACAACTTGAAGAGCTAGTAGTTGCTATGTCCTTACCTATCATTCCCATTGATGTGATATTTGTTTCATCTCCTGAATTAGAGCCTAAGTCATATTGTGCAGTTGCAACTTTCTTTTGTTTTTGTTTGTTGTTAAACTTCTTTGATTTCAGCCCACGATGAAGCTTCCAACAATGAGCTTCATCATGACCCTATTTGGAACAATTTTTGCATGTTACTTTTTCTTATTCCTTTTTGACGGATGTGTTCTTCTTCCCTATCCCTTTTAACTTGTTCTTACTGTTGTCTCCACTTGTGAATGGCTTCTTTCTACCTTCCTGTGGAATGTTTTTCCCTCTTGATTCAAGATGAGTTTTCTAAACAAAAACCTCATCTAAACTTGTAGGATTAAATATAAGGATAGTATGATGTAAATAATTTTGTAAACGCCCAATATATTTCAACATTGTCTTGTGAATTCAAGTCTATACCTAATATCAAGAATCTTCTCCTAAATTCTTGAGTGTAGCTTTGCACAATTTGACCCTTTAGTTGTCTAAAATTCTGCTAATCCATAATATAATTTTGAATACAAGATATTGGATAGAATTTCCTTCTAAGTTCTTCAATAAAATCTATCCAAGAGGTGGAGACCTTACAATATTTTCTGATATCCTTTTGTGTTCTGGCTTCCCACAGAATCAAAGATGTAATTTCCAACCTCAATGAAGCCAAATGAATCAAGTTGTTTCATCATCTTTGATGTTTTGGATCCTACAATAAACTTCAAGTTGATGAACCCAATTTTCAAGTCTTTCAGTATTCACTTCACCATTATGCATAGCTAGTTCGAATTTGATATCAAGTTTTAATAAGGGAGTTTTAGCATGCACCCTTGCGGTATGTGGAGATGTTTGAGTAATAGTGGTTTTGGAAGAGGGAGAAGATGAAGGTGAGGATGGAGGTGAAGATGATGGTGGAGAAAAGGGTGGTTTTTCACCATTTCCCTTTGAAGGATTGTCATCATCTTCTAATTTTCCTTCAGAAGAACCCTCTCTTTTTGAGGTCTTGGAAATTTCACCCTGCAATCTTGAAATCCTCTTTTTTATAGAAAACATTCACCATTTCATTCATGTCAAAGAAATATTTTCTGAAAGTGTAATCTCCATCTGACATGTTATCACTTCCTCCTTCATGAGACATGCTTGTTCAAGCTTCAACTAAAATTTGAGGAAGGATTTTTGGTGGAGCTTGAGGCAAACTTGCTCTCCTTTCCCTTGATCTAACTTGACAACTTGCAACCACAAGCTTTCATTCTCCTCTCTTGAGCTTCAACCTCATAAACATCACATACACTTGCAAACAATTAAATCCTCACAACAGAAAAGAAAGCCAAAGATATGATACAAACTTGATCTCTATGAGATCTAAATAAAATTGTGCTTGAGATTTTCCAAATTACAAGTATTTTAAATTGAGTTTTTGAGTGATTTTATGTTAATTTTTAAACACATAATGCATGTAAATAAACTTTGAAATACATAGGCACAACAAGAAAATGCACCATCATAATAAGCACAACAGAATTTTTTTTGAAGGAGTTCACCCTTCATGGGCTACTACTTCTGGATCCAGCTTTGATTTGCTTAGTCCTCTTTTATTATGCTAAAAATGGTGATTACATACATTTACGATGCTCAAATGGCTTCAAAACATGCTTCATAAGGTTCAAAATACCTAAAAATGTTTGTCTACCCTCTATCTGATCCAAATTTGGTCAAAAAAAGAAGTTATGAACCTCCCTAGTTCTCCTGCTAACCACACCACAATTTCCCCGAAATCTGGACTGATCCTGCTATTTCGCCCCATTTTCGGCTAACGGAGCAACAATTTTCTGGAATTCCAGGCGAAATTGTGTAACCGTTAACTTTTCCACTAACGCCATGAATCCGAAATTCGAACTATGACATATAGCGCCAAAAATTATTTTTAAAATAAAAGAAAAATGTGAAAGGTTATATAACTGTCAGAGGCTAATGTCAATGGTGGTCACATTTGGTTGTTTGGCAGTGGTCTCGGTGGTAGAATTGTCGTGCCCTCGGTCTTTCTTTGTCTGCCAGCCAACACCAATGAAACTTGGATAATTGGTACGCGAGGATTGGCCCACCATGAACAATCACAATTTGACTAGTCAAGCATGCCCAGTGAGTTGTACATACTACTAACTCGACAACTTGCACATTTCTTTCCAAAATTTACCCATTTGGGAAAATAGACATAACATGTTACTAGGAGCATATGGTGTCGATTTTCCATGAAAGGAGTTGTCTTGGATTCATAACGACAAGATGTATGTGGTCGTTTAGATTCCATGCCATTCCAACAACTTTCAGTTTTTAGCATTATTTTGAGCACCTCACCAATGGGGATTTTGGTAAATAAGGAGACAACATCAAAACTTACTAATAACTCCCGAGGCTCCAACCTCATATCCTTCCATTTTTCAATGAAGGAAGTTGATTCCTGAACATAGGAATCGATGAAGTCCACAAGGGGTTTAGGCTTTTGGGCCAAGAATTTAGAAAGAAGATAAGAAGGCTCAGCTATTGTGTTAATAATAGGTCTTAATGGGGCACCAAATTTGTGAATCTTAGGAAGGCCATAAATCCTGGGGGTGAGGGGATTACTTTCAATAAGCTTTCTAGGCAGAGGATTAAGAGGTAGATTGGACTTAATGGCGAGGGCCACCTCCTTAGAAACATACTTAAGGGGGTTCTTTTTAAGCTTCACGTAACTACCACTATTCGAAAGATGGCCAATCGATTTGCTGCCATAGTCAGTTTTATCTAAAATGACTATGTCACCACCTTTGTCAGCCTTAAGGATGACTATGTCACGCTCATCCATGAGGGATTTAAGTGCAAGAAACTCTTTTGGGAGACTTAGCCTTCCTAAGAACAATAGCAAAATCTTGCCTAATAGTCTCCTTGATGTTATTCGGAAGGTCCTTAATACCATACTGAATGCTACAGATAATGTCATCAATAAAAACCTTCTTAGGGGTAAGACAAAATTAAGCCCTTTATTAAAGAGACTAAAAACAAAAAAATCAAAATTTTTACTAAAGAGGTTAATAACATTCTTAAAACCAATAATATTATTATTATTATAAGAATCCATATTCATATTATTATTGCTATTAATAAAAATCATATAATTATTTTAACATCCAAACTATTCAAATTATTAATATTATTTCTTTTATTTCTATTTTGATTATTAATAAAATGATCCATATATATTATTTTTATTAATGTTATTATTATTAGCATTATTATTATTCTTATTATTAAAATAAAACATATTAAAATCAAAAGAAAAAAACACCTTGGCAGCGGAGAAAGGGATTAAGGGTTTTGCCGAGGTGAGGAAAAACCGCAACGTTAAGGCCCGAGAACGAGGGACCTCCATCGCTGAGAAGAGGCCGCTTCGAGAAATTCCAGACAACCAGCGAGCCCAGGGTCGAATCCACCTCACAACTGATCGTGCTGTTTGCTGGAGCAGAGGGTCTCGGAGAAGATATATCCGAGAGATCCGAGGAGTTCGAAGGACCAGCTACAAATCCAGAATCCGACACAGCCAAACTTCATTCGCCATCGTAGAAGAGTGCTGACAGGAAGCTGATTCCGAAACCTGTTTACACACCCACAAGATGAGGGCAGAGACTTGCTCATCACTGATCATGATTGATGCTTGATTCGAGGGTGGTTGAGATCTCCTCCAAAGTAAGCGTCTTTGCAGCCGAACCGCCATCTACCAAAGAAAATCAGCTATACCATTTGCCAGATCCAAATGGAGATAATAATTAATCGTTAATAATTAATTGGTGTAAGCCTTTACAGCCTTTGGGTAAAGCGACTCAATCCAGAGAAAGAATTTCTCAACGACCTTCCAGCTGTTAAAACAATATCCTAGGAAAGATTCAGGACTATTTTTGCAATATTGGCATACTATTTTTGCGACACTGTTAAAACAATATTGAATATCATAAGGCGGAGCTACTATTTTCGCTGACCAGATGGAAGCATCGATGTGGTTGGTGGTGGAAGACCTGTTCCAACTCAACCCTAATTCCCCCTCCAATTCCACTGAATATCCCCGCATGCATCATGCACACCAATCTGTTTCCGAACACTTTGCCTGCGTTGCCCCGTGGTAGACCTCCGCAACTAACTATAAATAGTTCATCCCACTGCTGTGAACATTGGATTTGTAGTTCTTCAGTGCGTTTCCTCGTTGTTTCTGTAAGATATGGCGAGATTCCAGGCAGTTCAGTTATTGATTTTTTCTGCGATGTTGACAGCAGCAATTGCTCCCTCCCATCAGCTCACTACCCAACGTGACGCACTGCGCTTGTGGCGCAGAGATAGAAGATATAATAGTCATGGCCTACATACTGCAGAGTGGGGTTCTGGTAGTTCCCTGATCAGTCTTAGGAATGACTCCGAATATTTGCGTGAGTCGAAGAAAGAAGGTCACCGGAAAAACAGCGATTATCTCCCGCGTGGTCTCCCAGGCCAGCCAAAGGGCATCAAGTTTAGGCAATACTCGGGATATGTAACAGTTAGCGCCAGAGCAGGCAGAGCGCTTTTCTACTATTTAGCGGAGGCCTTTCCCCATCCCTCAAAGAGTCCGTTGGTTCTCTGGCTTAATGGCGGTACGTTCATTTTGATCTTTGTGTTTTTTTATGTTGGTGCTAATTCTATATGTATTGCCAACATTTCCTAGTCGTCACAAACAGCTATTTGAGCAGGGCCTGGATGTTCGTCACTTGGATATGGAGCAATGGCGGAACTGGGACCTTTTAGGGTAAACCCAGATGGAAAAACGCTTAGCTTCAATCGCTACTCGTGGAACCGAGGCTAGTATTGCACCGTTTGTTGTTTATTATGAAGAATAGGTGGTTAACAATTTTTTTTTTTGTATGTGACCATCACCAGGGAAGAATAAGTAAGAAGCGTTTTAATTTATTTGTCTACGTGTAGATTTATTTTAATTTTGAATTTATTTATATTAATTTATTATATATATTAAAAAAAATTAATTATATAAAATCAAATAAAATTCATATATTTTATATTTAATATATAAATATTTCTTTACAAATTATATATTTTTAAAGAAATTAAAATATATATATATATATATATATATATATATATAATTTCCTCGATTTTAATAAAAAAACGCACATATATATTACTTTCTCAATTTCACCCAATTTCAATGAAACACATATTACTCACAATGAGCAACTGCCTTAAACACATATTACTCACAATGAGCAGCTTACTTTTATATATATATATGAATATGAATAAATAAATAAATAATAGATACACACCACTTGGTCAATTTCAATGAAAAGCTACTCATATTTTCACAATATACATTGAAATATAATTTTTATATTTTACTTCCAATTTCTAATTTTTTATTTTTTTAGCATTGGTAATTCATTATGTTTAAATATTTTATTCATATTTAAATATTTTGGTTAATAGTTTTTTAAATGTTTAATATCAATTTATACTAAATATCAAATTTTTGGTATCATAATTTTTTTAAAATTTTTTATTTATTTATAAATTAGACTAATTCTATTAGAAGAGAAAACAACATATGGTATAATGAGATTACAAACAAGAGAGGCTAGAGATCTACGTAACCAGAAATGATGAAAAATCAACCTTGATCGCATGAATAGCCAAGAGAGAAGCAAAAAGGGCCCAGAAGGTGGACATGGGGCTAAAAGACAAAAACTAGGAGTCTACCCAAAATGGGTGGAATCCTCTGTACGACATTTCTTTCACTTCCTTTTTGATATTCTTACCCAACCAACCAGAGGTGGGTGTGCCAAAACCACTTGAAGATTGTTGGTAACTAAAGGAGATGGCTCCTTCTCTGAGTCTGAGGAGGAGGTTTCATGAAATCGCTTTTGAGCGCTCATTGGGCTGCTGGGCTCACCAGTGTCTGCTGAGGTCATATCCTTCGCTTTCTTTGCCTCTTCCTCATCTACCTCGATTTCTTCCTCATCTAGGCTAGAGGAGTCAATGTCATCCATGGGAGGCAGTGCACAAGGTTTCTAGCTTTTGGATTTGGATTTCTGCTTACTCTTTTCCTTTTGAGCATGAAAGGAGGGGCAAGAGTTCTGAAGGTGTCCTATTTGATGACAGTTTCGGCATTTGAAAGTTGTGTTCTCATAGTCCAGGGTCTGAGTCCAATGGAAGTCTCCCACCTTGAGAATGATCTTTTCGGGAAGGCCTTTGTTGATGTCTATTTTAGCACAGATTATGTCGTAGGTGTATAAGCCTTCTTCTGATCTGGAGGTATCCGTGTCCACGAAGCGTCCAAGGGTGTTTTTGATTCCATGAAAGACTAAGAAGTGCCAGAGATGAGCTGGAAATTTAGGAAGCCGGACCCAGATAGGTATCTTGGTGATGAAAACCCTGGAGGGATCGAAGTTTCGGAACCATGATGTGAGGAAAAGCCTTGCTTTTCCCCAAAACCAGGGTCCCTCTATTATGAATTTTTGATAATCCTCACAGAATGCGAACATAACGATGAAAAAACCCTTTGAGCAGAAGAAGACCCCGTTGTTATTGGTGCAACTAGAGTAGATCCATTGAGGCCATAATCCATTTAATCGACAAATGATTGTCTTTACTTCCATTAGTTTATTATGGTTATCAAAAGTTAGATGGATGAATTCAATAGTTAGAATGACTTCCGATTTATTCATAATGAATGGCTTTGGAGCTTCAAGGGTCTGGGAAGCTTTCTTGGGGTGTTGTGCATGGACAAAGTCCTTGTAAGAGAATGCTTGTGAAGAGAATGACTGCCCAAGAGCCCTACCGCGTTGACGAAGGATTAAAACCAAAGAAGCATTTTTTTCCATATTATAAAAAGAGAGATGAAGGGATTTTTCGAGATGCTTACCTCTGTACAAAATCCTCTATAGGGCAGAAGGGATCCCATATTTTTGTTCGAGGTCTTACGCCAGGCTCTACACCAGATTTGTGGATCGAACCCAACAGAACAAGGTTTTACCACAAAGCATGGAAATTTGAATCTGGAAGGCATGAGAACTATTTTGGCTCCTGGAGCCTAGGGGTACAATGTGGAGCAAGGGCTCAAATTTTCCTGCATCCGAGGGGAGAGCTACACAACCTCTCCGTATTTCCCAGACTTTCTTCCTTATCAATCCTTCCAGAGGTTCCTCATTAACTGGAGCTCTCTCATTTATCACATGAAGGGTCTTGGCTTCTTCCAAGAGTCCCTCGGAGCCAGAGGCCTTCCCCTTCCTATCTGCATGCCTGCCAAAGGTTTGCAAGTGGGGAGAAGCCGCCTCCATAACTGCAAAAACATATGTACTTACAATATACTGAGGCATGTGCATTGGAGTTTACTACCTTTTCCGTTCTTGTCGTTTACCTCGCGCATCCACATGTGTGCTAGAGCCAACTAGATGGATCATAATAATCTTGACCTGAACGCTGTGTTCTGCGGGGCCAAGTAGCAGCAGCAGCAGCATAAGGAAAAATGTGGTGTCGCCGACCTCCCCGTACTCCCGTTAGCGTGTGCGGCCAGCTCTGCCCGACATTTTTATTTGCCTACGGTCGACTATGCAGAAGATAGACGAAGAGCATGCGTATCCTTTGGACTCCATGCTCCGTAGGGCCAAGCGAAACTTGACAGCGGCATAAGGAGAAGATAGCGAGATTAGAGTTCACATCTTGGATGTTTTTTCAATCTTCTTTTTTGTACCTATTTTCAATTATTTTTAATGTATGTTATTATATATACATATTTTTTCTTAAATATATATTTTTTATAGTAATTTTTTTTACTTTCAATTATTTTTAATTATATATATTTTTGTTAAATATATATTTTTTAAATGAAACACATTATCTTAATTATATATATTTTCTTAAATGTATGTTTTTTAAATAAGCATTATCTTAATAATGATAATAAATAATAAATATATTACATACTACAAACAATAATATGCCATTTATATATTAACATTAAAATAATTTTATTTTCTAACCATAATAATTTTCGTCGGAGCTAATGATGATAATGAGCTTATATATATAAATAAATGAATAAACAAATAATTTTATATTTCATTTTAGAATTTATCATAAGTTTCTTGAAATAATTACAAATTTCAATTCATATATATTTCCAGTTCGTTCAAATTAAATTTACAATTAGGATATTTTTTATTAAATTTAACGGTGTGTCACGCGGTAACGAGCATCACAGTCCTATCATATATCCTATCAATCTTTAAAGACTAATGCATAATTTCTTAAATGACATTCTATAAAATAATAAAGAGTTCTTATAAAAATTATTATCTTCACATTACGTTATATGGAAAAGAAAACAATGCATATTTATTTTAGATGGTTTGCATAGAAAGTTTTAAGGTAGTGGGGTTTTTCTTCAGCAATGTTCACAAATTTATATGGAATAATAAGGAATT
Organism: Pinus albicaulis; assembly: GCA_034641835.2. Taxonomy (NCBI): domain Eukaryota; kingdom Viridiplantae; phylum Streptophyta; class Pinopsida; order Pinales; family Pinaceae; genus Pinus; species Pinus albicaulis. The sequence goes on along the minus strand of CM076571.1, from coordinate 677,886,915 downwards.
ATTATAAAATCATTTTTTAAATTAAAATAAACAAATTTAGTTTAGGTGGTTTGTATAGACAATTTGATGTTAGGGTTTTTTTTTAAACAATTAGGTTGGATTGGAAAGAGAGTCATGGCCTAAGCTGGAGGGAGACTATGGGAAGGAGAAAATAGATAGGAGGGAGACCATGGGAAGGAGAAAATAGATAGCTTCCTAAGAAGTGGAAGTCTAGTGCCATTATTATAAGGTAGAGGGAGACCATGGGAAGGAAAAACTAAGTTTTCTAAAAGGGAAACCATGAGAAGGGGAAACTAAGTTTTCTAAGAAGTGAAAGTCTAGTATTATTATTATATTTAAAGAGAAATAATAATAATAATAGAGATGGGTAGAGCAGTTAATAGAGAAAGTAAGAGAGATAGGTAGAGAAAAACCGTTGAGAAAACATACCAACGATAAATCAATTACAAAATAGACATAATAAAGCTAAGCTTGCACCACTTAAGCTAAAGGGAGTATCGACGTGCTCCTGTTGTACACGTTTTCCATTGGTTGGTCCAACGTCCTCTGCATTTCAATAGCCCGAAGGTTGGGAAAGTGGTTGAGCGAGTGTGAGCACCTAAATCGTGGGTGAAAGGAGTGTCTTATTAAATTTAAATATAAGTTATTTTATATTTCATAATATTATATATTTATATATTAAATTTGGTTGTAAAATAAATTAACTATTTTAGTCAAATGACTTTTTTAATTGAGAATTTCAATTGATTCACTAATATAGGAGTTAATTAGTTGGAGAACTTGTATAAACAATAATATATAACAACTTCAAAAATAATATAACAATTCACTCTCTATGATAAGGAATGTCACACATTAGTAGTTATTTTTTTTCATAAGAAAATGAGTTAATATGTCTAAACTCAAGAGAAGTATTTTTTTTTTTATTTGTGATTTTTATTTGATCAAGTATTCATAGAAATCTCTCATGAGTTCTAAGTTTTGTAGATTGAAATCCATCAATATGTCTCCTAACCCTTGTTAATGTGTACTTCCCTAGTTGAATTCTTGAGTTTTTCTCCTAAACATTTGAACCATGAATCTATTGAAGTCCACTACTAGACTACACAAAGTTGCATAACCTCACTAGTAGACCACTATCTTTCCCTTAACAACTAATGGGGATACTTCCTTGGAACCAAAAATCTTAAATGAATAGCACAACCATCCATACTAAGCCTTACTTTCAACATATCCATTGTAGCTGCTTCAAACCACTAAATCAATTCCCTATTTGTAATTAAGAAAGTACTGGTCATTCTATGAACATACTTTTATCTATTGAGTCACATGGGTGCCGTATACTATACTCACTAGTTAATTAAGGAAAATAATCTAGATACTAAATGTATTCAAGTCACTCTTATAACATGATCAATTTTATCTGATTTTGAGTATTCATCATCATTTATTCTATAAACAAAGGTAATGCTAATTTATATTAACACCAATTTAGAAATTAACTTCCCCTCCTCTCACTATATGGTATATTATAGAAGGATCCATGTTGAAGCATGCGAGGAGAATATATTCCTAAGGTTTTAACTAGTAAAATATTCATGGGTCAATGCAAAACTGCAATTGCAGATATAGTGACTTTTAAAAACAATCACACACTAAATATCGAATATAGTTTCCTTATGATATCCCATTACATTTTATTTGTCATGATGGTTGGTACTTGGATAAAGGACTCCCCCTCCGCGATATCCCATTCCAAGTTCATATTCTGTAACTTTTCTAATTCATAAGGGTCATTTTCCTTTGAGGAATGAGTCAAATGAGTCATGCACTCATCATAGTGTACCCCTAGAGATAAAAAAAAAAAGTAAAATACTCTCTACTATTACCCCTGGAGATAAAAAAATAAGTAAAATACTCTTTATTGTTTTTTTTTTGGTAAATTACGCTAATCTATGTTAATTCAAAAAGAGAAAAAATACATATCCTATAGGTTGGGTTGGTTAGTTGCGCTTAACAAACTCAACCATAGTTGCACGGTCTGTGCAGGGAACCAACCCGGAAAATAATTGAAACAGGAAATAATAAAATGTGTAGCAGTGCTCGTGTATCCATAAATTACAAAATATGCAGAAGCATAAGTATAACTTGAGATTCCATGGCAATAGCTAGCATGACAAAAAAGAAGGAAGAAGTCAACAACTTCACAATCCTTAGTCTTTAGCTTCATCATTACTATCTAGCTCTTCCTCCACTATGGGGTAGGTGTACACCTATGCAACCATTTGCTCTGTGTCAGTGGGTGGACACGTAGGTTTGGGGACCGATGCACAAAGGATAGGAGCCACCGGATATTCTGTGTCAGGGACGCACATCCAAGTTCCTTCAGAATCCATAATCCATACATCTGTATCATCACCCTCATCGTCCTGGGCTGGCAGAGGTTCGGTCTTGTGAAGCGAGAGGTGCACCTCATGCACAATGGAAGACTTCCGAGGTCCACATTTACCTCTCTGCGAGGCTTGCATAGGGGCCTCCTCCTTCTGACCCGAATCAGGGCTCTCTCTAGCGTAATTACCTGAGTAGGAGCCTTCAACAGACTCCAGAAGATTGTCTGTCCCACGGTGGTAACAACCGTGGAGTTCCCCTCTCTACCCTCCACGGATGGTTCTTTGGTGCAACCTAGGAGCCATGGCCTGCTGAAGCAGAGGAGTAGCATAGGTGGATAGATGTGTAGCAGAGGAAAAGCAAGTAGACAAGGGAAACGATGAGTGGGAAAGCACAAACTAATGGGTGTACACATACTATTTAGACTGGGGGGACAAATGGAGCTAGGATAAGAAGCACAGACTGGATAAATTGCAACCCTGAGATTTTTGCACAGTGTAGCTGTAGGGAGAGGCCTATGCAACAGGCTAGTGGCGCAGGAGGGCAAGACCAGAATAAAAAAGAAATACTAAAGGAACTCTCTCTGTGTCTCATTGTGATAAGGGGCCTTCCTTTTAAAAGTTCTATGACACATGCGAATGGGTAGGTCATGATTGAGCCTCGCACACAACTTCGTGCCATAACCGTTTTCATGAGCAGGCTTGAGTGAAGAGTTATGGCTGATTGGCATATCAATAAAGGTAATCATTTAGGATTATTGCTACAGAGAGGTACCGTGGAGGGGGTGACGTTGTCCAAGCATATCTTCATCATGCCTTATCTCATTCATCTCATGCAGATGGTTACCAGTTCGAGGATCCACATCGGGTGAGGACATGTGCTGCAGATCTTCGTTCTCATGTGCATGGGAGAGATGATTGTCATTCGTACTCGTGTTGTCACCTGCATCCAGGGTACTCTCTATTGTTACAAGAAGCTTCTAGTTGTAATTTATTTCCATGGTGGTTAACAGTGACTCATATGTCCCTTCAAGAGTGTGCAATTCCTCCGAAAGTGAGAGTCTAATGGATAGGAATATGAATCATTTAATTTTTTAGATAATTTGACAAATTTGAATTAGTAGTTGCGATGCTACTTAGCAAAATATTAGAAAGTTTTTTTTAGCAATCCTTAAATGTGTAGCAATCCTTAAATGTGTCTTTCTTTATAATATATAATTATATATAATTGGCAATTAAGTTAATCTTGTGTTACTTATTACTTATTAATGTAACCTTGAAATAAACCACACCATTAACTACCACACATACAAAAGGTAAATAATGAAAAATTGAACATAAACACTATAATGATATTTACTTTATATTTACACATACTTAATAATTAAACTTAAAAAAAAACTCCCCTATCTTTCACATCGTAAAAAAAATACTAATAAAACTATTAATTTATTTATTGCACACAAATCCAATCTTATCACCTAATCAATTACATTGATTACATGCTTGAAAAATAGAAAAAATTATTTACAAATGAATATACTCATCTTAGTCTTTAATTTTCTTGTTTTTAAACTTGTCTTGCATGACTATCATTATTCATGTCGATGGCCACCTGATTTATATTTAATATATTTAAACATTATTAATATAAACATTTAATTTACATTTATAAAAATGAAAATTACTTAAATAACGAATAAAATAAGGCAAAAAAGATACATTATACATGGCATATAGATTTAATGCAATTTCCACAACCTAACCTTGAATGTACGTCCTAACAAAACTTTGATGATATACAGCTTTAATCCTGTATTTCGGTAGCATTGAAAATTCGTTCAAGATTTATGATTTTGCATTTAAATTTTGACCGTCCATTATGGATTCTCTTTACAGCGGCCAATGTGTTGTTTTTGGAGTCCCCAGCGGGCGTTGGGTTCTCTTACTCAAACACGACCTCTGACTATAAAAGGAATAGTGGCGACAGACGAACGGGTAATTTGTGAGGCGTTTAATTCCATAAAAATACATTTATGAGGATTAGGAAACCCAGGACATGTACCAGACATTTCTAACCATGTTGTTTTTCTTTTTCTTTTTCCAGCTGTAGACACGTATGTATTCCTAGTAAAATGGTTCAGAAGATTTCCACAGTACAAGGGTCGAGATTTCTATATATCAGGCGAAAGCTATGCAGGTAATATTGAAATATAGAAAAGAATATGATGTAAGTCATGTAACAACCCAAATTCTAGAAGAACAATATAGCATCCCTGCAGCTTGCTAATAAGGTGCTAGTTGATTTTTTTTTAATTATAATTTTTTAGACTAATTTAAGAGAGTTCTCATGATCAATTTTTGTGATTATCTTATAATACTACAAGAATACATCTAACAACATCTATATTTTTCAACTTTGATTAAATTTGTGTAAATCTCGCCTTTTAGTAGATTTCATCTTTTAGACAAACTTATACTCGAAAGTCAAGATTGAAAAAAATATATATATTTTTTAAATTTCAAACTTAATGAGACTATAGTCATGTTTAAAAATAACACTTACATAACACAATTCCAAGAATAACATTTGAATGGAGTTAAAAATGTAGATAGTCATGTCTAAAAATAACAACTAAATAGAGTTAAATAGAGTGAAGAATGTGGATATTTTGATAAGACTGTTAACGGTGATTATTGAAACATGACTGCAGGACATTACGTTCCACAGTTGGCTGCAACTATTTTACAACAGCAAAGGAAGTCGCAGGCGTCCTTTATTAATTTAAAGGGAATACTGGTGAGTTGAACTGAAATTTGGGTTCATTTAGAAAAGAAATTCAGGTTCAATAATCTGAAGCTCGGAATCCATTAGAGGGAAAATGCAAAATTAACTTTCTGCTCAAGCTTTTAATATATAACTATAGCCTGGACAAAAGATTGTTTCCTCTGGACATATCGAGGCATCTGTCATAAGAATGACGAAAATAAAACTTTCACAAATATGTTGAAATCTATCGTGCTACCGTCTGAGGTTGTGAAAGTGCAGTACACAATCAATTTCAAGCATGTTCATTGAATTTATACAGGTGGGGAATGGCGTAATGGATAACGATAAGGATATCATTGGAACTTTTACGTACCCGTGGTCACATGCATTGATATCGGATAAAACTTATAATGGCCTAATCGAGAAATGTGCTAAATCAGATGTCAACTTGACATTTTGCGGAGACTTGGAAGACAAAATGTCTGCGGAGATGGGAAATATCGATGAGTACAGTATTTATGCTCCCCTATGCTCCAAAAATTTATCCAAGGTATGTTGATCAAATTACAAGTTTATACAACATAATGTTCTAATATGTAGTATTTAATCAATTGTAATTTTAGTGTAGAGTTTTGGAATATTTCGGAAATTATGGATAAAATAAGCCATTCTTAATCATCATGTAAATTATTGGCTTATTGTCTTTTCATTTTTTCCTTAAATAAGAACAGTGTAGTCTTAATATTTTCTCAAAGACAAGTTACTAAGTATTTCTTTTCTGTATTTTAAATTTTGAAATATTTTTTTACCCATAATTATATTGTTATTTAAATCTAAGGTTATGGCCAAGTCAGATATTAAATTGGTGTATGAGATTTTACTAAGACATACATACTTTATTTTTCTAATTTTGAATTTGTGATCTTTTAAGAAGAAACACATGCTCTTAACCATTAGGCTCATTCAAACTATATAAGATATAATTAACAATTTAAATTCAAACTCAAATTCAAATACTAAAATATAGATTTAAAAAATTTCAATTCTCACAATATTGACCTATATACTTTAAAAAATTCACCCATAATCTATTAAATCTACTTGTATTTGACTAAGGTTTCCTATTGGTTTGTCTCGCCCCTGCTGATTGCTACCTCTCTCTTGTATGTGAGAAATATAAGCAGCAATCTACTATGCATTAATGTTTTTCTCACAGTTTGGACAGGAAGGAATCCTTCTCACAGTTTGGACAGGGAGAAATCCTATTAATTCAGTTTTGTTCACCCTCTCTCCTCTTTGATATGTCCTGCACCTATAATTTTTATCTATAGTAAAATGAATGAATTTTTACTTATAATTTCCCATATTCCAAAGAATTAACAAATATTTGGATCCAAATTTGGTAACTATGCTTTGAATTTGCAATCTAGTTAAAAGTTTGCTAACTATGTTTTGAATTTGCGATCGAGGTAAAAGTCCAGCTCTTATTGACGCCCATTCATAAAATGTCATCGAGAGGTTACGAGAGCTTAATTCCACTTAATATTATTATTTTTTTTATGTTTGACTCTGGAATATTTTTTTGTTAATGTGAAAAAGGGTTCAAGTCCAGTTTCAATTCATTCAAAAATTTTGAGGATTTAATTTAGGTCATCTGGAAAAATATTTCCAAATCTACTTCAATTCTTCATTTCTTCCATTCTTTTAAGACTCAACAGCATGAATATGCTGCCCCTATTTTGTTCCTTTAATATTTTCTTACTACAGTTATAATTGCCGTCTTAAAAGCAAGAAGAATCTGAAATTCCCGGATACGATCCTTGCATTGATGACTATGTACACGCCTATTTTAATAGGCTAAGTGTTCAGAAAGCCATTCATGCTAACGTGACAAAGTTACCTTACAGTTGGAACCCATGCAGGTAACATTCCTTAGACCAATTTATTCGTAATCGTTAATTTGCAGAAAATTTATTCAACCTCTTGGATATATCAGTTGATATATTGAAATGCAACTATGGACTAGTTCTCTTCTGCACTGGACCGACTATGCCTCAACCATGTTACCGACCTATCGTAATCTTATTGCAGCAGGGTTACGAATACTTCTCTTCAGGTATGAACTGTAAACTACTCGATCCCCTTATGCTATTATTTGATCATCACAACAATTTTATTAACGGCGTTTTCTTGTTTGGTATTCAGCGGAGACACAGATACGGTAGTGCCCGTGACCGCTACTAGAATCTCCATCAACGCGTTGAAACTTCCAGTTGAGACTCCGTGGTACCCCTGGGTTGATGGCGAGGAGGTAATTAGATCAGTTTCCTCAATTTCACATATAACGTCCTGAAGATACTGATTTTTATGTACAGAAATATTCTGAATCCATGATTCTCGTAAAAAATGGTGCAGGTAGGGGGATATTCTGTAATTTACAAGGGACTGACATTTGCCACCGTTAGGGGAGCAGGGCATGAAGTTCCGGAATTTCAACCATCCCGGGCTTTGACGTTGTTCAAATATTTTCTCAGAGGAAAACGATTGCCAAAATAATTTGATCGTGTGGAATTTGTTGACAGTGGAGTCTTCATGCATGACAAGTATTCCCAATATTCTTTCAAGTTCAGTGTGGATGCAGAGCCGTTCTACCCTAGTTGACTTCGCAAGTTCACTGATTTTTCTTTTCCAAGAATATCTTCTAGGGTTATTTGTCCCATTACGACAAATTCAAACTGAAAAAAAATCGCTGTTATTTTGTATCTTCCTGAGTTGAACCTATTATATGTTAGAGTTTAACCAATGCATCGAATGAGATTCATTTCATGTATACTTCACTTATCCTTGAAAGTATTTACATTAGAACTACGATGTCAATTAACTTCAGCTTTGACTATTAATTTTTAATTTTAATAAAGTTTAAATTGCATGATCAATAATGTTTAAGTTGTAAGGATGTCTCAAGAATAATAATAAAATATATAAATCTTATTTATAAATTAAGACTAAAATAAATAAATAAAATATAAATGGAAATCTGATATCATTCATTAAATAAAATTAAAGAGAAGAGATGATCTATATAATATAAATTTAAATATGAATGAAACCCAGCATAGATATTATAAAAGAAGATTTTATAAAAACATAAGTTAATCATGTGAAAATGGTTAAATTAAATTATATGTTATAAAATAATTGATATGATTAATTAGAATTATATGAACGTAAATTTATTTTTAATTTAGATTTATTAAGTGTTTAGAGGAAATAAATTTTAAGATGTAAATCTCTTTTTAAATATAAAACTTAAAGAAATGTTTATATTTATAGAGATATAAAAAATCTCTATCCTTAATAATAGAATGAGAGTTAAATGGATCTATATTATTAATATACTTGTGAGCACTTATGTTGTACCTTGTAATTTAGTTTAATCAAAATTTTCATATATTTATATTTATATTTTATTAAAACTCTAATAATTCATATATCTAGGCTTGGTATTTTTATTTAATAAGTTTTATAATTTATTTTTTAATTTGATATGAATGACATTGATATTATAAATAAATTTAAAAAAAAACTACTTTTAATATTAAGATTTTATATTTTATTAATTTAATTTAAATATGATGTTTTGAAATATATTGGATATTAATGTAAATCTTTCATTTATATAATAAAATAAATCTTAATTTTTATTTTAATTCTATATTTTGAAATATCATAATTACTGGTATGATTTGTTAATTAAATTTATTTTAATGTGATGTGCATATTAGTTCAATTATTAAGTGGATGGTATGGATTTAACTAAAATATTTTAGAATATTTCCAATAGTAGTTGCACATCAAATGTTCATATTTGTCTCAAAAAAAGTTATGACCTTTCTATTTTTTTAATTAAATTTATTGATAAACTACACTAAGTAGTTTACCATTCTTCTCATGATGAACTACACTAAGTATTTTGAAAAGCGTGTGTTTCTCAATTGATTATGTGATTTTCCCAAATATTTATGATTAAATCATATATGGATCACAAAAGTTTACCCTCTCAAATAAAAAAAATTATCTTATGAACAAGCGTCATATGAAAAATTGTTGTAGGGAAAAGTAGCAGTGTTATATGAAACAAGTGACTTAGAAAATAGGAAAATTTGGGAAAATTTGCATAAAATAATAATAATAACCTATACCATTCAATGCTAAATTAATAATGGTCAATAGGAAAAATGAGTCCTGTAGTCTTTCATTTGGTAGGAACAAACAAATTTCCATTTGAATTGGATAAATTAATTTCTTGCTCAGGTATAAGAACTTCCATAAATTTTGGTTGGTAGTAGTATGTCTATAAATTTAGAATTTTACTCCTACATAAGTGCTCATGAAAACATAAAAAATGATGGGAAGTAACTCTATGTAAGTGAATATTTTTATATCCTATTCCCATCAATTTTTTATGCAGGGACTTGCTTAAATTATGGCGGGAAGTAACTCATGGCAAATATGTTATTACTTATTACCTTAGCATGAGCTATTTTCAAGGATTTATTACAATGATATCCATAAGTTATGGTATAATTATATGAGGCTCTTATCCACATGGCTTATGCAAAGGCTACAATAAGACCTTCACATTATGATCCAATCAAATACTTGAAAAATAATTTTTAATATATATAAATTAATATATATTCTTTGAATTTAATCATTATCAATTATATTAGTCAATGAAAATCTATTGCTAAAGTCTAGGACTAATAAGCCATGCTTATTTGGACATGTATTGATAAACCATGATATATATTGACACATAGTATTGTAACAAAATCTATTTACATATCTTAAAATCTTCATTGTAAAATGTTGTAAATATTAAAGATTAAGAAACTTTGATTACACATATATTTAATAATTGATTCTTTTATAAATTATAATAATAACAATTAAAAAAATAAAATTTAAATAAAAATTATTTTATGAAATAAATACTTTAAAACTTATGATAAATCAATATTTAACATTTATCAAACCTTATGTGGTTGTCTCAAATTATTGTCTTAAAATTTGTCTTTATAAAGACAATATAGAATACGTGTATTATTGTCTCTTAAGAGACAATTTGTTTTTTCTTTACCTGAGATGAAAAAAACTTAAAAATTGTCTCAAATATTGTCTTTAAGCAAGTGTCTCAAATTATCATCTTAAAAAATTTCCTTTATAAAGACAATATAGAATACATGTATTATTGTCTCTTAAGAGACACTTCATTTTTGTCTCTCAAGAGACAATAGTTACGATTAAAAACATATTGTCTCTATAGAGACAATATGTATTTAATCCTAGTTAAAAAATGATCTTTAGAAAAAAAAATATAACATATGAATTTATTGTTTCTTCAATGACTAAATCATGTTAGGGCATGACGTAATTGAACCACTAGCCTCCTTTTTTGAGGGAATGTTAAAGAAATGTGTTACCTCGATAAGAAAAAGATAAAAATCACACAAAATGAATGTAATAATGTGTTATCTCAGTAATGTAGCTCAAATTAAAAAGTACCTGCCATCAATATGGCAATTCCATCCAAGTAGTGGTTTTTCCTCTCTCCAAATCCATGAGATTTCAAAGCACCGACCTTCAATGCACCCTAGAGCTTCTTGACAACAATAGTAGCTAAATATTCTTGTTAAATGTCGTCCAAAATGATCAAAATGGGAAACCTCCCACGGATGGAATTTTCTAATTATTGCATTTGTTATTTTATCAACCAATAGAAGCTGCAGTTTCCAATATAATGATTCAATTTGAGTAATTTTTAAGTAGAATGAAAAAGCTAAGATGAACAAATCGATATTTAGAATGTCCTATGCTTAGAAATTTTCAACCTTATTTTTAATAATCAAATCAACAGTCCCAATTTAATAAACAAGCCAAAAAAACCTTCGGTCACAAAATAAATTATGTGCAAACAAACACAACCCAAAATCAACCTCAAGGGTGTATGATATGCATACTGGTAATATGGACGTGACTAGGAAATCATTTCTCATGATTTCATGAGAGAAAGGGTTAATAACCAAACATAATTTCTTGGAACCTTGATATAACAGGGTTTCTACCTAGCTGGAACCTTGCAAAACATCAAATTTCCGCCTACATTTATGCCACTTTCCAGCGAAACATCAAAGTTCGACCTACATTTATGGAAAGTGTGTATGGTGATGAAATATTGAGGGTTTTATTTAAAAAGAGTGTGATTTTCAATTATTCTCTCTCACATTACGATGAAAACAAATGAATAACACCATAACAAATAAATCAAAAGAAACTTCTTTTGCATTAATTACCTTGCAAATCTGATACTCCATGAACATCTTCTCCCTGTTTATCACAAAGTGTGGACAAATATAACCACAATCAAATTGCATTCCCTCCACAACACACATATTATTTTATGCACTTTTTCCCTCTTCAAGTGTCACAACACCTTTCCTTTGAACTTTTCTCATAGCCTCTGTTATGATTTTTCCTATTTCATAGTTATTCATAGCACTCACTGAAGCAAGATATACTAATTCATTGTCTTCAACCTGAAAATACTACATGTTATAAAGTGTTAACTTGTGTAACACTTCACACAAAAAAATTACCAAAAATACAAATGTTTCATGGGAAACTCGTCAACATGTGATTGCGGAGTAAGGATTAAATGATAATGCGGCATAAATATTCCCATAATAAAAGTGCACCTAAATAAAAATACTAAAAAAATACAACTATTAAAAATCTAACAATACCACACAACCAAATGTATTCGTCAAGTAAAATGTTGTATGAAAAATAAAAAATATTTTGCAACCAAAAATACCTTCGGCAACCAATTCATTCAATTAGATGCAACACCAAACCATCAGAAAAAATAGAAAAACCAACCTACTAAAAATATCAGGATTTACCTCCTTTGAAAAACTTTTGAGTTCTGAAAGAAAGGCCTTTGTTCTCATGTCAAGGCCCCAAGTAATTTGAATGGGATTTGCACCCGCTGCAACAACTTAAACAAAACAGATTCATTTCAAATTATGATTCAGAAATTTAGGATATAATATTTATATGTTAGGTTCTTCCTAACAAGCTCATAACAATTGCCAAAAGGATCAAAATTTTCAAATACCTGATGATAATTTTTCATTCAAATACCATTTTAAACTCGTTAAATCCCAAACCAAAACTAAAAAAGAAAACACCATAAAAACCTACAAAAATGAATAGATCTTAAGTGAATACTAGTGGTAAAAAATTACCTTTACAAATTCACTTATTAAACCTTGTCCAAGCACAACATATGTGGGAGTTCCATCCCCAGCTAAATTATATGTCATTGTTGTAGCTTGTCTTACCAACTTGGCCCCAATATTTTCAACTAGGTCCTCTAACTCAACTTGTCAAAAAAATGAAACCCTGGCATTGAAATACATTTCATTAGACTTTCCATTACAATAGAACTGTGAAAATATTTATTCATTCCTCTCATGTGAATAGTCCACAGGCGAAGTAGACTTCTGAGTACTAAATATATTGCCTTTGACCTTTCAGTTTGAAAACTTTTCCTACAAGATCTAAGACATTTAGGAAGGGGAAACTGATACAATATTAAAAATAAAACCAGAATATACATCTATAAATTACATACTTAGCTATTTTCATTCAATTTTTTACTATTTTCGTAGAAAAATACTTTCTCTCCAAAACAACATTTATGCCCTTCGGTCCAAGAATGACTCCAACAAGATCAACAAGTTTGTTCACACCTTCCTGTAAGACAATTAGAATGGGGTTTCAATATGAGTGCAATTGAATGAAAAATTATATGCCAAAACAACCCTCCACGAAAAATTAAAACCATGCATTAAAATCAAATATAAGTGGACAAGGAAATTTCATCCACGGTGAACTTTACATCTAGGTGACCTTCTTTTAAACATTCATTTTTCTCCATCCTGTAATTTTTTATTGCTAAGCCATCCCTGTTGAAGTAAAACTCCTTTCCATGGCTCTTGTACTAACTACTTTCTCTCTCATGTGTAATCTGAGTCTATCTTTTACTTAAGCGATTAAAATAAATGGGAAAAAAAATTGAAAGAGAAAACAATTATTTGCCATAATTATTAAGCACTGCACCCAACTTTGTCTCCTTTCAAATGTTTCCCAATGAGGTAGACATGGAAATTTTTGTCATGTTTCCTAAAGAAGAGGCCATATTCTCATATCCTAGATAAATTACAAGATCTTCATATTAATATTTATGTTTTAAAAACACAAATTCCATTGCATAAAAGCACTTATAAGTGTTAAAATGAAAACTAAACAACTATCAAGACTTTAGGCAACTTATGGAGCATCCATAAAGAAATAACCAAATAGAAATATAACCTCAATCCTCATTTTAATGAGACAAGCCTATATATTTAAATTAATCTAATACAAAGAAACCCCATCTATATTAATGCTAGAAAAAAAGAATCTGAGCTACATTCTGTTGTAGGCCTCCTTGTTGCATACCTTTAATTTGAATTTTTGACCTCTATGTAATGTGCTAGGGTGATTTTTCCCTAGTTTTCAACAAAAGTTCTCCTTCTTGTACAACAATTTAACATAATAAATCCAATTGTGCACCTTTGCCACTGATACTAGTATACAGTGTTATGATAACTCACCCTATAATTTTTCTGATAATTAACCTTTATTTTTCTATTACTGTGGTTAAATTTTAATTTAGAATCTCTACTCTCTCTTATGCGATTACAATGAACAAAGGTATTTGCAATAATAAACAAAAATACAACAGTATTTGGTAATACACTACTCAATATCATATAAACTCAGAGTCATAACATGAAATTGAATTCAAACAACTTCAGTTCCTCTCTAATGAGAACTGTGAACCAAAAGTTAAATACAAATTCCACAATATCAGTTACTCTAATCGAGAATCAGAACTTAAATGAGTTATGTTTCCTACACTACCTAGGCTTTACACCGTCTAAGAAGTGAATTTTGAACTTGTTACACACTTGGCTTCACCACAATATGCCTCCTTCTACCAGACTACATCCTTCTATTTAAGGATCTAAATTTCCGGCAGTCGCGGATTGCATGAATTGTCTTTGTGGGTGTGCAAAAAAATTATTCTCCATAGATTGAATGGAAGACACACTTTTATGTTTCCTTTGGATCCAAAGACAAGAATAAAGTCCCTGTAACTTGGAAAACCTCCTTGATTCTCAACTAGAATATGTCCCGATTTAGGAAAGTATGATTCATACTGTCTTTAAACTTTGGAACCCTCCAATGCATGTTGAGTCACTACTCCACTACCTTTTAAACCTCCAAGTAACCATACACTTTGGGTCCAGCTTGTTGAGATAATAGCTAGGCTTGTTCTATGATATGCAACACCAAAGGAACAACCAAATACCCCTCTTTCCAGGACAAGAACTATTCAATTAAATTTGGTGCCTTCTAAAGATATTTCCTGTGCCATAACAAGAGAAAATCTGCAAGTTTTGTTGGCTTTTCAAATTTCCTTCTCATGCCTAAAAATCCCTAGCCAATTTTTGCATACCTTCTTCAGGAGATGCCTACACCTAGACAGAACCTTGCTCTTCCTTATAGTATAGGAGGATAAACAATATATTTTCTTCTTTCCAACCAAAAGGACACATCATATACCATGAAAAATACCTGGCTACTACGTATGGGAACTTGTTCAAAATGAAAACCCTCGAATTTTGTTGCTGAACCAAAAAAACTTTGTCCTCGAAAACAGAAAGATTGTCTTAGAATTTTGTTCCTCGTTCAAGGTATTCCTATGCCAAGAAACAAAGAGAGAGAATGGGGGAGTGTTGGAGAATGTAACTATATTTTGTCATCAAAATTACCTTTCTAATTATGACTGTATATTTTTGTCAAAAGAAGAAAATAATTATTATTTTAAGCATGGGTTACATGCTCAAGTTTATTTTCCTTCTAGGTCAATCACGTTCTTTAGGCTTCTAGGGTTTGTCAAGTAAAAACAATATTTTTCATAAGTGTAGAAGTCAAGTCCCATTTGGTTATTTGATAAGAAAGTGGAAATGCTTTTTCTTGAGAGCCAAAATGTTAATTTTAGTCCCTACAATACCAAGGGGGCCCTGCCTCATCAAGTTGTCCTTTTTTGGGGTAATTCAACATCTTAATATATGCATACATATGAGTAGATTTACCTCAATTAGAATATACATATAGAAAGTTTGATATCTTGAGAAAGGAGGAGGAAAGTAAGCGAAAAAGACAAGAAAATAAGTCAAAATAAAGGAGAGAGAAGGAAAGGTCAAAGGAGAAGGAAATTTTCCCAAAAAAATCCTACATGTGTGAAATTTCAAAGTTGGAGGGCAAAAAATTGCATATTTGTTGTAGGACGGAAAATTTAAGTTGCAGGGGCTAAATCTGAAGTTTGACCACTTTTAGAGGGATTTGACCATTGTTGACTTGTGCATACTTTGACTTTGACTTGTTGGAAGGATCCCTATGTGCACTTTTATCCTTGACAAAGGAATTCAAATATTCTACCAGTTATTTATGGACAAAAAATTGGGATGGTGGAATTCTGGGTGTTCATGAGTTCCACAATAAAGATGATAAAAATCATAACATACTACAAATAAAGTCTCTAAATTATTTCGATGGAAATATAGGTGAGCATTCCTAGTCAAGACTGTTATGAAATACACAAAAGATTCAATAAGATGAGTTGATGTAGTAGTTAACAATAAAACAAATTGACATAAAAAATGTAGTACAAATATAATAAGAGAATTTGACATAGCAATATAAACATTAGGCTTCCAATATTTATAATTTAAGTTATGATGATGAATTTACTCCACTCAAGAAAATTTTATGCCCATAAGTTTGATTTATCCTTTTTGTTCGTTCCAGGGATAAATCTATCCTCCCCCTTCCTATTAGTAACAATGGTTCCAGTAACATATCTCCATGCTAGACAATGGCAAAGAAAAGTGACGTGGATAGAGAGGAGTAGCCAACAAATAAAGAGAAATGATGATTTACCCTAGGTGAATTAAGAAGTAAAAAAAAATTGAATTCCAAAGACATTGATTTTGACCCTTTTCATGATGTTGATGATGAGAGCCATGGTAAAAATAATAATATCATGGTTGATGATGACTGTGGAAAACATGTCCTGAGATCCCTTGTCATCGATGACACAATATTCATAGGGATTTGATTGGAGCATAAGTAAACAAGCCATTCACCAAGAGATTATAAAGATTGGCGTCCTGAAATATGTTTTTCAGAATCAGAAATACATAGAGAAACTTTTTTGTTATTTTAAACATGAGAGTACTGCTACAATAAAAATAGAGAGTGGCCTTGGAAATTTGAACAAAAATTATCAAGAACATAAAGTGGTTCCTATGGCAAGAGAACACCCATAATGCACAAGAGGCAAGGATGTGGAACAAGCTTTCAATTCAGAGGATTGGTTATTGCTTCAGGCCTAAAATAGAAAATGGTTATGTTGAAATCGATGATAGGTTTCTAATTCTTGGCATATGAATTTGGAAATTTTTTAAACGTCCAAATACAAGTGCCTTCTCTGTTTCCCCTAAGATATAAAGGTCAAAATGGGGCATCCATTTTAAGAAAAAAGGTAATGAAAATGGAAATCCATTTCAAGCAAAAAATAAATTCAAATAGCGCATCTCATTCAAGGAAATGAAAATGGGGCAAGCCCATGCCACAAGGGTGATGAAGGTACACAACAAAAATGTGTCTCCAAATTCTTTGAGAACAAATATCTTTCACTATTCAATTATCCGGTGACAACCAGCTCAAAATTCTCTCACATAAAAAAAATTGAGAATTAAAAAGAGAATGAACATCAAGGTTTAAAGTAGACCCCTTTGGTTTTACAAACATTACAATTTTTTTTCTGATAGCTATTAGGATAGAATCATAGTTATTAGGATATCTAGTTGCTGAAGGATTTTCTACAACATCCTAGGAAGGCACACCATCAGTGACACTGAAAGAAGCATAAATTGTGTTCCTAATTGCATAGTCTGAAGACTAATCGTTGAGGATTATGAGTCTACTCCAGAGGAAAGAGGATGTTCCTACTCTACATATAAGAAAGATAGATACTAGTGTACACATAAACCTTTTTTAGTGAGCAAAAGATACACTATTTTGTAGGAATATGTAGGTATTTTATTCGATTCATAAAAAGGAAGAGGCCATAAGTATATGGCCTATAAAGAATAATCCCTACTATGAGAATGGTATGTAAGGCTTTCTAGTGAAAATTTATGTGGCAACTCAGGAAAATGCAAACTTGAAAATATTTTTGGTGAAAAGGTGACAATATTGAACAAAGTTACAACCTACAAGAAACAAAACTTCAACATCTTTCTATTTTGTCTGATAATATAACACAGGAAAATGATATTTCCTCCTTGATATCTTTAGGTGGCTACACTGGATCACATATTTAACAATAGTAATATTTTGGTATGGATGAGATTCTAGGATTCTCAAATGCTCCCAAAAAGAACACTTACACGCAAGTTGGAGCCAGATGTTACCCACAATGTTGTGGGGTAACTTTGGGTGGTCTTAAAAATACTTCCTGAAGACAACGATTGTGTTTGTATTTGTGGAAACAAATTTATATTTTAATCATGTTGAAAGTGTGAGGATACTGAATGGGGTACATGACCTAATAAAGTAAAAAATAAGAAGTTACAAATTCCAAAGGGAGCTTGTGTCTACCATTATCTGGATGGAAAATTAATAAGAAGGTTGCCTACCATATTCCAAAGTAATAGGGTGATTAGGGTATGATGGATGAATATAGACCATAAGTTTTCAATAATTTATATTTAGAAAAGTGGTGGCATGAGTGTCGAGACAATTTACTCGAAGTTAATCACATGTCTTTGTGTGAAGCTTTGCATCCAGTGCTACTTGAATGAATTATTTCAATGAAAATGGTATAAGTAAATTTCGAACCATGCCATGATCAATTCTCAAAATAGTACACCTCTCCTATATCCCTAAAAATATTCATATATAGTAAAAATTATGAGATATAAAAATATCGATTTGAAATGAGTAGATAATATCATTTTAGAAGGACTCACATGATGGCTTCTAGTGTGTTTTCATAACAAATTCTTGCAATTATGTGCAATCAATAAATGCAAGAATTCATAATTCACATATGATACCAAATATGCAAATAAGATATTTGTGGAATGATTAACCTCAAACTTGGTTATTACCTTATCCTTAAACATGGAGACTATGAATACCCGTTTACCTTATCCTTAAACATGGACACCGTGATTACCTCTTTATAGTGCCAAATGAAATGGTAGGTAATAGGGCCAAAGCTACATAAATTTGGACTTTTCCTTAAAGTTAATCAACTTTCAACTTCAAGGTTCAATTTTAGTGAACCCCATGATTTTGGTCCAACATAAGTTGTCATACAAATATTTGGCTTCACATAAAGCTAGGTTTAACCTTTTATAATACCAAATAATATGATTAATTGCCTCCAATGATACCAAAAATTAATTAAGGAAGTGTGGGGACACCAAGATGGGATAAAAAACTAATCATAAACAAATAAACTACAGATTAATCATCATGTAAACAAGTTTTTTTGACGTTAATGGGGGGCTGCAGAAGACATTGACTTTGTAGTGCTAATTCGAGAGCATATATTTAAGGCTATAGGCATTGTGAGCATGACATAAATCTACAAAGTACCCATAAACCATTAGTAAGTATTAGCAAGATTATATTTCTACAAGTGTTTAGATTATTGAATGATTCAACTTCTAATCCTTCCGTCAAAATAATTTTATTCACATTGATTGGTTGAATTTACCTTTAAGTTCTTTACAAGATACCCCTATCCTAATCGCTTTGTTGCAAGGATATTATAAGTCCTTGACTATCTTAATCTTCATTTTTACAAGGTGAGTGGTGAGAATCGAAGGATGCATGAAAAAAAATCAACATTTCCTACAAGCATTAATGACCACCAAAGAGTGTGCTCATTGAAGTAGAACCATGTAATGAATTAGTCACCCTCCGAACTTAAGTATAGCTTGAAAAATCCTCAATTTTTCTAAATACTCTACAATAAAAATGATTCTAATGTCCACACTTCAGTTGATGTTGATGCAAGTATCTCTTCCTAAAAATTGAGGCATCCTTGACACCTTTTGCTATATGGTGTTATTGAAATTACATAATTGCATAGGAATATATTCTAAGCCACTTTGATCTTTGTATATATGATGACATCTCTAGCACAAGGAGCTTATATCTTCCTCTATAACTCCACCTATCTTCCCTCTATGAGCTTTAGGTTCGATAATTCCTAAAATGACCTCTCTTGGGGAGAAACACATGTTCCAAATAGATCCATGAACACATTTCTCCCCATCGAGCTTCACCTATAAGAATGATGGCAGTAGTTTTATAATAATTTCATAAGTACTTGTTATTTGGGTGGGGGGGGTGGCGAAAAATTAACAACAATATGTATGAGATCGCTAGCACTATGGTACAAATCTAGTCAAACTTCTAGTGTCATTTGCTTGCTCAATCACCTCAATTTGTTTTTTCTATATCATTACAATATCTATTTCCAAAGCACAATGACACAAGCCTAAAAGAGTAAAAATAACACCCAAAAAATTGAAAAATTTCCCTTGGTTTTATCAAATCCAAGCACAAGTTCTCCAACCATTTTTAAACCGTCAAATTTTGGACCCAAAATCTAACAAAAAAGATCCAAACTATCTAGCATATTTTGGAATAATTCCCCTTCACCCATAATTGTGAGAAAAATTTCCTATGTAATATGGCAATTAACAAGTTCACAAATATTTTGATGAATAAAATTTATGCCTATAATTTCTCTTTGGTCAATTTATCATGCTAGAGGGTAGCCAAAGGCTTTGGTCATGGAGATTCGGGACATACAAAGTCAAAGTAAGAAATAAACCTTGTCTACTTGATATTTTTTAATGTAATACAAGTCAAAACCTTTAGAAATGGTCTTAAAAGCATTGAGAGGATAAAAATATATAGCCTATCACAATGGGTTGGCTCAACTGGTTGTTGTTAAGCATTTGTCTAATTTGACGTCAACAAGTGCTATTTTTGAAACCCCTTGGGTTTGGCACACTATCCTAAGCCAACAATTTTTCTAGAGGTGCCATTCATGTAACGTCCCATAATAATTATAAAATAATAAATAATATAATATAAATAAACAAACAAGTAAATAAATAATAAGTCAAGAGAATAATAAAAGAATAAATTAAACATTGAAAAGTAACTAGAGTTCTAAATAAAATATTAAATAATAAACTGGAGTCCTAAAATAGTAAATAATAAGTAAAGTTAAGAGTTATTTAAGAAAGATTTATTTAACAAAATTAAATATATTAATAAAGAGTTAAACTAAGAAATTATAAAAAAATTAGTAAAGTTAACAAAAAGTAAATAAAACTAAGAGAAACACTAAATTAAGTAAAGTTAACAAAAAGTAAGTTAAACTAAGAGAACACTAAATTAAAGGTGCATGTTGACACAGTGAATGTGCGCATCTGATTCCCATTCCATTGTTTGGTCTATCTAATAGACATTGAGGAAGATTCATGGATAATTCTTTCATCCATTCTCTAGAGAGAAAGATATTGTGAGGCAAAGGATACCTTGGTAGTAGTACGTTGATTGAGGGCTCGGGGGTGGCCAGCTCTTGAAATATCACATACAGGTGAGCCTATGGTTGGGTGGAGAGTTGTCCCCAAAACTTTGTTGTGGTCAGTAGGATTCAAATAGCATTCAACCTTAGAGTCTTAAGTAAGGAATATCGCCATTAAAATTAAGTCCTCTTGCTCATGTTTTTGAAAATTCTATGATGATTACTTAAACAGTTATTGGGTTGATTATTAATTGTTTATTTGATATAATTAATTACATGTTAAATTTGGGGTTGTTACATATGTTATCAGAGCGGGTTTCGACTTTAGGGATCTCTAGGTAAAATTTAAGACTTGATTTTGATTATGCTGATGAGAAACGAGCTCGTGTTTGGTATTATAGTAATTATGAATTTAAAATAATAAACTTTATTATTATTAAAGTTAAATTTGAATTTTTTTTATATACATAATTTTTTAAAATCTAGAATTATAGTTTAATTCTATTACATATGCATGTATGGTTTATTTATTTGGCTCTTTTAATACCATAAATATGTATTTCTAATATATATATGTATGCATAGACACATATGAGTTAAATAATAATATGCATGCAAAATTGTTATACATATATCTCTAATATCTCTTCATATTATTAATTGTTATACATATATCTCTAATATCTCTTCATATTATTATCTAAAGTCCTTTAAATAATTTATACTCATAAATATTATTACACAAATTTGAGTATTGTGTGTTAACGCCTTTGTTTAATCGAACTCGGGACACATGGTTTAAGACCATCTTCACCAACCAACAAAAACCAATGAGAATCGTTTAATCAAACTCGGGTCATCTTAGCCACAAGTTCACCGAGTACCAAACCATAGTAGTGGAGATGCGAGAGGTCCCACCGAGACTACAGTATGCCTTCGAGTACCAGTTGCCTCCGAGTGCCAAGTAGTGGAGGTGTGAAAGGTCCCACCGAGATTGAACTCGGGTTATTCACGTCTCAGTGATGTTGCTCGAGAACCACTTCAATGATGTCGTTCGGTTTCTTTGATCTTGGTGTTTGTGTGGAGGTAGACACTTTGATATTGGTGTTTGCGGGGAGGTACAGTAGAAGTTCTATTTTACTACATACATTTGTCTAACTGTTTTTCCTGAGTGGTTAAGGGGAAGACTTCATATCTTCTACACATAAGTATATATTTGAAAAAAAATAAAAATAAACGTGTAGTGAACATGTAGTGGGTATTGAACACGGTATATATATATTATTTTATGCAAAAAAGATTCTTGGTTGGCAGTTCGAGTTGGGTAAGTCATGTTACAGTTGGTAAAAATATATATATTATTAAAATTTATATATTTTATTTAAACACTTTTAACATCATTGAACCTCGAGTTGTTCTAAGCCGTGATCGTGGGTTCCTTGATCGTGGACGAAAAAATAGACCTTCCTACCATCTAGCATAGTTGGTCGATTTTGCGTTGCTCCGCGAAAACTGAGAGGTGGATGCCGAGAGACGCAGCTTGCTCGGCGGTGCGCATGTAGGTTGCGATGACCACGATGTTTTTTTTAGCTCTCCGGCCTTCATAAGCTCCCCGATTCTAGCCACGGCAAAGGCACACAATAATCAACCATGCACATTTATTATTCAACCGATTCAGCACACAATAATGTAGGCACCACTAGTCTTGGAACTTAATTTAGTGCACAGATTTTGGTATAGAGGGTGCATGCATGTCCATCCATCAACGTTAAAAAAAAATAAAAAAAATTAGAGGCTCATTACATCTATCCTACTATTAACATGTGATCTTCACCTTTCCGCGCAAACATAGTCTTTTTCCTCTTTATATTAGAGAAGATATTTAACATTCGGATTCTTCAATTATAATGTTATATTTCACGGCCTCTTTACTAATCTAGGTTCTATCGTGAAAGTTTTCCACTAATTTTGGTGTAGATATTAATTATATTTTATGTGTTAATAAAGAATTAGGTTGATAAAATTTTATTTGTGAATACTTATATAAATATAATATAAGTAATCGAAAGAAATGGCATTATATTTTATTATATGCTTCATTAATTTAGGATTTCTTAGGGATTTTTGTTTTGCTAATTTGAATGATAAATTTTGGTATTGGTTGGTTTATAACATATTGTTTATTGTTTATTGATAACTGGACTGATACCTTGTTGAACACGAAGGCTCTTCCTTACCGCTTTCACTTTAAGAACTATTTATTAATTTATTATTCATTTCACTTTCATAACTATTTATAATTTATTATTTATAAGTAACCTTAAATCTTACAAAATATCTATATATAACGTGTAGAAACTTCTCTACTGCTTTCACTTTCATACCTATTTATTATTTTATTATTTATGAGTAACTTTAAATCTTACAAAATATCTATATATAAAGTGTAGAAAACAATTTATGGAAAAATGATGCAATTATTCCATTTAAAAAAATAAGAAAAAGAAAGAACTTTGAAACATACACTCTTAACCATATTATGGATAAGCCAGATTTAGCGAATAAAATAGAATCTATATCCAATTTGATAGGCCCTTCTGTACGTGGATACCATGGGAGATATTTATCGTTGATTATTATTTTCGTTAGTTTCTAATTTTTTTGAGCCTAAGTAAAGTGAGGTGGAGTTTTATTGGTTCAAGCCTAAGATAATCGGTGTTGTTGGTGATATCAAGGGGTTTGTAGGCTAGTTAAGTTTATCGCTTCATTTGATCTAGTAGCTAGCAGTTTGATATTTAAGATTCATGAGAGTAAGAAATTGGAGTACTAGAGGTGTCTGAAAGGTTTATTGTTTATTTTTAAATTAAACTTTAAAAAAAATTAAGAGAGTTTTTTGTAAACTAAAAAAAATTGAAAAAAATAAAAATAAATAAATTTGAGTACTATATAATAATAAATTAATAAGGGTTTGTAAACCAAATTATAGCATTAATATAAAGATATGCAGAAGCTTTATAAAATTTGTTGTGAATAGAAATATGGATTAAATTGTAAATGTTATGGAAAAGTTACAACTATAGGATTAGTTTAGGTTTTCAGAAAATTTCCTTATCTATTTAAATTTGGAGTTCAAATTAAAATTATAACATTGTGGTTATATGGCTATTATTTTGAATAAGCATAACATTATAAACTAGACTATTACAGGGGAGATCATGGCTTCTAAGCGTTGAAGACAAACTCAAGTCACCCCTGAGGTGGAAACCCCACCTCCTGCCATTGCAGAAATTGGAACCCTAGTTGAGAAAGCTATATTACATTCCCTCAGGGAGATGACAAGAATCCTTAAGGATTGGGCCACAAGAAAAGTTCAAGGTCAAAGGGATGATCCTGGTCAAGGAAGGGAGTTGGAACAAAAATAGAGGTAAAACTTAAATTCTCAGTTCAATGCCGAAGCTAGACAACCAAACCTTGATATTATGAAAGAAGTTCAAAAATCCAGATTACTAGAGTTCACAGGTCAAGATGGTGGTTCAAAGGCAGAAGCATGGGTATTCGGTGTCAAGAGGGCACTTAACTTTAATGAATATGCTTCAAGGGAAAAGGCTCAAATAGAAATGAGTCTACTAAAAGGAGAAGGCTTATTGTGGTGGGTAAATAAATAAATGAAGATGAAAGTCATGCCACTACAAGTTACTCGGGAAATGTTTAAGGAAGCCTTCAGAACCAGGTACCTATCAGAGGACTACAGACACCAACACATGGGGGATTTCCATGCAGTGCGACATAATGGTAGGTATATTGAAGACTATGAAGCTAAATTCTATAGGTTGGTCCATCATGTGGACTATATGGCAAATGAAAAATGTCAAGTTGAAAGGTTATTGCATGGGCTCGACCCTTTGGTTTGAGTAGAAGTCGCCATGTGGAAACCCACCACTATGGCAGCAACCACTCAAACAAGTCCTGAGGATGATAAATGTGAAAAAACAAATGGAGGTTGATAAAAAAGCAGAGGAAGAGCACCCCAAGATGAGGGTAAATAGATCAGGGGGCACCCATATGGATTCTAAGAAAAGCGAAACAATGTTGCCCGGATTGCTAGTGCAAATTTTGGATTGCCTCCAAGGGGACGTAGGGGTCAGCCCTACGTGGGAAGAAAAAATGGTGGAGGTAGAGGATTTGGTGGCCAAGGATCGATACCAAATGAGAATCGAAGGTAAGCAGAATTTTGGGAATCTGGGGGCCCACATTATAAAAGAGATTGTCCAAGGTATCAACAGGGACATAAAACAAGAGGAGGAAGACCAGAGAATCCACATCGAATTCATGCCACCATTAACCATTTCCATGCCGAGCACCAAGCCACAATTGTGGATTCCATAGGTATGATAAACAATATTCGTCTATCTGTGTTAATTGATCCAGGTGCCACTGATAGTTTTATTTCTCCTTCAACATTTCTTAGATGTGGATTGATAGCTCATGAGCAAAGTAACTTTAGAATGGTAGAAATGGCATCAGGTTCTCAACAATCAGTAGGATCACTGGTAAGGTATTGCATTGTTAACCTTGGGGGATGTGACACGAAGATGAACCTGTACAACATGACTCTGGGCACTGATGACCTAATTGTAGGAATGGATTGGCTTGAATCTCATCAAGTTGTAGTGGATTTCTATAATAATACAATTCTCTTAAAAATGAATAGGGAGAATCTACAATAATTAAGGGCCTGGGGGTGGCCAGCTGTGGAAAGATCATATACAGCTGAGCCTATGGTTGGGTGGAGAGTTGTCCCCAAAACTTTGTTGTAGTCAACAGGATTCTGATAGCATTCAAACTTAGAGTCTCAAGTAAGGAATATCGCCATTACAGGTAAGTCGTCTTGCTCATGTTTCTGAAATTCTATGATGATTAGTTAAACAGTTATTTGGTTGATTATTAATTGTTTATTTGATATAATTAATTGCATGTTAAATTTGGGGTTGTTATAATTCAAGAATGTGGAGAAACATCACTTGGGTTTCTCCACGATGTTTTCTTTCGATAAAATGAAAACCCCTATAGCATAAAGCATTGCAAAGATAAAACACCAAAATTTATAGAATAATGAATTATGAGGATTAAAGGACAAAATATATAGCATGAAATATTGAGTAGATCAAACAAAAATTGAAATATGGTGTCAAGGATATCATAACAATAATGTTGTCAAGATTCTATTGTTTGTAAAACCACAAAAAAATAACCTCTCAAATTCAATTTATTGTTTTCCATCAAATATTAGAGAGTGCAAACAATGCATCTTATCTTGTATCTTTTTTCACTATGTGCATTGAATAGAAAACAACAAAAAAAACATGCTTATATAAGGAAGAAGAAGATAGTTACCAGACATCCTAGAGGTGACAGGCAAGAAGAAAGGACATATTTCACATGAGGCTTGAAATGAATGAGGATGAGATACCATTCTTATCCCTCAAACCATCAGAACCATAATTTAGTGGAGGAGATAAAGAAATATCATGAGAAAAGGGTGCCAGAGGGAATGCATCTCTTGCTGTAAGTAAATCTATAACACTAAAGTATTTCAGTTATAACCTTCACAAAAATATGTACCTGATATATAAAATATAAAATGAGAAAATAATTTACATTAAAAAATTACCTTGTGAATTTTCTGGCAAGTGTGGCATTGAAAGCTTGTTAATAGCACATGAATAGATGAAAACTTGGTGAATGGTGTCAAAATTGTAAACTTTTATAAAAAAATAAGATTCATTATATATACAATGAGTCTTCTTTTTTTATAAAAGCTTACAATTTTGACAGCATTCGCTGAGTTTTCAATATATATATATATATATTTGATTTCTACATTCACATACTAAGGGATAAAAAATTCCTTTTTGTCCATATAGCATATTGGGGGAAACAATGCTTCTTAAAATCTCTAGAATAAGATTATAATGAAAGGAAACAATGCATAAGGACAACATAGTCACCCTCAAAAGTCTCTTCAGCTATCTCTTTCAAATAACCCAAACTCAAAAATTACCAATATTGCAAAATTTTGCTTCATGAATGTGCGACAACCATTCTTCCATAACATCTTCTTCTACCATATTTGTGAATACTACAATGCAGAGGATAGGAACAATATACTCCATAGGCAATACATCTTATTGCCCATATACCATGTTGAACGGTTTCTTTCCAGTCAAATTTTTACATTTCGTTCGATATGCCTAGAGAGATGCAAGTAAGAACTCATCACAATAATTTTGTTTAGAATTTCACACCTTTGTAAGCATGTTCTCCAATATATTTTTGAAAGCTTCCACCACACCACTCCCTCGTGGGTGATATGAGGTGCTATTTTGATGATAAATTTGGAATTCATCTATCAAGGCTTCAATGGTTTCATTCACAAAGTGCGTAGCTTGATCACTTATTGGAATATTAGGACATCCAAAGCGAGTCACAATATTGTCAAAGATGAACTACACAACTATCTCTGCAATACAATAATTCAAGGGCTTAGCTTCATCCCATCTGGTTACATAGCAAGTCACAGTGATTATGTAATGCATAACACTATTATTTACTTGAGGGTTAATATGTCCAAGAAACTCTATGGACCATTTATGAAATGCTTTTAGTGCCACCTGTGGATGCAGGGGCATCTCATCTCTATGTGATGGATTTGCAGTCCTCTAGTATACATTGCATGCGCAACAATGTGCATAGGCATCATTATGCAATGTGGGTCACCGCAACCTAGCTTGCAAAACCTTTTGCACAGTCGCCTTCCCTGCATAGTGACCACCGGAAACCCCACCATGAGCTTCATCTAAGATTGCATACCTTTCATACTCCAAAAATTATATTCACGGAACTTCATCTGCACCCATCTTGTACAAGTGGCCAGCAATAATGGTGAATTCTACTGTGCTCAGCACAATATTTTTCTTATGTTGTACTGTATATTCTTAAGGTGCGCGTCTAGTAGTCAGGAACTGAATAATATCATGTAAATGATCGTCAACTACCTTGATCACAAACAACTACACATCTGGTAATCCATCCTCCAAGTTAGTAGGTTCTTCACTAGTCTTAATGCGTGACAGATGGTTTGGCCCAACATTCAGTCTTCCTAGGTTCACAATGATTTCAAAGTCATATTCTTGGGACAGTAACAATCACTTGTAGAGCTTCTTGCCCCAACACAGGCTTATTGACCATGTACTTTAAAGCAGGAGTGATCAGTAAAATTCTTGAAATGTCCTCCTAATAGTGGTGGCGAAATTTCCACGGCACATACACCATCACTAATCCTTCTCTTTCTTTGGTAGATTAATTCCATTCTACGCTTCAGAGCTTTCGACTAGCATAGGAAATAGGGTGATCAATCTCTCCAGCTCTTCGCTACGCTAAAATATCTCCAAGGGCGATACAGGAGGCATCAACATGTACATGAAATAGTTAGACCAATTTGGGAAGACCAATATGGGCATTGTGACCATATTTTCCTTCAAAAATTCAAAAATCTTCTAACATTCCTCATCCAAACAGAATGTCGCATCCTTCTTGACCACCTTCTCCATGGCTGCAGTTATAAGTGCATAACCCTGAATGAAATTTTGATAATACCGAGTGTGCCCCAATATTGAGCGCAGTTATTTGGAATTCATAGCTATTTGTAGATTAACAATTACTATGATATTTGCGGGATCTACCATCAATCATTTCTGGCAGACAATGTGTCCCAATAGTATCCCGAATGGCACAAAAAATATAAATTTCTTCAAGTTTAGTGAGATTTGGTACTTTCTACAGGTGTCTAGAATTAAGCGCATATTTGTCACATGCTTTTTCAATAGCCCAAAAGCATTCCAATAATCAAAGTACACTTTCAGGAACTTGCAAATAAACTCCTTGAATGTAGCTACTACTATGCACAAGAAAATGACAGGTACATTCTTCAATTCAAAGGGCATTACTGTATACTAGAAAGATCCCCATTTTGTTTCAAAATTAGTCTTACTGTGATATTTTGGCGCAATCATAAATGGATGATACCCTGAGAAACCATTCGTGAATGAATAAGCTTCTTGTCCTCCGACATTATCTAGGATCTCATTAGAGAATGGAGTTGGGAACAGATCATGCACATATGCATCATTCAACTTGTGCAGGTCTATACAAATCACGATTTGTCCTTTTGTCTTCTTGTCTTGCACTACCATGGGACTCACCCAATCAGACTCT
The DNA here is from genome assembly GCA_034641835.2 of Pinus albicaulis. Lineage (NCBI taxonomy): Eukaryota > Viridiplantae > Streptophyta > Pinopsida > Pinales > Pinaceae > Pinus > Pinus albicaulis. The sequence goes on along the minus strand of CM076571.1, from coordinate 677,857,682 downwards.
TCTATTGGCTCTATGATGCATGCTTCAACCATCTTATCCAAATCTTCCTTTACCTTCTACTTTTTTTTTGGATTCAATATGTATGTGCACTGCTTCACCGAGCACGCATCAAGTTTCAAATTGATCTACATGACTCCAAGCTCTCCAATTATCCCTTTCAACTCTAAGAAATTTTTAGGGAATAAGTCGTGATACTCTGTTAGCATCTCAACAATTTTTCCTACTTTTTCATCATCTGAATAATCTCCAATATTTTCCAACTTGGGCTACTCTTCAAATCTAATATTCACCTGCCGAATCTTTAGAGGTTTTGTGACATCTAGTGAAGTGATCAAGGGCCCAAAAACTGTGTGTCGTCCCTTATATTCTGGAATGATAATATTCCTTGAATTATCTTCATTCTCTTTAAACGTCAAATTTCTGTAATTCACAATATCCTTCATAAGTGCATCCCATGTTGGTGAAGCACGCTCTATCATTTTCTTTGTTGTGTCAAAGATAACTTCTTGAATATTATGAAATGTTTTACCAATCTTGACAAACCCACTCTCAAAGCTGAATTTTAGAATAAAACTCTCCATCAGCACAAACCATTCACTAGTACATCAGCGCAGCTCGGTCTCCACATACCAATTAGTAGGTACCTTCCCCACTGTATGAACAAATATGTGGACCCATTCAAGTCTCAATTCTACGCCTCATACATCACTAAATTTAGCCAAATGTCTATGCGGATCATCCTTTCTAGACTAGAATTCCTCCATTCTGATACATGGACATTCAAAGCGTAACCTCATCATTCACACGCATTCATCCCAGTTGCCCATGTTTTCTTTATGATTTTCCCACCATCATGCTGCAGTAGCACGCAATCTGATATTCAGGGCATGGAATCCCTATCCTTTTTGGAAAGTTCTTTCAAGCTCTTCTAAAAAAATATTTACATAATTTCTCCCATCATAATGCGGTAATTCACATACCTCTCATGTTGTGCATCGAAAATATCTAGTCATTCGATTGTAGTGAAATGTATATACTTCAACCAATTAGTTCTACCAGATCTCCAATTCTTCATTAGAATCTGAGAACCAAGAGTTGTCCTTTTCCCAATTAAGACTTCCATCAGCCGTTGGGTTGATCTAATCCTCATCACGAAATATTATCTTATATATATGGCCAATATCATCATCAACGCAGACAATTTCTATGTATCTCGCTCCTTCTGCAGGATCTAGGGGCATGATGACTCTGGTTCCATTGCTTTCAAAGTACATTCTTCTTTTCTTCATATTTATGATTCCATCCATATCAACAGCTTAGTCCAATCCCAAAAACGCAAGATGAGGATTAGTATCATCCACAATTTAGATAACTTTGAAATCTGCAAGTAGTACCTTAACACCTTCTATACTGACTACGACTTGCGAAAACCTTCCTAATGGAATGATTTCATATTGATTTTCCATGTGAAGTTGAATGGTAGACCATTCTAGCTTGGGTTCTCCCATGCGCTGCCAAATTTGCTTAGGTAGGACATTTGCATCAAACCCCAAATCTAGAATAACCTGATCCATCTCAGAAGCACTGATTTGCATGCTCATATACATCTCTCGCCTTGTCCTCTTCTTATTCTTATATATTTTTTTGACAACTTATTGTTCTATCAGTGATTGTTCCTGTTTTTCACAGTTATCTATCAGGGCCTAAAGGTTCTCTACTGCCTTTTTGTTGTGCAGTATCTTAATGCAAGCTTGTAAAAATGGCTTGATTTCTTCATCTACCCATACCTCCTTCATGGGTCTACCTGATGTTGATGTGCTTCCCTCTGCAAACCCCTTTTGCACATCAACAAATGTCTCTTTTACGTGCTGTAAATCGAATCCATATTTGTTTAAAGGTGCCTTATAAATCCAAAGGTCAATATCCAGATTTTCTCCCTTATCCTCATTAGTGGTTTCACCACTCCTAGTGACGACATACATGCTAGGATCTTCCTTACAAATATATATATATATATATATATATATAGTTTCTTAAATATATTTTTTATAATAATTTTTTTTACTTTTAATTATATATATATTTTTAAATGAAACACATTAACTTAATATTGAATAGCCTAAAAATAATACATCTCTCATACTACTTAAAAAAACAATAATATGTCATTTATATATTGATATTAAAATATATTTCTTACCCTAATAATATTCTTTCAAGCTAATTAGCTAATAATGAACTCTCATTCATATATATATATATATATATATATATATATATATATATATATATATATATATATATATATATATATATATATATATATATATATATATATATCATCTTAGAATTTAAAATAAATTTATTAAAATAATTGAAAATTTTAATCATATATATTTCGTTTAAATTAAATTTAAAATTAAAAAATGAAATAATTTTTTCTTTTAATTTTAATTATGCATATGTTTTTAGGTTAATATTACTAAAAGAAGTACAATTATATTTAACTGGTTGTCATGCGGTAACCAGCATCACAGTCCTATCATATATCCTATCCATCTTTAAAGACTAAACCATAATTGCTTGAATGACATTCTATAAAATAATAAAGAGTTGTTATAAAAAATTGTTATCTTTACATTTTACGTTATATAGAAAAGAAAACAATGCAGAGCTAGTTTGGATCGTTTGCATAGATAGTTTTAAGCTAGTGGGGTTTTGTTTAAAGAATGTTCATGAATTTATATGAAGTAATAACGTATTATTACAAAATTGTTTTTAAATTAAAATAAATAAATTTACTTTAGGTGGTTTGTATAGAAAATTTGATAGTTTTTTTTTTAAATAATTAGGTTGGTTTGGAAGGAGAGTCATGCCCTAAGGTTAAGGGAAACCATCTCGATGAGGAAGGGGAAACTAGATAGTTTTCCTAAGAAGTGGAAGTTTAGTGCCATTTTTTGTGTTATTCTAAAAAAATAAAAGAAGAAGAAATAAGAAAGAGATATGGGTAGAGTAGTTGATAAAGAGTCTTTCACTACTGCTATTATAATACTGGATTATGAAAAAAGCTGATGAAAAAAAAAAACCAACGATAGAATTAATTACAAAATAGACATAATCAAGCTCAGCTTGAAACAATTCATCTGCATGGAGTATCGACGTTCTCCTATTGTGCACATTTACCATTGGTTGGTCCACCATCTTCTACATTTCCACAGCTCAAAGGGCCACCTTTAGGCGGTTCTTCCATGATGAAGCAACCAAACGGACTGCAATGAGGGGGAGAGGACTTGTTGTCAATTATCTACACATCAATGGGATAGAATGAGGTGTTCTGTCATCCACGAGCTAGAGAATTGTGCACGAAACAAAGTAAATGGTGGATGCAAAGGAGGAGTTGAGGTGGGACCAAAACTAAAGTAGAAGGACCAGGAGAGGATGAGGTGGGAAGTGTCATAGAGAATTCTATTCCAGGATCCCATGAGATATGACAGAGAGAAGACTAGACATGGGTGGAGTGGGAATTGAATTCACCAGTCCTTCTAGTGGCGCTGAAGTGATCCCATTATTATATGAGGAGGTGGCGGGCATGGAGATTGCAAATGTACTAGATGGAATTCCCCCCTCAATGAACCTCCTCAACTTCTAGACATGTCACTTATTGATGAATTTGGGAAGGGATGTCATTATCAAAAAGAGCCATTTATGCTTCCAACGGTGGGTTTGCATCTAGGTAGCCTCACCCCTAACCACGACCACCATACTAAGCCTAACTATGTTCTCAAATCATAGGAGTGAATTGGAAAGGAATGATATTTGCAAGAGACACAAGGATCGCGGGGTCCAATAGTGCAGTGCATGTGTGGATGAAAGACTAGGCATGTAGTGAGATAAATAGTGAATAAGAAGGGATACTCCAAATCGCTGGCATGGTGTGAAAAATTAATGTATACAGGGTAGTGTCCAAGAGTGTGGTGGGTCGAAGCATGAAAGGACACGGTGAAGGACAAGAGTTAATGGAGGGCAAGAGAGACCACTAGGTGGAGGGCGGATTCAATGCGAGGTTCGGAAAGTGGTTGAGCCAATGTGAGCACATGAATCCAGGATGAAAGGAGTGTCATATTAACTTTAAATAAGATGCATTTTATATTTCATAATATTATATAATTTATATATTGAATTTGGTTTTAAGATAAACTAAGTATTTTAGTCAAATGACTCTTTTAATTGAGTATCTCAACCGCTCGCTAATATAGGAGCTAACTAGTTGGAGAACTTGTATAAACCAAAATATATAAAAACCTCCCAAATAATATAAGAAAACAATTCACGCTCTATGATAAGTAATATCACACATTGAGCACAAGATACGTAGCAATTAGTTTCTTCCCACAAGGAAAGAAGTTAATATGTCCAAAACCCTCCCTTAACAAGTACTTTCATTGATTTGAGATCTATATTTGGTAAAGTATTCACATGCATCTCTCACCCTTTTTAAATCTTGTAGATTGAACTCCATCAATATGTCTCCTAACCTTTTGTAATGTGTACTTCCCTAGTTGAATTCTTCAGTTTCACTCCTAAACATTTGAACGATGAATCTATCAAATTCTACTACTAGACTACAACAAGTTGCATAACCTCATTAGTAGACGACTCTCATTCCTTTAACAACTAATGGGGATCCTTACTTGGAACCAAATCTCTTAAACGAATAGGATAAACATCCATACTAGGCCTTACTTCTAACTTATCCGTTGAAGATATAGTTGCTTCAAACCGCTAAATCAATTCCCTATTTGTAATTACGAAACTACTAGTCATTCTATGGACATAATTTTATCTATTGGGTCACATTTTTTCCATATACGATACTCACTAATTACTTAGGAAAGTACTCTAGATACTAAATGTATCAGAGTCACCTTTACAACATGATTGATTTTATCTCATTTTGAATATTCATCATCATTTATTCTATAAACAAAAATAATGTTAATTTATATTAACACTAATTTAAAATTTAACTTCCCCTCCTCTCACTATATGGTATATTATAGAAGGATCCATGTTGAAACATGTGAGGATAATATATTACTAAGGTTTTAACCAGTAAAATATTGATGGGTCAATGCAAAACCACAATCGCAGATATAGTGAATTTTAAAAACAATCACATACTCACTATCAAGTATAGTTTCCTTATGATATCCCATCACATTTCATTTTTCATGATGGATAATAGTTGGATAAAGGTCTCCCCCTCCACCATATCCCATTCCAAGTTCATATTTTGTAACTTTTCTAATTCATATGGGTCATTTTCCATTGAGGAATGAGTCAAATTAGTCATGCTCTCATCATAGTGTACCCCTGGAGATAAAAAAATAAGTAAAATACCATCTATTATAGCAAGAACCTTCTAGTTCCAATTTTATTTCCATGGTGGCTAAGAGTGGCTCATATGTACCTTCAAGAGTGTGCAATTCCTCTGAAAGTGAGGGTCTAATGGATAGGAATATGAATCATCTAATTGTTTAGATAATTTGATAAATTAGAATTAGTAGTTGCAATGCTACTTAACCAAATATTAGAAAGATTTTTTAGCAATCTTTAAATGTGTTTTTTCATAATATATATAATTGTATAATTATATATAATTGACCATTAAATTAATATTGTGTTACTTATTAATGTAACTTTGAGATAAACCATACTATTAGCTAGCACAAAGACAAAGATAAATAATGGAAAATTGAACATAAACATTATAATGATATTTACTTTATATTTACACATATTTGCTAATTAAACATAAAAAAAAAAAACTCCTCATCTTTCACATAGTAAACAAATACTAATAAAACTATTAATTTCTTTATTGCACACAAATCCAATCTTATCACGTAATCAATTACATTGATTACATGCTTTCAAAATAGAAAAATTTATTTACAAATGAATATACTCATCTTACTCCTTAATTTTCTTGTTTTTTCAACTTGTCTTGCATGACGTTGTGTCTATCATCATTCATGTCCATGGTCACCTGATTTATATAATTAATATATTTAAAAATATTTAATCTAAAAATTTAATTTAGATTTATAAATATAAAATTATTTAAATACATAAAATTTTGAAAATTTTAACCTTAATGTTGCATAACCTAATTTGACCCCGCATACACTAACAAATAATGCAACATCGTTTTCAATTGTTTATTTAATAACGTTTGTTATCTATTAACTATGTAACGATTAAAGTAAGGCAAAAAAAATACATAATACATAGCATATAGATTTAATCTGAGATCCACAACCTAAGCTTGAATGCACGTCATAACAAAATTTTGATGATATTAAAGTACAACTTTAATCCTGTATTTTGGTAACATCGAAAATTTGTTCAAGATTTATGATATTACACCTAAATTTTGAACGTCCATTATGGATTCTCTTTACAGCGGCCAATGCGATGTTTTTGGATTCCCCAGCGGGCGTTGGGTTCTCTTACTCAAATACGAGCTTTGACTATAGAAGGAACAGTGGCGACAGATGAATGAGTAATTTGTGAGGCGTTTAATTTCACAAAAATATATTTATGAGGATTAGGAAACCCTACACATGTACTCGACATCTTCAACCATGTTTTTTTTTTTTTTTTTTTTTTTGGCTATAAAGGCGTATGTATTCCTAGTAAAATGGTTCAGATTTCCACAATACAACTCTGGAAGTATAATATAGCATCGTTGCATCTTGGGTTGTGTTGGAAAGGCAGAGGATATTAAACATAAAATAACTCAAGTATTTCACACACGAAATACACGAGTTGCGACTCTTCTATTAATCATATGAACTTCAATCTCACTCAATGAATACAATGAACCCGGTGAAGGGTATTTATCGTAAATAACTTGACATGCACGTATTTACATAAATTGACTTGAGGGTATTTGTTATGAAGGTAAATCCTCTTTGCGGACAAAGATGATCCCTCTAGCCCTAGAGTGGGTCTAGTAACAAAGGGACAAGGTAAAGTGTAGGTTCCTTAATGAATGAATAAAAAAGACAGGGTAGATCGACCTACCTGGAGTGCAACGCTGTCGTGGCTGTGGTGGTGATGGCCTCTTGATCTCTGCTTTGATGGGTCACAATCCTTCTGCTACGATGCTTAGATACCTTCACGAAGATCAACAAACAAGAGCAGAATACCAAACAATGATCTCATTCATAATCAACTAACCAGTCATGGAGGGTTAAGCATATTGCATCAAATAAAACACATAACGCAAGATGGGAACGAGACAATAGTCATGTATATGTATTAATAGAAAAAAGAGTTACAACTGAGCTTTGACGTCACAACCTCCTTCAATGGGGTTCATTCGAAGCGCGTCTCGATGGATCATCAGGGAATTCGGATGGGATGAAGACACAAGTCTAAGCACTCTCATTGAGGGTCTCTTCCGTTCTATCTTTTCTCACAAAATGTACAAAAATCTCTTCAGCGTTTTAGCTATAATATGTTCAGTTCAGCTAGCACATCAATGGAATACGGTTGTATTTATAAAGGGAGAGGAGAAGGTTTTGGTCCCTACAATAGTGGAAGGGAGGCCTTATCCCTTGGGAGATTTTCCCAAAAGGTGGAAACAAGAGGCCAAAGGAGGAAGGATGTGGTTATTCAGTCGAACCACTCCAGATGACTCGTCCACGAAGTCTTTTATGATGGAAAGTTTGCCTCTATTTTTAAAAAACATTCCATAAACAGGTTGGCGCAGGTAGCTAAGTAGGATAGAGCGCCAATGGGCGTGGGGTCCAGTGTTAATTTTCTGATCGGCACGAGGACATAATGGTATACTAGTGCCAAGGCAAAAATAGGTGTTTCTGATGGTCTATTCAGGAAGTTGTCAACAGAAGGAATGTTGAGATCATGGCAAGAGATGCAATGATGGTATTTTCTAGGCATGAAACTTTATTTGGTCACATAAATGAGCTTCCAATGTTCGGGATGGGGATTGCAGGGATGGTGAAAAAATGTTGTGTAATAGATGCCCCCTAAAGCATGAGGTCCGAGAGAGAGGAAGGGGTGAAATTATTTATGAGAACACATTCGAACCAAACACCGCTGTTGGAAGACCTGTAATTACAAATACAACTGATATCTCTGATACATGAACATGTGGCATGGGTGCAGCCATCCATAATAGAGTACATATATAAACTGAGATCCGAGGCATGGACGCAGCCATCCAATAGTAAGGATCAACAAATAGACTTAGGCATGGTCGTAGCTATCTAATTAAAAGAGTCATGTAATAAAGTTATGATAAACCATAATATCGTACAGCCTGGATCTTACTAGACAAAACCAATAGTCTTGTGCTCCATGTAATGGCCCAAATTTTGCAATAAAGTATTTGGGAAATTAATCTTGCTTTTATTTTAATAAAAGGAATAAAATGGGTGAGGGCACCCATTGTAGCAAATTAATAATCACTCCTGTGGTGAAAAAAGTCACTTAAGTGGCTTAAGTTAGTAGCCCAAGTGTGAAAAGGGGCCAAAGGCAAGCAAGCTAGACCATGGTTGACCAAGTCAACAATGTACCCTAAGAGGGGAAGCTTGCAAAAGAAGATTGCGTAGTTGGAGTGGAGGGAAATTCAAATAAGAGAAACCCTAATGTGAGTGGGGTCCATGCACACATTGCATAAAAGATGGAGAGCATTGTGGAGATCAGTTTTGGAGAATAGAATTCGAAGTTGAAGCTCTCTTCAACTTGTTGCTGTTTAGCACAAGAGGGATTCCTGTTTAGGAATGCCCTTGTCTTCCATGGGAGGCCATGGAGAGATTGTTCTTCATCTTCCTCACACCATGGCATGAGGCCAAAGATGTCATCTATAGCTACTTCGTTATTCTTGTAGCAAGAGAACGCTGGAGTTGCTGGTGTTGCAGTGAGGGACCTTCATCATCTCACTTCCAGAGTTGGTTTGTAGAGGGGAAACTCATTCCTTCACTATGAAATCAGCAAAGGAGATTCTGGAGCCTTTATTTGCAGATCTCGGCATTGGGCCATTATTTCTTCTCATGTCCAACGCAGTCCCTTTCTCCTACAACGTTACTTTCTGAGAGGGTTTGCAGGATGAATTCATTTGGTGCACTAGTGAGTGCAGTTTTCAGTAAGGGGATCAGCCCCTTCCCTTTTGAGTATATTGGAGGAGGTTTGCACATCCATTGCAGCATTTCCCATCCTCTCCAATTTTGTATTATATTTGAGCTACAGTAGCTGCCCAGCTACTCCGGCATTTTCCAGTTTTATGTATTTCAGCCAATCCCTTGGAGGATTGTTATAATAATGTTTTCTAGGGTTGATATCTTGCTCCCCCATCTTTATTTGAGCTCTTGTTGTTATATCATCACTTTTATATCATATTTCAGTCATTTTCCCCTATGGACTACGCAGTTATAGATTAGCTAGATCATGTAGCAGTGTATTTCCTTCATTGCATGTATATCTTCCTTTGAGGCTGATTTGTACTCACCTTGAGAGGTATTTTCCTCAAGGATTTTATATAATATTTTCTGCTACACTTTCTATATCAGAATTTTACTCTCCTTGTATTATGTGAGATATTATTTCACTACTGCTACTTGTTGAAGTTTTAATGTTGCTGAAGGATTTCTCATTTGACATTATTTCCGTGCACATTTTGGTGAGAGATCTGAATAAACCCCTTAGGGTTACTTCTTTGGGCTTATATTCTACAGGGAGTTTGTATAATATGTATTCCAAGGCATCCCAACATTGGAATGCCTTATTTTCACATTGGCTTCCTTATACAGCATCCTCTTGGGCAGCTGGTGCATAAATTCCTTGAAGGGAATTATTAGCTCTTGACAAGTTCTACTGGCAGAGTCTGCTAGTGGGCCAGGTAGCCTCTGGATCTCATTCTTCCTTGTGAAGATGAAATATCCAGTAAATTCCCTTGCATTCAATCTCTAAAATAGTTCAGTTTTGATTGTTAATACTCCCAGAGGTGGAAAAAAAAAACAAGAGGAACATCTAAGATGTTCCCGATGGAGCAGAAATTTCCCCCATTTGGGAAATTACAGTGGTATCAAAGCTTCGAACTTGGCTCAGCCTGTGAATTTAGAATTCCAGAGGAAGAAGAGGTCAATATGATGTAGAATATGAGATCAATCTCATGAGTTTTGGGTCCAACAACAACCTCTCCAAGGAGGTTGAGGAGATAGAGGAAGGAGAAGAGGAAGGACCATGCACTTCCTATTCTCACAGAGAAATAGAGCAGAAGCATGGAGAACACTTGGAATTCAAATTCTAAGTGAGTATCTATTGAATATGGAACAAACCCTAGAGTCTTCCAAGAGGCTCTATCTTTTTCACACTTGTTCAGCAGAAAGAGGAAAGGACTTGGTGGTTCAACCATGGGAGGCATGCAAGGGTTTCTACTCTTGCTGATTTTTCTCAGATCTTGATTAGAAGATTTGGCCAAAGGAGGGAGGAGCCCTCACCACCAGAGGCACATGTCAGCACTTTTACATTCATGGAGGAGCATCCTCCACCTTCAGCTATTGAGACAACCAACACATTTGAGGAGGAGACTCTTGCAGCAAGTTTCTTCCAAGATCTCTCCAAGGTATGCATGAGTTTTCATCTATCATGGAGAATTGTACATTTTTTCATGTTGATTGTCTTGAGGAGGGTACTTTCACTGCGCTATGCCATTATTCTCATACACCCTTGATGAGTCATGCACCACACATGAGGTTGGGGTTTGAGATATGAACCATGGAGAAGATTGCATTTCAATGTCCCATGAAATGCAAAGGGAGAAATCTGTTTTGGGACAATGGTAGATCTTGTGAAAGAGGTACCAAATGGCAGGATACTTACACCAAAGAGCAGAGCTTTGTGGATTATATGTGCCCAACGGAAATGTGGAGCTAGGTACCAGGATATTTTCACACTCATTGCATTTGATGGACAAGGGGAGAGTATGGGTGCATCATGATGGAGTGGCATTTCTCTTACCACTCATTATGTTCCCATTTAAGATTGGGCATGGTGGAAGTGTAGGGGAGCAACAATACTCTTGTTGCTCAGATTTTGTTGCATGTTGCGGGAGAAAAAGGAGGCACTAGCATAGTGCAAGAGGATTGCTCTTTGATCTTAGATGCCAAGCAACACCTTCTTCATGGAGGAGCACTACATTTGTAGCAACATGATGGGAGGAGTCTTTGGCATGATTCATGTCGAAGAAGGAAGCTTTGAGATGATAGTGGCCCTACTCCAAAGGCCAGCGGCGCTGTCACTTGAGAGCTTGAATTACATGTTGGAGTGTCTTCCAAGCCACTTCACAAGTGATGTATTTTGGAGGCATGTAGATGATGAGCATGAAGGAGTAATGGAGGGCAGCATTCCTCACTAAATTTTGATTTTCATGGCTTGGTTGCACAAGCACAATGAGAGGGATCTACATGCAATGTTTATGGGTTCTTATTTCATGCATTTCATGCATATTCTTCATTGATGGAGGAGTCCACTTGGGAGGGAAACTTAATGGTTGCATATCAGCATGTGGCTAGATGCATAGCCCAAGAAATGATGAGATGGTTGGCACAACCACCCCCCTACTATGTTGCAGTAAGGGGAACTTTTCATTGGAGCCATTTTCAGCTCAAAGGCCAAAGTACTTGATGATGGAGGTAACCATGTGCTCTATGTTTGGTGCTCTCTTATTCTTATGATCAGCATGTTATATCAAGGAGGATCCTTCCTTCTTGTACATTATGTTCATCTATACTTATAGTCTATTGTAGCAAGGAAGATGGCCATATTATGGGTGGTTTTGGGGGGAAAGCCACATAGTTTTGGTGTGCACCTTGGCACCAAATTTTTTTTCCATGATCAAATATTGTAGGATGAATGTGGTAGAAAACAAGTGGTTGAAAAGACACTTGTCACTTTCTATTTTGAGGAAGGCTAGTGATTCCCTGCGCTGGTTCCATGCATGGAACCAAATTTCACCTCCTTGCTCTCATAAGTTTATGCTTCCACATGTTGTTGATGGAATGCTGTTTAGAGGAAGCATAATTTTGAAGGAGGAAAATGAATTGAAGATGCCCATTGGGAGTATGATTCTCCCTATTTTTCATGTTGTATGCTTCAGGAGAAGCAATGGGCAGCCCATGATTGCCAAGCTTCATCTCTTTCCTTCATGTGGGAGGAGTTATTGGAGAGTTCAAAATTTTCGAGGAGGCATTTCATGGTTTTTATAACTGATGGGGTGGTTTGGGTCTCTCATGAAGGCCATTTATTTCAGCCATATATCAGCAGTAGCCCCACATGTATCATGAGGAGGGAGGGACTCTTTGGGTGGATGTGCCCTTTGGGAGAAGAAGACCTCCATTCTTTTTGCAGCACATGCTCCAAGAGGAGTATGAGAGATGATATGGTCACCATTTTCAGCCATGTATTTTCTTCATGAGGTGGACCATATGATTGTTGGATGCCATATGATGATGAATTCCAACTCATCACATATGAGGTGATTTGGGCCAGCTTATTTTGCAGCATTGGAGGAGAGATCTTTCGGGGATCTAGACTTCATTTTTGCCTCCTGAAGGAAACACTATTGTAGCCCAGGTCCATCTTTCACTCCGCATGCATCCTAAGTAGAGAAGAGGACAACATGGGGTAGGCTATGAAGCCTACCAAGTTCAAAAATTCAGCCCACCTATTTCTCATGAGCACAAGGTGGAGGAGTATTTTCAGGAGTTGCCTAGTTGGAGGGTGACTCATTTTGTTTGATTGCTTGAGGATGGAGGATCTACATGATGATATTTCAGACTTCATGCCTTGAGTGGAGGACTTTTTTCAGTTCATGCTTGCTCTTGCTTGAGGACAAGCAAGTTTTGGGAGGAGAGGACTGTAATGTCCCAAATTTTGCAATAAAGTATTTGGGACATTAATCTTCCTTTTATTTTAATAAAAGGAATAAAATGGGTGAGGGCACCCATTGTAGCGAATTAATAATCACTCCTATGGCGCAAAAAGTCACTTAAGTGGCTTAAGTTAGTAGCCCAAGTGTGAAAAGGGGCCAAAGGCAAGCAAGCTAGACCATGGTTGACTAAGTCAACAACGTACCCTAAGAGGTGAAGCTTGCACAAGAAGATTGTGTAGTTGGAGTTGAAGGAAATTCAAATAAGAGAAACCCTAATGTGAGTGGGGTCCATGCACACATTGCATAAAATATGAAGGAGAGCATTGTGGAGATCATTTTTGGAGAATATAATTCGAAGTTGAAGCTCTCTTCAACTTGTTGTTGTTTAGCACAAGAGGGATTCATGTTTAGGAATGCCCTTCTCTTCCATGGGAGGCCATGGAGATATTTTTATTCATCTTCCTCACACCATGGCATGAGGCCAAAGCAGCCATTTACAGCTACTACGTTATTCTTGCAGCAAGAGAACGCTGGAATTGCTGGTGTTGCAGTGAGGGACCTTCATCATCTCACTTCCGGAGTTGGTTTTTAGAGGGGAAACTCATTCCTTCTCTAGGAAATCAGAAAAGGAGATTCTGGAGCCTTTATTTTCAGATCTTGGCATTGGGCCATTGTTTCGTCTCATTTCCAGCGCAGTCCCTTTCTCCTACAGCGTTATTTTCTGAGAGGGTTTGCAGGAGGAGTTCATTTGGTGCACTAGTGAGTGCAGTTTTCAGTAAGGGGATCAACCCCTTCCATTTTGAGTACATTGGAGTAGAGGCTGGAAACGATTGCAAAATTTCCCATCCTCTCCAATATTGTATTATATTTGAGCTGTAGTAGCTGCCCAGCTACTCTGGCATTTTCCAGTTTGATGTATTTTAGCCAATCCATTGGAGGATTGTTATAATAATGTTTTCTGGGGTTGAGATCTTGCTCCCCCATATTTATTTGAGCTCTTATTGCTGTATCATCACTTGTATATCATATTCCAGTCATTTTCCTGTATGGACTGCGTAGTTATAGAGTAGCTGGATCATGTAGCAGTGTATTTCCTTTATTGCATGTATATCTTCCTTTGAGGCTGATTTGTACTCACCTTGAGAGGTATTTTCCTGAAGGATTTTATATAATATTTGCTGCTACACTTTCTATATCAGAATTTTACTCTCCTTGTATTATGTGAGACATTATTTCATTGTTGCTACTTCTTGAAGTTTTAATGCTGCTGAAGGATTTCTCATTGGGCATTATTTCAGTGCACATGTTGGTGGGAGATCTGAGTAACCCCCTTAGGGTTATTTATTTGGACTTATATTCTGCAGGGAGTTTGTATCAGATGTATTCCAAGGCATCCCAGCATTGGACTGCCTTTTTTTCACATTGGCTTCCTTATATAGTGTCCTCTTGGGTAGCTGTGCAGAAATTCCTTGAAGGGAATTATTAGCTCTTGAAAAGTTCTATTGGTAGAGTCTACTAGTGGGCCAGGTAGCCTCTGGATCTCATTATTCCTTTTGAAGATGAAATATCTAATAAATTTCCCTACAGTCAATCTCTGAAATAGTTCAGTGTTGATTGTTAATACTCCCGGAGGTGGAAAAAAAAACAATAGGAACATCTAAGATGTTCCCGATGGGGTAGAAATTTCCCCCATTTGGGACATTACACTCCATATCGACTCGAATAAGTACGAATTCAAGCATGCGAATATGTGAGATGAAGTCAACCATGCAAGAAAATCACCCGATTACTAGGCAATGATGAAAGTTGTTAACAAGCACGAGAGAAACTACCAGTAATGACAATGGCTCTCAACGTACAACATGTACAATCCATGAAATGTGAAAAATGATCTAGCATCGAACACTCGCATAATCACTTGATCGAAGGCCAATGATGTGGACCTATTGTCGAATGCGAATAAATTGCCATTGAGACATGTAGGCTCCAAGGTACCAGTAGGGAGTCTCTACATCAACTTCCTGGATAAAGAGCTGAAGTCGACAGGAAGCGATCTGATCGAAGGAGGGCCATAATTTTTCTCATATCATTGACATGAGATAGAGGAATATAATGATAATGAATCAGGACTAAACAGAGAATCAGAGGAAGGTTGAAAACTACAAAGGAAAAACTTCTCTTGAACATATCAGTGACACGACTCTGGATTTGGAAGTATTCGACATCAAAGGGATCTAAGGTCATGATTACGTGGCAAAGAGAAGATGAGAGGTCAAAACAGATTACCCAAACCCATGAAGGAAAAAATGACGAAATGAGATATCCCCAACATGACACGAATGCAAACGAGTGTCATGTTCAAGAGCAACATACTACTAACAAAACCACAAAAAGTGGTTAAATTTCACCCCCACCATTTGTGGCGAAAAGCCCAATTATTTTTGAAAACAAGCTTGAAGGGGATATAAACATGCTTGCAATTCGTAAGTTTATTCTGAAAAATCCAACCTAGTACATTTTACAAGCCCTAGGAAAGAAGGAACTCGAGTAACATTATGGTGATGAATGAGCATAATGAAAGTGAATAGGTCTATTAAAGGAAGAAATTGACATTGTTGTTTCATGTTTAGAGAGTTTGAAAATAAGTGGAAAATAAAACTCCAACAGTCACTTTTTCATAAATAGTCTCTCGTATCCGAAAAGGTAGAAAACAATATCCTAAAGAACCTCTTAGTCGTGATAGGCTGGACAGTATTCCATTTTCGTAAATAATTTTTCCTAACCAAAAGGTAAAGGTATATTGGATTGATATCATTTCGCAGCCATTTAACAAGTTCAAAATGACAAGTGCAAGAGTCTCGGTAATCTTTTCATTTTTTAAGAGTCGAAAAAGAGTTGAAAGTTGACTCCCTAGAGGTTGAGTGGCATTGAGGGCAGCAACTAGTCTTGAGGGTGGAATCGCTTCTTTAAAAATTAAAGGTTAAGAGGTTGGCCAACAATACCACTCATTATAGCAATTCCTGAGCTGGGTAAAGAACTGCGGAGGGGCAGACAGACCAACCAAGCAGACAATGACGATGGAATGAGAACACCAAGGCACATCTAACAAAAGAGGCTGATAAAATGGCAATCACGAGAGGTAAAGTAAGAATGATTTCATTTTTACACAAGCTTGAAAATATGGGAAACTCTGCTTGGGATTGGTTTCATTTTTACAGAAGCTTGAAAAAAAGATAAGCTATGCTTGGGATTGGTTTCCTTTTTACACAAGCTTGAAACAAAGATAAACTATGCTTGAACAGTGGGCATGCCCCCAGCATGGTGACTCAATTCGAGGTACTGCTCCACAAGCTGCAGTCCATCCTAGTTAGTGAAAAATGGATGGAGTGAAGGTTCAATTACAAGATCAATAGAAAGACTCAACTGGGATTTTACGAGATCTTAGCAAAGACGCGAATTGAACGAGAACATGATCATTATTTTAACGAGGTTGACACATTAAAAGAACTATCCTTGTGAGATCTAATTCATTTTTTAACGAGGTTGACATAGAAGATGAAGTATCCTCAAACGACCTCGTTTCATTTTTTAAGGAGCTTGACACAAGAAAACGAACTATGCTCCGATGAATTTGTTTAATTTTTTAAGGCGCTTGACACAAGAAAATGAAATTTTCTCCGATGAAAACTCATCGTGTTGAATAAGAAGTCATGGCTTCCAAGAGGTTCTCATCGGATGGTAGAACAACATCTCGAAAATCAGGGCCCAATGCCCCCAGCACACGATGCACAATGGCACTATCACTGAATGCGAGCATTGGAAAAGTGGCCACATAATTAACCTGTGGCAGGGAAGACACAACTAGTGGATAAAGATCTGGAAGAGACGATGGTGGGCCAGCCACCACATCAGGACCAAAGAATTAAAGCTAATCAATGGTCACGATCTGACCTTTGTGTGGAAAACAAATCACGCGAAGGAGGGAGGAGACAAGCGCACCCATGACATAAGACAACTATGGATGTTTCCATATTTCCAAACTATGAATTCAACTTTAATCCTACAAAGAAAAATTTGCACCAACTTTAATTCTACAATGAAAACTTTGCACTTTGCATCTAATGTGGAAAGAAAAATACAATCTTACTGATTTCTCACTGTGGCAACATGGAATATTCGTTATCTCAATGAGAATGGAGCAATATAATTATGACACGGTTTTATTTTTATTTTTTTGAATGTGATAATTTTTTATTTGAGAAGATTGTCTACTTTTATTATTTAGAACGTGTGTTTTGAATATATGAATACATGCCCCCCCAAGTTGTAGTCCATTCTAGTTAGTGAAAAACAGATGGAGTGAAGGTTCGATTACAAGATCAAGATAAAGACTCGACTGGGATTTTACGAGATCTTAGCAAAGACGCGAATTGAATGGGAACATGTTTCATTGTTTTAATGAGGTTGACACATTAAAATAACTATCCTCATGAGATATAATTCATTTTTTAGCAAGGTTGACATAGAAGATGAACTATCTTGAAAAGATTTTGTTTCATTTTCTAAGGAGCTTGACATAACAAAACAAACTATGCTCCGACGACTTTGTTTCATTTTTTAAGGAGCTTGACAGAAGAAAACAAAATTTTCTCGGATGACAACTCATCATGTTGAATAAGAAGTTATGGCTTCTAAGAGGTTCTCATTGGATGGTAGAACAACATATCAGAAATCAGTGCCCAATGCCCCTAGCACACAATGCACAATGGCACTATCACTCAATGCGGGCATGGGACAAGTGGCCACATAATTAACCTGTGGAAGGGAAGACATAACCGATGGATAAAGATTCATAAGAGACAATGGTGGGCCAGTTGCCACATCAGGACCAAAGAATGAAAGCTGATCAATGGTCACAATCCGACCTTGGTGTGGAAAATAGATCATGCGAAAAAGGGAGGAGACAAGCGTGCCCATGGCATGACATTGAAACAAAAGTCTACTGTTTCATAATTTAAGAGTCGCGAAGTAGGAAAAAGGTGACTCTATCACTTTCAAGTTAAAACGAGCGTGAACGGACAACTTCTCGATGATCTTTTCACTTTTTAGAGAGTCACAAAAAGACCAAAATGACTACTCAGGTAATCTAAGCAATAGGGTGTACGAATTTTCTAGGAACTGCCATATACACCTTGGTGATCAAATGAAAGAGAAATTACCAAGGACTTGATGTACGTGCAGGTAGTCTCCCCGAATGCTGTGTTCGGTGTATCACGGTTACAAGGCTGTAGACTTGGCTTCCTATGGATAAAGGATTTGAACCTAATGGGGTCTCCCTTTATATACTCAACGGTACGGGGAGCACAAGTCTGTACTAGCATTGTCTAAAGCCAGATGGCGAATGAAAGCTACTAGGTTTTAAGACATCAGAACATGTTTCTACCCTAGACCACTAAAATGTTTTCATTAGGTTACAATGTTTCCTTAGGTTAATTCAATTTATTTTATAGTTTATCTTGAATTAGTGTTTCAGTTTCAATGCCCTACCGAATTGTGATCTCGAATTCTTTAAATGCAAGCTATATGCAATAGAACACCATTTTCCATTTGATGAATGCTAACTAAAAAAATGATAGAGATATTCCGGAAAGAAGAAAACATAGAAAACATACAAAGAAGTCTCCTAATGCATCTAATACAATAAAAAGAGAAACAAAAACTCTTTCCTAGGTGCAAGCACTAGTTATGCGAAAGACTTTTTCATTTCCAATGCAAATGAAAGGATGCAAATAATTTTTTTAATTTTTCAATGAAATGAAGCACACAGTGCACTAATTACATTAAAAAAAAAGCAAACACTAGTTCTGAGTATTGCAAATAAAGAGAGCTAAACTGGATGATTCAATCAAAGCAATACAAACACAAAAAACACTAAAACTAATGACACACTCTTTCCAACAAACTAAAAGCCTTCTAAATGACCCAAAATGGGTAATGTAATCTATGCTCGAAAACGAAGAGATGGAGAGTCAAATGAACACAAAGTAATCATTCAACAAACCAAAAATCAAAGGATAAAGAAAGACTTAGGCAACTGACCAAGGAATTGAATTGATAAAAACCAAAATACTTGACCTTCAACCAGAAGGATTAGTGAGTGAAAGACACCTAGAACCCTAGGGCTACGAACTGCACTGATAGAAAAATAGACAAACAGCTGAGAAGAGGAAGCCTAAAATAGTCAAAGAAACTCGTAAAAGACCAATTTCAAACAAAAAAAAAACCAAATTCAAGCACAACTGACCAAAAACTCAACAGGGAGGTCAAACCAAACCCTAGAGGGTTCGGTGTGACTGTAAGGCGGTAATCCATGCCAAACAGGGGTTGGCGCTACTGCAAAAAAATAAACCAGCGCCAATTGGGTTGACTGTTCAGACAAAATCTCTCCAAACCAAATATCTATGGGTGAATGGGAAAACCAATGAGCAGAGGTCAATCATGACACTCTGGTGCTGAACAGGAGGTTTCTAAATAATCAAAAAAGTCAGAAAAGACAAACAAGCAATGCAACGAATGAAGTCGACTTAACAAGTGTGAAACGAAAAACTCACACTGATCCCCAGTGGAGTCACCGATTTTTTATGAAGGTAAATCCTCTCTGCAGACAGAGAGGATCCCTCTAGCCCTAGAGTGGGTCTAGTAACAAAGGGACAAGCTAAAGTGTAGGTTCCTTATTTAATGAATGAAAATGATAGGGTAGATTGACCTACTGGAGTCCAACGCTATCATGGATGTGGTGGTTATGGCCTCTTGATCTCTGCTTTGACGGGTCACAAACCTTCTGCTACAATGCTCGAATAGTACATGAAGATCAACAAACAAGTGCAACATACAAAACAATTATCTCATTCATAATCAACTAACTAGTCAAGGAGGGTTAAGAATATTTCATCAAATAAAACACATAAAGAAATATGGGAACCAGACAAGTCATGTATATGTATTAATATAAGAAAGAGTTACAACCGAGCCTTGACGTCGCTGCTTCCTTTAGCAGGGTTCAGTCGAAGTGTTTCTCGATGGATCGTTAGGGAATTCGGATGGGATGAAGACACAAATCTAATCTCTCTCAATGAGGGTCTCTTCTGTTCTATATTTTCTCACAAAATGTATATAAATCTCTTCAGCGTTTTAGCTATAATATGTTTAGTTCAACTAGCATGTCAATGGAAGATGTTTGTATTTATAGAGGGAGAGAAGGAGGTTGGGATCCATACAATAGTGGAAGGGAGGCCTTATCCCTTCGGAGGTTTCCCCAAAAGGGGGAAATAAGAGGAAAAAGGAGGAAGGCCCTGGTTATTTAGTCGAACCACTCTAGATGACTCACCCACAAAGTTTGTTATGATGGAAACTTTGCCTCTATTTTTAAAAAACATTCCATAAATAGGTTGGCAGGGGTAGCTAACTAGGACGGAGTGCCAATGGGCATGAGGTCTAGTGTTAATTTCCTGATGGGCGTAAGGACATAATGGTCTACTAGCGCCAAGGCAAAAACATGTGTTTCAGATGGTCTGTTCAAGATGTTGTCAACGGAAGGAATTTTGAGATCATGGAAAGGGATGCAATGATGGTATTTGCAAGGCATGAAACTTTATTTTGGTCACATAAATGAGCCTCCAATGTTCGGGATGGGGATTTCAAGGATGCTGACAAAATGTTGTGTAACAGGGTTCTCTTACTCAAATATGAGGTCTCACTATACAAGGAAGAGTGGCGATAGACGAACGAGTAATTTGTGAGGTGTTTAATTTCACAAAAATATATTTATGAGGATTAGGAAACCCTGGACATGTACCAGACATCTCTAACCATGTTTTTTTCCCTTTTTCCTTTTCCAATTATAGACACATATGTATTCCTAGTAAAATGGTTCAGAAGATTTTCATAGTACAAGTCTTGAGATTTATATATATCAGGTGAAAGCTATGTAGGTAATATTTGAATATAGAAAAGAATATGGTGTAATTCATGTAACAACCAAAATTCCGGAAGTAAAATATAGCGTCGCTATAGCCTAGATTGTGTTGGAAAGGCAGAGGATATTAAACACAAAATAACTCAAGTGTTTCACACATGAAATACACGAGTTACGGCTCTTCTATTAATCATATGAACTTCAATCTCACTCAATGAATACAATGAACCCGATGAAGAGTATTTATCCTAAATAACTTGACATGCACACATTTACATAACTCGACTTGAGCATCACTCACTTAACTAACTCTCTAACTCATTTACCAAACTCATCTATCACACAACTCAATAACTCAACACTTTCTTAATTGATTTCCCAATTGTGCATTCGGGAATCAATTTACTATTTTAACACTCCCCCTTAATTACGACTGCTAAACTAAAACATTAACTCATGACAACTCAAATATGTCTGCTCGTCTATGTCTCAGCTAGACTTATAACACCCAAGTTCCTTTTGCGAAACTCAAACACATATATTGCTAATGGCTTTGTAAATATATTATCCAATTGATCACGAGATTTACAAGGCTTCAAGTGAGCTTATCCATTGCTAACAAGTTCTCTAATAAAGTGATATCCAGTATCAATATGCTTTCTCTTTTAATGAAACACATTATTCTTGGATAGTGCAATTGCTAATGTGTTGTCACAATATATCATTGTTGATCCTTGTTATTTCTACTTGAGTCCATCCAATACTCTTCTTATCCATATTTCTTGAAATGATGATGAAGTTGCTGCAACATATTTTTCTTCTGCTGATGATAGTGCCACAATAGGCCGCTTCTTAGATGCCCATGCTATCACACCTGAACCAAGATGAAACACATAACCGAATGTGCTCTTCCGATCATCCAAACTGCTTGCAAAATCACTATCTATGTATCCAATCAAATCTTTCTTTTATGTACTTGCATACATCATGCCATAATCTCTAGTTCATGCTATGTATCTCAGAGTTCTTTTTCCAACACTCCAATGCGTGTCTTTTGAAGTCTCCATAAATATGGAAATCAAACTCGCTCCTTGCGTAATATTTGGTCTTTTAGCTGTGAGATACATGAGGCTACAAACTAATCTTTTGAACAGACTTGGATTGACATATAATCCTTCATCATCCTTACTTAACTTTGTAATTGTTACAACTGGTATAGGTACAGGTTTGCAGTTATCCATCCTGAATCTTTTCAGCAAATCTCTTGCATATTTATTTTGATAAATAAAAATTCCTTTTTGAGATTTCTCAACTTCAATGCCAAGAAAATATAACTTGAGACCAAGATCTGTCATCTCAAATTATTTCATCATGGCTTCTTTAAACTTATCTGACTCAATATCACCTGTAAAAATGATATCATCAACATCTATTCAAACAATCAGAATTTGTCCTTACTCATTTACCTTTGTATACAAGGTTGGCTCAATGCTGCTTCTGCAAATCCATTCTTAATCATGTAACTGTCAATTTTTCTATACCATGCTCTAGGTGCTTGTTTCAGTCCATAGAGTGCTCTTTTAAACTTGTAAACTTTATCTTCTTTACCTTCAACTTCATATCCTGGAGTTTGTTGCACATAAATTTATTCTTCTATATTTCCATTGAAGAAGGCTGATTTACCATCTATTTAATATAGTTTTCACTTGTTTTGAGCTGATGTCTCTAGAACTGCTCTTACAGTAACCAAACTCGCTATCGGATCAAATGTTTCTCCAAAGTCCATTCCCCGTTGCTACGAGAATCCTTTTGCTACAAATCTTTCTTTAAATATGTCAATTTCACCTTTCTCATTCAACTTTGTCTTCTACAACCACATCACACCAATGAGGTTTTTATCTTTTGGAAAATTAACCAAATTCCATGTGTCATTATTTTGAATATAATCAATCTCTTCATCCATGGCTTGCACCCAATTTTCATCTCTGATTTCTGATTCAAACGAAGAAGGTTGGAATGCCAACAATGCAAAATTTGAACTAACATCCAAATCATTATAAATATCTTTTAAACTTATCATATGTTTCTTACCATTGTTTGATTCATTAACTAATTGGCTGATTGGAGAATTTTGGTCTATTAATATGCTTCCATGATGCTCTGAAAATATTGGAGTCATTGCTGGTGTAACTCTGGTTGGTGTCTGCTCTTTTGATTATTGCTGCTCCTTTTCTACTACATCATCCTCTTCCATCAATGGTGATTTTGCATCGATTTTTTTGCCTACAGTCCCATTCCATTACTCTTGTTCTTTGAACACAACATCTCTGCTAATTATTGTCTTCCTGGTGACACGGTTATAAAATTTGTAAGCTTTTGAGTGCTCACTATAACTAGTAAATATGCATTTTTCACTTTGATCATCTAATTTTCCTCTTATCTGCTTAGACACATGTGCATAGGCTACACATCCAAAAAATATGAAATGAGATACACTCCATAACATACCTGACCATGCTTCTTCAGGTACTCTGTTCATCACACTCTTTTTAAGAGATTTGTTTATCACATGAACAACACATGCAATTTCTTCTGCCCAATACTCATTAGACAAGTTTCTTGCTTTCAGCATTCTCCTTGTCATGTTCATGATTGTTCTATTTTTTCTCTTTGATACACCATTCTAGTGCAGTGTGTATACAGTTTTAAACTATCTTCTGATTGCATGTTATTTGCAGTACTTATGGAATGATTTCGAATCATATTCTCCACCACGATATGATCTCAATACCTTGATCTAACGATCACTTTCGTTCTCTTCTAAGGCTTTGAAATCTTTGAACTTTGCAAAGGTTTCAGACTTCATCTTCAAGAAATAAACCCAAGTCCTTTTGCTACAGTCTTCAATAAAAGTGAGGAAGTAACAACTTCCACCAATTGATTGTGTCCTCATAGGTCCACACAAGTCTGTATGCACCAAGTCAAGTGGTTTCTTTGATCTGTATGAAAATCCCTTCAGGAAAATTTCACAATGTTTCCTTCCAAATATGCAACGATAACAAGTACTAGCAGGTTCTTTGATGAGAGGCAAGCCTCTAACCATTTGTTTCTGCTACAACAATCTTAAATCGGAAAAATGCAAGTGTCCAAACCGAAAGTGCCATAACCAGTAATCATTATAACTTTAAACTATAAAATAACTAACATGATCGTTGTAGTTCATAATTAGAGGAAAGAGTCTATTCCTCGTCATCTGCACCTTTGCTATCAGCTTCTTGCTTGGGGGTTTGTCATAAATAACACACTCTTTTCCCTCAAATATAACGTTGTATCATTTCTGCGTCAATTGATCAACACTTATCAGATTATGTTTGAGTTCAAGGACATAACATACCTCTCATATTGTCTTTGGCTCTCCCTGCTTGGTGAAAATCTTGACCACTCCTTTGCCATCTACATCCACAGTCTTGTGAGTCCCCAACTTTACCTCTGTCTTCATATATTGATCCAAATTTGCAACCAAATTCTTGTTTCCTGTCATGTGGTTACTGCAACCACTGTCTAATAGCCACACCTTATCAAACGGTTCATGCATGGTGTTGCATGCTAGGAACATGGAGTTAGTATTCTCTATACTAACATTAATTCTCTGATTTCCTTGATCAGCTATCTTCTTTTCGCAATCACGAGTATAGTGACCAAATTTATTACAATAATAACATTTCACCTTTGATTTGTCAAACCTTTGATTATTGTGAAAGCTCCTGCTAATACTGCTTCCACTTTAATGTGCATGCTCTTCTCGGCCATCTCTCTGACCACCATATCTTCTGCCTAGTCCTCTTCCTCTCGATCAACCTCTGCCTCGACCTATTGAAATATAAAATTGACTTTTGAAAGCAGTTTCTAAAGTGGAATCCTTATTTCTATCTATCTTTGCCTCATGTGATAGAAGTGATCTCATCAACTTATCAACTGTCAGTTTTTCCAAATCCCTGGCTTCTTCTATGGCTGCTACCATAACATCAAACTTGATAGACGAAGACCTAAGGACCTTCTCAATAATTGTTTGATTTTTAATGTCTTCACCATAAATTTTTAACTAATTTACTATAGACATGACCTGATTCATGAAATAATTTATGTCATATGTCTCCTTCATCTGCATACTTTCAAAATATCTCAAATATTTTTCAATTTAACAATTTTGACTTATGACATACCTTGATAGTTTATCGCTAAAGTTTCCCATGATTCCTTTGTTGAAGACGTGATCATTATATTTTAGAGCACTACTCGGTCCTCTCCCTACTGGATAAGAAGCAACGCTTGTGCATTCTTCCTTTTTCCTTTCTTCCATTGTTCCCTATCTGCATTACTGAGGGCTCATTCTCCTGCGTCATTTTAAGGTTTTGCAAACTCAAACTTGACATGATCCCATACATCATGAAATTTTAACATGGTCTCCATTTTAATGACCCACACATCATAATATTTCCCAGTGAAAGAAGGAAGTTGTGGCTAGAAAGTCGATGTTGGCATCTTACTTGAAAAAAAATCTTGTCTCATAAAACCTTAAATTTTTCTTTTTATAAAAACATTGCAAAGCTCTTTCCAATAAAAAAAATCTCTTTTAATAAAGCCCTAAAATTTATTTTTATATAATAAATTCTTTAAAAAAAAAATTATATGTATATAAAAAAATCTCTTACAATAAAATATTTTAATAAAGACTTATTATATTATATATCCTTTCATACTCTTTTTAAAAGATCCTCAAAGAAAAATTCTTCACTCAACTCAAAAGATCTCACCAAGTGACTTTTGAAAAAATCTTCACTTAAGTCAAAGACCATACCATGTGACTTTTTAATTAAAAAAAAAAATATCAAGCCTCTTCGAAAAAGTCTATATAAATATGGCAGGTCACTTATTAATATCGAACAGTTTGAATTTCTAAACACGGTGTCACGTTTGTTAAAAGATTTTCCTTGATTGCACACTGCGTGACTACGAAAAACTACAAAATAAACTCGATTATGGCATAATCACAAGTTTGACGACTCTTACGGAGTTTTTAACTCCAAAATATGCAAACTTGTGTTTTTTTTTCACTAAAACCATGCAGACATGCACACTTCTTAATGGCTCAACGATTTTGTAATTTTTTTTTTATTTCTTAAATTGCCAACCTTCTGCTCTTGGCCTTCTTCCCTAGCTGTGCTCACCCACAGAAATTGTGATTCTTCCTCAGCTCTGATACCAATTTGTTGGAAAGAAAGAGGATATTAAACAAAAAATAACACAAGTATTTCACACAGGAAACACACGAGCTATGGCTCTTCTATTAATTATACAAACTTCAATTTCACTCAATTAATACAATGAACCCGGTGAATGGTATTTACTCTAACTCACTTGACATGCAGGAACTTACATAACTCGACTTGCACTCACTTACCAAACTCATCTATCACACAACCTGACCAACTCAACGCTTACTTAACTAATTATCTAACTCTATATGTGGATTTTAAGCTGCTAGATTTCATTTTTTACACAAACTTATTTTAGAAAATTAAGGTTGAAAAATATGGATTTGTTTTTTTGAAGTTAGATATTATTTAGGTTATACTAAGGTAATTTTTAAAAATAGCACTTAAATAGAATCTATTAGGGCCTCTAATAATAGGATTCATAATTATGAATTTACTCTAATTAGTCTTGTAATATGTACATAGTTTTCTTTCTGCAAAATTGGTTTACCATATTAGGAAAGAAATGTAAAGAGGGTAAAAGTCCTAAAAAGAAAAATCAAAGGACTTGAAAGAAAATAGATAAAAAAATAATATGAAAATGAACCCCAAACAAAAAAAAAGATAAAAATAAAACATGAAAGTGATGCAAATTCAAATGCCACTACTATTTACTCTTACTGTAAAATAAAGATTGCATGCAGCTTGTTAAAAATGCCATAATCCACGCAGGTTAAACAACTTAATCTTGACCTTTCAAGCTTTGAATTTCATGCTTTTAGATAGAGAATAAATATCTAGCCATAGAGTTTAATCCTGGCAGATCAGTAGTTAGGTAGAGAATAATAAGGATCTCCATAGTTTAATATGAGCCCTTGGAAGAAATAAGGATAAAATTAGTTAGTTTTTTGTTTAATATAAACATGAATAAGGGTCTCCAAGATCAAATACACCCATGCAAATGAAGAAAAACTATTAAGATAGAAGATGGGTATGTAGAAGCAGTTTTCACAAGCATGGAGATCATAAAATTGGTTATTTCATTTACTAACTTCCTTACAAAATCATCCCCCTTGTAAAAATATCCCCTTCACTTCATATTTCCCTTTTTTCCCATTATCACTCATTTTTCCTTACAAATGCCCCTTTTCCTAAGCTGAAACACATTTTTTCCTTTGGAAAAGAAAAAACCCTTTAACTAATTTCCATTTATTCAAAAATATATTAAAAACCCAAAAATACCTTTATCCTAAGTATTTATTTAAAAAGGTGTTATGTCGAGTCCCATAGTGAAGAAATTCATTTTCGATAGCAGTTTTAAGGTTAAACTTGGTGTATTATACAAAGCCTGCACTTATTGCATTTTTATATATTAAAATTTGACATAATTTATTAAATCCCATTAAACCTTTATCCCGTATCTATTAAATCATTATTATATAAGTCCCAACTGGTTATTTTTAAAATAAATTATGGTCTAAATCCCCACATGTTATACATTTTTTGACCCCACTATGTATTATCCCTGCCTATGATAAATTTACACTTCCCTTAACCCCATTGGTTATAACCAAGATCATATACAATATAACACCACCACACAACTTAAAGTACCAGGCCCCATGCCTTTAAAAATCCCAATACTCTGTCACATCCTCCCAGTCGTCAGATCTTCACCGATGAGATCTGACGACCATTACCACCTATCGCACATTCCTTTTCCCAACTTTTAACTACACCCCAACCATGCGAAATGTGCGGTTTGTCGTTCTTTCCTCCCTGCTACGTGCTGCCATTTTATTTGATCGCATCATTCAGAACTATACCACCTGATCACTTTGGCCAGTGCGAAAACTGCTCAGCGGTTTCATCTAGCTGTTGTCAAACCACCGGCTCATTTTAAATGACCGTGCATTAATTTAAAATATTATTGTTTTAAAATACATATATGCCGCCCTTTGTTAGCCTTTTTTACCATTTCAGTTACATTTTTCCACAGAAGAGCATTGCCAACCATTTTTTAAGCCAAAGACCACGTTGTTGACCTCATTTTAAGCTCAATACAACCAAATTTCAACAATTTGCTACCAAAAGACATTGAAAAAATAGGAAGAAGCACCATAAAGACCTCTAAAGCCTCATAGAAGCCTTTTGAAACCACAGAATCCTTCTGCAAAGCAAATATTATTTTTTCCCAGCTATCCTTCAAAAGAAAAGGCTTGCTCTTGATTAAAAAAAAAGAAAGTAATCAATAATTGAATAAAATTAGGAGCATTAGCAAATGAAGAAAGCCCTATTTCATTTTAAAATCCTTTTTTTCATACCCTAAGCATTCTTTTATCGAAATTTGACGTCCTAATTTTTTTTTTAATCATAGAGAATACAATTTGATTGGTCTAAACCTTTCCAGACCTGAAGAAATCCCTGAAACTTCCCAAATCCCTTTTTCCATAAACCCTGGACCTATTTTCAAAGGATTCCCAAAACCTAAGACTTTTTTTATTTTAGAGAGTAATAAATTGACCAATTAGCTTCTTAAAATAGTCTGCAAACTGTTATAATCTTTCTAAGGTGCTATTATAAGCCTAAATCAATTTTTCTAAATCAAAGAGTAATAAATTGATAAATAAAATAGAAAAATAACTTCCAAAGTAGTAGTGAGTGTCAATCCTCTACAACCCCCTATTGTAGATGTAGAACACATTCCCCTAGCTAATAAATATTTTAAGATTAATGACACAACCACATAATTTAACCGT